>CM057845.1:142357071-142384696 GCA_030068395.1 Apalone spinifera | reverse complement strand
AAATCAGCAAGAATACTTGTAACAGAAAGAAACATTTTAAAATATGATGTGCCACCCCCACAGGGATAGACAGTTGTTCTTTTGTCTTTCAGAACATCAGAGAGAGCTGGTACCAGCTGAAGAGCAACTGACAAAAAAAAAATGTTTAGCAAGAGAAAAGGAAAGAAAAAAGATTGGGCCCAATCAAACGGCAACTCTAAAAAACTTAGTGGAAGGATAATAGTTTGGTAATTGTTTAAGCTAGTTGAATGCTAACAATGTCTCCACAGGTAAACAAGAAAAGGAACTAAAAGGTAACCATAAGACCGTTCCTGGTGCAGCTCCTGTTACCCCTATGGAAGCTGACAAAGGGAGCAAAGAGTGTGCCATGTAAAAAGCACTGGGAGTGGGGTCCCTTCCACCAGGTTTGCTTTGCTTTAATTGCCATACTAATGAAATATTTAGTTTTTGCAAAACTTGCATACTAACAGTGAAAGGGAAATCTAAAAGTGAAACATCAGAAAATTTGGATAAAATCATACACCATTGCTCACAACAATGGGGAAACTAGTAACCTCACTATTGTAATAACAGCCGATTGCCTAGTTTTTCTGGTTCCAGGTGCCTGATGCCTTAAAAGGCCTCAAAAATATCTGGAGAGAATCATGGAATTGCATGGGTTCCCCATTAATAAGAAAAGACATTCTTAAACCATGCTGTAGTCCTCTTAGGGGGATGGTAATTGCAATTAATGCAACCAGCATCCAAATCACCTTTTAAGGAGGACAGTTGCGTACTGAAAGCCAAGGAAAATATAAGGTGCTGGGCTACCCCTCATTTAAACACAATTACTTTGCATACTATAACAACACTGGCATTGAAAGAACCACACAATCCTCTGTATTAGAACTTGAGTGGGATTGCGGAGGTAACAAACCAAACACTGAAATCAAGTTATGCATTAATTACACTGGCATAATGCCCGTAGAAGTCGGGCCTGCAGACTTCAGATGGGGCCTCCCACTTAAAGCACAGACAGAGGTCACCCCAGAGGCATGGCAAATCTTTGTGAAGCAATGGCCCATGTTGAAGTGCCCTCAGCTGAGAACGATTAACCGAGTTCTCAGGAACAAGGTAAGAATGGGGCAAGTTCTAGCTATCAGCACACAAGGAATTTTAACAGATCATTCAGATGGCCCAGCCCTTGTGGAATTGGTGAGACCCCTATCTTCCCAATATCCCTCTGTGGAAATGGGGAAACAGAGAATCCATGAGAACACAAAGGCCGATAAGGACGGGCCATAGCATGATCTTTACCCTTCTAGCATCTGGTGCACAACGTGGGTGAGCACCCATAGGCATCCCTCATACTCAACTAACGAAAATGGTGATCTCCCTGCCAGTGTTGAAGCGATGTCACGTTACCAGAATAAAAGGTGTGGCATACTCTGAAGTCGCTGGAAAGGCACTGTACCCCAGAGAATGTTGCACCCACTCTGACAAAGAGATTCTATGTACATGTCCATATAACGCTTTAACAAATTTGTCTAGGTTCGAGGTGGCTGTTACCAAAAAACTAGCACATGCAGAGTTGGTTCAAATAAACGGTACCTACTGGTATGTGACTGCCCAGAACCACTCCATTGAGTTAAATGGAAAGCACTGCCCCTCAACACACCTATCCGTGAGCATGACAGTCCCTCACAGGGCAACCCTGACCATTGATGAGGCGCAGTCCTACTGTACTCCACCAATGACGGGTAACCTAACATGGGATCCAGAATGGCACTACAGCAGTAAGTACCTAGAGGAGGGCCTACTGGCCCTGCAGGTGAAGATGGAGGAGTTGGTGGCTGAGGCCCAGAGATGCATTCGGGAAGGCTGACTGAGGTACACTCAGATAGGGAAAACTGTGGACCAGGCTAATACTAAGTATTCCAAGGCCATAAACCAGGCAGTGGAGGTTAAAGCTATAGTCATGGGCAGTGCTCTCTCAGGGGACAGAATACCTTGGGAATGAATTTGGGTGTTGTTTTGCCAAATTATGTGGGATATATCAATTATAACATTCCTACTTGTACCAATGCTCTACCAATGGTTCCAAAGTAAGCTACAAACATTAAAATTGCTGTATTTAACCTGGTGGGTTAGAGAACCCTAGGTTAAGAGAAGGGAATGTAGGAACAGGTTTTTAACCCACTGTAGCCAGTAGCCCTTTGATATATAGGTAAAACCTTAAATTATGGTCTGTGGCTAAGCTGTCCCCCAAAAACCTGCTCTTTAGTTGGAGCAAAGGGACAAGGCCTAGCAGGCCTAGCTGAAGTCAAAACTGATAACAGGAAGCTTGGAGAAAACAGGACATACACAAAAAAGCAGCCCTGTCTGTTTATAAGGTAGGCAGCACAACACCAAATGGACAGCCATAATTGGATACCACTATTAGGAATTTCACATATACACTCAAGTTTACAACCCTGCGAGGTGCCGCACAGTCTGCATGAGAGACACCCAGGTACCCTCTTAAGGCCAACCACAAATTGTTGCTAAGGAACTAGAAATAGCACCCCCCCCCTTCACAAGTGCAACTTGCTAATTTACCAAAGACATATCATAAAGAATTGCTGCTGCATATCTTTCTTTGTTTTGTTTTTGCTTTATACCCATAGACAAGCACCTATGGACCACACCTATCACCTATCGGGAAGACACCATGACCACTCCTATGCATCCCAATCACAATATGGGGGCTCATCCTGGGATCCAAGCTTGTAAACTAATCAGGAGCTGGAGACTGACATACAAAGAAAGGCACACTTGTGTAAACACCCTGAATGAATGGATGTGTCCCTTTAAACACCACATTCTGGATCCTTGTAGAATAAAAATTGATACAGTGGGGGAGTGTGTTATGAATGGTATATTCAATCAGACCACTGTGGTACTCACTAATCATGTGGAGTGCTTATGTGTGATATCTACTACACCTGTTACCTGGAGTGACCAGACACCCAGTTTACCCCCAGTCCATGAATGCAGGTGCAATGCCTCTGCCCTAAGAAGCTGGCAGTTACATTTATGCCAAGCCAGTGTATCAGCAATCTGAGCTTTTGGTTAAAATGTTTCCCCCAAATTGGACTCTTTCCCGCAGGGGCCAAAATGGCAAACAGTGTGAGATCAGATCCACACCATTAACAAAATGCAACAAATAAAATACCAGGTTATCCTCGAATGGCTGACACCCTAATTAAGGGGCATACCGGGATGAGGTGCAGTGCCCCACCACCCAGGGATGGAATGTAGGAGTCAATTGTGGAAGAACTCTGTACTTGTGAAGTATAGGGGTGGTGAGGCCTGCATTCTCCCCCGTTCGCGCTCCCCTCCCCCCTTTCCTACTACTGATGAGCCAGAAGCAAGCCTCTAGGAACATACGCCATTGTAGCAAGAATGAATTGTAGATAAGGGCGGGAACATAATCTTATTTACCTAAATGTACCGATCATGTAAACAAAGTCAAAGGACAAACAGTACAGCTGAGCCATACTGTAACAAGCAATGAGTAACCCCCGGAAATTTCCAAACCGCCACAAACAAGGTAGAGACATGGTATTTAAAGCTGCACCAGAGCACAGCAATTTGGACCTCACTGATGGGCTTTGGGTACCGGTGCCTTGGAAGCTGAGACAGACTCCCACTTCATCCTTAGCCAAAACAGGTTCCCCAGCTAGCAGAAAGGATGTAAGAAATGCCACTTTTCCTATCATGTTCTTTTAGTTAAGGGGCACAGCGGATAGCTGTCAGGAAATAAACTGCTTGTGTTTAACAGATACCTGTGTAGCATGTCTTTGTACTTTGAGAACCCAGTGTCAGACCTGAGACGCACTCTTGCTGGTAACAAACCACCAAAAGTTCCCTTAGCTGTAAGAATTCAGGATATTGCATGGACAGCTCCTATTACGTTCATTAAGACCAATGAGAAGGATGCACCATTGGTTAAGATGGTCTCGAAGACAGACTACCAATAGTCCAAAGATTAGGGATCCCTAAGAGAATCACCCAAAGAGGAAAATGCAGGTTCCATTGGTAATGAAGGTGTCATCGTTGATGCAGAAATGCCTGGACTGTAGTGTTCATAGATTAATGATATCAGCATCTCCAGATCTGATAGGAGGGGAGATGCTGGATCCTGATGGCTATCATCCAGAGTGGGTCTCTGTTGACAATCGCTGAATGTGGGTGTGGCTGTGAATGGGTATAGCTCCAGCTACTGCCCTTCTGCCCCAGACTACACACCTTCCTGGAGCACAATGCCATCTCCCACACATTTCCCTGGGCTCTACGGCAGATATCCGCCAAACCTAGCAAAAATAAGACCTCTATTTGCAGAATTTAATCACCTCAATAGAAGATGGAATTTTACTGCAGTAATTTCATTGCCCTTTCCCCCAGCCTAACCCAACAACTTTCTACTCTGCCATGATTACACAGACACTTAAAGGTAGACATATTAATTGTATGAAAAAGCAAATAGTACCAGTATCTGCTCCATATAAATGATTGTAAAGATAAATTATCACTTCATTAATCAGTAATGAAGACCAAATTGCATGTAGATGATTGCAGATTGCCATTTCAGTCCAATTGCTCTAACAGCCAGATTCCAAATACTGAGTCACTTCTGAATAAAGAGCCCAATCCTAGTTCCACTGAAGTTAACAGAACATTTACCGTTCACTTCAACAGACAGAAGAACCTTAAGTTATACTCTTCATGCAAGAGACAAGGTGGATAATATCTTTTATTGGACCAGCACCTGGGTGGTAAAAAGGACATACTTTTGATAGCCACAGAACCCTTCTTCTGAAACTTAAGAGTCTTATCTCTTTCACCTACAGCAACCAACAGGTATTACCCTGCCCCACTTTGCCTCACTCGTATTTTAAGACCAATATGGCTACAACTCTTCATGCAACACTTCCCCCCTTCCCCCCCCGCTAAAAACTACACTGTTGCTGACCTCATCTGTTAAAACTCATGGATCTGCTCCCCTGTAACATGTGTGTATCTTAAAATCATTATAGATTTTAATACTACTACTAATAAATAATAATTTAGAGTTCTTTTTATTTGTCTTCTGGCTTTTGCACCTTTAAGGTTCACATCTTTAGTATTAGCTCTGCAACCATGAGGGCTGGAAATTTATTTTTTAAGGGAAAAAGATGAAGAATTAAGATCCTGTGGTACAGTCACAGGATTCCAGCTTTGAGAAAAAAAAGTGAGATTCACAATACTATTTCACAAGTTATCAATACCAAGTAAATGAGACAGTTGTTCTTTGTGCTAATTCTACTGACTTAAATGAAGGATAGCATAGCCACATTTGCTATGACATCTCATCCTATGAAGGCATATATGCATAATTTATATGGGCCTTTTTGATCAATCATATCCTACGGGACTTCTCATGCACAAGATTGCTCTGAACATGGCTAATCCCAAGGCCCCATGTTGTTTTACTGTTGCTAAGTGCTACATTCATGCCCTACTTCATACCATCAGAAAAGTGAATAAGCAAGCTCTCTAACGCAAAGGTCACTGAGATATAAACCATCACCTTGCCTCCAGAGTTGCAGTTGTAGTACTTCCTTTATGATGCACTTGAGCTCTGTTGGTATAGAAACAGATCAGATAATGCTCAAATAAATTTAAGTCTCTTAAAATGCAGCACTTCTTCCTGGCACCAGCAAACTTACTTCTAGTTTTTATCATATGTTGTTAACAGATAAAACAGTCAGTTGAACCTTTCATTACAGTAAAGGGATACTTTAGCTTGTTAGGGAGAGGTAAATGCTACTGGAACATTTTCTGATTATAGATCTTGTAAGAGGCTAAATATCAAAGGGGAAATTATCAAACACCCTATTTCAGAGCATCATTACACAGTAAATGTAAGATTAGATGTAATGATTTACCGACTGAAATCACAGTACCAGGCAGAAAGCTTAGTAGAGGGAGAGAAAAAAAAAAGAATGAACTTGAGATAAAGTTTTCAGCAGAGATTCAAAAATAGAGTGTAAAAAGTGAAGAGATACCGGAGGCCTATTCCAGATAATAAGAACTGCAGTGGGGAAAGCTGTCAGTTTTGTTGTGAGATATAAAAAGGGCCAGCGATAAAGCAGAAAAAAGATCAGAAAGAGACAAAATGAAAAAAAAGTATGGATGGCTTTACAAATAAGAGGACAGTTTTGAACTGGACCCAGAAATACCAGTAAATGCAGAGCCCAGTGGAGTTATTTGAGACTTGCAGGGATGAGATTACAGTTCTTTGTGTATGTGAGATATGGGTAACATTCTGACTATGCATGAGCCTGGACAGCTGGGATCTCAAGAGCTCACAGAGGAAGAAAATGCAATAGCCACCATGTGAGACGATGATGGCAGAGAGGAGGATCTCCACAGAAAGGGAAGTAAAGCAGCATACATAGGCAATGATGTGGCAGAAATGTGAGATGTGAAAGAAAAGTTCAGGTGCAAAGCAAATAGTTATAGACAGAGGCAAACAGTAAGTCTATTTTCAGGAAAACTCAGGAAGGGACAAAGCAATGCTTGAAGATATGCCTTTTTTCTCAAAACAGTGTTTTTGTCTTTGAAGATGTTTTCTTGAAAGGAGGAGAGAGTGCCACATGTTTACCTCATCAAAGTAATCACGAAAGGTGGAGGGAGAGAAGTAATAAAAATGTGTTGAGAGATGTTGAGAACTAAGTATCATCTGCATAAAGAGGCCAAATGACAGGAACTTATCAAGCTTGTAAGAAAGACCACTCAAGCTTTGGCTTCACCTAGCTGTTCAAAATGTTTTTGAAGTCCTCCAATCTGAAATTATAAATTTAGATTACTCCAACTCAGCACTATCACCCAGTTGTTCTACTGCCTCTGGACTTGACCACTTCTTGCCTTCTTCCCTCATGATAATTATTCTAATGTGATTAGCATGTGTGGTACTCCTCAGAACAAACAAGTAAGGTCCCCTTGCCTCAAAGACTGACAATTCAACTGAGAAAAATGAGATACATGAGATACTGTTTAATCATAAGACACACTCAGCCCTGATATTTCTTTGATCCTTTCACACTTCCCTTTGAAGTCCTCATCTCAATAGAATCTACCACCACCTGTACTCTTACATTAAATCCCTATTCTGCAATCTTACACTAGAAGGGTCCATTCTGAGTCAAGGAAGCAAGGTACAGCTATACATAGTTTCATGGCAGCACTAAAAAGGAGCAGTGGAATTGTGACTAGGTAATTTTCTTTTAAGATAAGGTTTAGGAAAAGACCACTGAGTAAAGAAGGAATGAACAGTTATTATTTAGTTGTAGAATTATTCTACAACTATTTAGTTGTAGAATGTCCGTGGTGTGCTGGCAGCTGGGTGGAGAGGTTGAGGAAGAGAATTAGTTGGGATATTAGCAAGGTAAGTGAATAGGAATGTGTCTCATCTGTCACATTTATAGAATGTGACAGATGAGACCAAAAGCTATATTCAAGGCTTAGTTAAACCAGTGTACAACCAAGATCAGCTTCATTCTACTCAACAGAGTTACCCTGCACTTACACTGGTGTAACTTAGGAGAGAATGTGATGTCCACACTATGCTACTTTAAAATCTGTCCTTTTTGGTTTCAGATCATAGCACTGTTTATAGACTCTGCTATTGCACTATTAGGGTAAGTGAGCAACAACCCATTAAACAATATGGCAGCCTAATCCCACTGAAATTCAATAGGAGTGTGGGGTAGACGCTCTCTTAGATTCCGCTGATAGTCTCAGGCAATAGGTTGAACAATATATTTTTACAAGTGTACTTTTTATTATTTGTTACACTATGTGATATGAAGTGTGATATGACAAGCATTGCTCACAATTACTGTTTTTTAAAATGGTTGGCAGTTAAAAGATATATAAATAAACACATCTGAAATGCAGCCCTGTGTCCTCCCAGAAAACACACCAAGAACACATTGCAGAGAAAAATCAAAGGAAAAACAACAATTGGAAGCAAAGATACTGGAAGTACAAGAAGACAATTTCATGTTCTAACAAGCCCCAGACATAGCAGGCAGAAGAGGAAAATCACCACTTAATTCCAAATAAAAAATAAATTTTGTCTGATGTACTTGTCAGCCTAATTGACTTGTGCCCCCGACAGCTCCTCACACCGTCAATAGTAGCACCATCACCAACCTCCTACCAGAGACAACAGAATTTGATAATGTTCAAAAGTGTCATAACTCTCAGTCTTGTGATTTTCTCTGCAGTACTCAGTTCAATTTTGCAGCAAAGGAGGAAAAACCACGTTTAGTACATATATCTGGGAGATGGATATATGCACATTTTTATATTATTTTGTCAGCCTTTTGCCATTTACTGAATCCATTTCTCTTCTAAACAATATAATCACTGCAGCGGGAAGCTCAGATTTCAAAGAGTCTGCATATGAACATTAACATTTTACTAACTGAATACAAGGAAACTGATAATATTGTTCTTTGCTTGGTTGCCAAGGAATTGCAGTAACAAATGATTAAAAAAAAGAAGGGAAGTATTAATACCCAGCTCTGTTTCTGTGCCTAAATATGAAAGGATTAGTTTTGGCAAAGAGTAGGTCTTACTTAAGATTTTTTAAATTTAAAACTTACTGTATAAATCCAGTTCTGGCTAACATTTTAAATGTAAGTGCCTAAAATTCAGCATCTCATGGCCTATTAAGCATCTCATGGCCTATTAAGAAGTCAGGAGCATCGTTGCCATAATTCAGTTGCTCGACATGGAGGTCGCATGTCACTAATAATGGACAACAAGCAGAGTAATTCATAATAATTTGTATTATGTTCACCTAGCTGGAAAATGGGTATATTTCTTGGCAGAATTGCTTTATTCTTTGTCAAGGAAACACTGAGTGGATTTCAAGCAAAAATATTAACCAGAACACTAAAAACTATCAGCAGAAAGCATACAGCTTGTGAGAAAAAAATTGTTTTGTTAATCAAAACAATATTCCATCAAAAACGCTTTTTTTTTTTTTACTAGTTCTATATTATACCCTTAACAAGGACAGTTGATGGAACTGTATTTGTGTCACTGATCCATGGCAAGTCCGCTGAGTTTCATTAATTTGAGGGAAAAAAAAGTCAGTTAAACAGTATTTTCTTAACCGAAGCTTGGTATTTACTCCCAAAATTGTGAGAGTAAATAAAGTATTTGGGAGCATGAAAGCTGAGCGTTATATAACAATTAGAGCTATATTAAGCCCTTTGCCAGTTAACTATTAATCCTCGACTTCACATATGCCCCACACCATTTAGTGTAAACCTGAATCTGACCTAAGGCCCTTCATCTTTTTATTCTAGAGAATTGAGCCATTCACTTTGGCTGTGTCTAGATTACATCTCTTTTCTCGAAAAAGGGATGTAAATTAGACACTTCAAAATTGCAAATGAAGCCAGGATTTAAATTTCCTGTGCTTCATTTGCAATAATAGTGGCCGAGTTTTTTTCCGAAGTACGGGATCTTTCGAAAAAGGGTTTATTTTCGATCAATTCTCGTCTAAATGGCCGTTTTTCTTTCAAATAGCCCCGTTTTGAAAAAACTGCGGCTGCCATTATGCAAATGAAGTGCAGGAAATTTAAATCCTGGCTTCATTTGCAATTTTGAAGTGTCTAATTTACATCCCTTTTTCGAGAAAAGGGATGTAATCTAGACACAGCCTACAATAGGAACAGGAACAGACTCTGAGTTGGAGATACTGGATAAGACCTCTTTTTGCTTCCAGACTTTCAAATCACAAACAGAAAAAGATTATTGAAAAATAGCACAGCAAAATAAAACTGATCCCTTCAGTTTGGAGTCTGGAAGGGCATGAGATAGAGATTTTTACAACCTCTGAGAACCTGATAAAAATCCCCAATAAACTGACTGTCTCTCTTTTTTTGCTAATTGATCTCTCAAAGATCTGGCGATATGAAATGAAAGCAGAGATCTCCACAATCAATCTGGATTAGCCCTAAAAGACATTCAGAACAGACTGTAAGTAACTCATTTTCCCAGCTAATGAATCCTTAATTATTTTACTACAGGATTGGCTTTAAGCATTGTTATATTTAGTGTGATATTAGAGGTACAAACCGACTCTGAAGCAAGTGACAGGTCTCTTGGGACTGAGACCAATTTGAATCTTTTGTGATCTTTAATGTTTAGCAACGGTCACTTAATCCACTTGCTTGGGTGGCAAGATACACTAAAATGCCCAAGGCAGCTGTCCGTGACTCTATGGTAAGATGGTTTTAGGAGTTCACATGTGTTACTGGGTTGGTGAAATATAATTGTACAAAGTACAATCAGTTTGAAGTGCCTGCCCTGCTTTTTTGACAGTCTATCCTGAAGTTGATACTCATGGTAGAGAAGAGGAGGTTACTTGCCTCTTATAACTGACGTTCTCTGAGTGAACGTCCCTGGGGGTGCTCCGCATCAGGTGTAGAGCGTCCTGGTGCCTCTGGATGGAGTTCTGCTAGCAGTGTTTCAGCAGAGACCGCACGTGCGCAGCATGTGCGAATTCTCTGCCTAGCTACGCCCATGCGCGGCCCCCGGCTCCCTTCAGTTCCTTCTCTCCCCAGAATGTGGCAGAGGAGCGTGACTAACATGATTACTTCTAATTTGATTTTATTTCAAGGTTTCCGAAGTAGAGGGGAGGAAGGGAGGGTAGTGGAGAACCCCCCGGGACGCTCATCTCGGAGAACGTCAGTTACAGGAGATAAATAACCTCCTCTTCTCCGTTGAGAGCTGTCCCTGGAGGTGCTCCACATCAGGTGACTACAAGCAGTTTATCTTATGGAGGTAGGGACTTCGCATCAGGTAAGTATGCCATCTGCAGGGCAGCTTTCGCTAATTTAGTGTGATGTAAAAGATCTGAGATAAGAGAGTAGTGGCTTTTTTTTTTAATGGAGATTGCCTATCTCCTAGAACTGGAAGGGACCTTGAAAGGTCATCGAGTCCAGTCCCCTGCCTTCACAGCAGGACCAAGTACCATCCCTTACAAATTTTTGCCCCACATCCCTAAACGGCCTCCACAAGGATTGAACTCGGAACCCTGGGTTTGGCAGGCCAATGCTCAAACCACTGTGCCATCCCTCCCCCCTTGCGAAAGTGTGATCTGTGGATCACAGTGCTACTGCATAGATGTCCTCAAGTGGAATTTCTCTGAGGTATGCAATCAAGGTTGCAAGTGTCCTGATGGAGTATGCTCGGATTGGAGCAGACAGAGGTAAGTTATTACATGAGTAGCAGGTATTAATACATGTTGATAGCTAATGGGGTAGACTTTGGGATGATATTTTCTTCCCTGTGTTATGGTTAGCTATGGAAACAAACAGCTTCAGGAAGAACACAGGTAGGCGTGTTGATTGATTTATGTGAAAGGTTGTGTGGATCTTGGGTAAAAAAATTTGGGTGTGGCCACGGTTTTGTTAAAGTTGCTGGAATGAGCCCAAGGTTCCTGTGGGGGGTGACACATTAGGGAAAGGAGTTTGTAGGCCCTTCAGAAACCATATTTAGTCCTGGGGTGAAATATTGTTATAGGAGGTAAGTGCACTCTGACTGAAGCTAATGAGAGATTAGATCGCTTCAGGTGCAATAATTATTGCAATATTGCCGGGAGTGTGTGTTTGCTGCGATATATTGTGCTCATGGGCTCAGTGTGTAAATCGTGCCCATTTACTGATATATGATTTTGGAGTTGCAGGCGCTCTGCTGTGCAGAAGAACTACTTGTGGACTTGTTGGGAGCACTGGAGCCCTATGTTAGTGAACCATTGAGGAGCCATACTTTTAGATGGAGCATCGCGAGCTGAGGGTGAGCCGTGCTGATCTGCGGATAATAGAGGAGGTAAGAGACTTTTGGTAATGTGACTGGATGGCTTAGTGTCACCCAGTGTAAGAAAGGGAACCAGGGTTGTCGTGGCCAGCATGGGGCTATGAGAATAATTTTTGCTTTGTCCCTCCTTATCTTTATGATGACCTTGTTCAGGAGGGGAAATTGAGGGAATGCGTATAGCAGGGGTGCATTCCATGAGAGAATCAGGGTGTCTCCTAGGGAGTGTTTGACCATGCCCGCTCTGGAGCAATACATCCTGCACTTTATGTTGGATCTGGACCGTCTGGTGGCAAACAGATCTATGCAGGGGTGGCCCCACTGGCTGAATATTTCTTGCAAGATTGAATGGTTCAGCTCCCACTCGTGTTGTTGGGGAAGGGCCCTGCTTAGGGCGTCTGCTGTTGTGTTGAGAGCCCCAGGTATATGGCATGTAGATAATTGGATATGCAGTGCTATTGCCCAGTTCCAAAAGGCTATGGCTTCTTTGCACAGGGGCTGTGACTGTGCTCCGCCTTGTCGGTTTGCATGAAACGTGCATGCCGTTCTGTCTGTGAAAACATGGACAGGTATCCCCATCACCTGAGGGAGCAGCTTTTGGCATGCTAGCCGGACGGCCCTGAGCTCTAATATATTTATGCGCAGTGCAGGTTCCGTGGGATACCACAGTCCCTGAACTGTTTTACCTTCTATGTGAGCACCCTAGCCTGTGAGCGAGGCATCTGTGGTAATGACCACTGAGGGCTCTAAGGATTGGTAAGATGTACTCGTGGTTAGATTAGATACTTTTGTCCACCATTTGAGAGATGCTTTAACTGATGGAGGCATAGTTAGCCTCTTTGTCAGTGAGTGAATATTTGGTCTGTAGTGCATTAGGAGCCAGTCTTGGAGACATCTCATAAATAGTCTCGCATTGGAAACCAAAGGTTGCAGGAAGCCATATGGCCTATTGTCGGAGGCAGTCAAGAGCGGTGACTGAGGGATAATGCCAGGTGCCCGATGTGAATAGCCCTGTCGGGGGGAAGCGAGGCTCTGGCTGTGACACAATTGAGGTTTGCCCCAATAAATTGGATGATCTGCAAGGGAGAAAGCATCGATTGAGGGTGGTTCACTAGGAGCCCTAAAGAGTAGAAGCAGTCTAGTACGATGTGAGTATGTCGGAGGCACTCCTGTCTGCACTGTGCTTTTACTAGGCAGTCATACAGATAGGGATATATAGTGATCCCTTGTCTCCTTAGGTGGGCAGTGACTGCAGCTAGAATTTTGCAAAAGGCTTTCGGAGCTGTAGAAAGTCCGAAGGGTAGGAGCATGTACTGAAAATGGCATGTACCTAAAGCAAAAGAGAGAAAACATCTGAGAGAAAGTCTAATAGAAACATGAAATAGGCATCTTGCAAGTCAAGAGAGGAGAACCAAGCACCTGGCTCCAGAGCAGGAATGATTGTGTTTAGAGTAACTATCTTAAACCTTTGTTTCTTAATGAAACTATTTAGGTATCTGAGGTCCAGGATGCGTCTCCAGCCACCAGACTTCTTCTGGATTAGAAAATGGGGTGAGTAGAACCCTGTCCTGTGGAACTGAGAAGGAACAGGTTCTATGGCTCCTATATATAGCAGATGATCTATCTCTTGTTGTAAAAAGATCTCGTGAGATGGGTCCCTAAAAAGGGTCAGGGTTGCGAGGTGGGAGGGAAAGAAAGGGGATGGTGTATCCCTGGGAGATTGTTTGAAGAATCCATTTATCTGAGGTAATAAGCTCCCATTGGTGGAAGAAAAGGAGTAAACGAAAGTGGAAAAGATTGTAAGGGTTCTGATTTGCTGGAGATGGTGATCCGGTTCTCGATCTCTAGACTGTAATCTCAAATTTGCTTGTTGAATTTCCCTTGGCGGTTGAGGGTGTTGGATTGAGACTGCTGCCTCTGCTGCCTCTTCCGACCATGGTTTTGTTGGTACGGAGGTTGTTCCTGTCTGTGGTACTGGAAGGGAGGCTGCTGGTATCTTGGCCTGTGATAAGGCTGATACCTATATTGTCTGGATCTCGTTGTAGGGTCCTGGATACCCAAGGATCACAGAATGGCCCTAGAGTCTTTCATGGACTGAAGTAGCTCATTGGTTTTTGAAGAGAAGAGACTGTTACCCACGAAGGGTAGATCCTCTACAGCTGCCTGAGGTTTCCTCAGGAAGGCCAAGGAATTGTACCAAGCGGTCCTGTGCATGGTAACAGCTGTAGCCAAAGCTCTAGTGGCTGTGTCTGCTGTATCAAGTGCTGCCTGGAGCACTGTGCGCGAAATTGCTTGACCCTCAGAGACAATGGCCTTAAAGTGGCCTTTTTTACTGTCTGGCAAATCGTCAATAAATGTGTTCATTTTTATATAATTGTTATAATTGTATTTACTGAGAAAGACTGAATAGTTTGCCACCCTCAGTTGGAGTGTAACAGACACATACACTCTCTTGCCAAAGGCATCTAGCCTGTTGTCTTTATCTGATGGGGTTGAGCGATTTTGTTGCTTGTTTCATCTGTTGTGCAGCATCCACCACCAGAGAGTTAGGCATGGAATGTGTAAAGAGAAACTCAGAGTCTTTGGGTGGCACAAAGTATTTTTGATTCGCCTTTCTGCTAGTGGGGGGAATCGAGGCAGGTGTTGGCCATAAAGTTTTTGCAGATTGGAGAATGGCTGGATTGATAGGGAGAGCAATATTTTAAAAAGAGCTGGACTGTAAGATGTTAGTGAGGTCATGAGGAGCGTCTTGTACCTCCTCCACTGATATGTTTAAATCTTGTGCTATATGTTTAAATATATCTTGGAAAGAGGCGATGTCTTCTGAGGGCTTGCCAGTGGGAGGCAACATCACTTCTCCCACGTCTGCTAATGATGAGGTGTGAGCCAGAGATGCAGTGGCTGACCTGGGGGGAGAACTGACTATCATTATCACTCTCCATGCCTCTGTGAGGAGATTCAGTGAAGCGAGGAAGTGGCTTCTCTATGTGTTTCGTTTTACACAGTCTCTTTTTATGCTGATGTGGATGATGGCTCCACAGTTCCCACTGTGGGGGGTATGCCAGCAGAGGGGCCATCCAGAGATATGGAGCCCACGGAGCCATCTGCGCTCTGAGGAGGTCTGGTGTCATATACCCGTATGTCCCCATTGCCCCTTGAGGTTGGGGGGGGCCCTCTGGTGAAAATCAGGGCCAGACGTAGGCATGGGCGAGAGGGGCAGCTGCCCAGAGCGCCAACCAATGGGGGGCGCCTGATGGCAGCTGTAAGAGGCGCGCGGCGTCCCTTACAGCTGCCATCAGGCACCGCGTGCCGGGCTCCCGCAGCGCCGGCCCACCCGCATCCCCGCAGTGCCTGCCAGCAACGCCCTTCCCCCTATGGCCGCGGGGCCCTACACAGCCCGGCGCGCACGCCAGCAGTGACGGCCGGGCCGGACTGGGCCACGCTTGCGCTGTGCACCCTGGGGCAGGCCCCGGGCTGCACGCCAGCAGCTGTAGCCAAGCCACGCATGCGCTGTGCGCCCGGGGGCGGCGCCGCGCGCCCGTGCCCGGGGCGCAAAATACCTCGGGCCGGCCCTGGTGAAAATACCTCTTCTTGTGAGAGGTGGGATTGTGGATATGAATCATTAGAGAACAATGAGTTAACATATCCCTCTTCACTCAGAATAGGAGAGTGAAGGGTTGAGTCGATGTACAAATATTTACTCTCCCTGTACGTGATGAGGGGAGTTTGAGACCTGGAGGGCTGAGCTAACTAGGTGGAGCCCGTATTTACCTCAGAGGTGAGAGGAAGAGCTGTAACCTCTAACTGTTGAGAAAAGGGGGCAGCATTTAGAGAGTGCTCTATCCCTTCACTGGGAGCCATTGTGAGTGGCTGAGGTACCGGTGTAGCTGTCATTGGGGTCAGCATTACCGGGTTTACTGAGGCTGGTACAGAGTGGCATTTTGCTTTTATCAGTGCAGCAGTTGAAGTGCTTTCAGGCATACTATGCTGTTCGCCTGAGGTGCCTGGGCGATCCAATGTGCTGAGGTGGCTCTTGTCTGAGTAGCTGGATTTTTTTCCCCTGAGACTGTGTTTTAATAGGTTGCTGAGATAAAGAACTTACCCTCCTTTTAGAGGGCTTAGAGATTTCTTTATTAGATGATGATGAGCCCTGCCCAGAACCTGGGTTAAAGGCATGATTTTTGTTGCTGTCCATATGGAGCAATTTAGCTTTAATCTCTTTAACTCTGTGAGAGCCCAGTTTCCTTTTGGTACAGTGGGGGGCAGTCTCTGCCAACGTGAGAGCCCCCCAAGCATTTTGGGCAAGACTCATGCCCATCGGAGGCGGACATTGCGGCACTGCAGAGCATGCAGCTATTGAAGCTGGGAGAACTACCGGCTTCAACGCTGAAGCGGGGGTTCAAATCCCGTGCCACTTTTTTTTTTTTAAATAACGATTGAACAGTAGTTAAAAAGGAAAGACTAACACTAAACTAAGTAGAACTAACTATCTAACTAAACTAAGTTTGCACTGAGGTGAGAGAGCACTGCTGCATTCCATCCGCAGCCAGGAACGTGAGAAAGGAACTTGAGGGAGCTGGGGGTTGCGCATGCGCATAGCTAGGCAGGGAATTTGCGCGCTCTGCGTGCTGCGCATGCGCAGCCCCCACTGAGACAGCGCTAGCAGAACTCCGTCCAGAGGTACTGGGACACTCTACACCTGATGTGGAGCACCCCCAGGGATGCCTCTCAATGGAGAACCACTCCAGACAGTGTGATAGGGACATAAAAGAATTCAGATACAAATAGAAAGTGGAATCTTTTCATATATTGCCTAAAAGTTTAAGATAATAGTGCCTGGAACCAAGAATTGTGAATACCTGAGGTTAAAGAAAACTGTATTTCTGACTAATAATCAGTATGTAAACATTGTCCTCGTGATGTTGCTAAAGTCACTTAAGTGGAGTATCATAAATACCTATTAGCTGAGACCTATCAGGGTTTGCACTACCAAATCTGGAAGGTTTAACTAATTTTTCATTCATTTTTTCTGTGGTTGGTGTTCAAGAGCCTAAGAAAATTACTAGGCAGGGCTGGATTATCTATTTCATCCACAAGAGGAGGGAGATGCATTCCAGTATTTTCCCTGTTAAAATGTATACACATACACAAATCAACACTCTGAAAAAATGCATAAGTCCATGCAAACTCTTACATGCTTTTTAAATAGACTTCATTTTTTTTACTCACTAGACACATAGTACAGATGAAATAGCATTATCATCACAAAAAAATTAAGCAGAATAGAGAAATCATTGCCACAGAGTTTAGAGAGAGGCATAACATTGCAAAGTTAATTACCACACAGTTCTGTTCCCAAATCCACATAGCAGGCCTTGATTTCAGTTCTGTGCTCTCTCTCCATACAGGCATCCCTAGGATTTTAGGGCAGTAGGTAAGCCAAACAGTTAGGAGTAAGAAATTCCACATGGTTTTAAGAATAGAATAATATTCTTATTCTATGCAAAAGTTACATTTCACCTTGACTAAGTTTGATGGGGTTCACTCTTCTTTCGTAAGCACCCCTGGCCAAGTGCACATGCCTGCACTCTCTTTCCATTTGTTCCTGTTCCAGGATAGAGCAGTGTCCCAGAGCTCTCTTCTCAAACAACGTCTTTGCCCTCTTGCTACAGCTTCTAGCTGGGCCACTATGCTTCAGTTCCCTCCTCTGGGGTGCCTCAATATCCAGTGGCTAATGGCAAGGTTGGGGAGGAACAAAGGCCCATCCACTACTCTGAGTCACAATGCAGGAACTCTATAGCTAGCAGCTGTCTTCTATGTCGATTCATTCAAGTTCCACCACTATTCTAATTTCCTGGGCCACTTCCCTGTGGCCCTGCACCATCTTCACACTTACCTCAGGGCTTCATCCAAAATATGAATCCCAGTATTCATCTCAGGGCTCCTTCTCATTCCAGCTCCTGGCAGCATAGTCCTGTCTCCAGGGCTCTGTAGCTCTGCCAGCCACCCACACCACCCACGTTCCTACAGTTCTGGCAAGTTCTAGCCCAAGCTCTAGCCCAGGACTAGCTCTAGCCCAGCAGCTCTCTTTATACTGGCTTGCTGGACCCAACTACTTCTCACACAGCTGCTCTAGGGAGACTGGAAGATGTCCACAGTCATTTTTGGGGCAGTCTGTGGCAGGGCCTCAAAGCCTCCAGCAGGAGGCCTTAGGGTCTAGTCCACCCTGTCACATTACGTAAACCAATATCAGAACTCTTTATCTGCAGAGGAAAGGGGGAGGATTCTAATTAAGCAGATTATAGATTGTCACGGGGCCTCAGCATGCTTTATGAAAATTAGATTATGAATATGCATAACTTGATGCTTTACACAAAAAAGTCATGTAACAGTCTCCTAAATCTGTATGTCCTATTTTTGTGCATGTATCATTCTTGTATGTGAAGTTAGAAATATGAAGTGAGAGTCTGTTTTTAATTCTAAATGTGCTAATGAATGCCATTAGTGATACTTTAGGTACTTAATGGCTCAGTAGTCAAACCAATGACCATGAATGGTTTTATTTTTCCTGTAAGCTCAAACTGTGGTTTGACCTAGAAAGAAATCTGACCATGCTACCTGGAACTGGAATCCATATAGAATCTGGTACTTTTCCATGTGGAAGGGGAAAGAGAACAAAGGATTCCCTTCCTATGGTAAAGCCTATTTAAGGAATGAAAAGCAGCCAAAAAATCATTGTCTTCAAGGGGGGATATTATAGAGGTATATAAAATCATCAGCGGTGTGGAGAAAGTGACTAAGGAAAAATTATTTACTTGTTCCCATAATATAAGAACTAGGGGTCACCAAATGAAATTAATGGGGAGCAGGTTTAAAACAAATAAAAGGAAGTTCTTCTTCACACAGCGCACAGTCAACCTGTGGAACTCCTTGCCTGAGGAGGTTGTGAAGGCTAGGACTATAACAGGGTTTAAAAGAGAACTACATAAATTCATGGAGGTTAAGTCCATTAATGGCTATTAGCCAGGATGGGTAAGGAATGGTGTCCCTAGCCTCTGTTTGTCAGAGAGTGGAGATGGATGGCAGGAGAGAGATCGCTTGATCATCACCTGTTCGATTCACTCCCTCTGGGGCACCTGGCATTGGCCACTGTAGACTGACAAGATACTGGGCTGGATGGACCTTTGGTCTGACCCAGTATGGCCATTCTTATGTTCAGATGGCTTTTGAAATTGCCCCTCCACCCTAAGAAGATACACATATAGAGATCTGAAAACAAAGAACTGTAGTGAAAGGGTGGAGGCAAAGCTGCTGTTCCCACATCAGAAAAAGATCATCTCTGGCCTGAGATAAGAACAACTGTTTAAGGGAAGAATTTCCTTGTAACAAGTTTCTTAGTGAATTAGGACTAGCTGGCATGTTTTGTTTATTTTGTCTTGGTAACTTACTTTGGATCTGTTTTTACTTGCAACCAATTAAATCTTACCGTTCATTCTTAATAAAACTACTTATTTTTATCAAGCCCAGAAAAATAATTGTTACGGGGCAGTAAAGGTGGGAAGGGGGGGGGGGGGAGCATCTCTCTCTCTCACTGATAAAGAAGGCTGACCTAATAAACTTTCTATGTCAAATTTCTACACAGAGTAAGACTGATTTATTGGGAGTTTTGGTGCAAAGGTTGGGTTTCTGGGTGATGTCGACGACCTTATAACTCCCAGAGCACAGCTGTTCAGCATCTCTGTTGCTCTACAAGAGGTTACCCCAATTCTGTGCATTAGATGGGGGAGACCAGAGCTTCTGACCCAGCAGGACAGGGTGGTGGGGAGCCCAAGAGGGCAGGAAGGTGGGCATCAGTGGTTTGATCAGCAGATTAGGGGATAACCCCAATGGATACCTGCAATTCAATCCATCACACAGATACAAATGTATCCAAGTATTAGATTTACATAGCAAAACTAACAGTCCAACCAACAAGCTTTTACCAAACAAACCCTGAAACAGAAAAGGACCAAAACGGAACATTCTTATCCAAGCCTAAGACTGTTTCCCTCAAACTTTCTATGTTCTGATAAGATAGGATAAAAACTGAACTACTTCCAATTTTGGTACGGGTTTTCTGAAGAAGAAAAAAACCCCGCACATGTGGACAGCAAGCTTTTCTGAACAAAAAGCTATTCTATGTTTGTTCAGGTCTTAACAGAACATGTTCATATAAATGTTTGCTTGCTGTATATAGCAGTATGCTGCAAACAGTACACGAAAATGCTCTATCTACAGTATAACATAGAATACCAATAAAATACACTACCACAACAATTGAAACACTCCATTTTCAATTTAAAGGTGCTATTTAAGACAGAGTATAGCAATTAAGGATTTAACACAAATTAACCTAAATTCTCCATATCCTACTCCAACACTGGGGGGGCGGGGGGGAAATAGATCAAGATGTTGAGCAGTCTGTTCCCCCCCCACACACACACACACACACGCGCACTTTTAGCTTAAGGAAATGTGAAATTGTCCTAGCTGGGTTGAATAAAAATTAAGTAAACCCCTTCTTCCAACTTCCAAAAAATGTACACATTTTATAGACACACATAGGTTATATACACACATTACTGCTTACACGCGAACGCGAAAAATACCAAATTAAAAATCCTTTACTTATGCTTTAGTTATCACTATTTTTGCATTTCTCTAGTTCAATGACTAGATAGTTACTAGTCCATCTGTTCCCTTCTCCAGATATTTGCCTTTTACACTTTTGAAAGCAACATTCATTAAATCATGAACAAATAAATACATCGCTACTAAAGAAACTGGCTGGTCTCAGGGAACTTAACAAGATTTCCAAATATACCATCTCGATGTCCTGTTCAGAATTTAAGCAAACATAATATGTATGGTTCTTTTCTTTCAACGGTACATCTTGAGAAATAGATTTCAGGTTTGTTTGTTTTTTAACAGATGACAATTATTTAGAGAGCTATTAGAATTTTCCCCAAGTGTTCTATCACAATAATACCCTTGGCTGACATCCCCTATGGTTATCATGGTGTACTAAAACAGCACTTTTCAAACCAGATATGGTAAGGAGGAGGGGAGAGAAAGAGAGAGTGAAAGAGAGAAAGAGCTACCATCATAGTAAAAAAGGGAAAATATTTGCAACACTGTAGTATGAATATCATGGTTAGAAAATCTTCACAGTTTTTGGCTTTTCTTTTGCTGGCACAAAAATGTGTTTATACCAAACTATATAAACAGGTGCATAATATATCATTTCCTTGGTACATTCAGTCTTTCGAAACAATATATTACTACACAATGGAATTTCCTATAGAAATCCCAATTCACTTCATGTACTCCTATTGTCATTTAACACGACACTGAACGTACAGTGAAATCCAGTAGTTCTGTGCTGAATGAAACTGTAAAAAGCACCAGCTGGCTGAATTAGAAATGGCATTCTTCCAGGTCTCGAATGTCTTATTTATATACAATGGAATTCTGCCAGGTGTTTAATATTTAAGGCTAATAAATATAATTGGCAGTAGTACTACACAGGAAAGTAATACAAATATGTACAAAATACTTCACAAAGGAAAATGTGACTTGTATTTATTTCACATGATTGAACTCAAGACAGGATGAGAAGCTATGTTTTAAGCAACTTTTATATTTAAAAAATTCAAACAATATTTGCTTGTTTTGTAAAAAGAAAATGAATGGACTGCTTCATGCCAGCAGCTGTAAACCCAACAAAGCCTTCTACAAGTATGCACCATGGCTAAAGAGGAATCATTGAGGATAGCATAATGAGGAGCAAACGCAGAACATTAAGTGAAAGAAAAATTAGGAGGAACATCAAGAAAAAGTTTCCTGTTACTGAGATTTACAGCTCTATGATGTCTTTCAAAGGAAGTGCTGTAACTCCGTTATTTTGAGTATTCAAAGTGGCCTGAGCCTACAATTGACTATGCGGGGGGATAAGAGGGACCTCTCTCATATAATCTCTTGAATTCTGATTCCATTGCATAATTGGGGTGCTATGCTTGTTATATTCAAACTACTCCAAAACATTTTAGAATAAATGGTAGGGAACAACTCTCCTCTGTCAGACAATGAAATAGATGTCTGAATGGCTCTAGCCCATCTGTAACATCCAGGAGTTATCAGATTGTTTTCCCCTCCTTGCCAGCATGACCCAGGTGGGAAAAAAGCTTGATTGCATAAAGCTTCATTAGCCTTAAATAATTTCATATTCAAAGGACTGCATTTGAAAAAACTAGTGGAAATGATACCTTTTCTTCTTTGTAAAGTACACTGAGATCTGCAGATGACAGGTGCTATATAAGTACAGAAAGAATTTTTTACTTCCATAACCATTGAGAGCCATTCTTACCTCGCTAATATCAAATGTGTAGTTAACCTAATATATCTGTCAGAATGAGTTAGCAGGAATCAAATAACATCTCATCTGCTCACATGGTGGCTCAACCACAGAATCCCCTCACCATGTTATATTCTATTACAATAGGGTGGTAAATGTTAACTTTTTTATAGTATAGTGAATGCTCTTTCTTGCAACAAATTTTTCACATAGAAAACATTGTTGGTATATCTACAGACCATTTAGTTCAAAGTGGCCAATAATGGATTATCTGACAAAATTCACAAGATGTAGGCGAGAGATTTCCAAAAGCATGCTGAGCACACTATACCTGTGTGATGCCAAACATAAAAGCAGTAAAAATAAAGATATAAAAACTGGAATCGTGCAGAACAACAGTGAATAATGTAAACAGAAGCAAAATACGGTCTTGTATTTAAGATGCTGGAGGAAAGAAGATTTGAGTTTCACTAGTCACTTTGCTACTGACTTGATGTGAAATCCTTACCAAGGTATTTAATGCCATGCCTCAGATTCCAGCTCTGTAAACTGGTGACACTACTCCTTATCTATCTCAAAGACATGTAGTGAGATCTAATTCACTAATATTTGTGAATAACTTGGTTGATGCTATAAAAGTTTTACTAAGACGACTAGAAAAATATTGACATTTATTTATGTTCCTTATTTCCCTCACTTCACACATTAAAATCCAGGAACCTCTTATGATTTTCAAAATTAACCACATTTTGAAAGCGGAGTTGAGTCACTATGCATAAGACTGCATAAATAAATATCCCTCTAAAAAAGGCCCATTATTAATTCATCAAATGCTGGGTTAAAGGGGCAATGTCAATTATATTTTCACTCTAACACTAAGGAAATTATTTTTCCCCACTATGCTTCAGCAATTTGATGAAGTTAGTTCTGTGCATGTAAATTTCCAATCATTTCAACTGCAAAATGTTTTTCTTTCATATAAAAATGGTGGTTTGACATTTCACAATTGAGGGAGAGGATTTTTTTTTCCGTTTAGACAGAAAACAAAAGAACAATGGAGTGTAGGAACCCTGAGACAAGACTCCAGATGTTTTATCAACTTCACTGCTTGCTGCACTGCCGGCATTGGCCACTGTCGGCAGGCTGGGTATTTGGTCTGACTCAGTATGGACATTCTTATGTTCTTGAATGGTGTGGAAATCACCCTGGTGCACCCAATTTCAGTCAGGCATGAAGCTACAGGGGAGCCTTGTCATAGTTTTCATTTACTCTTGCTTATCGACAAGCCTAGACAGACATTTTTATCAAAGAGTGCCCACCCCCTTTTAACAAGGGTTTCAATTGGTAACAACAGTCATAAGCATAAGTATGAACTCAGAATCAGGGGCATTTGTCACCTCAGTCCAGCTATCATTCCCTAGCTCCTTCCTTCAGGATAGTCGCCTTTCCTGGGCCTGGAAACAGTCTTTCTTTCTGGGACTTCTCACAATTTCCTCTCTAGATTACTTCTTCTCTACCCAACCTTAAGCAATAGTCCCCGCCCCTCCTTTTTGGAACTGGACTGTATTAATTAGCCCTGCAGTCTCACCTTAAACAGCAATCTCCTCTTCCCTGCGCTCTTCTATCTGGAGCTGAATTCCCTTAATTAGACTCATTTGTCCTTCTTAAGTAGGAGCCCTCAGCATTCTTCTCTGGAGCCTTATAGTTCTGGGTTAACTAACTATAGGACCTTTACCAACTTCTCCCTCAGCTGGCCGCTTTTATTTAATTAGCCATCAGGTTTCTGGGTGCTCAGTAGGCCACCCTTCTCTTGCTTTTGTTTCCTAGTGTCTTCCCTGCCATCAGGAAGGGTGCAGCCTCTATGCTGTTCCATTTCTCCCAGTTCTCCTCCAATTGGTCTGGGGAGAAAGGAGCCAGGCCCTGCTCTCTCTGAAAAGCTCCTGGTTATTGGCCCTTAAAGATACAGAGAAGAGATTTCTTCTCAAGTACCACTCAGTCCTGGGGCTGCTTCATCTATCCATATCCTTTGTAGGTGCTTACAGCTGTCTCCTGGAAATTTCCAACCCTTGAAGGGTCATGCTACCTAACATGGCAGGATGACCACTAGTCAATATTACCCTTAAAGGACAGACTGCCTCCATCACACCTTTCACAGCCTTAGAAAACCACTCTGACGGCTTTTTAATATGCTGTGTTAAGCATAGGAGAGAAATTCATGCTCAGTTTAATATCCTAATTTCTGGAACATATGCAAAGCTATTGTAATCAGTATTTCAACTGATTCAACAAGGACCTCTCTAAACCTTTTAGCTCCTCCCAGGCAGAAGAATCATAAAATAATAGGGTTGGAAGAGATCTCTGGAGGACCTAACCCAACTGACTCATCCCAGCCAGGGCTTTGTCAAGGTGGGACTTAAAAACCTCTAGGGATGGAGATTTCACCACCTCCATGGGTAACCCATTCTAGTGCTTCACCACCCACCTAGTAAAATAGTTTTTTCTAATATTCAACCTAGACCTCTCCCATTGTAACTTGAGATCATTGCTCCTTGTTCTGTCATATGACATCATTGAGAACAGCCTCTCTCCATCCTCTTTGGAGTCCCGCTTCAGGTAGTTAAAGGCTGCTATCAAATCCCTCCTCACTCTTACCTTCTGTAGACTAAATAAGCGCAAATCCCTCAGCCTCTCCTCATCACGTGCTCCAGCCCCCCTAATAATTTTTGTTGCCCTCCACTGGACTTTCTCCAATGTGTCCACATCCTTTCTGTAATGAGGGCCCCAGAACTGGACGCAATACTCCAGATGTGGCCTCACCAGAGCTGAATAAAGCGGAATAATCACTTCTCTAGATTTGTTGGCAATGCTCCTCCTAATGCACCCTAATATGCCATTAGCTTTCTTGGCTACAAGAGCATACTGTTGACTCATATCCAGCTTCTCATTCACTGTAATCCCCAGGTGGTCTTCTGTCGAACTGCTGCTTATCCAATCGGTCCCCAGTCTCTAGGCTAAAAATCCACCACTTGATGAATTGACATTCTCATTTCATTGTTTAATGAGTTATACACACAGAACAGTGCAAAAAAATAGGGGAGTACGATGCAAATATATGTAGGCTCCCTTTACTAAAGGAGCCTCTGACTTTTCCTGGGATGATCCTTGGGGCTGCAGTCTATCCCTAGGGACAATAATCCCATGACGACTTGAGAAGCAGGGGAAACTGTTGCTCTCTTCCAAGCAATGCACGGAGAAGGTTGGTGGGCTCCAATTTGGAGAGAGGAGCCAGATTGCTGGTATGGAGCCTTTTCCAGTCCAGAAGCTGTTGCTGGAAGCTAGAGCCTGCTGGTGCTTGGATCTGGCAGGCTGCTTCAAGGGCTGCTGGTGATTGTCTCTGTAGGGCAGAGATCCTGGCTGTGCCTGTGACTAAAAAGGGTCTGCATAAACCTGAATAGATGATACTGTCGGTAACTGTGGCTGTGTGGGGGAAGTGCTGCCTGGGACGGAGCACAGAAGACAGGCTGACTTTGGGTACAAAGAGAGGCAGAGTGATCTGCCCAGTAAACCAGAGCTGCTGGCATTTGGTGGGGGCTGCTCCAGCGGCAGGGGGATTTTGCAGTTGTTGCTGCTTGAACTGACTCACACACACACACACACACACACACACACACACACACACACACCACACCTGCATAGTGCTGTCCACTCCAGCTATAGATCTGCAAGCATGGCTGCACAAGTGTCTGGGACTCTGAGATCCAGAGGAGTGCATGCTCTAGGGTGGGATAAATGGTACATGAGAACATAAGAATGGCCACCCTGGTTCAGACCAATGGTCCATCTAGCCCAGTATCCTGTCTGCCGACAGTGGCCAATGCCAGATGCCCCAAAGGGAGTGAACAGACTCATTAAGTAATCCCTCTCCTGTCACCTGTTCCCAACCTCTGACACCATTCCTACCCATCCTGGCTAATAGTTATTGATGGACCTACTCTCCATGAATTCATCTAATTCTTTCTTGAACCCTGTTAAACTCCTGGTCTTCACAACATCCTTTGGCAAGGAGTTCCACAGGCTGACTACACGCTGTGTGAAGAAAAACTTCCTTTTGTTTGTTTTAAACCTGCTACCTAGTAATTTCATTTGGTGACCCCTGGTGTTTATGTTATGAGAACAAGTAAATAACTTTTCTTTATTCACTTTTTCCACACTAGTCATGATTTTATAGACCTCTGTCATATTTCCCCTTAGTCTCCTCTTTTCTAAGATGAAAAGTCCAATCTCTCTTCATATGGGACCCATTCCAAACCCCTAATCATTATTGTTGCCC
Source organism: Apalone spinifera (assembly GCA_030068395.1). Taxonomy (NCBI): domain Eukaryota; kingdom Metazoa; phylum Chordata; order Testudines; family Trionychidae; genus Apalone; species Apalone spinifera. The sequence continues at coordinate 142,358,072 of CM057845.1, read as the reverse complement.
TTTTCTGAACCTTTTCTGATGCCAATATATCATTTTTGAGATGAGGTGACCACATCTGTATGCAGTATTCAAAATGTGGGCATACCATGGTTTTATATAGAATCATTAAGATCACTTCTGTCTTATTCAGTATCACTTTTTAAATTATTCTTAACATTCTATTTGCTTTTTTACTGCCGCTGCGCACTGAATGGATGTTTTCAGAGAGCTATCCACAATGACACCAAAACTTCTCTCTTGAGCCAAATTAGTCCCCATCATATTGCATATACAGTTGGGATTATATTTTCCAATGTGCGTTACTTGATATTTAACAACATTAAATTTCACTTGCCATTTTGTTGCCCAATCACTTAGTCTGGTGAGATCTTTTTGAAGCTTTTCACAGTCTGCTTTGGTCTTAACTATCTTGAGCATTTTGGTATCATTTACAAATTTTGCATCTAATTGTTTATCCCTGTCTCAAGATCATTTATAAATAAGTTGAATAAGATGGGTCCCAGGACAGACCCTTGGGGAACCCCACTAGTTACCATTTATTTCTACCCTTTGTTTCTTGTCTTTTAACCTGATATGAATCCACGAAAGGGTCTTCCCTCTTATCTCATGACAACTTACTTTACTTAAGAGCCTTTGGTGAGGGACCTTGTCAAAGGCTTTCTGGAAATCGAAGTATACTATATCCACTGGATCCTCCTCGTCCACATGTTTGTTGATTCCCTAAAAGAAGTCTAGCACATTAGTAAGGCATGATTTCCCTTTACAGAAACCATGTTGACTTTCCCCCAACAAATTATATTCATCTATGTGTCTGACAATTTTATTCTTTACTATAGTTTCAACTAATTTGCCCGGTACATTAGACTTATCAGTCTGTATTTGTCATGATCGCCTCTAAAGCCCTTTTTATATATTGGCGTCATGTTAGCTGTCTTCCAATCATTAGTTACAGAAGCTGATTTAAAGGATAGGTTACAAACCACAGTCAATAGTTCTGCAAT
>CM057845.1:142323442-142335634 GCA_030068395.1 Apalone spinifera | reverse complement strand
TCTAAAAAATTGTAGACCAGTGTAATTGATTCATTTTTTTCAAACATATTTGCACAACATGAACAGGAGGTATGCAAAAATGGAGAAGTTTATAACCAGGACATTTTGAGAATTAGTTTTACATTAAAATTTAAGAATATGTGTCAACCAAATTTTAAATTTATGAATCCAAATATTTGCAGCATAAAACATAAACCACCATAAACCCCTGGGCTTAGTCAAAACCAGTAAGCCTCTGGGCTTAATCAAAACGAATCAACAATTTGACTTTCAAATATTGAACTCTAGCAAAGAAATGTGTAGACAATGTATTTGCTGACGTCAAATAAAGAAACTGAGAATCCCTTTAACAGTTTCTTGATTTTCAAATAGGAAGTGAAGAGACATGTGTATGAATTATTTACCAAGTTCTAATCTTTATACTACAGGTATAGCAGATCATACACTAATTTCTAAAAGTAAAATTCTGCTTGCATGATTGATATTAACAGCAAAGTTCTGGTTTCTCTATCTAGTACCTCTATTGGTTGTCAATGGGAGTTTTAGGTACCCAGGGAGAGCAGATTATCAGAATTGCTATAGGATTGATCCAAAGCTAACTGAAGCCAAAGGAAATCTTTTAAATGACCTCCGTGCACTTTGGATCTGGTCCTGTATGATGTATTCACCTTAGAATTCTGAGAAAAATTTTAAGTTCTCTTTTGCGAATTAAGACAAACAACATGGTCTCCCAAATATTTGCAATACAGCATCTCTCATCAGAGTGAGGGACCATGTTCTTTTCTTGTAAATGTATGTATTTTTCCCATTAACTTCAATAAAGATCACTTGAAAGTTGTTCACTTATCACACTATGGGAAATACTGATGAGTGGTGCAATTAAGCAGAATGGGTTGTCTGGTAATAATGGGTCTGCCATCTCTTAAATTTACATGGATTAGAAATCCTAAATTATATTTTAACTCCTCACCCTTCTTTTCTTATGAAGTGAGAGGGTGACAGGAATATCAATATCAAAGATGTTACTGATTATTGCAATTGAGGACTTTCTCATCCAGAATGGCAGAGCGCTGGACAGGGACTCAAGACCCGGGTTCTACTTGTGGCTTGACCACCATCCTGCTGGATGACCCTTGGCAAGTCCTTACAGTGCTCTATTTCTCAGTTTTTACATTTCTAAAATGAGGATAAGACTATTTAACTCCTTAGTAAAGCATAGTGAGATCTACTAATGAAATGTTTCGTATGAGAGTTGAGTTATTGCCCTCTGCAAGTTTGCATGTGGATTGCCTTCTCCTAAAGTTCAATGTGGAAATGCACATTTTAGTTTTGTGAAAACCCAATAGTATTTCTTAGCAAACCTATGCCCATGTTTTTTGTTAGACCTACGCAAATATTTTTTACAAATAATTTATCTAATGACCTCGATGTTTTCACTGAACAAGTTATTCCTCAACAATTTTTTAAATATCCAACAAGCTCTGATCTTTGCAAACAATACTGTATTTTTAATAACAGGAATTCCCAAGATGGCATCTTTAGGTGAAGTCTACCACACACAATTTTAATATCAGAGCTTGATCATTTAAAGCTTTTGTTTTCCCAGTTGCATTTTCAATCATGAATCGTTTCTAACCATTGTCATAAAGTGCAAGTGTTGTGATATAATTGGGATAAAAGGACACGAGATGGTAACCCTATTCCCCCAATTATACATAAATTTATAAAAAGACAGAGAATGGAGAACCTAAGTAACAGATATAGGAATCAAATTGATGTAAATTAAACCAAGATCTGGAATAGTATTGGAAAGATCAATATACTGGACTAATTTATTTTGCAATAAGTAAATTTAACAAAACAAACAAAAGCAAGATTTAAGGGACTGAATAAATCAGTTTACAACTTTGCCATGGCTTGATCTGGACTATCCAGAAATAAGTAGAGAGAAAGACATTCAAGTACCATAAAAAGAAAGAACTTTGAATTTAAGTGTAAAACGGTAGTGCTCACGCTGAAGATGATTATATTAATCTTAATTGTGTTACATATTTTCTACACAAATATCAAATGTTAATGATTGCAGAGTTCAGATTTTAATTCACGTTAATTTAAAATATTAAAAACAAACAAGCACTGGGCACTATCCTGTTGTGTTCTGATTCAAGTAGGTTGGGGCCAGCAACACTAAGATGTCAAAGATTAAATTGGAAGGACTCTTGTCTGTCTCCTATATCAGGAAGCCTGACCTTTGTTGGCATCAAAATAGGAATGTCATATGTTTTCTTTCTCAAGAGATGAAGAGCAACCACAAAATTTCTGATGCTATAGAAACATTTCCTTGTCTTTTTTATTTCATATTTCTAGTTTACCATGGTCCTGAAAGATATTGACAGCTGAAGAGAGTTCAGGGAAAACCACAGCAAAATGATCAGGGGACTGGAGGGATTGACTTAGGAAGGAAGATTATAAAGACCTAGATACTTATACTTAACTGAGCAGGAAGAAAGTGAGCACATGATGATGGTCTTAAATTTGAAGAGTGTAAACACCAGATGAATTATATAATGTAGTACACAGAGGTAAAGTTAAAAAGGACGTCTGAGGGAGGAAAAAAAAAAGCTAAAATGTAACAGACTGACCATCAGCAAATACTTTCTGGCAGTGAGATAAAGAAGTCTGTGTAATAGTCCCCCAAATGTGCTGGAAGCCCCACTGGTGAAGATTTTAAAATTAGACAGAACAAAATACTGGAAAATTAACTACAGGAACCAATCCTTCTTGTCAGGGTGTGGGGTGTGTGTATGTGTGGCCTAGATGACCTAGGAAGGCCTTCTCCACCTTTCTCTTCTGTAATTCAATCAGGGTTGTTTTGCTTCCTCGTGAGGTGCACATTTATGGCACTTGGCTCCCATATAAAAGTTCATAAATAAAAAAAATTGAAGAATAGTGTAAGAGAACCAGAATTCCTCCTTGGAATAGACACCAGTCACAGTTCAGAGGATACTCAACCCTGGGGAATACATACATTTGAGTTTAACAAAAAGGAAACTACTGTCACTTTTCTTAGGGTCACAAACCACGAGCTGCTTTCTCCAACAGCAAACTGTGGAAACCAACACAACAGTCTAGAATGAAGTAAAGCTTCCAATGGCTCCTTTATGGTGGACTTTTAAGCCTGTTTTCAAGAACCTCCATCCTCCAACTACAGATATCCAGCAAGTTATAGATAATCATCTAAGCTAATGACAACATTATGAAGTTCTAACTACTGCTTAACTCCACTGGGTTTGAATACATCATTAGAGCAGGCACAAGAATAGTGGACCTAGTTTCCATTGGTATTTTGGATGTCTGGGTCCTATCCCTGAGGGGTGAAAAGTTAGACTATCCCAGCCTTTCATCAGTTTAAAAGCCTTTTCTCTCCATAATGCTTTTTTCTTGTACAGCTCAGGAGTGAGGTGCAAAGAAAAGCAAAGAACCCCACTATATCTTCACTTCAAGAAAAAAAAAAGTGGTACTACATACAGTTGACATACCACTACAAAATTACACAGCTAATGCATCGTGTTTACAGAGACATCTTGACAATGCAATCTTGGTGCTGAACCACTGAAAAATATTATAATATTCAGTATCTCTCAAGAGTCTCTTTTTGTCCTGTGGCTTATCTGTTTTTCTGTACTTATCAAGTACACTTACACTTACAGAAGAATAAATAGTTCTGGCTTTAACAGAGGGTTTCAAATAATTAACTCCTTTATCTTCTTCCAAAAGGACTCCTCTACCAACTACTCCTTTTTACCTTTCTGTTCCTTTCCAATGTCATATTATGTCATTGGATGCACTGTGCAGTATACAAAAAGTGAAATATTTTTCCCCGTGAACTTTGTTCATGCATTAATATAATCTCACTGAAAAATCTAATATATTTTTGAGAGTCTGTCTGTTTAATCAAGAACTCCTCCTAAACAGTAAGAACTAGAACTACCAAATTCAGTATACAGCTTCCTGTTATCATAATGTAAAGCAACAAGGGTATGGTTGTGCCAGGAGTATGGCATGTGCCTGGAATGGAACTGCTTCTCACAACAGAATAACCAAATCAAGTACAGTCCTCAAAACTGATGTAATTCAGCCATTGTTGAAAGAGATTGAACAAAAATGAGCCTGGAAAATAGGATGAGCCTGGAATAGGATTGCTTCTCTATAAAACTTAAAGGAGAGATATTAAAATGGAGAAATCTGGAGTAGTGCTCTCTTTTGGCACAGCAAAATCAAGGCTTAATTTAAAAACTAGAAGAAAATGTAAATTCAAACTAAATTACCAAAATTGTCTGTAGACCTTTTTTGTTAAAATGCAGCAAATTGAAAGAGTTTATAGCAATGAAGAAAAAAATATACTTGATGGAATTCCCATTTAAAAAATTAAACAGAAAAAAATTAATAATCCCTTTTTATAAGAAATCTGAAATAAAAATTAATTTAATAAAGAACAACATTGTATTTTTGAAAATGTAATCTCTTAAATAAAGCATTTACATTTTCCTTTTAGTCCCCCCCCTCCAAAAAAAAAAAACCTTAATTGAGGTCATGACTAGCGCCAGGTAAATCTACTAGTATATACATAAATCAAGTTTTGTTGTTTGTCCAGTGAAATATGAGCTCAATAATTTTAAATATCATCAAAAAGCACATGATTTTGACACTGGAATGTGTACACACAGTCCTTTAACCATGTGGCACTAAAGATACCAGATGCTTCTCACCCATGTCTCATTATGTATGATTTTGCTACTGACAATACTGCTCCCTAGAGGCTCTCTTTGATGTCTATTTAATGCATTAAACATCATTAAATTATTTACCAGAAAAACATCTGGATTAAATAAACCAAAATGTATAAAGCTTACATGGGAAGGCCAAATTTTGCTGATCTCATTTACACAAGTAGACCAACAGTTTATCTATGGTGTGAGTAAGGCACTAGGTATTTAAGCCACATTCTGGACCAAATTTGAAGATGTGGTTAATGGTGGTATAAATTACATGTATTTACATGGGTGTAATTTGTATGCCAAAGACTGGAAGGGTGTGGCTAAAATGGGAAGAAGGAGAACCTAACAAGGAACCTGGAAGAAGGTAGGGGGCCTGTTTTACTTTACACTGTGTGACAACTCCCTGTAATTTAGTTTTCCTGCTACAACCCTGCCCTTTCACCCATTGGAATGTAGCATCTATTTACCAGGGTCACGGGTAACAATTTGCCCTAAAATACACCTTCAGTAGCTAGGTAACTTTATCTCACTATTCAAGCTCTTTCTTATAGTAAATATAGGAAATCAGAAAATACACTGGAGACATCCTGGTAATCGCCTCTGCTTATCAAAGGCAAATCTTGTCAGCTCTTGACCCTCTAATTTTTGGTCAATTCCTTGTATTTTTCTGTCTAGCTCTGTTTTACTTTAAGTATGCAGCTTGACAATAAAGTAACTCTTCTTTGTTTTTGGAGCAGTAGTCTCAATGAACATCACATGCTCCTATGTCCAGCCTTCCCATAAACTGAATTTAACTGCAATTCATTTATCTATTGACTGTTAAAGAATCACTCTTACACTACCACTTACCAAAATGTATATAAAAACTAATTGACAGAGTTAGAATATCATCCATTCTATTTTACAAAATATTCAACAGAGTTTAATGCATTTCTCACACCTTACATTCAACTAATACATGGGTCAGAAAATTGACAAAATTGACAAATAATTAATTATGTCTGCTTGTTAAGTCTCACGCATACCTTAATTCGTTAGAGATATAATACTGTACTAACGATGCCCCCTTTTCCACCACTGTTTTAAAATATTTTTATATACTAGGAAATGTGAAGCTACTTCCAGCAATGGGGGAAGACACATATTTATAGGTCAACATATATTTATTGCTGCATATCAAAAAACCTGTTGACTGGGCCACTTGTAATGACTGCCTGATATTCACTCACACATACACACTCATTATAAGTAACATACAAACAATGTCTCTCATCTGAAGAGCCCAAAGAACTTCAAAACATCTGAATAGGCACTCTGTCAGAAAATGCAGTTCCAACAAAATAAAAACTTTATGCCTGAAAATTTCAATTTTTCCATAATTGTTCAATTTTCTATAAGAAAATATCAAACTGAATTGAAACATTTCAGGTTGTCAAACTAAACTGAAATGTTTCACTAGGGGACAGTTCACCATTAACTTTTATGCAAATGTGGGTTCCTTAGTGCCTTATGGGTGCAGTAATCTGATGCCCTGTACACCCTTTCCCCTAAACAAGACAGGATCCTTGGCATAATTTCCTAAGATGCAGCTAAGTGCACCATCGAGCTGAACTGCTGTGGTATATCATGGGAGCTGTATGCCAGAACGCATCAAGGGAGTCCAAATCTGGTGACCTTCTGAGCATGCTGCAGAAGACATCTATTTTGGAGAGGGATAAGGGACGCAAGAATGAAGAGCAGAAAGGTGTTTCTATAGAAGTCTGGGTGGGTTGTTGGCTTAGCTTTATTAATGATAAATTAGGATGCCTTGTGTCTTGGATAGGCATCTATATAATTAATTTTACTTCTAAATAAACAGTTTGCCAGGAAGCTCCATCCATACAGGAGAACGGGGACATGAGGCACAGAAACTACAACTTCCATGAGAGACTGCAGCAGTCGAAAGGGACACAGATTTAATGCTGAGCTGAAGTGAAACGTTTGATTTAGTTTGGCAAGCCAAAACACAACATTTGGGGGGAGATGTAAAATACTCCTTGCAATAGAAAACATCTAAATGAAATACTTATATTTTCCATTTAAATTTTTCTGAACTTGTCATGAGATAAACATTTTAAATAGCTTGGCTTTTCATTCCAATTTGGGATTGAAACAAAAATAGAAGAATTGCTCTTGAGATGGACATTCCAATTTTCAATCAATGTACTCATTAGGCATTGCAGCATTCCTGGAAAGTAGATATAATTCCCATTTTACAGATTGGTAAAGCGAAGTACAGGGGTCTTGAGACACAAGATTTCTGATTCACGATCTCCTGCTCTAAGCACTGAGGCCAACATTTCCAGAAGTGATCTACAGTACTGGTTGACTTTTTTTAACAGGCGCATGTAAATGTCTTCTCATAAGAAAGCCATTCACATTGCATAAGCAGCAATGCTGTTCCTATGAAATCCAGAAAAAATGTTGTATATTATCAAGTGCTATCTACTGGCACCTTACTTATTGTTTGCATACTGACCTCTTTTTTTAGAGCACTCCTGTAACACACAGTTTGATATGGCAGATGAGATTTCCAGAAGAATGGACCACCCACAAATCCAAACCAAGTTAACAGGAGCTGCAGATGTTTAGCATCTCTGAAAATCAAACCCAAGGAATCTAAAGTTCAATGGCAGTAGATTCAGAAACCATAATAGTTCATATGCCAATAACCACCATATTTTTGCAATCCTGGGAACACTGAGAAGAATTTATCACAAAAATTTACAGCTCAGAAGGAAGGTGAGAACTTTTCAGTCTTTTTAATTTTTGCATTTATTCATTTAATTTCGTTTTCTACCTCAGCAACATCTAGAAATCACTATACAAAAAGACCAACAACAAAAAGCTTCTGATTAAAAATGTCTTTTGTTTTCCACAAAATAAAGTTTTGATTTTATGCCAGTTTTTCAGCCAGCCTCAGGCTGGTACTTTGCTTCTTTCTCGGAAAAAAAAAAGAAAAAGAAAAAGAAAAAAAAGTCCACAATAGGAAAGCACATAAAGGCTCTGTGATAAACAAATCATCTCTTCTTGTTATCCATCACTGAATAGCATAGACCAGACATTTTAGTTTAAAAATATCCACCAATTTTTCATTTTAATTACTTGTGTATGTGTGCTTTTTTAGAGTGGAAGATTTCTAGATGTTCATATAAATCTAACATCTAAAACACTCTGATACAAAGGAAGTATTTTCCCAAACAACAAACATACAAAAAGCTTCTACTATAAATTATTTTTATTCAGCTGCCCACTTGTAATTATAAGAAATGTTATGTTGATTAACAGAAATCTAATCTAATATAACAGTAATTTAATAGATAAAAAAATCTAACTCAGGATTACCCATTTACTGTGCAGAAAACATTGGCTTCAATACAAAGAAGTTATATAAAACAACTAGCAGCCCACCAACTCGGATGGTCACACCACAGCATATCAGCAGTAACTTCACTGCGTTACTGGAATTACACCAGAATAAAAGCAGAGAGATCAGAATGATACCCTCTGAGTTTCCTTATTAATATTTAAATGAACTGGCATTACGGAAAAGATTAACTAAAGCATAAAAAACCCTTAGACATCTTGATTACAACTGCCACTGAAATTATACTCCAACACTGGAAAGATTCATCACAAATTACATTGTCTGTCAGAGGGTGCATTCTTTCCTCATGACTTTCAAATTAAAAATGGATTTATTGGAAGGCTTCAATAGTATGAGCGCACAAAATGCCCAGTCAGGTTTTGCATGCCAATTCCTGGAAGGATCAGGATTCACATCACCATCATTCTTTAGCATAATGAATCATTTAAAAATTACAACAATCAAGCTAATATGTATTACATATTACCAGAAATTACAGGACAGGTATTCGTTCAGTACTCAGCCATTGGTCTTTTTTTAGCATTTCCTACTATTTGTTAATTATCGTTTTAATTTAAATTTTACCAAACCTGGGTGCCTAAAAAGTCTGGCTTCTAAGGCCATACTTAACTTCTAAAAGTAAGTTGCTATGATTTTCAGAGGTACTGAACACCTCAATATTGAGCTGAAGTCATTTTGAAAATATGGCTTTTTAACCACCTAATTTTAGGCATCTAAAATTGAACAATTAGGCTTTTTTTCCTGAAATTTTCTGTTTGTAAGTGTTCCTACCAATTCTTACATACAGTTATTTAGAGTCAAATGCCCATTTCCTCAGTTATCCGTGTCAAGGTGTTTACTAACCCCTTTAAGAATGCCGCACCTACATAACCTTTACTCATGCGAGTAGTCCCATTATAATTGTGGTTCCTTACAGTAAACATTGCTCTAATGAGAGTTATAATGGCTTTTGCTGTAAAGTTTCAGGGTGTGTGGAGTCCATTTTCAGAGATGGAGCGCCAGACATTCCAAAGTATAGCATGTGATCTTTTTCAATCTCCAGATAACAGGCTTAGCTTCTTAAGTCTGGCACAACAGACAAGCATCTGAGTTCTTGCTTAGTGCTGAAGGCACTTGACAAGATAACACTCCCCTCAAAGATGGACAAGAGGAAGGAGTCTCTGTAAGTTGTTGCATATACATAACACACCCAGGACACTCATGGTATGTCTACACTTATGAGAAGATCCTCACTCCAGAGGTCAATCTTCTAGCATTTGATTTAGCAGGTCTAGTATTGACCCCTAAATTGAACACTGAGGGCAGCCCCTGCCAGCATCCGGTACTCCTCCTCCTGCAAAGAGTAAGGGAAGCTGACAAGAGCATATGCTCCCATCAGCCTCTTGCCATGTGGGCACCATCATGGTGCGGCTTAAGGAAAGCCAACTCCAGTTACATATTTTGCCTAGCTGGAGTTGTGTGCCCATACCTTTGGTATGGTATGAAAGTTTGGCCAACATCAATTTTCAGGGGGCTGTTCCCTGAATTAGTCATTTCAAGCCAAGTATGAAGAGCTTAGAGGAAGCCATGCAAACCCTCACAAGCCACCTAGAATAACTTTTCTCTACTTAAAAATGTCATGGTGTTAATATGAAATATCTCATGGTTTAAACTTAACATTAATGAAGGATTGACTATTGCCCATCATGGGCCTTGGGTTGAAGAAAACTTTGGCAGGTTTAATATCACAATTTGTGGTGGGGGACACGTTTCTGTGTCAAAATGAACGTTTTAAGCTACTAGAATGAAAGAAATAGCTCTAAAAAAGGAGGATTAGAGAACATACGGCAGATGAAGTATGCAGAGGTTTGTGATAAAGACATTTATCAGATGGCTATTAACCTCCCACACGTGGGAAGGTTTTTATACGTAAAATCTCCACATATAATATTTACACACACCCCTGCACCCACACAGAGTGAGATCATCCACACAGGAAGATTGTGTCAGAAAAAGACCCTAAAAGCCTGCTCTTTAAAGGAGGTTTCCCCCAATAAGGAAGACACCGAAAGACAGCCATAAGCCTGCCTTTAAAGGACAACCTTGTTACAGCTTTACCTCCCAAGTGCTGAAACAGTCCAGGATTGCAAGAGCAGATTACAGCTAACATAGTGCTCCTCTGCACTGGTCTGTGTGTGTTTTGTGCTCTCTCTCTTCTATGTGCAACAGAAAATTTAATCTACACCCTCCATAATTCCTAAATTCCTTGCCATTTGAATAATCATCACCAACTCATTCAGTGCATCTCTGCTTAATCTAGTTCTCATTTTCTGTTGCTAAAAGATTGTTTCTAGTGAGATTAATACAGTAATTTATTGCCCTGAAAGGCCTGAATATTCTAAACATTCCTGGATTCAGTGTGCAGCACTAAAAAGGTACATGAAACAACAAATAAATAGGAAGTGATCTGCTCCATTCTTGTTACATAAGAAAATGTAGCTGCAAACATCTTGAAGAACTCCTCCTTGTTACCAGAAGTTATTTTCTCTAAGACCATGAAAAGACACTTTAAAATCAATAGTAATGTCACTGAGTCAGTTTTTAAGCAGTTGCTCGGTTTTTCTGTAATTATGTACAGGAAGGTTTCATATCAAAGAAATACATAAAAACACATGAAAAGAGGGGTTTTTTTAGCTCAAGTGCAAATTAGGTAAATAGCCTGCATCAAATCCTAACGTGTCATACTCTTGTCTAAGTCCCACAGTAAGGACTATTCATAAGAGTATGACAGAAAAGGATTAGTCTCCTTTCTTTTTTCATGCTTCATTCTCTAGTCTTGTGAAAAAAGGGCAAGATATTCCTTACCAGAGGCTTCCTTAACTTTAAGGATGAGAAACACCACAAACTTGGGAAGAAGTCATATTCCACATTGTCAATCCATTACTCTAAAGGATCAATGGCTATTAAATTTATTTGGTATTTATTGTAATACCATTAATCATCATGTACTTAATATCTATACAGCAGTCTGGTTTGTAAGCTTCATCTAAATTACCCTCAATTCTATTACACTTTGGGATTTGCTTTTCCTGCATCAGTTTCATTTTTGCATTTTCACTGAAGTAAAAGCTGTTTTCTATCACTTGGCCATGTTTCTCTTAACCCATTCTGTATTATACTTAGTAACTCAGACATACCAGTATATTGTGGAGCAATGTAGTCTGCAACCCAATAATTTTTTATCAATTTCTATGGGAAGTATGCATTTTTATCTGTTTGGAGATATTTAACAGCTTGTTTTTGTTTGCACATATATATATTTTAAAGGCGACACACTGACTATTACCTGAAGCTAAGATAGAATTCAAGAACATATTACAAGCATGTAAGAATTCTGAACTGAGAGATGCATTAGGATTTAGTCTCACATAATTCAAATCAATACACATCTGCTATATATTGGATGTCATATGCTATGCATATCCAGCAATTGCCCTCTTGTATTACACATCATTGATAACAGCTCCCATGCCAGGAAAGAGAAATCTCTTTTAAGAATGATGCCAAAACATCAATGACTGATTCTGCCTCAAGATCTGACTCTAATTAAAGCAATTAAAGTGGACAACAAACTTTGCTGCTGCTTGCCACAACTCCCCCCAAACGAAATTACATCACAGAACAATTCAAGCATTTCTGTAAAGAATGAACAGTGCTGAAACTCTGAGAAAAAGTTTAATACTGCGTGCCACACAACCACTTGCACACTCAGTCCTTAACAATACAAATTAATATCTAACTGTAAAATTGAGCAGGGTACAGCTTCAAACTTAAGAACAAAATCTGTGGAGGACTATATAGCAGCATACATGGGGAAATTGTTCCTTAGTTGGTTGTCTTTGAAGTCCTAATTTAGCAAACATTTTTAACAGCAAACTTTGGAAACTATTACTTCACTAGCCAATTAGCCCGTCATAAGATGGGATTTTCAGGTCTTCTCTCCTGAGC
>CM057845.1:142293719-142318545 GCA_030068395.1 Apalone spinifera | reverse complement strand
AGGGGCTGGAGCGGCAGGAGGCACCAATCTCTGCACCAGGGTCTGCAGGTGATCGCAGATGGCACATCCCTGAGCAAGCAGCTCCCGCCAGCTCTCTCACCACAGCTGCAGGTCTTCATGCACCCAGTGCTCCAGGATGAGGACCTGCCTTTGCAGGAGCCCCACATGCTGCTGCTGGTACTTCTCCTGGTTACAGGTCAGCCTGCTAAGTGCCTGGGTGGGGTGGTGCACCCTGCACTCACAGTTGCTGTGGCTGTGGAGAAACAAGAGAAGTGGTCAGTTCTCCCTGAGGGCACAGTGGGTGAAGCCCAGCCCCCCATACAAGATGAGGTCGGCAGGTACCATCAGAGCTGATGTGCTTGCACACAGGCCATGTTCGGGATGTCCTGCTATCCCCGGGGGTGTGAGCTGGCCTGGGACTGCACCAATGCCCCTGTGCTGTATCTAGTGTGGGAGTGGGAGGGAGGGGAGATGTGCCCTGCCTCTGCATAGAGGGGGCTTGTGGAGGGAGGGCATCATGCAGTGTCCCACCCCGGGGTCAGGAGCATGTCATGTGCCTTCATACATACACACGTGTGGGTAACAGGCCAGGGCCCCTGTGTGGCAGCCAGCCGGGGCCACATGCCCAGGGTGTCATGGCACATGCACAGGTTGCTGTGTGCTCTGTGGTCAACAAGGCCCACACGCACAGTCCCTTGTCTCCCTCCCTCCCGCCCCTCCCCCTCTTAAGGGGACAGTGATGGCACTCACATGTCGAGGCCTCCCTGGCCTCGGATGACTTCGGGGACGTGGCCGCTGTGATGCCTCGGGGGTTCTGGGTGAGTGCCATGCTCCCTCCGGGCTCCTGCTACTCCTGGCCGCCACCATCATCGTCGTCGTCGTCCTCCTCCTCCATGCCCTGCTCAGGGCCCTCTGCCCCAGGGCTGATAATGCCCCAGGGTGTGCATGTGGCCTTTGATGGCCAGGCTGTCAGCATCTAGTGCACACATCATGGACATTGGAGGCCTCCCCCCAACCCTCAATGAGGTCCACGATCTCCACACTAGACCAGGAAGGCGCCCACCTTTTGTGGCCCCTGGCAGGTTCCTGGGAGTTGCCATCCTGCTCTTGGGGAGCGGTGGAGGCCTGGGTGCTACTGGGTTGCTGGCTCATGCTGGGCCAGGTGCACGAACTGCTAGCTCTGTGCTAGCAGGCTTGCAGCAGGCACAGGCACTGTGGCCAGAGTCTGCCCCTTTAAGGGCTCCGGGGCTGTGGGAGAGGGGAGGGGGAGCAGAAGAGTTTTCCTGGCTGTGCCTCGAGTGGCCACCAGGGCACCCTGGGAAGGGCTGGAGGCCTCCTATTTCGAAATAAGCATCTACACAGCACTTATTTCAATTTAGCTATTTCGAATTTGGCACTATTCTGCATGGAATGAGGTTTACGAAATTCCAATTAAGCACTCTGCTATTTCGATTTAATTTCCAAATTGCGGTTCAGCTGTGTAGAGGCTAGGAAAGTTATTTTGACATAATGGCTGTTATTTCGAAAAAAAACTTTGCTGTGTAGACATACCCTACGTGAAGCCACATTAATTCTATACAAGCACCACGGCCAACTATGGACGAAGTTTATTCATTCCTAATCTCTGATCAGTCTTCAAAATTATGCATTATAAACAGTATGGCCATTAATCATTATGATTTTACAGCAGTGCCCAGGAACCTAGTCAGAGACCACAGCTCCATGGTAGTAGATACTATACAAACCAGGAACAAAAAAGACAGCTATCTTTCTCAACCTAGTTATTTTTTTAAAAAATATGCTGAGCACATAATCCTTAACATTGCACATACTGAGACCTATGTGTTTGCTCATATCTGGAAGCATTCACTATGGTGTCTTTTCTCCCTGAGGGTACAAAGGGAAGATGCACACCCTTTTCACACTATATCTTAACAGCAGTCACCATCCCTCCTCTCCCCCACCCTCACACCCACCAACCCACTCATGTTGTTACTGGCTATTCACTCTTCTTGTGTCGTGTCATTTCCGCCCTTTTTTTCCCCCTACTTTTTTGCTGACTTCTCTCCTTTGCAGCTGCACAACCTTAACTATGTCCCTAGCTGTGCAAGATTTATGATAGACTTTTATTACATTATATACCATCTTTTCTGCAATAACCCCACTTCATTCAGAGCACAGGATGAATGGTGTTCAGTGAACAAGCGATTAATCTTGTACTGGTGCATGATCAGTTATTCCAATGTTGTCTTGCTTTCACTACTTCTTTTCTCCTCTGGGGTAATGCATTATAAAAGGCATATATGTTTCTGTAATCTTCCTAGCCAAAGAATTGTGGTCATTCAAGCAAATCGTTAACTCACTTTTGAATTAAGCAATATTTATGGTCATTAAATTATTCCAGTCACTTCCAAGAGGCTACACCACTTCCTTCATTGACCACTTCTTCCTCAAGTAATTTAATACATTCTTATTCTTTATTTTGACCTTTTTGCACTCTTCCTTTATTATCAATTTTATATGGTTGTTAACCATCCTGTAATCCTATATGTTGCTTACTCCACTAGGCATTGATTGCTTATTACACTTCCGTGTTCATTCTCTCTTTTCACAGCAAATGCATTTACAGCCATTTGAGACCAATAACTTATCTCTGGGTACTTATTTCCTCTCCATGACTTTATCCCTTTGGATTTCACTCCAGCTTCCCATCACGTCCCAAACTGTGCTTGGTTGAAATTGAACACTTTTTATTTTCATTTCACTTTTGTCACATTTACAAGAAAGAGTCCAGCTGAATCAGGACAATACCGATGAAAAAGCTCCAGCCCATCCTTAGTGAACGTTTCTTGCAATGGATTATACTCCACTCTCGGTTACACCAATGTAAGCCCAGCGTTGCTCTGAAGGGAATGCCTATATGCTGGTTGAAAGGCAAAGTAACTTAGTGTATTTTGTTTGTTCAGTCTATGCTATTTGCCCTGAATGATGCAGCTTCCATCATTCCCTTGAGAAATATATTCTACATCCTATTAAACATCACTGTCTGGAAGTTTCCCTTGAGAGTCACTCAGTGTAATTTTGCTTAATTCTCTCCCATTTCTTCTATTTATAGCATTTTCTGCCAGTTTAGATAATTGCTCTTTACGATTCCCATCTCAGGACTTTCAGCAGTATCCTCTCATGTACTGTACCCCAGGTCCAGCAGCTTCTCTGCCAGGCCCTAGTGCAAAGGCCAGTGTAAATTGCCCAACAGTCTGGAGCTTCCATGTTACATTAGCCCCTTGGAGCCTACTGACAGAAAATTCCATAATAAAAATCTAATGACTTTTGATGCATGTGTGAGCTGAAAATTCCCTACTTTGTACCTCACATGTAATTAGAAGCAATAGTGTTGTTCTCCTTTACTTTTTCCCTAACACTTTGCTTCTAGTTCATTTTGTTCCATGTCAGTAACAGCTGATGTTGCTGGCTTTGTTGTTTGGTTGCCATGTGCATAAATTATTTGCTCAAGTGTGCTCTCTTATATAGGCATGATATCTGAGGGGTTTCCAGGCTGCTCCTCACCAGAGTGTATAGCCACACTGGGTGGCATTTTACAATAGCATCCACGTGACTTAGGAGCATAAACTCCGTTGATTTTTCAAAGGTGCGCGCTAAGGACAATAGCTTATGTTTTATAAAACAAACAGATGTACAGCCAGGCCTGCTGCTGCAGGTGTTGAGGGGGAACAAAGAGGCCAAATGCTGCGGGATCTGGCAATTCAAAAAGGCCTGGATGCTGGCATCATTTTTGTGATGCTGGCAGAGGCCAGAGCCCCGGGCCCTTTAAAACACCACCAGAGTCCCAGGTGACATGCTCTGGGTGGTTCTAATGGCTTGCTGGGGGGAGGGGAGGAGGTCGTCCAGCATACTCTGGGCAGTGCTGTGGACTGGCTGCCCACAACCCCATCCCTTCTGCCCAAGACTCTACCCCTTCTGGGAGCATAGAGCTCTCCCCACCCCCATGCCCCGCTACTTGCCCAGGGGCCCAAGCAAGTCTGTCAGCCTTCCTGTGTATAGCCAATGGATCATAGCCTGCGTGCCACTACTCCAGATAAGGAATACCACTGAAGTCAATGCGAGGGATATAAAAATTGTGACAGGATAACACGAAATCTGTAACTATGTCCACACTCAAAGCAAGCCATGTAGTACCATGGGTGTGTGTATAGCACATGCACCCTCCCCGCCCCTCCCCCCCCCCTTCATGGTGGGCAACTCACCTTAAAGGGATTTCCAGGGAAACTGCAATCAAGTTAGGCTTTCACTGAAGCTGGAAAGGATTTCACTGAAGGATCACCCCGGGAATGATCATTAGTATCCCAAAGTGAAGAATGAGGTACCAGGCAACTGCAAGGGTGCCACATTTCTTCCAGGTTTCCTGGGGCTTGAGAACAATACTATAGCTTGCTCTGCACAGGGGGGAAACAGAATCCACAATACACCACCAGAGGAAAACAAACAGGAGCCCTCACATTCCCTCTTTTTTTTTTTTTTTTTTTTAAACCACACAGGAGATTGTGTCCTGATGCTCTGCTCTTAGTCGACATCTAGACTGCAAGCTTCTTTCAGAGGAAGCTTTTCCGGAAGAGATCTTCCAGGAAAACTTTTTTAGAAAAAGAGCATCTACACAGCAAAAGCGCAACAAAAAAGCGATGTGCTTTTTCGAAAGATAGCATCCACATTGATTGGATGCTCTCTCTCATTTCAGTTGTGATTACTGTGGACAGAGC
Source organism: Apalone spinifera (assembly GCA_030068395.1). Taxonomy (NCBI): domain Eukaryota; kingdom Metazoa; phylum Chordata; order Testudines; family Trionychidae; genus Apalone; species Apalone spinifera. The sequence continues at coordinate 142,313,770 of CM057845.1, read as the reverse complement.
AGCTACCAGGAAACCTGTGCTTTTTCCTGGAGGCCTCTTCTTTCAAAAACAAACAAACAAACAAACAACACTCTTCCGCATCCACACATGCCTTTTTCCAAAAAAGCTTTTTCAGAAAGAGGTTTACCGCTGTCGGAAAAAACCCTCCATTTTTTCGACTGTCGAAATAACACAATAGCTGTGTGGACATAAGTGTAGTTTTTCCAGAAAAACAGCTGTTTTTCTGGATAAAACTCTGCAGTGTAGACATATATTAGTGAGTGAGCTCTTTCAGTGAAGTCTATAAGGATTTGGCCATATGTGATATGCAAAGTGGCCACAGAACGGGGTCAAAGGTATTCAGTGAACAAGGGAATAGCACTCCTGCTTGCATAAGATATTGTTCTATTGTTATAAATTTCCTTTTTATGGGTCAAGGAGGAAATCTACCCTCATCAAGAAAGGAGACTAGCTCAAGTTGAACAGTATGACCACATTTGTTTCTTTTTCTGATTGCTGGACGCTCACAAATTATAGGTAGGTTGCTGCATGACTGTTTCCTAAGTCATTGTTGGCTGGATAAATCTTATTCTGCTTGAGAATATAAAGGTTAAGGGGTGAGTAAAAGTTTCCAACCGCTCCTCCCTACACACACTCTTCTGTTTTATAGAACTCAGAAGGGAAAGTCTGACCCTGTATCTCAAAAATCAGGTCTTACAAATGAGGAATAACTAGGCAGATGAAAACCAGGCCCTATTCACTAAGTGGACTGACTTCCCACACCAAACGCACTGCAACTTGGCACGTCAGAACTTGTTTACATTCATTCATTGTGATGCCTTCAACTCAAATACTAAACTAGGTTAAACAAACACACATCACGTTTGACCAATGTTTGTAAATACCTCTGTATGCACCAGTTATGATACATGTGGTTTTAAAAAAATTACTTCAAAATATGTCAGATGCAATTGAATGCAAATGTTACATACAACATAAAACACAATGGCAGATGCTGCCCATCAGTACTGCTATGCTCAAAAATAATCCAACTCAAAAAAAATCCAACAGGATGCTTTTGCCTGTTGTACCATCCTGGTCCCTCTTCTCTAATACTGCCATTCCTCATATTCATTTTTAAACAGAGATTCTGATATTTGATTACACCATAATTTGTTCCCTTGTATAACTTCTAAATAAATCCCTGCCATTTTTCAGTCTCCTCAGGTTGAATCGTGACTCTCAGCCACATAAGGCTTCATTGTCTGTATGTAGGTCTTAGTCACTAGTGTTCCAGGCTCAAATACAGTAAGCCTCACACATTTCAATAATTTGTGAGGGCATCTGTGGTATTAATTGGTCTCACCAAATACATGATTTAGCCCTATGGGTTCAATGCTGCCCTCTGCCTTGGAAAGCCAGAAACTTCACTGGCATTACTCAAACAGCTGCTGAATTTTCACGACTCAGGGTGCATCTACACTTCACTGTTATTCCAGAAAAACAATACTAGTGTCCACACAGCAATTGCGTTATTTCAAAAGAAAATCAAAACAACAAGGCCTTTTCCAACACTGGCAAACCTAATTCCACGAGGAATAACCCCTCTTCCAAAAAAATCTTTTGGAAGAGTGTGTGTGCGTGGACGCTCCACTACTGCTGCTATTTCGAAACAGCTCCTCACCAGGGCCATTCTAAGCTATTCCTCCCCATGCCCTTTGGGACTCCAAATCAAGATAGTGCGTTCACATTAGGGGAGCCTGCCTCAGACTAATTTGGAGGCTTCCCTGTAGTGAGGATGCTCTATTTTGAAATAAGTATTCCGGAAGATATCTTCTGAAATAAGCTTGCAATGTAGACGTATCTTCAGTGATGTAAGTACCTGGCAGGCTATATCTATACCATCAACTGCTGCCAGAACATCAATACTGGTCAGAGGCATGAAGATGTTTACTTCCTGACTGATACAGCTGTGCCAGAAGACATCCCTAGCACAGATTCACTTATTCTGGGAAAACTGAGCTTTTACCAGTCCAGCTTGTTTCTCTCATGAGGGTGGTTTTACTGTATCTGTATAAAGTGCAGTTTTGCCAGTAGAGCAGCATTTACACAAGAAGCATTTTGCTGGTGTAGCATGCCTACATCTATGTAGTATTCCTAGACTGATAAAGCACTTAGCTTTAGCATTTCCCCAGAAGCCCCATGGGTAGCATTCCCACCACATTCATTTTCTCTCCCCAGGTTTTCTTCTACTCCCAAAATTGCTCCCAGCTTCCAATGTACCGACACATATTGGAAAAAAAAAAGTTTAAATAAATCTGCCAGCCTCCAAGAAACAGAGATAATTGGGGTGGCTTGCATTCAGAACACAGTATTTTTATCCTAGCTTTTTTGTACATCAGGATGACAATTGCAATTATACAACCGTGACAAATTGTTGCCTTACTTTATTGTCCTCTCTTCCCACATCCCCTCATTTCTTTAATAGACAAGCAACATTTGTACATGGTGATATCTCAAGGAAGCTCACGCCCTGAGGTCCCAGACCTGCACCCTTCCTACACCCCTTCTCCAGGTCAGAATCCTCTCCTGCATCCATACCAATATCCCAACCTGGACTCTGCACCCCCTCCTGAGTCCTTATACCTTTTCCCAGGTCTCCCTCCTTCTCTCAGACTATCTCCCAAATCTCACACCTCCTCCCTTCTGCACACAACTTCCATCCCAGACCTCACACCTCTTCCATTGATATCATGGAAGAGTGTGGCCCTTAACCACATACCAAATTCTTGGAGTGGCCCCCCCATCAGAAGTTATTTCCCACCCCTGCCCTAGCTACTCCCCTGGAAAACTACTTAATAGTTTTTTCCACTAGTCCTTTCTTATCTTGAGCATTGTTCAATACAGTTCTTTGAACTCCCAAATCTCATAGGGCAGTGGTCCGCAACCTTTTGGGGCTGCCGGGCGCCTGGGGACGGGGCTGCACATGCGCCACGCGCCCGTGGGGGGGGGTGCATGTACCGCGTGCCCGGGGCGGGGGACCACGCATGCGCCGGACGTCCGGGGCCAGGCGCACAAGAATGGCATACAACAACAGATGGTCCATGCCGATGGAAAGTGTTGCAGTGGGTAGGTTTGCAGTTGGGCTGTACTTTCACTTTGTGAGCTGCCTGCTGCTCTCCTCCTCCCCTTCCCAATCCAAACAAGACTATGAGATCAATTCTGCTAATGTTCACCTCTGCAGACGTTTTCATTGTAAGAGAATGTTCTCATTTGAAAAATCATTTACTCCTGAATGGATGTCACTGAATTATAATGCTAGCAAGGAAGGGCAGAGTTCAGCTTCTCCACAAAACACTCCAGCGGGCTATGGGTTTTGTAGTGAAATTAAATTACCTTCACGGGTAAATAGCAATAAAGGCAACACAAATATTAATGCATCATTAAGGTTTCACAGCTCAGCACAAACATCAGGAAATGGAAAAGCTCAATATTCAGCAGTAGCATTAGCTTAGCCATGAGACTCAACTGGTAGATTTCATTTGTCATAGGGTGGCTGGCTCTTACGAATGAAGTAGGTCCAGTTCCAGGGCCAGCATTACCATATGACCAGTTAGATGGGAGGGCCCACGCTTGAAGGTGATAAAGGATCAGGGAAAAATCAGAAATAGAAAGACACTCAGTGAGTTGGAAGAGCACAGACCAGAGGAACAAGAAAAGAGGCAAGGGAAAGCTGCCTGGGTTGATCAGAGACAGGTGAGAATAATCACAGACAAAACAACAGTGGACTGTATTGGAGAAGGTCCCTCAAAGAAACAGAAGGTGGTTCTTGGGAAAAGGCTGAAGGCAGGAGAGCAGCAGCTGGCTGGCATTTCCAAGCCGGAGCCAAGGCCAGAGGGCTCTGAAGGCATAAAGAGCAGCATAGGGAGATATCTACTGGCTCTAAGGGTGCAACAGCAGAGGAGTTTAAACCCACGGATATCACCAGAGCCCAGAGAGCTGGATTTGGAGGAACTGTGAGAAGGGCAGGAGGAATGAGGGATGCTCCTCGGACAAGGACAGATCCAGCCAAGAGGTGGTGGGCCTCCCTGCTGGGAAGACCAAGGGGTGGAATGTCTGGTGTGGTACAAGAACAGGAGAGGACTGACAGAGTCCGAGTGTCCTAGAAGGTGCTGACATATGGTATGGAGAGTCCTGAGGGACGAGATATTTTGAGTTTTAATTACTGCTTGTACTAGGTGAGAAATGAACTATAAATTGGGGACTTCCCAAATCCTGTAAACTTTAAGACTTTCAGATTAAAAGTTTTGGTGCAGGCCTATCGCTACAGGTAATAGGCAATAGAAAGAATGCACTTTGACAGTAATCATGCATGCTCATTATATTTCTTTAAGTTTGACTCAAATGCAAAGTCAAACAAGCTTCTCTCAACCACATGAGCAGCCCAACAATTTAATTTCAGGTTCCACTTTTGTGTCCAATATTCATTTCTCCCAAAATTTGTTGTTAATTTCTAACTATTTTTCATTCAGACAATGTCATGAACATACCCCCTCAGTGAAGTCTATTGACTTGCCACATTTCAGCATTCAACTGTTTTTGATTTGTGTAAGACAAATGTAAACAGAAGAGTGATCCTTTTCTTTACAGCGAGAAATGTGTTTATTTTTTCGAACATGCAATTCAAAAGCTATTTCCATTTACAAAAATAAACTTCCATCACCCTTTACCTCAGAAAAACAAAAAACACACTTTTGGGCAGAGACTATGATTTAGATCATCTAACTTGGAGAAATTCATGGGATGAGACAAAGGGTCTAAAAAACTTTCTAGTTTCTAGCCAATTACCTCTTCAGATAAAGGGTGATTTGGGGGGCAAGGCACGAGTGTAGGACATGGGTTTTTAAGTCTCCAGGAACTCAGAAAAAATGGAGCCTTAAACCCATGAGGTAAAAATCTTAGCAAGGAGGGCCTGACATATAGGCTGTGTCTACACTGTGTTGGTTTTGCGCGAGAAATATGCAAATGAGGCTAAGTGTGAAATATCGCTGAGCCTCATTTGCATAATTAACGAGCGGACGCTTTTTGTGCAAGAGGCTTTTGCGTAAAAAGGAGCTGTATACATGGCTTCTTCTTGCGCAAAAAAACCCCTCTTGTCCAAGAGCGGTTCTTCCATATTTTTTTCAGTAAGAACCGCTCTTGTGCAAGAGGGGGTTTTTGCGCAAGAAGGAGCAGTGTAGACAGCTCTTTTTTGCGCAAAAGCCTCTTGTGCAAAAGGCAGCTGCTTGTTAATTATGCAAATGAGGCTCAATGATATTCAACGCTTAGCCTCATTTGCATATTTCTTGTGCAAAACCAGCATGTTCAGTTGTCTCTTCTTTCCTATGCAATCTGCACTTCTTAAGGAACCAAACTGCTGTTAGTCAAACCTCCCCTCCCCCTGTTGTTGAGCAGCAGCCAGAAGGGGGGGAAGAGGGCTTATAATGGAATGCTGTATGAAGGTAATTTCTGTATTGAAACCTTCAACTGGAGTCAATACTCATGCAGCTATACTTGTGATCCATCCCCTGCTGGAGTTTCCTGCAAGCCTGTCCCTCACAGAAGCTACCATGGTAATGAGCAAGGCATCAAAACCTACCAAGCCCAGACTAGATCATCTGTGTCACCCACACAAGAGAAATTTTAGAAGCAAGGAATAATTTCATACGAATTTGAGAGTCATAAATAGGTTCTAATTTAAATGCTGCAGCCTCAGTCACAGCACTTCCAGCATCACCAATATTTGTTAGCAGCGGTTAACTATAAGTGGGTCTCAAAAATTAAGGCACACAAAATCATACTTGAAAATGTAAACCAGGATCAGTTAAACTTGGCTAGAGCTAAACATAGATGGAGTGCTGGTTAAAAGCTAGTTTTATTGATGAGTTTGTAAGGCCAGAGTGTTATACAGCAGAAAACAATGGGTAAGGGGCAAGAAAAGATTCCTCAACAGCTAAGATAAGCATTTCCATATTCTACAGGAGATATAATGTAGCTGACATTTAGAAATTATAAATCTGATGCATCCATTATATTAGCCTATATGTCCTGTACGTACAATGTTTATTTTCATTTTGTTATTATTTTGTTTTAAAACCAAAGATTGTGTGCAATGCTGTTCCAGACTTCTTCCTTGGAGTCTAAACATCATCCATTTTCAGTTATTTGAGGAAGAACTGAATCAACTGCCTGTACTCATCCAATGACAATTGAGCCCAGTTCACTAATCACATAGTAGCATTTGAGTATGTGTGTATACCGATTAACTAGCAGTTGATGATCATTCTGCATGTCTTTTTTTTTTTAAATACACATGCTCACCTTCTTCACCCCCACACACAGAAACTCAAGACATTTTCTCACCTCCCCATACATCTGATGAATACCTGCACTTCTTTGTGGTTTTCTGTTCTAAACACCAAACTTAGCACAAGCCTCTTCTATTTCCAATCCCTGCCCCAGAGAGGCAGTGTGTGTAAGGAGCAGGAATTTCGAGACAGAGATCCTTACCATCCTATGAGGCCTAGGTAGGATAGCTACTGCTAGGGGCATAGCAGAGAGAAGCACAAGAGTCGGTGCGTCTACACTTCAGGGCTTAACTTGAAATAAGCTACTTGCATATCTTATTTATAAATAGTTTATTTTGAAATTGGGAGCGTCTACAAGGCACTTATTTCGAAATAGAGCACTCTTCCTCTGACTTCGCTTACTCCTCGTACAATGAGGGCTACAGAAGTTGGAGTAAGAAGACCTCAAGCTTGACAGTATTTTGACACCATTTCAAAATAACTGCCTGCTATGTAGACACGGACTAAGTTATTTCAGAATAGCACTAGTTATTTTGAAACAGTGTTGCAGTGAAGACGAACCCTTAGATGGCAGAGGAGGAGTGAAAAGCAGGCGCAAGGAAGGAAGAACTGATGGACACTAGCAGAGATGGGTGTCTGTGGCTGCTTGCTGGGGATAACAAGAGGACAAGGCAGTGGGAACGTCTAAACTACAGAATTTGCATATCTTTCTCTGATCACTTTTTCGAAAGCAGGTCTTTCAAAAGAGAAAGTAGTTTGGACCTGTTTTTTTTTTTTATTAAACCCTTTTTCAAAAAAAGCGCTCTTTCTTAAAAAAAAAAAAAAAAGGAGGTTTATGTGTTTTTTCAAAAAAGGATTTTTGTCCCCCCCAAAAACCTCACATCCGGACTACTTTCACTTTAGAAATTCCCGTGGAATTTGCATATCCTCTTTTGGGGGGGAAAAAAAAACAAGAGCCCTAGAAGAAAGGGAGATGATCTGCCAGGACTAAAACTGTCACTGGGGGGCAGGAGCTGAACTCCTAACAATATCATAACACACACACAGAGCATGGCTCTCTCTCCATTAGAGGCTGGGCAACAGAGACTGATGAGCCTGCCTGCTACTGAGTTAACAGATTTCACAATCTTTAAGCTTGGGCCATAGAGGCTCTCGTTTCTGATACAGAAGTTCCTATTCCAATGCTGATAACACACCGAGGGCTTCATTCAAAAATACTTTCCTTGCCAGCTTCAGTGTTGGACTCTGTGCGAAAGTGAGATTTTGCTGGACTGAATTAGCTATTGTCAGAAGCCTGAGAAGACTTGGGCTGAGCTAACTGCTCTGGAACTTCATGAAGTGCTGTCCTCTTGTCTTCAGCCAGGCTGGCTCCAGAACATTTATAAATTATGATGCTACCTGCATGGAGAAGATGTACTTTCTAGTCCCGCATTTTCTAAAACAAGTTAAAATGTTTACAGAAGTCCTCATCAATCAATAGGCAGAACTGGACTGCAACAAGGAGGGAAATAGTATCAGTGAAGGGAGAAAGAGTGGGCTGCATTATCAAACTGATCATTAATTGTGATTGTCATCAGGTCCTTATCAATGAGCATTGTTTGATAGACACAGAAGCTGAAGCAGAGAGAATCCCTACTTGGCCAGGCCCAGAAGACTGTATTATCAGTTCCATTATTTGCCAGTACATCACCACCAATAGTAAACTATTCTTTTATCTCCAAGTGCTCCTTTAGAAAATAATCTTTGATTTTTGCTGCAACACATGCCCACTAGTGCTCACAAGTGACTGGATTAGTTGTTTGTGGAGAGACATTTAAATGTAAAGATATGGAAAACGTTTCTTTAGGAAGAGAAAAGCATTCAGCGGTCATCTTTCTTCTGATAACTTACCACAAATATTCTGCATTTATCCTGAGACTGACAGAAATAAAATTTCTGCCCACAAAGGAAATGATACTCTTTCTAAGCTTTGAAGTTCAAAGGAAAAATGGAATGCCGGAATGTATGCAATACTAGTTCCAAATAAAATCTTTTTTAGGCCTTGGAATAGACATTGAATCTTGCATTTCTTGGAATCAGAGAAAAATGATGCCCAGCCTGCAACATCCTATTATACTAGTGGCAGCATGATTGGTTGCATAACTAATTAAACAGGTTGAACTGTCAATATTTTTCAAAAAAAAAAAAAATGAATTGGAGTATCACACTTCCTGTATGTTTAGTTGCTTTTTGGTTTATAGAATATTCTTTTTAAAAATAGAAATGAAGCAAATAATATGAAGCAGTGTGGTGATAAACTGAAAAAGGCTCATGTTCAAAAAGGAAAATAATAATAGATCTTTGCTGAGGGAAATGTCATCTGAATTGGAATAAAAATGAATTTGCTATTATTCCACAGTTATCAAAAATGTGGGAAGACAGAATTATAAAAATGTTTCTATTGAATTTGCAATTCACTCAATTTAATAAACAAAGGAACACAGATTAAAGTCAGCGTTTACTAAGAGTCAAATAATGTAATGAATTTAGTAGCTTTAACATTTTTCGTTAATATGAGCTCACTTAGTAGCACTGGAAAAATAATTCAGAAATCTATTTGAATGTTGAAGTTATTTTCACCCAGATTTCAGATCCAGATAAAACAACAATGTCATTTTTAAGTGGCAAACCTTTGCTCAGACTTTCTATTCTAAAAACCGATCTTCGCAAATGAAGTTAATATGCTGGTCAAACAGCACCAAAGTCAACTTCAAGAAGCTGCAAACATGCATTTGACAAAGAGCGATGCTACCCTCAGGTCTATGCAGGAGAACTATTTTAAAAAAATCTTATTGCATATCCTACAGTTAAAGCTCCTAATTATAGTAACTATGAAGATGAAGACTTTACTGTACAAACATGACTGACTTCAGCTACCATTTAGTTAAATGAAGAAACCACAGACTCAAAAAAAAAATCATCTTTGCCATCTAACTCATGACTGTGACAATTTAAATGAATGACATTTTAGTTTAAAATGCTGAAGGGAAAATTTAAAGACATCACAAAAATGCAAAGCAAAAGGCTTCACTTTAAAGATGAGAAATACTAAAAATTTCCTTAATATTAAAAATGAAATTTCATTCCAAAGGAATGAGATTTTAGGCACACATTTATATATATTTGTAAGGAATTGAAAAATATATAGGGTATGATTTTTAACACTGCTCACAAATTTAATCAAAGATCAGTTCAAAAGCAAAAATGCTATATTTTAGATGTATCCCAAACAGCACATTTCCAAGTAATCAAAAAATCACAGAACACGTATGTCAAAAAAGTTGATTTCCTTCAATCAACTATTCAGCATATGAAGGAACATTTAGTGTGTGATTCACAAAGATAGAATCCCAGGTGGTTTTTTTCTGACAACGAGTTGTCAAAATACTCTGTGTGCATTTCAGACATCATCCACAAGCACTGAAAGCTAAAACGACACTATACAGCATATAAAATTGTTAGGAAACCACAGTTCATGCGTAACAATAAGAGCCCAAAAAGCAAATGCACAATTTTAATAAGAGCTAAGTAACCTCTACTACTAGTGAACAGTCAGACACACTATTTTGGACAGTTAAATATATCCTCCTTCCATTTGGTAGTAGGCTTAAATATTTAACAATAAAGTAGATATTTTCTATTTCAATCTTTTGTCTTACACAATAACTAGCTTCCTCGGAACATGGCTTAATCTTTGAACTGATTTACCAATATTCAATAAAAACACCCACTACACCCAGCTGAGTTGTGTAAGTACACAGAGAGGAAAAAGTGAGAGGATAAGTCCAAGACCAGAGAGTGAATCTCGGGATCAAGGTATCAGTCATCTTTAAATGCCTAGCAATAGATAACTCAGACGAAGATTGTCTCTTTTCATCCAAGAGCCTGCTATCAAAGACAAGGACCCAGTCAGGATTCATAGCGTAGTCAAGCTCAGAACTCCCACGTGGACCCAGGATCTTGCAGTGGCTAGAGTACTCGGTTTTTTTAATGCCAATATTGAAAGAAAAATGTATCTGGGTAGATGTCCCTTCCCTATGGGTTCTTTGATCAATTGCCTTTTTACCAGGACTTGTTTTGGCAAAAGCAAATGCTACCACAAAGATCTCCTTCCTCCATCTCTTGTCAGGAATGACAACCAAAGGCATATTTTACACAGACTCTTCTTCTGTCACTCTCTCAAATCCCATGAAAAAGACCAGAAATTGAACATGGTGCCATGTGCCAAGTAAGTCAGCAAAAGACAGGAAACAGAACAAGTTTAGCTGGGGGCTGTCATCTCAAAGATAGCATTCTGGTGTAATGGAAATATTGTTTTTCCGTAAGTAAAAATGGGGGGGGGCGGGGGGAAGAGTCTTTTTACAGCATTCTTTTAAAAGGAAAAGGTCTCAGGAAAAGCACATGCAGCTTTTCCGTATTCTGGCCTGAATTCAGCAAACTTGCTTAAGCATGTGCTTAATTTGAGCCATGTGTTTAAATAGTTCCACTAAAATCAATCAATATAATCAATGCTGAACAAGGGTAAAGTTAAGCACATGCTTAAAGTCTTTTATGAATCAGAGCCTCAGTAGGAATTAGTGGGTTTAAGTCAATGAAGACTGGGGAACTACGAGCATGAATAAAGGATCCAGTGTGAAATTTGTCTTCCAATATTTTTTCCTATTGGGAACCTGTTAGTTTATTCCTTAATCATCCTGTAGTTAGGGTATTAGCTTAGGACTTAGGAAACCTGGGTTTAATTCTCTGCTCCAATTCTAAGTCCTAACGTAACCAAGGGCAACTCCTTTAGCTACTCTGTGCTTCAGTTCCCCATCTGTAACATAGGGACACTTCTTTTTTCTCTCTCATTGGGGTGTTGTGAGGATAAATGCAGCCCAGATTTTAAGATATGCCAAGGTAACAGCAATGGGAGGAGTCATGCAAGTTCCTGAGAGACAAAGGAAAAAGGGATGTGGGACCAGATTCCAACATGACAGACTATATTTAGCTTTTTGAAAAATCTGAAATAATGAGAATGAGGAAAATGACTAAAGGGTTGATCCTGCTCCCATTGAAATCAAAGGAAAAATCTCTCACTGACTAGAATGGTGCAGGAGCAGGGGCAACCAAAATTTTGGAGCAGTGGGAAATGCTGTTCTTCTCCCCCTCCCACTCAAGCCACAGGCTCCTGAATTGGGATCTGCAGGTTCTCTTTTCCATATGCCCATGATTGTGAGGGCAAGGGATACATGGGCACACGCAAGCCAAAATTTTCAAGTACTTATAGTAAGTCCCCTGCATCTATAAGAGACCTCAGAACCTCATGATTTTCAGTGGTTCTGAGCAAGTACAGCTCCCAGCAAAATCAATGTGGAGCTGCGAGTATTCAGGTATCAAGCTGATTTAAGTGCTTTACATCAGGCATGCAAAGTTTGAAATTTTTGGCCATAATTTGTTAACTCTGGTTATATGCAAGACAAATGTATTCACAAATATGTAGGACATAATAATATCTATAGCTATATTAATAGATATATACAAGGAGCGTCTATTTTCGATAGCTATGAACAAAAAGACAAGATAAAAACAGGTTTATCTTTGATTTTATCTTTTTTTCCCCCGTTAACTATAGTAAAAACAAATACATTTTAACAGCCAAAACACACCAATGGCAATATTTAAAGATTAGGCTATTCCCTAATGATATTGCAGTACATCAAGTATTTTTTGTATTCATGTCATGTCATGACGAAGGTACATAAAGGTATTTGAGATTAATTTTTACTGAACCAAAGAACACTAACCAGGGGTCTAATCCTAGTCACCTTACTTATGCAAGAAATCACCCTGAAACTCATATGACTAGTGACATGAATATGCAGAACAGGATTTGGACTCTACTCTTTTTGTCCTGTATAAATTATCCATCACATTGGTATTGTATGTTATTAAAAGTCACTTGCTTTTTTATCTTCCCAACCCCCCACATCTGTGCTGCTGTAATTTACGTGAATTGCTGTTAATGATCAGTTGCGCTATGCTTAATCAGCATATCAATAATATATGCTGTAAAGACTAAGTAGCTCTTCTTTTTTTCCCCCTTTAATGAAATCTATAGAAATGGAATGGGTATTTGACTGACAGTACAAAAAGGTTGCATATGCAGGTGCTAGTGGTGGCAGCGCAGGATACAGGCTTTGTAGCTGCTGCCAATCACATTCAAATATAAGCAAACCTAGCTACTCTATTTTTTAAAAATTCAGTTTCTTTGCCCCCTAGATGGGCGAAGGTTTGTCTTGAACTGGTTTGAATTAGCTTGACAAGATCAGTGTCACTGATGCCAAGATTACATACGTATGGGATGGCTCAAGGCATGATCACATTCATACAGGGTAATATTATTAACCAGGGGCCATCAGGGAGTTATGTGGGACACACAGATCTCTGAATACCAATGAGCCCTAAATCTTAATATAAATATTCAAGAATTTCTAACAGCTTCTGTTCTATAACCCCAAGTAAAATCAGATTTTACAATGAGATGTGCCACTGCATACTGAGCATGACAACCCCTTCCAGTCATTTTCCAGAATTAGGCAAAATGATTAACCCGATAAAAAAAAAAAATCTCGGTTACCTTTTGATAAATCACTAGATGGGGTGATGGGGGGGGGGGGGGGGGGGGGGGGGGGGGGAGGCGTTATTTATATAAGTAACCTCCCTCCACATATTGACATTTATGGTTTCTGATGGGAATACTGCTGCTGGATTTTGGAAAAGAGTTGGCACAATACCAGCATTCTCATTTGTGAATCACAGCCTCAAGTGCAGCGCTATCAGTTTTACCTTGTAAATCACCACCTCGCGATTTGCAATGCTTCAGTACAACGTGACATCTTTATTATAATTTTTTTCCCCCACTGAAGTTTAAGTTCATATTTTAGTTAGCTGTCTGACAGATATATTTACAGGGTTTAATTAAAGCGGTACAAATAATCTTTCCCTTTTCCACTGCCGTTTAACTTTCCTGTTATTACATCACTTTTATGGCATAAGGTTATACTATAGAGGATTCTTTTTCTTTTTAATTTATATTTAAGTTTTTAGGCCTAAAATATCACAACATGTAAAGAAACATGGTTTGAGGTCTGGTTCTTTACTACCATCATGTGATAAGAAATATAAATAAATGTACTGCTCTGTGACTTCAGCCTAAGAATATCATTATTTTATAAGCACATTGGTGCAATTCTATATGTACTGTACAGTTTTATTCCCCATGGATATTATGGTAGGTAGGAACTGCATGTGCGGGAAAAGCTTAGGCAGATTTACTCAAACCAACACTGACTTGCAAAGGCTAAAAAATTGCACTACAGGATACGCATGTCCTCCTGGTAGGGTAACCTAGCAAGCCTGTTTTTCTTACAGCCATCATGATGCCTTGTATCATTCCTCTGCCAGCTGCTTTGCCTCTTGCTGCTTTAGGCATCCAAGGCAGGAGAGGCACAGCTGCAGGGAGATCAAGAGAGAAGTGGAGTAAAGCAGAGTGGCTGCCAAAAGAACCAAATGAAGCTTTGCAAAACAAAATAAAAAAAAATACACAATGGAGAGACCAGAAACTGATGAGCTAGGAAGTAAGTGGTGAGTTCTGTCCTGGACACCCAACTCACCAAAGTAACTCATTGAATAGTCTGTGGCAGTAGCAGTAGGAAACTTTGGATTCTACTCCTACCCATCCCGCTCCAGAGTGAAAATATTTTCATGGGGCCCCATAGGGACACACAGAGGTTTTCTTTGTATAAACATTTTAAACTATTATGTTAAGGCACTGTGATCAAACAAACAATACCGTTCAGCATTTCCAGGACACTTGCTATTCAGAAAGTACTTCATACTCATTAGCTCATTCAGTCCTTTGAGGCAGAGTTGCAAGCGCTGTTATCTCCGAAGGATGGATGGATGAAGCAGACTAAGAAAACTTGACCAAAACTCCTGAGGGAGTCACTGAAGGTACGTCTACACCAGGGGTGGGCAATCATTTTTGGCTGAGGCCACACTGGAAGGGGCCAGGATCCTTCTGGTCATCCCCACCCACAGACCATGAGCGGTCTGGGAGTAGCAGAGCCCCTTTACCCCCCCCCTCCCAGGTTCTTCCTAGGCACCCATGCCCGTGGCAGTGGGAGAAGACTTCCTGTGCTATCCCACCCCCAGGCCAATCAGGGCTTGGGGGCAGGGGAGCACCTGAAGTCTCCTCTCGCACTGCCAGGAGCACACAGCACTTCTACGTGCCATGTGCTCCTCACAGAGCAGAGCAAGGCAGAGGAAACTTTGCACACTCCTCCCCCAGGCACTGATTAGCCAGGGAGTGGGGGAGCGTGCAAAGCCTCCTCCCACCCTGCCAGGAGTGCACAGCTCTTCAAAGCACTGCGTGCTCCTGGCAGGATGGAGGAAACTTCGTGCGCTTCCCCTCACCCCCCAAGCCCTAATTAGCCTCTGCGGGCTGAATCAACCCGCTTGGCCAGCTGGATCTGGCCTGTGGAGACCCTTTTGCCCACCTCTGGTTTACAGAAATTGCATAGCTTATTTCAAAATAGCTTATTTGAAATTTGGTGCTGTCTACACAGCACTTACTTTGAAATCAATAGCTATTCCACTGACTTCTTTAATCCTCATACAATGAGGTTTACAGGAAGTCAGCATAAGAAGCCTGTTATTTCAAATTTATTTAGAAATAACCGGCTTCTTGTATAGACAGTGCATAATGTTATTTTGGAATAATGGATGCTATTCCAAAGTAAATCTGCTGTGTAGACATACCCTCATAGAATTAGAAGCAAAACTCTGGCCTTTGCAATTCCCAGGCCTGCATTAAGACCAGGGGCCAGATTTTGGCATGATGATCAGACACAAAATTGGGGACAGATTTTTAAAATATTAAACTGTCATCTTGTCATCTAAATATATGGGCAGGTTTTCAGAAGTAGTCAGCAGGAAGCTCATCACTATACTTAGCAGTTAAAAACAGAATATTGTCCTTAGAAATTAAAAAATCAGAGTTTTTTTTTATCATCTTGCTAATAGATGGGTTGAAAAACTGTTACACAGTTTCATTTTATATACATACCGTGTCATAATTCCATATACTTCAAGCAAATTTGGGTAGAGGAAGTGCAGCACAACATACAATGAAGTACAACTAACACTGCATTGTTTATAATGAGGTTTGAGTCAGATTTTCTAGCCCAGCACTCAGCAGTTCCCATTTAACCACCTAATGAAGTAGCCACTGGCCTGCTTTTTGTGAGTGTTCAGTGCCAACTGGTTCCACAGAGAACACTGAGTTGTGATAGGAAACATCCATAAAACAAAACAGATGCACAGAATAAAGTTGACAAATAATCTGTTTCGGCAAGAGTTTTTATTAATATTTTAAACCACCCAACAGAACATGGAAACATGAGATTCACACACTAATAACTTCTCACTCCCATGTTAACCATTAAGTCAGATTATACCCACAGAAATGCCACTATCTTGACTCAAATTATATCACTGCCTCCTCCAGGAGGAGGACAACAGTGATAAGTTGGATATGTTATGAATCAGAGGACAGCGATAAGTTGGATATGCTAAAAAGATTGGGCATTTGGTCAAATTCAAGATGTGGCAGGAAGAAAGGCAGACAAAGGAGACTGAGTAACCTTAAATTCTATAACCTAATATCTCCATCAGCAAGCAGCAAAATGGCTATTTAAGAAGAATTTTTCACAAAACTATCAATAATCTGGAAGCAAAAAGAACACAGAACTCAGCCCAGTTGAAAAATATTACATTGTTTCATCTGCTGTGTGCCAAACAGAGCTCTCAGATGCACGTGTGCAATGCCAAATGAAGCCTCTACCAAATCCAAGGAGAGAATTTGGCCCCAGGTGCTTTACTGTTGCATTCAATTACTCAAACAGCAATAAAGAGTGTATTAGATTTCCAAATGGCTCTTGGGGTTTTTTTTCCCCCCATTGTTCTTCTAATTTACAGGTGAGAGGGGATAGGATGAACACCAAGAATGAAGAGGAATAATTTAGTATGGTAGCCAGAAGCAGGATACAATGAGGAGTAATGGAAATAAATTAAGAAAGGAATATTTAGACTGCATATATGGGGGAATTTTTCTGAACAGACACTTATTAAGCTGTGGGTTACATTCCCAATGGAGAGGAAGGAAGCTTCATAACTTGGGATTTTAAAATTGACTGTGCAAAGAATCTTTTGAAAAATCTACTCAAGTGAACTGTCCTGCTTTGTGAAACAGGAATACTGAAGTTTATGATTTCCCAGCAGATAAAAAAGTTTCAGCTATCAAATGGGTAACCTCTCCTTTAGTAATTGTGATAATAAACAACAAAGAGTAAACCATTTAGTAAAACACAAATCAAATTTTAAAAACCCCAAAAAGAGACAGAATTTACACGTCTCTTTTGCTTCAAAAAGTTTAAAAGCCAGAAGATTAAGAATCCTAACACTAGACAATTTCAAAGTTACAAATAAGAGACCCAGTTGAATTTGTGCAAGATAATATTAGAAAATGTACAAGAAAACACCCAAGATATGTTCCCAGACATGTGCCTACATTTTACCACAGAGAGAAAAGCACCTTTACAATAAGTCTGGAGGGGGAAAAAAAACCAGACTGTGACATCTGCTGAAAATCTTAGTTTCATCTAAGAGCATCACTAAGCAGAATAGTTCTATGCTCCATGTTAAAAATGCACATGATAACAGGAGGGAAGATTTAAAGACAATTTGCATAAAATAGGGAAGTACCACCACTTTAATTCTTTCCATTAAGGGTGACCTCACCATGGGGATTACATGCAGTATGATGTATGTTTGAATGAAAAGGTACCATAGTAATACAGCACAAACCCTCATTTCAAGTTTAGAATAGACTATTTTTGAAGCTCTAAAGAGCCCCAGTGTAGCGTTCTCTGAAGAGGAAACAATAGTTAAATAGCACATTGATCTGTAGCAGCATTTTCCCATTTCACAGTCTAGTGAACTCACCCCATGTGATGGGTAGGAGATCCAGCCCAGCTCCCCTTGAATTGCTTTTGAATCCAGCAGATTAACTACAAAAGAAGACAAAATGAAGAAGAATGAGTTTCATTTGCCTCTAACCAGTTAACCACAGTTAGTCTCTACTAAAAAATGTGTTTATTTGGGGGCTGTATGAAGCAGCTGATTTGTTCAGGTGGCCTGACTGTTTACTACATGAAGCAGATGAAAAGGATCAGCTTGTTTATATTAAAACACTGTCAGTACAGAGGAGGAAGAACTTTTAAAACAATTGGCAAAACTAAGCAATGGCTAGATCTCTGTCCAAATTCATTACAGTGGGAGGAGTGGGAGAGAAGAAAGAGAGAGGGGGGAAATACGGTGGGAAGCTTTGAGCACTTATCTGCAGTGAACAGTGCAAGGCTCTCCCATCATATGTCTGAAATGTGGGTCAATATATCTAACTATATAGATGAGATGTGAATATTTAAATCATTATTTTATTATTAAAACATACATTTCCATATCCAAGTTAGCATACAAACATAAATGGTGACTAAGACTTTTACACCTTCTTTCTTCTTATCAGATTGATTCCCCAAATCATCTTCCACTAATGGAGTATTTTTTTAAATTGTAGTAAGTAAAATACTAGATTTGTGTAAACCATAGTGCTTTAACTTCAAGATAACATCTTAATGATGACTGCCACTACATAGCTATCTCAGAGTTATTCTTTTTTAAATCTTCTACTAGAAGAATACAGATTTTATTTTGAAATACCTTTGAAATGTATCAGAGGGGTAGCCGTGTTAGTCTGAATCTGCAAAAGCGACGCTTTGAAATGTAAAATAACTACTCAATTAAATGAAGTTTTAAGTTCTAAGAGTGTTATAAAATAGACCCAATAATGCCTCTTATTTTCTGATATAGTACTGCTTTTTAAAAAAAATATATAAACAAAAAACAGAGCAAGTTTTATTCCATTTGATGCCGTGGTGTCCAACACACTAGCTACTAGCCACTTGTGGCCATTTGGCCAGTTGAATGGCTACTGCTTCAGAACTGGTTGGACACCACGGGATTAGAGTCTACAAGTAACTGATCACATGGTTCCACAAACTACACATTTGTTTATTAACACAAACCAGAACACATAAATCAATCATACCAGTGACAAAGTATCAATGCCAGTCTCAACACCAATCAATAAGACACATTAATACGCGACAACGGGAAGCCATACATCTCCAACATTTATCATTTATAATTAGGGATTTTTGTTTGAAATATAGAAACTATTGGCAATGACAAAAGGAAGAAATCTCATTCCACAGAAGGGAGCTTTAACGTCTCAGTATGATGGGTCTTTCAAAAAGAAATAACCACTCTAACAGTCTAGGTTAGGCTGTTATGTAGTAGGGTTCCGTTTGTAAGTCTGAAGGGTTGTCACTGTTCCCACGACCACATGGTCTAGGCATCGGTTCTCAGAGAAAGGAGAGGAATGGGATTAGGAGGAAAAAAACCCTCTGAAATTGTCTGTAATTCTGTTAAGAAGAGCTATCCGTATTAATTTTGGCATTCTCCATGACTTGCTATTTAATTGTGGACCTTACTAATAAAATGAAGCAATTAAAACTTTTGAAAAGGTTTCACACAGTGGGGGAAAGGCATGCGAAAAACGGGTGTATGCTATCAGAAATAGAGGAAAAACAACACCTCATTATACGGATATATAATTTAATATATATAATTTTCACCATTGTGTTATTCCACACTGCATGAGTTATTCTCTGGTCTGTGGAAAGCACTTCCCTTATAATTACATGCCCATTTTTAAAGAAACCTACATTCTGACTTTTCATTTTTTTCTAAGGCCAAGTCTACACTAAACTTAGGTCAACATAAGCTGCATTAAGTCAATCTTATAACGTATGAGTCTACATTACCAAGTCCCATCTGCCGACTTAAGTGGCTTATAGAGTTGACTTCTATACTGCACTTCCATGAGAGGCACAGTACTTGATTCAACATCTAGAGGTTGACATGGGGATAGTGTCAACACAGAGTTGTGAAATTCAAATGAATTGGTTTCCAGGAGCTATCCCACTGTGCTCTTCTGTGACCACTCTGGAGAGCACTTTCAACTCCACTTCATGGCAGCCAGATAGACATGACACAGTCCCTTCCCCTGTTAAAGCCCCAGGAACTTCTGAATTTTAACTTCCTGTTTGATCATCATGAAGAGCGCACCGGAACAGTTGATCATAGCAACTCAAGACCACAAACATGCTCAAGCTTGGAGTACAAATAAGGTGGTAGATTTTATAGATGTGTGAGGAAAAGACAGGCTGAGCTCTGATCCAGCAGAAGAAACGCTGACATCTATGCCAAGATTATTCAGGGCATGGTCGAAGAGCCATAGCAAGGACACATAGAAGTAAAACATAAAAATAAAGGTGCTTTGGCAAGCATACCAGGAGACAAGGAATATGAACAGTCATTCTGGTTCTGCCCCTCACACATGCTGCTTATATGAGAAGCTGCATGAGATACTTGGCAGCAACCCTACAACTACCCCAAAACATTCTGGCTTTGTCTAAATTACATGGCTCCGTCGACGGAGCCATGTAGATTAGTGTACTCGAAAAA
>CM057845.1:142274742-142286889 GCA_030068395.1 Apalone spinifera | reverse complement strand
CCTTTTTCCCTTCCTTCTTTCCTCTGCCCCATCCCCTACTATTTATTTTAGAACTGGACCTTTAATACTCCATTCATCTGAAGAAGTGAGTTGTGCCCACAAAAGCTCATGGTACCAATCGACATTTGTTAGTCTTTAAGGTGCTGCTTAACTATTCATTGTTTTCTAAGTTTTTCCAGTTACAGGCTAACTCGGCTACCCCTCTGAAACCAAATCTAAAAGTTATTGCTATAAATCGCACATAAAAAGCGCAGCCACCCAACCATGTTCAGATGTGCCACGTTCTCTTTCAAATTATTACTATTACAGAATTTTCATTTTTATTACACAGCAAGTTCTCAATATTAGTTTAAATCATTCATTGATTTTTTGTTGATTGTCAAATCTTCCAACACTGATATTTTGCAGTTTCTGGCAATTGTCCTTGTAGTTCAGCAGCAAGAGAGTTTCATTTTGCGTGGAGTTTCATTCTTTTCAGCAATCATGCTCTCCAGTGCCTTCTACAGGCAGTTCTTTCTACAGTTGATCACAAGTTACCAAACTAGGAATCTGATTGTAATTCTCTCTTGCACAGGCCTGTTGTTAAGTACTTAATGAAGGGACTCAGTACACTGATGAGCACTACAGAAATGCCTGCAAATAAAGGGCTAGGCTGTAATCTGCCATGTCCTCGGACAAGCCTAAGGAGGCAACTCTGACTGAATTGTAGGTCTTTCCTCTCTCCCAGCTCCCCCTCCAAGATGTATTTTGCAGCTGGTTCAGGTAAGTAACAGATTTCCTTACTACCCCTTCCCCTCCTTGGCTCCACTGTGCTAGCTGGTAGCCAAAAGCTCTATCCACTCCTGCCCATTCATTCTCTAACCACCTGCACAGGCAATGGAGTAGATGCCATACAGAGGTGTTCTGCTTCCCACTCTGGAAACTCCCAAGATGGGCTGGGGTTTTTGCACAAAAACAAGCAGTGTGGACATTTTCTTTTTGTGCAAACCCCCCTTTTTCTGCAAGATCCTTATCCCCCAAAAAAGGAGATTTACCAATCTTGCAGGAAAAGGGGGGTTTGCACAAAAAGAAAACGTCTACACTGCTTGTTTTTGCACAAAAACCCCAATGCAAAAATGGATCAGCAGAAAACATGCAAATGAGATCACAACTCATGAAAATGAGTCCCTCATTAGCATATTTTTTGCAGAGAAAGCTCGTAGTGTAGACGTAACCCATGGGTGTACAGAACAAAGGACAACCATGCCCCTCCTCCTCCAAAAGGCTTGCTAAACACTATGGCTACATCTACATTGCACATTCTTGTGCAAGAAGATATGCAAATGAGGCAGGCAATGAATATCGCTTATTTTCAGGCAGAACTGCTTTTGCACACGAGGGGGT
Source organism: Apalone spinifera (assembly GCA_030068395.1). NCBI lineage: Eukaryota > Metazoa > Chordata > Testudines > Trionychidae > Apalone > Apalone spinifera. Next base: position 142,285,506 of record CM057845.1, on the reverse strand, counting down.
TTTTGCACAAAAAAGAGCAGTGTAGACTGCTCCTTTTTGCACAAAATCACCTTACGCAAAAATGGCGCCTTGTTAGGTATGAAATGAGGCACAGCGATATTCATCGCCCGCCTCTTTTGCATATCTTGCGCAAGAATGCGCAATGTAGACGTATCCTATAAAACCTCAAATTAATGTGTGGAAGAGCAAAACATTTTTATTATTGTATTTTTTTAAATTATGAAGCTGAAAACGTTTGAAAGGAATAATTGAACTTAGTAAATTGTTATTTCATGCTAAAATACTTTCTTCCTAATTTCAGTATAAAGGATGTGCAAAGGGTAGCCATGGAGATGCAAAATAGCTTGATATGCAAACTAACCTATTTTGAACCCAATCCTTCAGAGTGACAAATGCTCTCAAATTCCCATTAAATACAGTGGCTCACTGAAAGACAGGGCCCTATTTCTCCCAGGATAAAAGAAAAGACACAGTTAGGTATCTTTACTCAGAAAACGTGAACTCTGAAGTATCAGATGTTTTGCAAGAGAGCAGTTTTGGAAAAGACACAGGGTGGATTTTCTCACAGTACCTGTCTGTGTTATTTTGATAATTTGCCTAGCCCCTTCACATTTATGAGAAAATATTTTCCTGTCCAATCACCACCAGAATCAGATGAATTTACTTTTTCCCAGTCTGAAACATTACACAAGAGTAATCTGGTGCACTAGAACTCCATGTAACTCGCTTTCCAACCAATTGTATAAAAGCACATCACTGGTGTTCTGGAATGTAATGTTTATCAAATGGGTCTAATAAAGTTTCAGTTTTATTAGCCTCCTATTTCCTGCAGAGTTGTCATGCTGCCAATTCTTTTCATTATGCCAGAAATATAAAAGCTAAGAATGGATGAGCCTAATGAGGACCAAACCGCAATGCAAACCTTCAACTTGTTTTTGAGTAGGGGGTGGGGAAATCTACTTCACAAAGTCTTCCAGTCAATTAAGCCTATTCTACCTCCGTTCTCAAGAGCAGTACGGAGAAGAAAAAAAAAAAAGCAGACTTGCCTACATATATTCTGAATTCATTTTGTTCTTCAGATTTCCTCCATTGCCTTTCTCCTCCTCTCCCCAGTGTTTCTATCTCTCTTAACACTGGCATTCACGTTTCAAACACTTATGGCCTGATTCTACTGTTACTTCATGTTAAATCAGGAGTAACTCCACTGATTTTAATGGGAAACATAAGCTGATGTAAGCTGGTGTGAGTTCAGAACCAGGTCCACAGAACCAGGGTAGGGCCTCAGCATCTTCAACAACAAAGCCTGTGGTCATAAACTGCCCTCCCTCCTCCAGATAACTTATGGAAATCCGTTATATGAAACCAATGGGAGTTTTGTAGAATGAGGTCCTTTGAGAGTTTGTGAAAGCAGGGATCTACTGGGTTATCCCAAAGGGCTGCATACTGAGGGATTTTATGGGTCTCCAAAATGCTGCATGCCTTCAAACTTCTGCTAAGTTCAACAAAGACTGAGAACACTCAGCATAGCACCTCATGGGTTGGGACCCTTTCCATTAGATCAAAATACTCTACCAATATTTGATAAATATACATCAGTAATTCAAGAAACACCACAACAGTCTCAGCTTCTAGAACTCCTGACAGCAGATCTCCTCAAAAGTAATAGCTACATTTATAATGACACCCAAGATCATGGAAACTTTCATTTTTACTACAGTGCAAACACACTGAAGGCCTCAATCCTAGGAGTCTTGATTGTGTACAACTTCCAGAGAAGTCAGGTAATCAGGTTGATTTCAGTCTGTTGAAATAAGGAGCAGAACCCAAATAAAGTAACCGAATGTTCATCAGCCAAAACTGTTCAATAACACTAGCATTATCCAGATTTTAGAAGCATTTGCTTTTCAAAGTTTGTTTAGGCAAGAAAAAAAAAGTTGCCATTTTGGAATTAGTAACTTTTTTTATGTATTAACTATGCTCAGCCACTAAGTTCAGAGAGCCATCTACAAAAGTGTATCTCCTATAATTTCATGAGTCTCTTCTTCTCTTGCAGATTGTTATGAAGGATAAAACTTTTGTGAATCAACTTGCACTGATGTACTTGGGCTCTTATCCAGTGAATCATATGTATAAAATACATCCATAGGACAAATGGTTAAATGTTTTGGTATGATCTGGGAGGCCAACATGCTCATAGCATCAGAAAACTCCAGAAATGTCATGTTGAGGAAACCAAGATGCTAAAACCAGTTCTATTTTCCAATACACTGATGTCACCAATATGCTATTCTCATTGTTTGCTGGGTTATCTGAATTTATGGAGGTAATTAATGCAGAACATGTGTGCTGTGCTAGCCACATGAAAAATGGAACTGCCTTGATTTAATTTGCTGCCTTTCCAACCCAAACCTTGCTAACAGTCTCTGATTCCTTTCATATATGAGAAATATAAATATTTATAGCAAAGAAAAGGTAAATGCTCATGTGGCAGTTTCATTTCCCCCCCACCTACCTATCAGAATTTCTCACAGACCTTAACCTCCTGCTTTGTCACCTCCCACTATTAGCTTCTCCAACACACTGAAAGCTCCCATTATTCTTTCATTGAGTATCCCATCCCTTGTCCAACTGAGTACATTCATTGTGTATAAACCCCACTCCTTACCACTCCTCTCTGAACTCCTGAGTGTTTGGCTGATACTGTTAAGTTCAACACTGAGTGCGCTGTTTGAGTAGTACACTCCTGCATGGCCTCCTCTAGGAAAACAGGGATCTCCCTTCTAACTACAAGGGTGTGGATGAAAGGGAACTGGTAGGAGGTAAAGAAAAAACAAACAAACAAACAAACAAACAACCCCCACACACACAAACACTTTCCCAACTAAGATAGAAGAGGAAACGGAATATGACTTACCTTGTAGAAGAGGAAGATAAAGAATAAATAGGGATGGGAGAAATTATGGGGGGGGGAGGAAGAGGGAAGCAGGAAAGATAGGGATGGTGAGAAAGAGCAGTTGAGGGATGATGGAGAAGAAGAGGTGCAGGATTCCCCAGAATGCCTCTTTCTACTACTTCTTACTTCCCCAGCGCATTTCAGTTCCCATTCTCATTGGGACAGACACTTTCTTCCTTCTACCTATTCTTTAACTGGGGTCTCAAAAAATATTTTTAGGGTTTGGATCCTTACACTCTGAGACCTTATTTACTCGAAAACTTTGCAACTGTAAATTCTCTAGTAGTGCTCCTTAATGGATGGTGATATCTGTAGCCACTACTGCGACCAGGGATTGCATGTTTTGAGCCATCCTGTTATGTATGTGTTAAATAGGGTGGTAAAATGATCCAAGTCCCATCCAAGTCCCATGAAGCTTGCTGTAAACAAAGCCTGAAATTTTAGAGCTAGGGAGACTGTCTTTACTTGTGCCTTATTCAGCAGTAAGAGGCTTGCCAGCACTGAAATAAGATTTATAATAGTGTAGCTAATGAAAGAAGGCATTGGGAGTTATGCGTTTGTTGGGTTTTAGCTCAGACCTTCCTCCACAAAAATAACTTCACTCTTGGTTATTTACTACCGGGCAGTTTGTGGGAAGCCTGAAAGTTGTGCTGTGAAGATTTTGCAGTTTTAAAATGTCCAGTTCAGACAGTTACTCTTTTCCTTAGACACTTGCTATAAAACATTCTCTTTCCTTAAGTGAACAAATTCAAAACAAACTTTTAAATTACATACCTAAAAATCAGGGAGGCATTAGAGACCAGCTTTCTAGCGGCCTTTCTATTAATATTTTAGCATGCAGTCAGAGGTAATCTGTTTTTGTCCTCTCCATCAAGAGAAGGATATAAATATGGTGTGGGAAACAGGCTGGACAAATAAAATGCTTTCACGGTTCCCATAACATATTACGTTCAACTGCCCTGACTGAGCCTTATTCCGTAACATTCATCCCATTGTTTTCTTAATTGCTAGTAAGTTTCTACTACTGTTCGTTTGGTCTGCTATTATTCTTCCATCAATATTTTTCCAGCAGATTAATAGGATTTCCCTCCATACTTTGCCTCAAACAGCAGGATATAGTAGTTCAAGAAAAAAGGGAGGCTGGCAGTAAAGTTTCTACTTACAGTTTGTCTCATTTAATAACATCTCTGCAAGTTTAAGACTTTATTTGGTGTGGTTTCATTCATTCCAGCCAGCAGTCTCACAGACTGGGGCTTAATTCTTTTGTCTGTCTCCCAACATTTTCTATGAGACAGGATTATCTTTATTTCTAGATCTTTATTTCTTTTTAGTCACCCTATTCATCACTGCGTTTCACAAGCAATCTGAAATCTTTGGGTCCCAATTCTAATTGCACATTGTTTTCACACTGGTAAAACCATTCTTTAAGCTAGGATTTTTCAATAATACCTAAGAGACTTAGGCACACAAGTTCCATTGCAAGTTAGGAGGACTTGTACTCAGATGTCATTTATGTGCTTTTGAAAAATACATAATGTGAGAGAATCAGCTCCTGAATTCTACCAGCATGAGGTCAGATCTTGCCCTTTGTATTTGTTTTAAAAGTAGACATAAAAACACCATAAAAAGTTGTGTTTATGATTTAAAATATAACTGCAGTTTAACAGTGGATTTTTTTTTCAATTTATTTACAGTTTCAGGAAATAGAAATGGTTATAGTGCTTTAATGGATATTAATTAAAACTACTATTTTTCAATGTGATTCTGCCGGTAGCGGAAGAAATGATGAAACTGCTGAAAACTTTTCTATAGCAATATAAAGGAACTGAATAGGGATGGCTTTTTAAAACAAGCATTACCCTACTCTATATCAGTCTATCATTAGATCATGACATATGACTGCTATTTACGAAGGACTTTTAATTTTTGGACTTTACTATTAAAGATACCATAAGACTGTGGTTATGAAATGTGAATAGCAGCACATCCCTTCCTAAATATTTTTCTTTATTTTCTCTGTACTATTTCTACCCTTTCTTTCTTGTAAATGCTTGCCAACAGTCCTGCTTCTTTTTGTAACAAATGGAGCTCTGATAAAAATTGTACTGACTTTCCCACTGGAGAATCCCTACATCACTGCCCAGTGGAGCAACTGAATTCTGTCATCTGGAATTGTGTCTCAAAGGCAAAGAGCTTGTAAGACATTTTTTTACTTGCTCCTGAACTTTTCCTAACATACCTCCTTGCCTGGTTAATTGACTAATTCAGATGCTTGTCGGACTTTTTAATCAATATCACAATCCTGATTCTGTAGAGTACAACTTTGAACTTCAGGAATTTTAAAGGATGTCACTGCTTCTCAAGATAATTTCTTAAAGACTCAAACGGCAGCCTAGGACACTATTATAACTGGATACATAGCCAAATGGAAGCATAGCAGAACTAGACCAGACTCTGTTTAAAAGTCTGCAGATTGTACTCTCACATTTGGTAACAGCTCTGTAGTGACCCTCACTGGTGATAAAATCCAGATCTCTAAAAACAAAAACCAACACCTGCATCTCTACTTCTAGACCTTTCATCAAATGAGGATTACAAGAACAAGAGAAGTTACATACTTTTCTGGAAGAAAACCAATATATTTTAAAACAAAATCAAAAGCAAGCATACTGACCACAAATTTGCTGAATTCAGTATTATCCCAAAGATAATTTTTTTTAAACAATGCCAAAATCCTTGCCAAATTAAATGCAAATAAAATGCATTTATTCATGAAGCATCATGAACTTTGAAAGATTTTACTGTAAACAACAGCCTAAACTTGGTGTATATATATTTAAAGTTTTCAGATAACTGATAAGCTAAAGCTTGTACCTGCTTATGCTTTTTTTTTTTTTTTTTTTTTAAATACACTGAAAAGTTTCTCACAGCCTAGCTGTTGGCTTATTACATTTTTTGTTTGTATTGGGAGGAGATTAGCCCAGCAGGAGAAATTGAATATACATACATTTTGACAAGAATTGTATCTTTGGACCTGTTTTGATATTTCAACCATTGTAAGTTAATTTTTAGGAAGCATCTAATTTTTTTTTCCTTTTAGCACATTGCAATGAAAATAGTGTTATTCCAGGAAAGATTCAAAGTGACAAACAGAAGGAAAACAAATTATTCAAAGTGTTAAAATCTCTGAGTAGACATGGACATACAAAATAAACAATCCAGTCAATTTCCCCCTCCTCCCCATCCAAAATACTGCATTTAAGCATGTTCATTTCTTGTCTGACTGTATAGCCAAACACAGCAGCTTTAAATAAGATACAGCTATACAAAAACGCAGGAGCTTTAAATAAGATACAGCTATACAAAAATAGCTCTTTAAATTTCACCAGTTTAAATCTTTCAAATTGCAACTTTAAAAAGACAATATATTAATTGTTAAAATGCCTGCCTTTATTTATACAATTTTGCAATTAAACTCTCAAACTTAAAAGTCGCTGAACTTTAAATGCTTCAGGAATCATGTCATGATACATCAAAACTGGTAATGATCTGACTTAGAATAAGATAATGCTTTTTAAAAGGAGATTTCTGAGTATGATTCTTTTTCATTATTGTAGAAAACTTTCCAGAATTTCAACATTTCTAATGTCACTAAAACAAAACATAAAAATATATGCACACGTCAGTGCTACATGCAACTGCATGTATAACATCGTCATTTTTTTAAAATGCAACAGCTGACATTGCTAGAAAACACATTGTTAATAACTCTTTAAAAACAGTAAATATTCACATCAATAAACCTGTAAACCTATATAATTTACTTGCTGAGTTATGCAAAGATCTGAGATGGAAATGAATGAGAAAAACATGAAACCACATCATGGAAATTTCATCTGCACTGGAAAGAGGGACTGATTGCGTGTTGTTTACTGTTTACGAAAATGGAGAGTATTTGTATCTCGCTACAGTAAACAGATTTACAATATTGGCCCTCTTTTTAAAATCCTTTTCATAAGAAATTAATTTTATGCTAGATTGAGATGTTAAAAGAAGTTTCCTGTCTGCACAGTCAAAATATTATTGAAGCAATTCAGGTTGTCAGTAAAAGCTTAAACAAATTTGCTGATAATCCTGTTAATGACCCAGGTCAAGTGTTAACTGTTGTGGGTTATAAAACAGTGAAATTAAGGTTGCTGGTACCCTCAGGCAAATAGCATAAGTTACTGAAAAGGATCAGAAAAAACTATTAAATTACAGAATTGAATAACTCATTCAATTTCTGGATATTATATAAACTGTTTTGAAAGAAACTGCATCTCTCTAAGTAAAAAATTGTAATCCTCCAAAAGAAAAAAATATTCTAGATCCAATTGAAATAATAGTGTCTGTCATTTCTATGGACTTGCAGAGTATGGCACATTCTCAACCTAAGATTTCTGCTTGTGTGTTGAAAATTGATGTCAACCCTAAAATGGGGAATGATCCACTCATTCAGATGTTAACTCTACTTGACTTTTCCTATTACTGTACTCAAAAAATGGTTCACTCTTCACTACTGTACATTGATAAAGCTTCTTTTGGGACTACTGAGATCATTTAAGGGCCTAGAAATGTGTGGGTTTAAAAAAAATAAACGCCCAGTATGTGGCAGATTCCTTAAGAAATAAGTTTAATAAAAATTACCTGTTTCCATAAAAGAACAGTTTATTTTAAATAAAACTTTTGGCGGTGTTGCAAAGTACCATATGTTCCATCTCTCTCTCTCTCTCTCTCTCTCTCTCTCTCAAGAAAACCCAAATTGGATTTAACAACTAAAAATGAAGTAAACCGACATGTAACGATTACTATTTTCCCTGCTGTTGCAATGTTGCTATTGGCTGTAAGTGTCATATACTGTACTCAACGTTTTAGCATTAAAATGTTTTCACAAAAGTCTGCACAATTCTTCCAGATTAAATAAATTTGGTAAATTTTGGGGGCTTGCCCACAAACTACCCTCAATATATCTAATGTACAGTAGTAGTAATGCATACTGTAAAACAACTTGGATTGTATTTCATGATGTGAAATTAATTGGTTAATCCACATTAAGTTTTAAATAATTCACATATATTCTATTTATCTATCCACTTATCGAGGCTGGTGTACACAGACACACCCCTTGACCAAATTCATAGTTAAAAATTATTAAAGTGTTTTCATGCCCATTCAGAAAAAGAAAACTTTTCTAAACAGTTATTACAAAATTATGTAAACATAAATTTTCCCTTAACTTTTCCTTTTTTTGAGGGGTGGCAGAAATTTAGGGCAAAGGGATGAGGAAGAAGAAAGATTGTCAGAAGACAATTATTTCAAGGGAAAAAAAGCAAAACCTTTTTGAGCTTACATTTTTAACCTGCATGTTGACAATGGATTGTCAAATACGTGCGTGAAACCTGATTATAATTATAAATTAAATTATAAAAATTCGAGTGCTTAAATTGACTATATCCATATACATTTAGAGCAAACGCACACAAAAAAAACTATTTCAACCCTTCCTAAGTCACCACAAATGTTAAATTGTTTAAAACTAGTTTTATTTTTAGAAGAAACCTCCATTTTGGGAAAGGAATATGAAAATAATACTCAAACTGGAAGAATAAATACTTAACGCTGCTCTCCATTTTTTTTTTGGTTGCTTACATTGGCTGTGTAGAAGACATTAAATCTATTTCATAATGTATCTTGTGCAAGATTTTTAAACTAATGATAATAAAACTGGATGAGTTAAAAACAAACAACTCTGATTCATTAGAAACATTTTTGGACAACTACACCAAGTGCGCATTTCATATTGCATAGGAGATTTTTAGCTCACCTTCCCTAACTTTTTTAACGTTAAATCTCACAGCCCACAACGGTCAACAAAAGAAAAAGTAGTGCTGTTTTAGCAAACTTCAAAGTTTTCAAGGTTTTTTTTGCCTTACTTACTATCTTAGTTTATATTATTGTCTGTCTGCCAGTGTCATAGAAGCGGAGCTGTTCTGCTGACTGACTAACCGAGCAACATACTTTGCGAAGAATCTTTTGTAATAAAAAAAAAAAAAACCCACCCACACACACCCACACACAAAGTAACCCCTACTAACATGCTTGTTTTTATTAGCCAAATTCATTTGCAAAGGGTGACACTACTGATAAAATAGCATGTTGTTAGAGAAAGGCTTAGCTATGCATAACACTTTGAAAGTGGCTTCCATTAAATAGCCTCTGAAGCATTCTCCATATGAAAAATATTTACAGAGATTTTATATATATATATATAAACAGCTGCTCTATATTTTTATAACTTTGTATAACTGATTCTTCCCAGCAATAAAAAGAGCTGATGTAAGACTTACTTGGATTTTTCAAGGTTCCTTGATTATTTTCCCCTTTCACATAAAAACAAATAATAATAGTTCTACCCTGAAATTGCCTTACCCCAAAGATATTTAGGACATCATTCAGCTCACCAAATTTCTTGTCTACGCAAATACTATACATCAGGCAGGTGTACTAGAGTTTGTACAATTGTTTGCTGCTAGAAGTTCTTCATAACCTTTTGACCTCGGGATTTTATAGATAAAAGTGTCTTTGGACACACTGATCTCTGTGTCCAGTGTGTTATAAGCAGGAGAATCACCTCTATTTACCCATGGGGAATGGCGAGCCAGGTCGTTTTCAACAAAGATTTTAAATTAGCTTTCAAGAGTGAATGTCCAGTGGGTATAATTATTTTGCTGAAATCTGTGTGTTTTAATCACTGAATGTCACATGTTAACTTAGCAAAAGCTAAAAAGAATTATTTTCCAACACCTTATATATCAATTTTCTCATAACTCTTTGTAAGTTAAAGACTGATTTTACATTTTTCCAGCAATAAAAGCAGGTTATCTAAAAGGAGCAGCACTACTGGCTGCTTTTCCTTACAATTAAATTTCTGAAGTGAAATAAAATTAGACTAATTATATTACTACAGTTATGCATATATGCAGGGTTTGTGGTTTAGTTACCAGTCAGGAAATAATTCATTAAAAGGACAGGTGCTATAAGATAATTTTCTAAGATACCAAAAAAAAAGTATCTAATGTAAATAATTTCTAAGTATTAGGCAACTAAGTTATAACTTAATATATCAGTTATATCCCATGCATTAAATTGTAAAGAAACAGTAAGATCAGTTTGGTAATTGTGTAGCTGGAAAGACATTTAAAATGTAACCTCAATGGAAGAAAACACCAAATGATCTACATTTCCTTTGCCTGCCTTTTCTTTCTCCGTCTTTCTTTCCTGAGATTTTGGGCTATTCAAAAGAGAATATAAACGTGCTATGCAAATAATTGTATGCAGACAGACACACTGGTCATTACAATGACGGTTCCCCCTTAGCGTCACTGATGCTCATTAAAACCTGTACCACGGAGCACCTTGTGAGATGTAATAAACTTCCACCTAGTCTGTGAAATCCAGCCACTCCAGAAACGCACACAGATGTGCTCTGTTCCCCTCCATCTAACGACCCAGCTCCCTTTACTTGTGTCATGGGTCACGGTCACCACCACCACATGTCATCACCCCCGAAGAGAGAGCTGTTCACACGAGCACAGCGACGTTTTCTGGTTTTTAAACTTTGTGAACCCAAGACTACTGCGAAGAAAGCGAACGCCCCTGGGTGTGAATTCACACGCCGCCTGGCTGCTGTCCCTTTTGCATGGCGAAGAAGGATTCGAACTGTCCCAGTTGCCATCCTCTGATTTTACAGGGTGTCTTTGCCCACTCTGCCC
>CM057845.1:142252169-142274581 GCA_030068395.1 Apalone spinifera | reverse complement strand
GGGGGAGAAAGAGAGGGAAAGTGAAGCCACTGTGGGATCTCCGGACTGTGCCCGGATTACTTACCTTCGTTGGTAGGATGGAGAATCAGGTCCCCTAAGCAGCTGAGGGCAGAGCAGATTACAAAGAGGAGGATGGAGACGTGACAATCCATGTTGCTGGTGCAGAGGGCAGGGAGAGGAGCATATCTTCATGCAGCATGCCACTGATGTGAGAGCGCTGATTGCAGGAGAAGTTACCATGCTCCGCTTGCAGGCTGATGTCAAGTTTGACACTGGAGATAAGGAGGAGTCTGCTGAGCTGCCTTTCTGCAGGCTGCTTCGGGGGCAGCTCGCTGGGTCCTAGAGAGCACCCCCGCCACCTCCCAAGTATAAAGGCAACGCAGATCGTGAAGTGATCAATCCGGGGGGGGGGGGGGGGGGGGGGGGGGAGGGTGCAAAATTGACCAGGGAACCAAACTAGAAAAAAAACATCTCAGCAGTTATGTAAAAAAGCAAGAGCCGCGTCAGTGCAGGTTGCTTCGGTTTAATGCTGTGTGCCGCCTAAAGAGACAAGAAACCATCTCACAGATGGGGCCGGTGAGAAAGAGCAAACGGTGCAAAACAAAAGGTGCTTTGGGCGCTAAGGTCTATGCTCATGAGAGGAAAGGCAACCTTCAGCTGCAAGAGAAGCCCAATCATACCTCTTGTTCATAAAGGCTGATAGGAGCAGAAATGTTAGTAATTCACTTGCAAAAACAATCATTGAAGGTAGATCGAAACGGCCTGCCACACTCTCCCTTCCCCCCATAATACTATACTATTAGATCTCTAAGCACACCTTAGAAAAAACCCTTGATCTTGCCACACCTGCCTCTGCTTTTTAAAAGAACAAAGATGCCAGGTACGTTTCCCAAGTGAGCCCCTCATTCACTTGCTACCTGTTTCCAGAACTCTTCCCCCCCCCCCACCCGGGAAGTCCCAGACCAATCCACTTACAAACATTTGGGTCTATGAAGTTACACATTCTAAGTGCAGTATTCACACAAGCAGCTCCTTCTAATAGCAGTGCTCATCTCCCTCCTGGCTTCACACAGTGCAATCTTTCCACAATGCCACATGTAAAAATTGGCATCATACAAATCAAACACAACCACCTGCTAATAAATCACAGGAGCAACCCCCCTTCACATGCTGCATTAGCAGCTCCTAGGGCCTCAGCAATAAAGGATGACATAATTCACATAGCTCAGGATTCTCGGTTCAACATTTCATCCATTTACAATCTGATAATATTCAATTACTGTTCTTTCCTAGGCTGAACACAATTGCAAAAGTAGTAATGCTATCGGAGCTCAATACTTCCATGGCAGAGCTATTATATAAATTGTCAATCTCATTCTTAATCCCTGTGCAGCCAAGGGTAATTGTAGCCTGTTCTGCTTCAAGAATTTTGTGATTTGGGTGCTAAGATAATTCATATCCCAATCACTATGTTCTCTTTGAGTAAGCCTATGGCAACTCCTCACTCCCCCTTCTACTGCCCTGCTCATTTTAATGGCACTAAGGCTTATGTGACTTTCTAATAAATTTCCACCCAAAATGTATCATTTTAACCAGAATCATTACATAGAAATTCAGTAAATGTCTGCTCTATTTCCCTCATCATAGGCCTCAAATGAGGCCATCTCTGGGTCTGCTACAGGAGAGTTACAGGCAGATTCTACTAGCTCTCATCAGCGCTACTCCATGCATCTGCCAGAGGGGATCACTACAAAGCAGCAATTGCTGAACTGTTTCATTTTGTGGATCACTTCTTTGGATTCAGACATTGTTGGAGACACTTTCCCTCCCACCCAACATTACTCAATTTCCCTATAGCAATCACAGTGATTGGTTCCATGGAAGCAGCTCATAATGGAACAGTTGGGCTCTAATTAAATCAGCTTTGCCATCGGATACTTTTTCTAGGCCAGCACTTCAATTCTCTTTCTGGACCCTGCCCGCATTGTCACTCAGTAGCCATCTTGTGGTCAGCACTGTGTATCCATTTGCTTTGTGTGAACATAGCAAGAGGCACTCACTGCCCTGACTAGCCTGCATTCTAAACAGGCAATACAATAAAGGGTGGGGAAAAAAGAAGTATTATCCCCATTTTATAGATGTGAAACTAAAGCACAAAAACATTAAAGTTATGTGCCTAGAGTTGCACAAGAAATCTGTGGTAGAGGCAAGATGTGAACTCATTGTCTTAAATCCCAGCCTGGTTCCTTAAGACACAGGATGTGATATGATGCACACAGGAAAGTCAAGAAGTACAGATGTACATCCCCAGAAACTTCACTGCTCACTGCTGGCAGCAATATCCCCTGGCCACTGCTGTGTGGAGCACCCATGGTTGGGGTTTATAACTCCCAATGGATGTTTTCTATCCATGTGTGGAATAAATGTTGTTATATGCACCAATCCATGTTTTAATGTACACCACCAATATAAATACATGCTGCCAGCTGTGGGTGCTCTGCTAATGAGCTGGGCAGCATTTGATTCTTGTTAGCTGCCTAAGCATACAGTTTACAAGGAACACTGGTGAGAATGCAGGTTGGCTCTTAGGCACTGCAGCATAAGAGCTATAGAACGAAGGAACTATATCACTGCTCTACAATTTTTTAGAAGTCGTTTGCTTCAGAGATAAAATGTGCTATTTATTATGTATTTTGATGTGCTGAATTCAAATATGACAATTAAAACAACTGATTGGCTACTGTTTCCAAGATATTTAAGTTTTTACATTTTACGTCTATGTCTATTGTGTAGATAGTAGAGTTTTAATCATAAATTGTAAACCTAGGTCTTTTCATGTGTTTATGGTTGCTTTACATGATAATATTTCACCTGTCCTGTTTATGTAACACTTTAAAAATCAGCAAAAGGGTTATAGAAATAAAATGTATTATGAAACAAAAGGCAAAAAACTATTATGTACATAGTTTAGTTCTATTCAGTGTCTACTCGGCGCTTCTTGGCTTGTCTCTTGTATTCATTAAATGGAACATCTCTTGTCACTGTCCAGCAATAGTCTGCAAGCATTGATGGGCTCCTTTTGCCCTGAGAGCGTTTCTCCATTGTTGCAAATCGCTCGCCATGCTCGTCGCTCACTGCTCCGCAGTTCGGTGGAAAAAAATCTAGATGAGAGTGCAAAAAATGTATCTTTAGTGACATGTTGCAACCAAGGCTTTTGTATGCCTTGAGGAGGTTTTCCACCAACAACCTGTAGTTGTCTGCCTTGTTGTTTCCGAGAAAATGTATTGCCACTAACTGGAAGGCTTTCCCTGCCGTCTTTTCCTTGCCACGCAGTGCACAGTCAAATACGAGGTGGGAGTCTCCGTAGAACCTCGAGAAGCCAATCACCTAACCCAACCAGCAGATAGATGGTAGATTGACACTCAGAGTAAGCGTGCTGCTGGACTCATTTTTATACCTATAGGGGCCTGTATCTTCTTTCTTATTTAAGATGCTAAATTGTACTGGTCCGTTTAGTAGCGCCAGTTCTTACAAGGGAGTTTCAACTTAATTTACACTTGCAAGAGAGATAACTAAATTGTGAATACTGGACATTCTTTGCTAGGCGGAAGATTCCTCCCCCCGCGGACGGCTGTGTGTTCGTATCAATATAAGTTTCAGTCAAGGGCACTGTGAACTTGCACGTCTGAGCCGCCTGTTCAAGGCTTTTCAAAGTCTATACTGTTTTTACTGCTCTGTGTGCCCTGCATGCTTCAAGCAAGTAAAAATGGATGTTACGGGGGGGTGTTCCTGTCTAGCTACAGCATCTTGTCCCCCTACAAGCTCAATGGAGATAATGCAGAAAAGGTTGGCTTGGTTCTGCTCTCTCTCCTACCTCTAACTTTGGTATCATCCACAGATTTAATTATACTTCATTTTACATCAAGGAAATACATGAAACAGCCATGCAGGATGCAAAAACTGTGTTGGAGCTTTGTTTTATTATGAACAAGAGGGTAGTTCTTGAAAGGTGAATGAATTCTCTGTCCTTCTAGACTCTGAGCTGGGTGACTACCTCCAAACAATTCATATACATATTCACTCAGGAAAACATTTATCTCATTCAACTTGTGCTTCCAGCTCCTTTCTGGGGATCTTTTCCTGAATGAGCAATACAGTCAGGAATAAATATGGAAGTAGTGTATTTTAATCCCAGTATTTCCCAGAGTGTTAAACATGGCCCACATGCACGGGGGAGGCAGACTGACAGACCTCTTGAATTGTTTTCCAGAATTTAAGCTTTCAGAAAATGTCTCTCTTATGGTAGCAACTCTTCAAAATATGGAGGGTAACACACACAGGAATATCTTCCTGAGTTTGCAGAAAGCCTGTAAAAATAGCTTTTAAGCAGTACTTGCCTTAGTCATGAGCATTTAATTAAAGGCCAATTATGGTCATTTAAAATGTCAGCATTGTTAATTATTTCACTGATTAAAGCATGTAAAATAGGAGCAGAAGGATAATATTTGAAGATCTATACCAGTGTTTCTCACAGTCAAGACAGACTTGGGGATATGGAAGATATATAAATTAAGAGGTATAACTCAAATCTTATATAGAACTCAAATCTTCAAAAATCACAAGAAAGGACTCCCCACTCTCCCCCCCCATTAAGGATTTTTTAAAATAATAAATATGCATTTAATTTGTATTTGACTTCTAGTTTCTGAGTACTTAAAGTGCAGGAGGATCAGATTTCTAGGTGATTTTTCCCCCAAAAAAGAAACTTGTGAGTCTCATGCAGAATCTTGACTCCAGCAGGAGGGTGTTGGGGGGTGGGGGGGGGGGGGGGGGGGGGGGGGGGGGGGGGGGGGGACTCCTAAATATCAGTCAATAAAATCATCAAAGCTGGCATCCCTGGATGAAGGCTTTTATCATCAGATGATGGAATAGCAGATGGTGCCATTGGTTTTATTGAAGTACTAGAGTTTTCCTAATATTGAGAGTCTCTGTTTTAAGTCAGTATCTGTTATTATTCATGACAAATTTTGGATTTGTAACCATTTCTACCGTAGAAGACTTATGCACTCAGGGAAATAATATCAAGTGAATCAATCCTCACAGAAACAACGGATTTCATGTATTGACAAGGAATAAATCTCAGATTAAGACTGATTAACAAATAAAATTCACAAACAGAAGGGACGGTAAAAATTGTATTCTTAATACAGTATATCAAAATGTCTAATATATATTAACATTCTGTATAATCACTGAGTATGCGTGGCAAGATCTTCATTCTAGCTTCCATAAAATCAATCTAGAGAAAGACATAAGCAAGATTTACAGTTTTCTGCCAACATTACACTTTTTTATATACATTAGAGATTAAAATCCTTCCTAAACACAAGTTTTATCTCATACATTTTTCTTGCCTAAACATGAAAGTGACACTTTCTTGTAATAGAAAGAGGGGGAACGGAAAATCACAACACAAGGGCAGAGTGCTATGGACCTCACACTCGCATACAAAATAGGAAAACTTTCTTTCTGATGAAAAATATTACAGGATCGTCAGAAATAGCTAGATAAATAATCATTCACTTCCTCCATTGGGACTATAAATCACGATCTGTTTCCAAAAAGGCTTTTTAATGTTTATGGAGCTTTATTTGTACTTTTAATTAATTGTGCCACATAAACTTGCATCTCATCTAAGGTCAGGCCTACACTGGTCGAGAAAAAACATGTAAAATATGCAACTCCAGCTATGTGAATTGTATAGTGGGAGTTGATATACCTTGCATCGATTTTCTGGGGCAGATCCAAGGGAGAGGGAGAAACTCATCCGTTGATTTCCCTTGCGAGGAGTATTGCGATGACGGAGGTGCCCTCAGCATTTGATTTAGCAGGTCTATGCATATGCAGCATAGGGCACTACTACATTTAGTGGTGCTCTGCACCACTATGTATGCTGAGTATGCCCAAAGACGGTCCCGGCAAAAATCCACATCCACTTTTAGAGCTGGTAGCCAGGTATGGAAAAGCTGAATATTTTATTATCTTGTCCTAAGCCATTCAGACTCCAGAACTAATAATTTTAAGTACTATGTGGGAAATTCATTAAAGAAACACACACCTAAGGCTTCTTATGCTGTACAGTATTCACCACCAACATAACCATTTCTCAAATGAACACTAAGGAATAAGGGAAGTGAGCTAATAAATAAAGAAGACGAATTAAGTATAAAAAGTTACTTATTTTAAACCAAACTTCAACCATTTAATCAATTCAAACACAATAATTACTTGAAAATTTACAAAAGCTATCTGATTAACTAGAGAGGAAGCAAAGTTAATTCAGCTTTGAACAGCAACTTAGCTGCAATCTTAATTAAGGAACGGCTAGGCACAAATTCCGTAATAAGAAAATACATGTGACTTAAACTGGGGATGGAATATATTAAGAAGGCATATGAAATATAATTGCAAATAAGCTGCATATTTTCTCTCTAAAGGGTGAATCATTTGCTAAGTATGCAATAAAAATGAGGCAGTGAAAACTCTTCTGTTGATTTTACCTGAATGTATTTATTGCTAAACAAAAAGGTATATTAGTCATAAAAATAGCTTTATGTACAATATTATCAAATTTCAGGGAACAGCAACATTTAAGAGAAAAAATAATGGTTTGTATAAACACTTGTGAAGTACTAAGTAGAAATATATGACAGGGACAAAGTGTCATAGTAATATGCACATGCATGCCAAGTTTCAACTTGGGTTGAGTATATACACGAGAATTCTATGAATCCTAGAAAGTGAGACTGTGTTTATAGGTGCTGGCAGACCTCGAGACTGGGCTAGTGTGAATGAAGGCACTAGATTTTTGTACGACTGGAGCAAATATTCACAGGAGATTTCTTTTATAAAGAAAATGTTTGTCTCTTGCCACACTGGACATCAAAAGGTAACATGACGTTCTGTTGCCCGCCATTCATTTCACTGCTTCCTTCCAAAGGATACAGTTAAGCTGAGAACCAAAATTTAGCGAGACTAAAAAATAGCAACTTATTTCATTACATTAGTCATACTCTCACTTTCTATTCTTACAGGAAACCAGTGGGTTGAATTTAAATATTTTCCTGAGGTTTTGGAACCAGGTTTGCACATAAGGCTACGATGCTTATTGCTTACTTTGCACCATTTTGTAGGATGAAAGCAAATGACGCAGAGACAGCATGTAGTGAGGACCTGCTCCTCCTCCCCTGATGGCAGGAGCACAAGAGCACAGGACCCCAGAGCATCAGGCATATCCTCAGAGAAAAAATGTAAGGCCTAATGGGCCCCTCTCTTCCCTGAGGCTAAGAATTGAAACACAGCTTGCAGGAAGAATTCGTTTTGACATTGCATGCTCCCTTAAGTTCTACCCTAGCTAATGTTCAATCAAGATACAACACCCCGATCCCATTTAGAGTTATTTTTAATGCAGTCCTAGAGAAGTCACAGGCTGAGAAAATAATTATTAAAGAGAGATAGGGGACACTATCCCACAGCATAAGGAATATTCTCCTTGGCTGCTTATCCAAAAAGACCTATCTTAGGACAGCAGGTGCAGAGGCTCAAGCCCTCGGCCTTTAGAGTGGTGTACATATAGAGAAAATCCATTACAACCTCTTTTTATTATCCATTACAATAGCCCTGTTCTGCTGAGACTGGTACACTTTCACTGCTGTTTTCTGCCCAGCCCTGAAAATCCTTACTCACGCATGTAGACTTTCCTGGTGCAAGTAGTCCCCATGAGGTCAATGGGATTACTCTCCTGAATAAGAGTTTGCAAAACCGGGCTCTGTGTTTTCTCCTGAGCTGTCAGCTCACCAAAGGTGAAAATTTATGCATGTTGTATGGTACCAAAAAAGTGTTGAAAGACAAATTTACTAGTCATTTCTATCACAGACTTAAGGTTGTCAAAGAATGTCACTGAGAATGAATCTGTCATATTTCTGAGAGTGTTAAAGGGAGAAATCAAAATAACATTCATCTTCCAGAATCAGGATAGCGTCTGTGACAGACGTGGAGCTGCTATGTAATAATGTTGTGAATACTGAGCTACAACCATTTTATTAACCCAGCACATGATTTGGGCACTGAGGAGAAGTTATTATCTATTGGGGTTATAAGACTTTCCTGAATGAATGCCTGGATCTAGCTTAATAGGGTACTGTGGGAAGAATAAGTAGAAAGTCAACACACGATTCCAGATAAAGAACCTTCCAGAAGATATGTTACCATGACAATGGCAGAGTTCCAGGGTCCAGGCCAAAATGTCACAGCTTTTTGGCCAGGTTGAGAAGCCGGAAATCGAAGAACTCTAAAGAGTTAAAGGTTTTCTCGGCAGCTACACTTAGCTGACCGAGAGAGACAAACAGGAGCTGCTAACTCACAGGGGAAAATAAAATCAACCAAGGGCCACACAAAAGTGAAATATAAACACCCGCTCAAACCCCACCTCACTGATGTAACCACCGACTGAGAAGCAGGAAGACAATCCTCATATTTCCCCCTTTGCAGGGGCCAGGACCAGCTGTGTGGATCCTGAGTGCTGGAGGTGGGAAAACCCTGAGCATTGGGGGCTGGATCCAGGCAAGCCAGGGGCTGGATGTGGACTTGGGCCTTATGTTCTTCACCCCTGGACTAAAGAAATAGGCCTTCCCAGAACCAGAGAATGGGAAGTCTTATTAGAAAAGCTAGATATACATAAACCATGTTGTATTGTTTTTAAGATAAGTTTTCTCTGAAATGATTTTTGCTTATCAGCCACTATGTCTGGACATGCGTCAGATCCATTGAAGTAAATCCTACTTGATACACAAAAGGCTGTGACCGAGGGCCATATCTGAGAATGCGAGACTTGTGTGATTCCACTGCCAAAGAGGTGACAGCGCAAGACTTTAGACTTGAATCAGGCTGCACTTTACAAAGGGGTGGGTAGAGGAGCAATTAGTTGGGTAACTGTGAGCCATCTTGGTGTGATTAATTTTTCTCAGCTGTACTTCAAGTCATTCTTGAGCAAGCTTGCTTATCCCCTTACTGTGTTTGTGTTTTTTCATCATCCGTATGTTTATTTTAATTTTAAGTTAATCCTGCTATTTGTGGTTTTAAATACAAACACTTACTTGTATGAATTCCCTGTTAATAAAAGTTGAATCATCTACCTTTTTTTCCTTTAAAAACAAACACACACACACACCTCAGCTAGAGCTCTTGGTACATTGTGTGTCACCTGTCTTTTCAGAGTGAAAGATAGACAAAATCTGTTCCTCTCTCTTGCAGAGTGCCACAATTTATAATGTTGAACTGGTGAATTATGCTTTGTCAGTGAACTGCTCAGACCTGAAACTACAAGCTCTCTAAGATTTGCTAATATTTAACAGAATATATTTAGGCCCAGGCTTAGTATTTGTAGCAGTCCAAAAGTTCAGAGTAGGCATTTGGAATCCATATTTAACAGAAGGTGAACCCTTAAAACACTATGATATGACTATTTCTGTGATTATAAGCAAGGAAAGGGTGTGAGTTGCCTTCTGATCCAATGTTACTTCTGGGACTGTAGTTGGCTGTGTGTTGCTCAGTCAAAAATTTGCAAGCCTAGTTTTTGACTGCTGGGCACCAAGTAGTTGCCTGCCTTGCTTCTTCTAAGATTGTCCCTGAATAATGCAATTTTATGCCAGATGTGTCTGTCAGTTCAAATAAAAGACAGTTGTATTGTGTACCCATTAAAACATGACAAAAATGAACCTGCAGTCATCTAACATTTTCACATTTTAAAAACTGTGACTCACAAAAAGTCAGTTATTTCTACTACTTGAGATGGTTTTCTACTCCCTAGGCTCCCTTCCCACACCAATGGGGCAAGACAGGTGTCTGCAAATTCCTTCATCTACTATTACAGAGGAATTGGGGTTCCTAGATGCCTCTATCCTTTAGGAGATTGAGGGGCATTCACAAGCCATAAGTATTTTTAAAAGATATTGCAATGGGAATTAATTTTAACCAATTAATTTACTTTTAAACAGATGTTAATAATGGCAATGGAGCTGAACTCTCACGGAACACACCACACCCACTGAATTCAACGCATCAAATTCTGCTCTCATTTGCAACAGTATAAATCCATAATGATGTGTTTACGCAAGAATGGAGAAATATTTCAATCATGTCAGATTTTAAAAGCACTAGCCTACTGTGTACCTCAGTAGTGGTACTAGTCCTTGCAGCTTTTAAAACTCTTTTCTTAAATTTGACTGATACCACTGGTGAATTCCAAGTGTGCTGAAAGATTTACTGTTTCATGCACTCAACCTAGAATTGGTCTCCCATCTCTAAGCATTAACTTTACTGGAGAAAGAAAACAAATCTCTTAAAATATACTCTCTCTTCCAAAAGTATTGGTATCTTTTGGTTATAAATGCAGGCACACACAGAGGTACACATACAATGTTCTTATCAGATGGCTGCCACAGTTTCTAACAGCTTGTGCACTAGGTCTGATATTATTTGAGGCTATTTAGGTTATGTCTACACAGCAGTGGTATTTTGGAATAACGGACATAATTCTAAAACAACAAAGTGTGAGTGTACACACAAGCAGTTATTTCAACGTAATGTCAAAATAATGTCCTGCCGGAGGACTTCTTAATCCAACTCCTGTATCCCTCATTTTACAAGGATTAAGGGAAGTCTGAGGAAGAGTACTCTATTTTGAAATAGGTGCTGTGTAGACATGCCCAAATTTGAAATAAGCTATTTCGACTTAAGCTACGCAATTAGCATAGCTAATTTCAATTTTAGCCCTGCTGTGTATATGTACCCTTACTACGTCTGGTTCTTTTGTCATTTTGTGCAATATTTTTCTCCATAAAGAACTCATTTGTTTGATTTTATGGTGTCTCAAAGGCCTGGAGTGAAAGACATGATTTTTGTGTAGTTCTGGCATGTATTGTCAATATACAATGAGTTCTTCCAACAGCAGTTTTATTTTTATGTTCACGGGTTTTGCCATCAAATCTTCACTTGCACACTCACTATCCAAGTATTTTAAGCACCATTACATGTTTCATGTTTGTAGAACTATAGGTTCCTCACAGTACTACCTGGAGTTTTTTCAGTTATTTTCTCTTTAGTCATTTGAAATGCTTGGAAATGATAGCCTGAAAATATGATCAAAGGCTGTTTGGTCTGAAATGCCACTGAAAGACTAAGATTGTGGTGATATGACCCTGAAACTGTCGCAATTTGCCTTGAACACATGCAAAACTTCAGAATATTGCTTTGAATTTAAACTCTTAAAAATAGACTTGTGGTATCCAATGGCACTTCTACTGGTATTATTCAGATCACATACAGAGATAAGAGTTGAAAATAAACATTTAAAAATCCCTGGACCCAATGCTCTGTATTGGTGAGATGTAGTTGGTACAGAGGGGGACAAAAGTGCGATTGCATCTCCCAGGGCTGAAAGGGAAGCAAGAAGCCTGCTGAATTCCAGTGAGGCAACATCTGTCACACTTTGGTGTGTCATATGGGTGTATTGGAGGGGTTAGCACTATTTTCTTTTTCCATTTCACACTTTGAGGGAGAAAATGCTTAAAAATGGCAGAAACAGACAAGTGGATTCAAGCACCCAATGTTTACACTCAGAACTGAGAGTTCAGAATGAAAAGTTGCTCCCTCTATGTTTTGAGTGAAAAGGTAAATTATGACCCATTGTCAATGGGGACCAAACCCTATAAGAAATCTTTCCTGAACCCCCTCTTCTGACCTTCAAACATCCCGGCCATACCATGCTCTTTGTCAGAAGCAAAATTCCCACAGATCAGAGGACACCAACTCAAAGCAGCATCAGAACCTGCCATAACAGATGCAAAATCTGCAGATATATCTTCACAAACAACACTTGGCAAGATCCAGAGGTCTTATAAGAGATGACCAATGTGGGAGCATAAAGTGTCATGTCCCCCGAGATTACTCAGTCGCATCTACATGACTTATGTCACATAAGCCATTTGTTTTACCCAATGTATATGCAGTACATGACAAGATGTGCAACTGAGCAAAATTAGGAAATATTTATAATTTCCAAATATTACTCACAATTAGGAGTGGCATTTCAGACTTGCTTTGCACTATATGTATTTACAGACAACAGGGGAGGAGGTCTGAAATCTTTATCAATATTTTTCTTCACATTTAAACAAAAATCAAAGAATCAAGCAACTATATTTGACAACATGCCCTTTGCTGGATTTTTTTAGGCCATGTCTACACTTTCACTTAGGTTGGCAAAACTTAATGTTTCTCAGGGGTATGAAAACAGCACCTCCCTGAGTGACATAAGTTTTGCCAAAATAAGTGATAGTGGGCATAGCACTTCTCCTGCTCACGTAACTATCACCACTCGTTGGAAGGAGGGGGATGATTTAATTATACTGACAAGCTTTCCTAAAGTATTTTTAGGGGCCAAAAGGATAAATCATCTGTAGCGGGGGGTGAATCCATCAGAGGCAAGGAAGCAATTCAAATTCTGCTACAAAACTGAAAGACAGGTTGGAATAAGGGTCTCCCGCAAGTTGCCTCTAGCAACTCACTGCATGATTCTCATATATGTACATGGAGTCTGCACAGTCACACAAATGTCGAGGCTATTTCTCTTTTTACAGAATACCGAGTCCCATTCTGTATGCATAAATATTATTGAAATTGCTTTATTTAAAGGGATTTTCCCCCTGGTGTATAATTACACTCTTAGGAATTAAACTTGTGCTCCTATTTTTCATTGAAAGGGGGGGGGAAGGGAACACTAGTCTGTAATAGTATTTTTTCCAGAATTTCCGAGCATTGTGTTTATAAGTTCATCCTACCAATAGAGAGAACACTTGGGCAGACAACACATTCAGTGTTTTAACTATCATCATTTATTTGTATTTCAGTAGGCTAGGGACCCCAATCAGGATTAGAGACCTTCTAAATTAAGCACTCCTGAAAGATAGTACCTGCCATTGAGAATTTACAATTTAAACAGACAAGATAAAGGGTAAGAGGGAAAAGAAGCACAAAGAAATGAACATGTCACAAAGCAGTTCATTAGCCAGTCTGGGAATGGAATCCAATTCTCCACACATTCAGATCAATGCTGTAAGCACTACACCATACTGCTCAGGGTAGGTGTGAAGGACATAGAGGTTAAAATGTTAGTGGACCACAATGGTAGGGCATGGTAGGGAATTTTTAGAAAATACTAGTGGAGATAAGGGCAAGGGGAAGAATACTAATCTGATGGTCGCTCAGAAAGCAGGACTGCAGTGGATGCTAAATGATAAATGGTTAGCATTTCACCATGAAACTTCATGTGATCTTAGGGTGATGTGCTTGTTCAGTGAGTGGCCCTGGTTACCTTTCAGATGATCACCAAATATTAGAGCTGTGAGATGAAGGCTTCAAACTAAACAACACTCCAACCCCCACCCCAAGGAGAGGGGGGGGAGTTGCACATTATCTAGGAAGCACCAAAATATGCTTCTTCATAGTTGCCTCAACTTTTTTACAAAGACAGTATTTCATTATTATAGATAGGAACCAATCACCTTTCTGGAAAAAGAAATCACATTTCTGCAGAGAAGAAATTAGGGAAATCTTAGTTTGACAGAGAGCAGAATGTTACCATTCTTTGACATGAAACAGGGTTTGCTCTTGAAAATGGTGATTTCTATATCTCAAAATTAATTTGTGAAGACCTGTAAAGCAAGAACTCATAGTTGCCAAAGATGAGATCAAAAGGGTTTGTCTGGATGTTACGATTAATCCATACTAGAGCTATCTTTTGTGTACTGCCAGCCACCTTCTGCAACCCTCTTGTCTTCACCCCCTTTGTTTTAAAGATAACAACTATAAATCTAATTTTCTACAGTTACATCAATTTTACACCAATGAAGTAAATATTCACAGTATGGAGAAAGTTTTGTTTCTCCAGATACCAAAATCCTGAGAGATTCTTTAGCTAGCCACTAGGAGGCCAAAAAGAGCACAAAAACTCTAACATGCTCACTTGCTAGTATGCTCTCACACTTGGAATACAACCAGTTTCAAGTTGTTCATAGAATGGGAATCTCTTCCTTAAAACATATACATGTCCAACGCCACATATGATTAATTATAAAATAACTCAACCTTTTCTATGAAAAATCTGGGCTGCTAGTAGTGAAATATGTTGGTAGTAAACTGTAGTATATACATTGCAATACAGTTTTAATTTAAATAGAAAGAACCCCAAATCCTGCCAGACACCTGGTGGTGGAAAGACCAAGATAAAGAATGTTTTAAACAAACTTTAAAATATAGAACTGTCATGAAAAAATACCCTGCAAAATAAAGAAAATTGAAGGGGAAATTATTCTGATGGGGAAATGCAGAGGGGAAATGCAGAGGGAAAGGTAATAATTAATTATAATGATGTTACAAATGTGATCTTGGGTTTCCTATGTGCTTTTACCAACCCAATTAGCTCCACTGGAAAGACAGAGTTGGACAAGAGCTGGAACGTTTGTGCTGGTAGTAATTACATTAGAAGGTGGTGCATTTGGTCCTGTATGGCAGTAAAATTCAAGGCTGGATTCTCTGATCCACTAAGCTCTGCATAATAGTGCATAGTGAACCTGAAGCAATCAGAGATCTGTGCTGGGTAACTGGCCCAGCATAAGGGGATTCTCTACAAGCCTAAAGTAGGTGCAGCAGTTCTGCTGCTTCCCATACAAGTTCTGCAGCCCAACATCAGGAGACTCGAGGTGTGCACCCAAAGGCGACATGGCAGAATTGCTGCCAGAGAATGTTGTGCAGATCAAAACTTTAACAGGGTTTAAAAAAAAAAGAACTAGAGGTTAGGTCCATCAATACTTATTAGCCAGGATGGGTAGGAATGGTCTCTCTAGCCTCTGTTTGTCAGCTGCTGGAAATGGATGACATGTGATGATTACCTGTTGTGTTCATTCCCTCTAGGAGATCTGGTATTGGCCACGTTGGAATACAGGATTCTGGGCCAGATAGACCTTTGGTCTGACCCAGTATACCCATTCTTGTGTTCTTCTATAAAAGTACACCTTATTCTCAAAGCAGCCTCTCAGCAGTTAAGTTGTGCTAGGGCTGAGTGAAATGGTCTGAAAATGGGAAGGGGGCAGAGAACAGTAGCCATTCAGGAGGGCGGCAAAGGAAAAGAATTCTGGATGAAGTAATTAGAAAGTGACTATTAATTCTGCATGTCCTACCTGGGACACCAGACACCATTTCTCAGAGACAGTGAGCAATTTATGAATTGGAATAAGTTGATGTGTGTGGAATGCTGGGGAGCCAAAAACAGAGACACCCCAAGTTTTTGGAAACCTAAAAATATTAGTCTTCATATTTCTATTTTTTTTCTCAAGGTGAAATACTAGGGTCAGAGGTTTAATCTTTGCTGATTCAAATCTCCTCCTCTAAGAGCCAGTCTCAATGCTTACACCCAGCATTGCTTTGTTTTCCTGCATATGCCCACTTCCTATTATGAAGTGGCCACACAATCATGTTTGAAGTCCTCATTCCCTTTGCTCTTTCCAAGTCGCAGTGCAGTCATAATGGATACTGACTGTACACTCACTGCAGGCTGTCTTTAAGGGCAGTGAATGTAACTTGGGACACAATTGCTTTCCCTGCCTAGTTCTCACCTTGGCGATAATCCTGTGAGATGTTCCATACAGACAAACCCTAAACCTCAATCTCAGTGGGTATAGCCACAGGTGTAAGGGTCCTCTTGCATAGATCAGCTTGTAGTATTGAGGCCTTAACTGTATTTGCACTACCTTTCTGAACAGCCTCCTGTGTTCATTTGGGAGGGATACATGTCAGTCAAACCTGCTTGCTACTAGTTATGCAGTGTCCTCCCCATACCTTGTGGGGTTGATCACATGTACTGCATATGACATTGCTTCTGCACAGGTTCAAGCCCAACCCTGGCATGTCTCCCCATGTGCTGTTTGGAAAGATAAAGCCATCGAGGGCATATCGACACTGCAGAGCTAAGTCAATTGAGATTCTTATTTCTAAATAACTTATTTCAACTTTTGGGGCTGTCTCCACAGCAGAAAGTTCGAGGTAGAGCACTCTTCCTCTGACTTCCCCTACTCCTTGTGAAATGAGGGTTACAGGAGTTGGAGTAAGAAGTCCTCCAGCTTGCCATTGTCCTGACATTATGTTGAAATAACTGTTTGTAGTGTAGATGTGGACTGTGTTATTTTGGAATAATATCAGTTATTCGGCAACAATAAGGCTATGTAGACATACCCTTAAGACTGGACATTAGGACGTACATTAGGGCAGCTTATGGGTAGAGTGCCATTTCAGATGGTGTCTAAATCAATATGCACGCAAACAAAACCAATTGATCATACATTTGAGCCATTTGGCAGGTGAAATGATTTTCCCTGAAGAAGTGGGTACAATCAGCTCAAGTGTGTATACATGACGTTCAAAAGTATTCAATTAACAAGTTCCTTTTGTAAGTCAATATTCCTTTCTGAAGCATTGGCACAGAGCAGGCTTATTAATTTAATAGCTCTGATACTATATTTCATCATGTGTTTTCTGGGTTGTTATTCATTTTGATTTGTTTATTCCTCTTTAAATATTAATTTAAATGGGCTTCACTAAATTGCTGCATAGTAAAATGCACTCTTTTGTTCTTATTCATAGAAGCTCACGGACACACATACCGTATACTAAAGTGTCCTGTTCTGATACTGGCATCATTTAACCCTTCAAACTTAGAGCTGCTGGTACATCATAAAGAATGGATTAAACAAAGTCAGCAGAATCCAGTAAATAGTGAATACTCTTTGTCCACAGAGATATCCTCACTGTACCTGCGGTCTGTACTGAGTTGTTGGTTTACCAATGTTATGTAGGAGGGTAATATTAATTTTGGTAAGGGGCCATATTATGAGCTAAGACTAAAAACTAGTGGATGACAAGGAAATAAAGCCAATAAATTATCTTTGCAGTAGTGCTGGATGTACAGTAACTTCTGCCATTTATATGCATTCACCCATATTTGGGAGCATGAAAGTGATTGATCAAATCATTTATCTCTGTTAGGACTGGGTTAAGTCATTCCATTAAGGTAGCTAGTTAATCTTGATTAACAAGGGATCAAACAGCATGGTCCAATTCATCATTCATGTATCACACAATACACACACACACAAACACACACACAATGATCCTTAGGTAAATGTCAAAAGAAAATGAATTGAGTAAGTAGTTGAACAGTTCCCAGGAAAACAAGTCTTTGCAAACTTTTTAGC
Source organism: Apalone spinifera (assembly GCA_030068395.1). NCBI lineage: Eukaryota > Metazoa > Chordata > Testudines > Trionychidae > Apalone > Apalone spinifera. Next base: position 142,257,215 of record CM057845.1, on the reverse strand, counting down.
CTCAGAAAATAGCTCCTGAATCTGTTTTTGTTAATCTCTAATATTCACTGAAAGAGATTAACAGACCACACATTTCATAAGCATGTCGGACGCACACTAAATAACTCCACACTCTTTCATGCTTAAAGAAGAGGGATTTCAGACACACATTTTGTAGGGCTGAAGCCAAACAGGAATTAAAATCTGATTGATTTCAAATGATTAAAGATAATTGTAAATTTGCCACAATGAGCTAATGAGGAAACAGTTTGAGAGTAGGTCATATTGATCCTGGTTTAAAATCATAAGAAGCAATGGAGTTAGACAAGGCATGTTTTTCTTGTTTCAAAGTAAATGAAAGAGAGGAACGTATGTTCCTGCATCCAGGCACATGCACAGATGCAAGTGTGCATACACACCTCTCTCTCAAACACGGAGTCTTGCTCTCCCAAATTTTTCACAAGAAGGAAGTTCTTGATTTGTGAAATTTCCTTTTACTTTTCAAACACAGCATTTCTATTTTTGCACTCCATGACAACTTCTAAAGTTAGTATTTTGGTGGCAGGAAACCGAGTGAATACCAAATATATGTAACACTTCTGAAGCCCCAGAGCCAAACTGCAAATTGGAAATGAGCTGTTGGTTACTACATCAACAAAGGAGACTCTTGATGTGCGACTTCACTCATCATCCCTCTTAAGCCATTATCAGACAGCTGAGATCAGACAACAATGAATGCACATGTGCCTGATTGTTAACATGTCAGACATACATTATTAAAAACAGTAGGGGCAAGGAGTGAGATGAGAGGAAAAGCATTAGTTTCTTTGTTCAGATATTTGAGGGCTTATTTGGAAAGAAAGGAATTGTAAGATGCATCACTGTAGATCCAGGACTTTCTATGATGAAGGCATCAAAAACTTCTCCGTTCATTTGGGTAATGAAGAAGTTTGGATGGTAGGTTTTTTCTGTTTTGTTTGTTTATTTTTGGTTGATTTTGAGAGGATAACATCTGCCCTGAACCAAATTATGACACTGAAATGTGTGATATGTAAAAGGCTCCATTCCATAAGAAAAATACATTTGTTATGGTCACAGAAAGGACATTGAATATGCGCACCACGTAAGTAAAGTAGAAAAGAACAATAGAATATGAAAAAAAAAAAAATACAATTTCTTAGAGTTCTCAGGAAATTTTTCTTCTCTGTCAGAGCATCTAAACTGTGGAATTCCTTGTTTAAATGCACAATGAGACTCTTAGAGGATATAAGATAGGAACAGATGATACAAAAGGCAATAGAGGAAATAGCATGTGGCTAACCCACAAGCTTAAAGCTCAACTATTAATTATATTGATATGAATTATGCCCAGGTAACAAGCAAACTATTAGAAACTTTTCTATAAATTGTGTTTTTCCAATAAATTGACTTGTTTTGGTTTTATAGAAGGTTAAGCTAAATTGCCAAATATTTGTACTAAAATTGGCAACAGAACATTTTTTATTGAAACAAGTAAAAATTAACATTATACTAAAATATGCAAGATTTATGGATCTATACAACAACAAAGAATGTTTTATTAATATATATGCCAAAAACTGGTGTTATTTTACGAGGATATTTCTGTGAAAGCTAGAGCTACTTTGTTTATGTTCTCAGAGGAAAAGAGGAGAAGATATTTAATTTTTTTTACAGCAGGAATAAGGAAAATTATCCTTTTTATCTGAATGGAAAAAGGTTTGATTAATATATTAGCAAAATACAAATTTTATCCAGACCACATACAAACTATATTTACAAATGTTTATTCTGATTTCATTTTCACTATTAATCAATGAATCATTGGAATTTTTCTCTTGCCATACTATAAACATATAATGATGGTTCCAAAAACTGATGGAGGGAAGCCAACACAAATTTATTCTCCTCAATACCCATTTGACCTGAGCCCTCAATCATGTGAAGCATGGATAGCACATGAAACAGAAAGTGGTATACACACTAAAATAGACAATTATACATATGTACAAGGTAAAAGAAGAAAGAACACCCACACAGAAAATAAAATAAAACAAAATTAAGGCACTATATGGCTGAGCGTGCTGGACCTAAACAAAAGATGGCAGCCTTCCAGCTATTACCAGCAAAGGGGGACGCTATACATGACATCACTTTCAGGATGGGACCCATACAAATATAAGTTTGGTAAGATTGCTTCTCAACACTGCTGTCTTCAAGTTCACATTTTCTCCATTTTTATCGAAAGTGAGATTATTTATTCATTTAAATCAGTTATGAAGGTACGGTCAGAATTTTACTACTAGCAACTGGCCATCAAAACTCTGCCTTAGGAAACTGATAGCAGACATACTCATAGAAATACTAATTTTATAATTGCAATTATTTTCCCTGGTCTGTCAATAAAGAATAAGTAGTGAAGGGTAAGGGTAGACAAATGTGGGTATTTTTGTAATATTTGAACAAATACAAAGATTCTCCTTTATTTATCAGCTGATTTTGATAAAATTTGAAATGAAGTCAGGTTTTTTTTTTAGAGACTTTTCATATCATGAGACCCCAAGTCATAGCTTAGTTAGTTTATGCCTTTATCCATCACTGAAGTTGCAGTATGTCTGAACTACCGACGCATTCCCACACCTGGCTGAATTACTAGTATTTCTTGATATGACAAATATACATCTTGTATGGCAACTATTTAAGATCTTCCCACTGTTAAGTAAAAGCAAAACAAAATTATCAACCCTTCAGCTTGCCTGTAAAGAACACGTCTCTGCTTGTGTTCCATTTCATCTTCAGACAATTGATATTGCAAAGAAAGAGAAAGCACAGCCCCAACCCAACATGTATACCGCACAGATCAAATACCAAGTTCTAACAATAATGTTTACTGGCATTTTTAATCTGAGCATTTAACAAACATTAACTACATTATACATAAACATCTTGCAAAGAACTCTTGCAGAGCAGTTAAACGACTTGCTTAAGGCTCCAAATTTGACAGTGTCATCAGTGGTTCTGGGAAAGAAACTACTGAAAATGCTTCTATTGCTGTAAATATGGTCAAATCAAGATTTTTGTGCAAAGAGGACATTTTAGGCAGATTTACATTAGCTCAGCCAATGCGAGTGTCATGAACTCTGCTGAAGAAAACCTAAATTTCAGTTAAATAAATTAACTGAGATCTAAATTATAGCCTTACCCAAGACAAATTTTAAAGAAAAAGTAACTAAAAATGAGCACAAATACTAAAAACCATTGAAAATATCAGCTCATCAAAACTTAAATCACATTCCTTACAGATATTAAGGCCAAAACACAAAAACCTTTCACTGAAGACCTCCACATAAATTCAATATGAGTGGCAAAATAATGCTAAATGACATACTAAAAAAAAAAGTGCAACTTAAAGATTAAGCAATTTGGTTATATAGACAGTCAAGAAGAAAGATAAGGGAATTCCTCAATGTCAGACACTCTGCATGATCCATGAAATACTGAGGAACCATCAATAAAGGCTTTGGCAGAGTCTCACCACTTGAACAAAAATTTGAATCAAATTAAAGTGTCAAAAGACACTAAAATTCTTTCCACGACTAGAAAGAACTTTAATAAAACATGTTAGTAGTCCCATATAGCAACTTTTGGCCTGAATACTTCATGCACTTATGCAAAAGTATCCAGATTTAAATCCTTACTCAGGAACAAACAGACACATTTGAGAATTCTGTTAATATATTGTATCTAGAACCCTGCAAATTTGTGGATATCCACTTTATATCCATGCACAAATTCATCTGCAGCTATCAATGCAGATATTCACAGCTTGTGTTTGTGGCTACACATGTAAATGAGGATACAAATTTTGTATCCCCAAAGGGCTTTACTGATGGTTCATTATGAACCTTATTGAAAACATGTTGTTCAGGTTTTTTCCTAATGTTTTCAACATTAAACAATTCAAAGAAACATTTTTTCGTCTCCTAAACTAACTGGACATATCTTACAGTATTACAATGAAGTGTAACAAAGATGTAGAGTTCCTCCAAAACTGAATTTCCCATATAGCTCTAAGTTACAAGGAAACTTGAGATTTCAAGTGTGTGCTTATCTTTAGCAGGTGCTCTAAGGCCTTTTCCAAACAAGGTCCTATGTTTCTTCCCAATTTTTCATCCTCCCATAGCCTTGCCCCAAACTTCTTGGCAGGTGTCATATTTTACGAACAATAGATTGGTTATAAACATCTAAAAGGCTATTACTATGCATTTGATGCCTCTTCCTTGTCATTGGTCAATCTCCGAGTCTAGCATTCAGAAGAGATACTGTACCAAACAACTATTTTATCTGTTAATCTATCTACATTTGCATCTCCCAAGAGCATCTTTTAGCATTGGAATTTAAAAATTCTATAAGGAAAGGGATGATGAAAGCAAAAAAGTCTTGAGTTCTTTCCCCAGTACTGCCAAATGCACCAAGGCTTGTATGTGCCAAGAGATTTGAGAAAACCACACTGTTGTAGTATTCCTCAGCTAAGGAATATGTCTCTGCAAGTTCATAAGAATAAATTTACTTCTGTTTGCTATGCTTTGATAATATGTACTGTGCATGGAAAGAAAATGATAAATATTTTATACTTTTGAGGGGGCTTAATATTCTACTTTTCAAATATTAACCAATAATACGACCATTTTCAAGATCTTGTTGCTTCTTTTTTTTGTCTGCTGAGTGTTAAAAAAGCAACACAATCCTTTGTGCATACCCAGATGAGAGAGGTACTTGTGCAAACATGTTGAGTTTCAACAAGGCCATGACATTTGTTATGAAGCGAGTGAAGCCAAATACATCCCAGAATTGCATTGCTGATTGCCTTGTAATGACAGTTATGAATGAACACCACAAGAATAAGCGCCTCTTATAATTCTCTCTGCTTCAAGAGCTAGGCTAGATCTAGAAGCAACAAAAGCTAAACAAAGAGGCTATGACTACACTGCACAATTATTTCGAAATAAGCTATTCTGGAATAGTTATTCCAAAATAGCTTATTTCAAA
>CM057845.1:142222530-142245127 GCA_030068395.1 Apalone spinifera | reverse complement strand
AGTTAGGCCTGTGGGAGCTGTGTGTATAATTTTAATAAAACATGTTTTTCTTTCTTGTTAGGAGTCATAGGCAATAATATAGTATCTATTTGATAGTGGTTATTAAAGCATCTGACATTTACATAGCACTTTTCATGCAAAGATCCAAAAGTGCTTGGACATGTGACAAGCATCACAAACTGTTAACATATTATAAGGAACTGGAATGGAAGAAAGTATAAATGTTGGGGCCAGTCCTCCAACCTTTTATCACACAATTCATAATACTTACTCCAGCCAGCAGTTCTAGTGACATCATTGGTATTTCTTTCTCCAGTAAAGACTACTCATGTGAGTAAAGCTTGCAGGGTCAGGGGCTTATTCTCAAGCATGGCTTATATATCAAAAACTTCCCCCAAAGTTTAGTACAAGATCTATATTTCCCCAAATAGGTAAACTGCCCTAGACTTGTTTTTCTCTGTGTGACATAGTAGCTATAAACAGATGTGGGTAGTCTTTACTTCATGTCACCTATTCCACCCATGTTGCTGGTTTTTGCTCTGTGTTGCTATCAACAACTAAAGAGGAGTCTTCTGAGTAGGGGACACATGTGCAAAGCAGGTGATGAAAGAGACAGGGTAGATCCCCTACCTCTGGTACAATCTAGGATACAGCTCCTCCCTTCTCCCTGGTTTAAGCCCTACTTGTAGAGTTCTCCTCCTTTGTTGGCAAAGTGAGGGGAATCAGAAATAGAAGCAAAACAGGTAGAAGAGTTGGTGTCTCACTGTAGGATTTCCTGGAAATCCAGTCCTTCCCACCAGAAGCAGCAAATGCTTGATGTGAGGTGTGCCAACTTATCAGAAAGTTAACCCTAGCATCAGCGCTCCTTCCCTGCAAGGGAATAGGGTGGGGAGGAAACCCACACTGAAAGTTCTCTCTGCCTGCTGGGAAAAGATAAATACATGGCAGTACACTTTATGCAAACATCTGTCTTTTTAAAGATCTTAGAAATGTTATCAGGGGTGGGAATTCAACATTTTCCCCAAGAATCAGCCCCTCTCCTGCCTTCTCCCATTATGCTTTATTTTTAAAAGCAGTACAGAATCTCCATCTTCATCAAGTTCACATAAGAACTTTTATAGGAACAGGGGATGGAAAGCCACATGGGTGTGTGCTCCATCCAAAGTACTCATACTCCACATATATATTGGCTGATATTTTCAAAGCCAGCTCAGGGATTTAGGCACTCAAATCCAATTGTTATTCATATTAGGCCCTCTAGTTGGCTTTGAAAACCTCTACCAGTAATTTAATGTGGCTGACTATCATATTAGTTATTGTTATTTTGTATGCATTCTCCTTTGTCTTCCAACCTCTTCCTGTAACTATAACCTGTCACCAGAACACAATGGATAGTTGTATTACTACATATCATCAAGTTCTGCAATGATAGTCCCCAAAAATAGAGACTCTTCCTCCTGCTATGATCTAAATTTAACCACTGAGAAGTGGAAGTACTTTCTAATAACTTTTCTTTCTACTACAACCTTGAGAACATGATTTCCCATATAGATACACATATCTCCTGACATATTACATGCACACACATTTAACAAAGATTGTGATAACTAGGAGGGTTTCGGTAGAAACCATAAATGACATTCTTTGGTGAAATAAAAACATCAAGAAGTCTGGTGGCACTTTATAAACAGCAGACACAGAGAATCTCTGCAATCCTTATAAATCCCTGTGCCCTCTGCCAATTGGCATTGAAAGGCCCTTGGGTGTCAGCTCTATCCAAAACACAGGCATGTCACAGTTAAAAACAAAGGCACATATGAGACTGCTCAGGAATTTTAACTCTGTGAGCAGAAAGGCTTCACTGGGTATTGTTTACTAGATGCTTGTGTGGGAGGCAGGGAGAGAGAAAAGCAGGAGAAACACCACAGAAGGAGACAGGAAGCACCAAGCACAGCCAAAGGAGCACTAGTAGTGGAAAAAAAGCAGAGAGAGAGCATGCTTTTGGTTTAAATGCTTGCTGAAAGACTCTTGGATATGTAAAGGGTAAAAAAATCTCTTGTCTGATTTCTATTGAGTTCAAGGCAACAGAGTTTTGTAAACAAACAAGGTTGCATCAAAGAAATACAAGATTATCATTTCTCCTTCTAGTAGAAGCATTCTGCAAGGCCCTGAATTTTGGCTCACCGCTGATTTCAAAAAAGGGGATAACACAACACTCAAACACATTGATTTAAAATAACAGAGACTTGTACCTGGTGTTGTCATCCCTATGCTTAGCATTTCCCCTCTTCAGTGCCATCGCTAGACATGAGTAACTCTTGGTGCCCCTGTTGTCTTTCAGACCAAGTTACAGCATGCTTACTGCAGACCCCTGACTCTCCGTATATATCAGCCTGCCGTAGCTGACATCCTCTCCTACTACTCCTTCTGTACAACATATCTTTTAACAGATTGGCATCTTTTGATCTCCAGATTTTCAGCCATGGCAAGCTACCTATGCCAGCAGGATTGGGTCTTATAAATTTGCTGCTATTAACCTGCCAATTATGTCTGAGAGTTTCCTGAGATGCTCTTATCTAGGTTATCATTTCACCATGTGTGCTCAGCTCTTTTATCAGTCCTTTTGTGCTCCAACTCCACAGCAAATATCCCATTATAAACACACACAGACACATGAACACTATTCATTGAAAATAATAGAGCTATCTGTCAATTTTCTGCAGCCCAAATTTTAATCATTTATATGGAAGCTATTTAAATGTACATGACAAGGGTGGGCTAAAATTATTTCTAAATTTGGGAGAAAAAAATCCTATTTAGCAAAAATTAAATAAAAAGAGAAAGAGTTTAGCTATTACTAAGGGCTCAATTCTCATATATGGTAAGGTTGCTTTAATGTAATATTAAAGTGGCCTGAAATTATTATTATGTTCATTTTAATGCCCCTTTCCATAAAACCAGTGTAATGGAGTTTTTGTGCAAATGAGAATCAAGACTTAAATTTCTAGGTGTTTATAGTTTTAAACTTCTGACCTCAAAATTTTATTCAGAATATTTATGTATTAGTGTCTATATACATATATAATTGCAGATATCATCATAAAAGAGGCGGTTGGGCTAAGTGCTCTTTCCATCAAAGTCACTAGCAAAATTTCTATTATCTTCAGTGGAATCAGGATCCGACTGATAGACCTCCGTGTACAATAAAGAAGTGCAGTGTGCTTTATAAAGAAAGAATAATGGAGGTTCTACTGAAGATGGAAACCATGTTCAGTAATTTCCTACATGTACCCTGAAGAAAAAAGAACACAATGTAAAATTTGATAATAATATAATTAAATCTGCCTTTCCTTCAATGTATATATTACAAAAATTTACACATTAGTCTTTGGCTCTAAAAATCTTTAAAACACATTTTATCTTGGCTGTATTCCTAACTGTCATGGATGCTCAAAAGCTTTATTGTAGTGTTACTGAAACATGCAAATTGCCCATCTTCTTGGAGCATCTTTCTACATTGGACAAATGAATGCACGTAGGCTGTTAGCAAATGCCTTGTACAAAGAACACATGTACAGATGCCATTTTTATCTGAAGGCTTTCTATTTTCCAAGCTGTGTAGCTGCTAAGGATGTCATCTGACTTTCTGGTGCTCCAGAGAAGGAAATTGTGTGATGTAAGGATGTAGTTTTAAAAATTTCTGCAATCGTTTTATTTGAGATACAACTTACAACATTCAGGGCATTTACTTGGGTCATAGACAGCTCTCTCATTGGTTAAAAAATAATGTTGTACTCAAAAGGGTTATAGCCCATTAAGATGGTATGTTTTGCCTTGTATTATCCCCTCCTGTGCCATACTAATTTCATTTTAACACTATGATTTGAACACCACACATACAATTAGTTTCTATCACACGTGAAAGCCCTTTCATTCAAGGTCAATTATATTAAGTTTATGATGCAAGACGAAGAGAATCTCAGTTCAACAAAGATTGGGTAAACCCTTATTGTCTGGTTTTATTTTTTATATATACACATAGATGTGTGCACATACACATATGCTTTTTATTTCATTATTTTCTAAAAAGCCTCAGGTCAGCATACATATCTGAAACTACTAAACAAAACAGTTCATTTTCTGCTATTAAGGCTGTTTGTTCACTCTGCAATTCACTTTTGGTCAAGTTAACAGCAACTGTCTAGAAAGCTAATTAGAAAATATAATGAAGCTCTGTTTTAGAATTTCACCAAAGAGCTCTCAATTAGTTCAGGAAAATTAAACAGGAATGTCTAATAGTGTAACTGATGTTACATAAATCACTATAAAAGAATATTTGGACATTACTACTTCTAGTGCTACAGAAGTAAAAAAGAAAGCTCAGAAATGCAGCCAGCATACCTTTAAGTATACTTCATTTTAGACCAAAATTTGTTGCCTCTTCACTTCATAAAATAGTCACATCAGAAATAATCATGAAACTGTTTTTTTTCTAGAAAGAAAGTTATTTAACCCTAAACAAATTATTACTAAAACATTTTAAACTTCCCTGAAATAGAAACATATGTTCCATACATTTTGGATCACTGTTATATGCTGCCTCTCACATTTGGGCCTTGATAATTTGACAGGCATGGCCTTCCCCATTCCCCACTCAAACATTTGAATACAGTTTTAAAAGTTTGTTGGTGGTGGGTTTTTTTTTTCTTAATCCTTAGCTATTCTGTTGAGGTGGAAAAAGTTGAAGCATGTAGTGTACAGGACAAAGTCACTTGGGGTATGTCTACCCAGTAATTAGACATAATTTGTGGCTGTCCCCTGCCAGCCAACTTGGGCTTGTGGGGCTCAGGCTGCAGTGTTATGCTCATTGCTTTGTAGATTCCCAGATTTAGGCTTTAGGACCTTGAGAGGCTGGGGACAAAATTCCACTAATTTCTGTTTTCCTACCAACTTGTAAAAAAACCCACCCCGCCTAATTAATTAAAAGTCCAATATTTTATCCATTTGACAGCTTCCTTTGCTTACTTCATCAGAATGACTATAGGTTACCTCAAAAGTAGCAAAAAGGTTGCACCTGAGCATTCATTACCTCTAGCACTAATACTGTTTTAGAAGTCAGCCAAAGCGTACAGCAGCGCTTTCAACTTTGAAAAACAGCTCATTTGAACACTGTATCTGTGACTATCTAAAATATTATGCCTGTGCAGCAACCTTTCATTAAAGCACATTGAAAATCCCATTCTACTTTGTAATTTATCAGAGAAATTCCTGTTCTACCTCATATTTCTCGATGAGTAATTCAAGAATGTTCCTGGGAATAATTGTAAAGTATTCTCCCATTGGTCAGGAAGGATGAATTCTGACCATTGGGAGCTACAAGAAGCTGTGCTGACAGACACTCAGGTAAATAAATTGCCTGAAGGCTTGCCAGCAGCTCACCTAAACAAACCACATCTGGTCTATGGGCCAGAGATTCCCCGATGTAGATCCTACCCTGCCAAAGTTTGGTGAGTGGGTTCCGTCACTCTTTCCCAATTGCCGTTGTACAAAATGTTCGTTATCTTGGGTTTGTGAGACGCACATTGTAGAGCTTCAATGTAATGCAAGGACTGTATTCACTGTTTGGGAAATGGATTGTCTTGCTATGTCTTCATTATCCTCCAGAGCAATTTCTCCAGCCTAACAGCTGCTGCCCTCTGTTCTGTATGCCAGAGGTCCTGCCACTGAACTCACAACAGTTAATCAAGTAGCCTCTCCCAAGCCCTACCATCAATGCCCTGAGCAGGTCCATCAGGATTCAATGCAAAGTGCACTACTCTGTAGCTCTTCTTTGTGACCACCCGCCCCACACAAACCTCCCATCTCTGGAATGCAGAGCAATGCTCACCTTCGCCCACAAAGGAGATCAACTGATAGGCACAGATTTTGCTTTTGTCTTCCATACTCATACAACGTGAAAGGTTCTACTTCTTTGTTAAAGGGAAAAAAGCTGGTAAGTTGTTTGCATTAGTTTAGTTTATCATACCATGTCAACAAATCGTACCAGGAATATGACTAGCTAAGATATTGGGTCTCTGCCCGCAGTAGCCTTTCATTAAAGCACACTGAAAATCCCATTCTAGTTTATAATTACGCACAGAGAAATTCCTGTTCTAACAGATACTTGTAGAAAAGTAATGCAATAATTTTCATGGGAACACTTGTTTCACTTTTTCAATATATTTGCTTTGGCTATATTTGTGTCCCTGTGCATTTGCTTTTTTGCACATTTAAATGGTCTAGATTTCTGTCACTAACATGCATCGACAATTTTAAAATTAGTGAATATATTAATATTCTCATCCATTCAGTGAACAGGATTGATAAAATGTAACACACTTGATTAAATCAGGACTAATCTCTGTGGTCGGAATTTATAACATTTATTATCAAACCACTGAGTATGGAAAATCTGAAAAAAAGGATCTTCTAAAATATTTGAATAAATAATCTGCTTGCGGTTATACCATCAGTAATAAAAGACAATAACATCATTCAATAAAACTATACCCTTTGGTTTATTCACTCTGCTCCATTGAACATCCATAAGCACATTCAACTATTAAATTAGCACTGCTGAGCTGTGCTATTTGCGTTAGCTATTTTTATACACAGCAGGCAATAATCATTCCTTAGTGAAAGAGCAGGATTTCACCCTATGTTTGATTTTGTTGTTAGGAGACCTATATGTTTACTTCTTGTACTCTTCACTTGGAATTGTGAGGCCCCACCAGCATCATCTATTTTTATTTCTCAGTGTCATGTACTGAATATTGATTACAAGCTCCCCTTGTGTGGTACACATGTCCTGATTTACATTACTTGCTATAAACTAATGTAACACATTGCGTTCTGCAAAGATGTGCAATATAAGTGTGATTTTGTCAGGTACCTTGAATTAGAGATTGCTTCTAATTTGACAGTCTCTGTTAGATTTCTGCTGTCTCCTTTGAAAAGAAAAGCTCTGAGCAAGCTTTTGGTTTCTCATGTATGTTGTTAGAATGAGTATGCCTCTTCTGCTATAATATTTGTTCCAAGAATGAACATGCGTCTTCCATTATAGCAATCAGTCCAAAAACACTGTGTGACAAAAAGCAAATGTCTTGATAATGCTATTGACTAATGATCAATGTACAAAGTGTTTAATTACATATTATGGTTGACTCCCTTGTTTGCCACTTATTCCTTCAACCAGAAAGACTACAGCAAAAAATAATGGATAAAAATAGGAAATATACACATGAAATTAACCAAGAAACCTATATGTGGTTTTCAGGAAAAGGTCCCAACATTTCTGAAATAATTACGCGGTACCCACGTAACAGTGCATGCTACCAGTAATTCCATCAGTAATAGGGCTTCTCATTTTGTAGCCCTATTCCAATCCCCTAAGCTCACCCTTTCCAAGTGGCAGGCCTGTGAACCCACTTCTCTCTGAGATGGGATCCTGCAATTGCATCTCTCTCCAACTGGGTTTCCAGGATAAAGCCACTTGTTTCCAATAGTGACACTTACCAGGGTCAATAGGCTTGACAAACACTTGTGGACAGTAATAGTCTCTCACTCTTAGCGGTCACTCAATAACTAGTAGGACGTCTTCCTGTCACCCTCCGATTTGTGGATCTGTAGAGGACTGACCAGCCCGATTCTGGAGCCGCAGGTCTTATTGCAGAGGGGCAGGTGCTGGTGGCTATTGGAGGGATGTGGGGCAGTTTTTGCCACTTTTTCTCTTTCTCCACCTCTCCTCATCTGCATTGTGGCAGGACCTCTCAAATTGTGTGGCCCCCTCATGGATTACCACTCTCCACTGAGGATGGTCCTGGGCAAGGTTCTCCTAAGCATGCACACCGATGCCACATCTTTGTCATGTTTACCTGCAACATGTCTTTAAATCACTTCCTCTGGCCCCCAACACTCCTCAGTCCTTCCTTCAGCTCAGAAAGCAGAATCTGTTTTGGGAGGCACTGATCAAGCATCTGGACCACGTGACCAGTCCAACAAAGTTGTTAGTAGATGATGATAGTTTCAATGCTGGTCATGTTCAACTCTTCCAGGATGCTAGTGTTCATGCACCTGTCCTCCCTAGGGATATTTAGGATTCTCCTGAGGCAGCGTTCATAATATTGTTCAAGTGCCTCAGGTGACACTTATATGTTGTCCAGGTTTCACATGCATCCAGCAGTGTTTGAACAACTAGTGCACAGTACACAAGGAGCTTTGTTCTTGGCACTGATGTCCCAGTTCTCAAACACCCTTCATCTCAGGTGGGTAAAAGCAGAGCTTGTGCAACTCAGGTGATGCTGGATTTCTGCATCAATGTCAACTTTGGCGGACAGATTTCTTCCAAGATACAGGAAATGCTCCACATTTTCCAGCAGTTCTCCACTGACTTTAATAGATGGTACATGAGTTTGTCCCATTGGTGAGAGTTGATGGAGCAACTTGGTCTTTTTGATGTTCAATGAGAGGCCAAGATTCTTGTACGATTCAGCAAAGGTGCTTAAGATAGTCTAAAGAGCTACGGGGGAAAGAGCAGCAACTATATTGTCATCCACCTACTGGACCTCCATGATCAAAGCTGTGGTGGTCTTGCTTTTGGCCTTCAGTCTCCTGAGGTTGAAAAGCTTCCCATTAGTTCTGTAGACAATCTTCACTCCATCTGGAAGTTTGCCATTAATGAGATGGAGTGTCATGGCAATGAAGATGCAGAACGGTGCTGGGGCAATGATGTAGCCTTGTTTGATTCCCGTTTTGACCTCAAAGGGGTTGCTTTGGGATTCATTGTTACTCAGCACTGTTGTAGTCATATTGTTATGAAGCAGCTTCAGGATGCTAATGAACTTTTTGGGGCAACCGATCTTTGAAAGGATGATCCACAGGGCACTACAATTGATTAAATTGAATACCTTGGTCAGATTGATGAAATTCATGTATAAGGTTTGATTTTGTTCGCAACATTTTTCTTGCAATTGCTGAGCAGTGAAGATCATGTCCACTGTTCCTTAGAATGGTCGGAAGCCACACTGGGATTCTGGAAGAATTTCTTCTGAGAGTGGCAAAAGTCGATTGGCAAGGATTTGAGCTAAAATTTTCCCTGCCACTGCTAGGAGGGAGTTGCCGCGATAGTTTCCACAGTCTGATTTGTTACCCTTCTTGAAGAGACTGACGATCAGTGTGTCTCTGAACTGTTGCAGTATCTACTCCCTATTCCAGATCTTGAGAATCAGAAAATGGAGTTGTTTGTGGAACTCTGGCCCACCTTCTTTGAAGACTTCATTGAGGATTCCATCTAGTCCAGTTACCTTGTTGCTCTTCATCGCTTTGATGGCAGCTTGGACCTCATTCAGGGTAAGAAGTCCTGCAGGATAGTCCCTAGGCTGTTGCTGAGGATTTGGTCAAGGGATTCTGGGACTATGGTGGAGGGGCAGTTCAGGAGCTCATAAAAGTGCTCCCTCCAGTAAGAAGCAATGGCTTCACTGTCTTTCAAGAGTTGGGTACCATCCTGTGACCTCAGGAGATTAATTCCATGGGTTTCTCCGTCCATAAACAGCTTTGGTGGCATTGAAAAAACCTCTCATATAATTGATTTCTGCAAAATACTGGAGCTCTTGTGCCTTCTCAGTCTGCCATTGGTATTTCAGAGTCCTTGTTTTGCACTGGACTTTTGCCTTGGCCTTGGCATATGCTTCTCTCTTCATTGTGCAGTTGATGTCACTTTTCCAGGCCCTGAAGGCTTTCCTTTTTACCTCAATCAGATGTTCAATTTCCATATCATTCTTATCAAACCAATCCTGATGCTTCCTGGATTGGTAGCCAATGGTGTCTCCACAAGCTCCAATGATGGCATTTTTCAGTTGACACCAATGTTCTTCCATATCTTCAGGGAATACTGTTGTCAGCTTCATTTGGAGTGCTATCTGGAAGCGACTTCTGGTGGGGTCCTTCAAGCCTTGTACATTGATCTTTCATTGGATCAGTTTTTTCTGAGTTCTCCATTTGGTGACAGTCCTAATAGCCATCGTGGATCAGATGAGGCAGTGATTGGTCCATCAGTCATCAGCACTAGTCATTGCATGCATGAGAAGGACATTGCGCCAATCCCGAGAGCAGACGATGAGCGCTCTATAAGGTGCCAGTACTTCGACTGAGGCGGCTG
The DNA here is from genome assembly GCA_030068395.1 of Apalone spinifera. Classification (NCBI taxonomy): domain Eukaryota; kingdom Metazoa; phylum Chordata; order Testudines; family Trionychidae; genus Apalone; species Apalone spinifera. Next base: position 142,234,932 of record CM057845.1, on the reverse strand, counting down.
CCATGAGGTCTTAAATTTGTTCTTCTGGCGGAAGAGGGTGTTTGTGATGACAAGCTCGTGTTCTCCACATTTCGTAAAGAGGAGCAGTCCATTGGAGTTGCTATTGCCAACTCCTTCTTTTCCAATGGTGGTCTGCCAGAGGTCTGCATCTCTTCCATCCCTGGCATTGAAGTCTCCCAAAAGAATAATCTTGTCTTCTTTGGGGATGTCTTTCAAGACTGTGTCCAATTGGATGTATAACTTCTCCTTCACATCATCTTCAGAGTCTAAAGTTGGTGCATAAGCACTCACAACCGTTGTCTGTTGGTTTTTGGCAAGCTTCAGTGGAGAGTGATAAGACGCTCACTGATGCCAACAGGGACTTCAGATAGGAACTTTGTCAGTTTATTCTTGATGGCAAATCCTACTCCATGAATTCATTTTTCTTCCTTTGGGGCTCCTTTCCAGAAAAAGGTATACACCCTCCATTTTCTTATCTTACCTATCCTCCTTCTAGTCTATGCATTTCTGCCAGGGCAGCTATGTCGATGTTAAATCTTCAGAGCTCAAAGGTGATAATTGTTGTTCATCTTTCAGGTCGTACACTGTCTGGATTGTCCATTAAAGTCTGAATATTCCATGTTCCAAAATTTAACCTTCAATTTTAACTTCATAGGAGGTGAACCTACTGGATGCAATTATCCATTTGGAGGATTGAGGTTGACTATGTTTAGGGCACCTATTCTAGTCCTCTCTGCATATGGGGTGAGCACAGCGGATCCTAAATAGGGCTGCTCGGTCATCCACCGCAGTCCTTAAAACGGAACAACTGATACACACATCCACTGCCTATGTGCTGGTACATTTCTAAAAGCTTCCGGTTTCATAGTCCTGCTCTCATCACCATTCGCCAGTCACTGTAGGGCTTAAGTTTAGGAAAGTGGTACACAGGAAGATGCTTGTGTGTGACTTGTTTTAACGTGGGGGGGACTGTTGCATTGCAGCTACCACACGATCCTTGACAGCTAGAAAGCCTGGTCCTATGGCATTGAATCCATGATAATTGGGAGTCTCCTGTCCACTGCAGCCTTCATCCTCCTTCACAGCCGTTGTAGCATTACCCTTGCTATCCTCTGCCTGTTCTGCCGTTGAGGACTTTTAGGATCGTTCTTTGTCCAGTTCCTCCCCCCTTGCTGCCATGAGTGTACAAGACTCCCTACGGCATTGCTCTCAGGTTCATTGGAACACACAAGCCCACTCATCACAACAAGGTGATGATCCGGACAGTGAGACAGTAATAATATATAGTGAAAGAAAAATCAGCTTCTTCAAAATCAAATAGAATTTAACAAAAGGTTCATAGAAGTCACTGAAAAGGATTCTCAGCAACAGAAACCTCTGCTGGTGTTATCTTATTTATTCTTTGCATCCCCATCATGTCCTTAGGTACACATGACTTAGCTTTGTGTCCCCTCTCTTCTCTTAGGCAGTAACTTGATTCCCATGTCCTAAAGATCTTGACTCAGTCAGTCTGTGTGGCTCTGTGCATCCCTGTCAGCATTCACTTTCACTCCTGGGGCAGCCCCTTCTGACTCATCCACTCAACTCCCCATTCCTTTTGTAGGCCTGGGTCTTACAATACCTTAATATCCTCATATTGAGCTCAGGTTAAGTCCAGGGAAGAATAAACTGTTCTCGTCAGCATCAAGCTTGACTGGGGGAATTCTCTAGTAAGCGACTTCCCCGTTGTTTCCTCGAGGACTGTTATTGGTGTCCTTGTTTTGCCTGTCCTCCTTGGTCCCTCTAAGAATAATTCGAAATAACTCCAGGATAAGTAACTCATTGCACTCACTCACTGTTACACACATAGATATATACAATATTAATTAGAATATTAAAATATTTACAAATCATATCAGTTGCATAGTTCTTTTGGAGTTTGCCTCATGACTACATGTCCAAAAATGCAGTAGCTATCTTCTTAATTAGTGAACATTAGCAAAAATAGATAAAGCAAATATTTGAGCTCCTCCTCCCTCAAATTAATAAAAAACATCTGTCTCCTTTTTAAAAGAGTTTTTAGCCAAGTTATGAACACATCATATATATGAGAGAGAGGGAGAGAATGTTACTGTTCTTTTAGCACTGACTGCTGGGGAACCAAAAGAATGCATGTTATATTGAAGTGTTTGTTAGCAGCAGGCAGTTAGGGTCTGGCTGGATCAAAGAATTAGTATTGGATAACCGATTTTTTTACCTATCGGTGGCAATTTTGAATCTGGCCTAGATTGGTAATGCTGTGAAGCCAGCACCAATTGCAGCTCCCCAAGGCTTACAATGAGGCTGAAATTCAATCCATTATCTAATGGAACTGTGTCAATGCCACAAAAGTTTCTCAGCTATTGGTGCTTTTATTGAAAAGCTCAGCCAAGAGTCCAAGGACTAAAACAGCCATGGAGACTGAATTAACCTCATACCCCTTAGGTTTACACTGAGAAGTATTAGTGCTATGTGCTGGTGTACTGTGTTTGGGGAAGGAAAAGTTAGGGCATATTTGCAATGCTAATTCATTTCTGTGAAGAGAGCACTTCAGTCTATCCAACACTTTTCATAGGTAATAAAGATGAAATTCAAAAGCATTTACATAATGTGAATTTTTGAAAATCCCACTTTAAATGTAGCTGTAATTCTGTTCATTTAGGGGCTATTTCTTTGTCTCGGCTTCCCCCGTTTAAAAAGAGGGACATTATTTGCTGATAATACAAGGGAGTTGTGCAGATTACTACACTAATTTTTATAAAATTCTTGGAATGATGTGCTATGTACGTCCTGAGAAGAATTACTGGGCTAAAATACTTTCTCTCATTGAAACCAATAATGTTTTGCCTCTTCTCTGTTGATCAAATCTTATTTTTTACATAGTAAGCTACTGCTGTTGCATCCCAAACATAGTAACTTGCTGACTGCAGCTTGGACATAGGAATCCAAACAACTTAGAGCATCCTGAATAATCAGAGCAGTTGGAAAAAATACCAAATGTCTCACCTGCAATAGCATCATCTCCCTATAGAAAACTAGGCAAAACAGGCAAAGAACACAACACATTTATTTTGTTTTCTATCTGGCAGCTTGGAGAAGGTACTGAGTTTTGAACTTGGCTCTGTTACTAACTCAGCATGCGACCTTGGGCAAATCACTTCAAATTAGTCTCAAGTTCCTACGGTTGTAAAACAAGGAAAATATCTGTACATAAATTTTAGTCTGAGATAGTTTAAGCAGAGACATGCCAGACTCCATGTGTTTAGGCAGAGAGCTAGAAAATGGTTTCCCAGCTGTAGGCTGTTCACTTCATTAAGTCCATCCAACAACATATCCTGGTCCATTTTGGGAACTGGAGAACTAAAAACTTTATGAGTTCTCAACATCTCTCTCACAAGGAGTTGTGGGGATAGCTGATGTCAGGACAGAACAGTGAACATATAAAATGAGGTATAACGGCATTTAAATATTGTCATTATGAAATTAGTCAAAGTAGTTTGCTTTACAACTAAGGCATTGCAGCATTCAGGAAGAATGAGTTGGAGATAAAAATGCTGGCTAAACAAAGACAGGTAATAGTAGGGATGAAAAATTACAGTTTTCATCTGACACTGCAGCATTCATGTCCTTACCTAATCTCCTCCCATGTTTTTTTTTAAGTTTTGCTTTCATCACTGAAGTCTCTAAATAACAGAGGATCAGTAGTCACACACACACTACCTGCAATTTACAGCAGACAGGAAAGGACCATGTTGTGCTTTCCCCCTGTGGCATACATCATTAAAATCTTTATGCTTTTCTTAATGCATATACCCACCCACGCAGATAACCACTGCCATGACAAAGAAGCAAAATACTCCAACAGTGACTTGAACATGGATCATCACACATCCTTCAATAGAAAGGTCCTTTCAAATCAGACTTTGTTCTGGCTGAAATCCACAATGAGAGCCTTGTTTGCTGAGAATCTGTTGTGTTTTTCTTCTAGCATTGGCTGCTGTGCAATTATTCATATTGTGGTAGCTATAGTTAAAACAGAGAATAGCAATGTCTTTTCTAAAGGGGATATCTTGAATACAGAGAAGGCTATTTAAATAGAATATGTCTACACTGCATTATGGACCAACGCTTTTAGATTTGGTGTTTTCAAGCCCAAGCCTGAGTGTCTGCACTGCATTGTAAATCTGGGCTTAAATGGCTGGACCCAAGTCTTACAGCCAAGCCAACCACACTATTCAGATCTTCTGGCTCAGGTGTGTAGCTTGATTTACATCCATGCTGCAACATGGCAAAGCTAAGACCTGAGTCACTGCAGGACTTGCCTATCATCTTCCCCTTAGCAGGCTTCAAAGGGATGCCCACAGGAAGCAAAAAAAGCAGATGTCATGGGTGACATGGGTGACTGTTGGAAGATGAGAGAATTGTAATGTGGTAGGAAACAGAGCAACTGAGCTTGGTGGTATCAGCAAAGTTCATGTGCAGCTTCTTAACTCAGTAACACATTCAAATCAGACAATTGCATTCAAATGCTCAGTCTATTGTATAGCCTTTGCACAAACTGGAACACTGAAGAGTTCACACACGGACAACAAACTAAGATCAGGATTATTTTTTTTTACTTGGAAAATAGCTAAACAATCTTAATACATGGCCAACCAATTACACATCTCATTAAACTGATTGTGTTCTTTGCCAGGGTCCAGGTAGCTTCTACAGAGCCATAGAACATTGTCAGCAAGCTGCATATGCAACTTAAATAAGCAGGTAGGGATATGTTGGTCTTTAGAGGAAGTGGTAGTGAATTGCACTGTGGCTGTGTCTACACTGGACACTAATGGCGGACTCTGACTCAGATTTGAGCTAACCCTCCTTCCATCTGTGCACAAACGAGTCTGATTGGAGTCACCAAGCATTCATGATCCAGAGAGCTGTTCAGAAGTTATCTGATGGAACTATCTCCACAGAAAAGACTAAATAAAATGTGTTTTTGCCATTTATTCTGACATTATTCAGTTTTACCATTTCAACATTTATGTTATGCTTTCTGATATATATATATATATGAATGGCTTGACAAATAATGTAATCTACTCTCTGGTGGCGAGTAGATTACAACCCGGAAGAGCCAGCGCAGAGCGATCTGTGCATGCGCAGAACGCAGAACAGTGCGAAACTGCACGGCTGGCAAGCGGGGCTCGCCGCCGCTTGGCAAGCCCTGTATATATGATATGATATAAAAGTCAAAATACCGAATTTTGTTATAAATTACAAGGTAAAAATAAATATACAGGTGCAAAAAAGATGTTTCAATCTTATCGATAAAATGTTTCAGTATTCTGGGAAATTTCGTTCTGCAAAAATATTCTGAGATTTGGACATTTCATTCCACTTTGGGATTAAACAAATTTTGAAATGGGTGGTAATTCCAGCTCTACTATGTCTTCATGCTGTCTGGAAGAAACCTTGTATCATAGCATAAGCATAGGGGTTCTCAAACTTCACTGCACAGTAATGTCCTTCTGACAACAAATTACTACACGACCGTAAGAAAGGGGACCAAAGTCTGAGCCCCAAGCTTCTTTCCCACCATTCCAGAGTGGGGAAGGGGAGGTGAAGACAAAGCCTGAAGACTTCAGCTCTTGATGGGGAGGCTGTAACCTTCAGGCTTCAGCTTCAGTCTTGGCCAATGGGGCTCAAGCTGCAGCATGAGTACTGGGTTTGAGCATGTCTAACAACAGCCCTGATGACCCCCCTTAAAATGATGTCTTGACTTTGAGGTCCCAGGTCACAGTCTGAGAGCTATTTGCCTGCTGGCAATTATGAATTCTAATTTTGGCTTCAAATCAGTCCTCTTTCAGCACTGTTCACATAAGACGCTTTACAGTTATACACTGAATCCTCTTCTTTCACTCATTCAAAGTTATGACACACCAAGATTTATGTTAATGGAAAAATTGTTATATATTATGGATTTGGAGTGTCAGAGCTGACCAGAAAATTTAGAAGCTTTTCCCAGAACACATTTCTGTTACATTACTGAATTTGTGTCCCTTGCACACCCTCAGATCATTTTCCTTTGTGGCAATAACTTCGTGACTATGGTAAATTGCCATTACTTAGAGACATTGTTGGATAAACCCACATCATTTAACTCAATATAACTGCTGAAGAAATTGTAGAAGTAGGAAAAAATATTCACAACTTGGTATGGAAGCTGGATTCAGACACACTCCAAACGCCAAGAGTAATCTCTATTTTAATTTGAGTCTAAGTAAAATTTGACACCCCCCCCCCCAAAAAAAAAGATGTACATGGTTTGTGGTATTACCAAACCATGTCAGGGAATGTTAACTGAAAAGCTTTGAAAGCTTCCAGTTTCCTATTCAGCTAAATCCTGATCCCAGACTAGTGTAAATCTGTACTAACTCCATTCAAGTAACTGGAGTATGAGTAGAATGAGTAGAATTAGACTCACTGTATCCAAGAGTTCAAAAGAGCCTATCTTTGCTCCTAGAGTTGAATTGGAAAACCCCACATTCCCTCTAAGGCCTGGTCTACTCTAGACCAGGAAGGTTGGCTTAAGATACGCAACTCCAGCTACGTAAAATGTGTAGCTGGAGTCATCTTACCTTAAGCTGAGCCTTGGTGCAGTTCACACTGAGGGAGGCCGAAGGCAGCAAACACTTCTATTGACTCTCCTTACTCCTTGAGAAAGGAAAAGTACTAGACATCAGTGGGAGCTGCCCTCAGCATTTGACCTGCTAAATCAAATGCCAGAAGATTAATCTCTGGAGCGTAGATCTTCCAGTAAGCATAAACATGTCCTAATGGGAATAGGATTAGACCCACAATTTTGGCTCTGGCTAGTGTTTAGAGAAAAAACAACTATTACAGCACTGCATTTTAGTGTTTGTTAAAATATAAAATTGTGTTAATTTTGAGAGTTCTCATAAAGAAACACCATTTTAAAAAATCTTACTGCTAAGGGCTTGTTCCTGCTCCTATTGAAAACAACAGCTAAGTTTCATTTGAAGTTAAGAGCAGACCTGGGTATGAAACTCTCACATGACCATAGTCCTAGAAGTGAATTGAGTTTCCTTTGTTTAATAGTAGTTAAATACCTCAGAAGACATATGCACTTTCCACATCATGGGGATCATTTATACAGCAGCTAATACCAGAGAATCAAGCACTATTTTAGACTCTTTACTGGTTATATTAATATTAACTATAGCCCCACAAGCTATTTTCTTATGGATTTGGTTGATTGCTTTGTACCAGAAGACCAGTTCCTCAACTGATACAGATAAGTTGCACTTCATTGATTCAAGAAGAGCTTCACCAATTTACGCTAGCTGAGAATTTGGCCAAACGGAGTTTGCTTCATGTTCATCTTGACACTTCAGTTTTGGAAAAGTTCAATTTTGGATCCTAACCATATAGCTGGGATCCTCTCTCCACTCCTGTGTTTGGGTATTCTTTGCTATTTCCTTTTCTTTCTAACCACACTTAGACTAGAACATACATTAAAAAAGCAGGGTTCAAAATTGCACTAGTCCCTTAGGGAAATGGAAGTACTCTGATGTATTTGGGCCAACTGCCAACCTCTTGCAGTAGAATTGGAAGAGTACCCCTTCCTTGAAATGTGTAAAGAGAAACATTTCACAGGAATCAAGCCAACTGCTATTTTTGCCCTTTTTATCTCTGGCAAAAGGCATGGCGAGATTCACAGTAATTGCTACAGTGTTATTGCTAAAAAAGAATGAGAGACAAAAGAAAGTTTGTCACAGGAACAGCCCTGTTTCTGATTCTTTACACAGTAAATGAGCTTACAAATTGGAACCCAATAAGTCTGTCACCAAAAATAGTCATTGTGTACATCAGGGACCAATCTGTGCAGTGAAATTTAATTCTAAAGCAAGGGCTGCTTAGTTAAAAAACAGATAAAAGCAGCATTAAGCTTTTCAAACCAATAATATTCTGCATGCAGCAATTACTTCTTGGAATTAGGGGAAAAAAGCATACAGGAATCAAATGTGCTTTTGCAATATTTTGTGTTTGCTGCTTGGAAGTTAACACATACCTTGATAGTGCAGATGCTTACTGCTCAATGTGAATGTGTTGCTCAGCAGCAGCTGCAAAATGATGTGTATGATGAAGAAGAAAAGTAAATGTGGTAGTTTATTTTTCTGTTTGCCAGGAAAATTTGCATAGTTCCCTTAGGAAATGAGAGCCTGACAGTCAAAAATTCTCTCCATACATGCACATTCTGGGCTTTCTCTGATCTCAGTAAACACTTGGGTTGATTCAATCCACAGTGAAGTTAGAGCTCACCTTCAGAGCCCTCACAACCTGCCATGTTAACTCATAAGGGCCAACTTGTGTAGAAAATAAAAACAAAAGACCACTACCATGATGGAGATACAGGAGCTTTTTCTGCTTCTTTAGTACAGGTCGGACCTCCCTTGTCCGACACCCTCGGAACCTGAGTCGTCCCAAACAATGGGATTTGCCAGACATGGGGAGCTCAAGACTCCCTATCCAGCTGTAAGCTCTGCTCCCAGCTGGGGTTGAGCTCCCTGTTGCCTGCTGCTGCCTCCAGCCACAAACCATGCCAGCCCCAGCCAGGGCTGTGCTTTTGGCCCCAGTCTCGCTACCTCCCACCCTGACCAGGGCTGTGCTCTCCACCATGCTGGCCCCATCTGGGTTGGGCTCCCCACCACCAACCCAGCCCAGGCTGTGCTTTTGAATCTGGCCAGCTGTGGTTCTCTGGCCCAACAATATTTGTGGTCCTGCCAGACCACAGATGTTGCCAGACCAGAGAGTCCCAGATTTTAGAGGTTCAATCCATAATGCTGTTTTTACACTGAAAAAAAAAACCCCTCGCAACTGGACATCAGAGCTAAATACATAACTACTAAAGAATTGCTAGAACAGATATATTTATGGCTGGCAAGTAATTCATCCATCTACTATGCTTAAATGCATTTGAGTTGATGTTTTCTTCTCAGTCATACAGAAATACCACAAACATACACAGAAATATATTACACATGCATACACACACGCTTTTAATGTAAGCAAACTTATGATCTGTTTCTGCTTTCATTTACATATGTACATGAAATCAGTTACATAGTGTAAAGAAGAAATTATATTTCTCCCATATTTTAAACAACTAAATAATTTAACATATTAAGCACCTGCTTCATCAAGGTACAGAACTACATCCATAGTCCCATTCTAGTCAAAAGGAATATGTATGTGTCTTAGCGTTATAAATGTGCTTATGTCCTTTCTTGAATTGTAGCTTAATAACACTAAGTACTAAAATAGTCTATAACTCAGTTTGTTAAGTATTGTTTTGTTGCATACTTTCATGCTAGAAGTCTACTCAGTTACATATAAAGATGAGGATCATAAGACCATAGATAAATAAACAAGAGAGATAAGTAAAAAGACAGAAGCTTTGATTCTTATCTATTCTTCATTTGTCATGCCATACGATGATAGGGGCTGGGAATGCAGTACTCTCTTTGTACATTAGAATATGTCCCTTGATATACAGCAGCTAACGTTAATGGGCATAATCCACCATTAGAGGTAGCACAAAACTCTGCAGCATTTACCTTTCATTTAAACCTTCTATTGAGGCCAAAGTTAATCTCAGTCCCTACAGACTAAGGTCTATCTGTATTCTTTCCAAACCTGAATTTAAATATTCCTATATATTTTCTGAATAGAAGCCTGCTTATCATCAAACATTTTAGATTAGATAAGTTTTGCCCCCTTCGGGTAAAATTCATGCACATGCAATGAGCCAGCACAAGGCTCATGAATTACTTAAATTTAAATATTTAGTGAGAGTTTGGTGCTGAACAGGCCTTTATGCTGGCACTCTAGCAAGGGGAAGGACCAACACCAGCACAGAAGACTGAGAGCCCTATAGTCAACAATTAGTGCTTGAGAGCAACATGTACCTGCCTGCCTAAGAAGTGCTCTTCTCAGTCTCCCTGTTGCACTAGTATGCAGTGTGAACAGGCTAAGAAAGCCTTCTTTATACCCTCACTTTCTACTTCTCCTTCCCCTGCCACCCCCCCCCACCCCCCAACAAAAAGAAAAGAAAAAAATAAGATCTCCTTTTGGTGTCTGACATATTCTTCATTATTTGGAACCAGTCCATGGATCATGATCTTCTGGCCCCCTACAGGAAGCCCCATCAACAGGGCTCCAGAGTGCTTCCATTCAGCACCTGAAATGGCTTAAGAAAGACAGCCACTTTTTTCATGAGTTAGCATCTAAATCCAGCCACTGACTGGCTGGAATACACTCTTGAGAATTAAAAACATCCCAGGAACATCACCATTCTCAAATGTCTGTCAGATGAATAATTTTCAACTAATATATTCACCCTTGCCAAACACATATTAACATTTCTGGAATCTGGAAGACTATTTGATTCACCAATCCCTAGTGAAATGTCTTGCTGGGAAAAGCAGAGCATTGTAATGCTGGCACTGAAACACACACACAGACCTAAAGGAATTTCTCTGCAATCACTGACGGTGCATTGATACAAAATGCAAGTATCCTATACATTCTACCTAATACTCAAATTAGCCCAAAACAATCAAATTTTCAAAGTGCTTCAGTTTACATGGTCCTCAGGTGGAAAAAGCAAAGCCAGATGATTACTTTTCCTGCTGGTTGAATGCTGAGCTAGTCTTTCTAGAAACAATATCAACCTAGCAACTAATTACTTTTCCCTAATTGTTTCAGACATTTGTAGTAAGAGAAGTTGACACTAAACAGCCAATTTTAAAAATGCAACAATTTATAGCTTGCAATTAAAAGGCTTATCAAATAATCATGCTTTCAAGCATAATTTTACCTAAGAAGAGAAGTACAAAGAGGGACAAAGTCCCAAAGGAACAAAGAATGATTGCCTTATGCAAAGCACTAAGAATTTATTCTACTATCTTGAGCAGCTTACTCTAATAATGTTGAAGAGACAGGATTTTAAAGTGACATCCAGTTCATGAAGTAAGGAGGGGGAAAAAGAGGGAGCATATGATGTAAGCTAAAAGGTAGTGATCCAAGGAGTACACTTTCAAACTAACATTTTGTTCATCAGCTAAAGCTGTCTACAAAAATATTTAGAGTGATGTATTAGAGGGTTTTGATCATCAGGAACCAAACACAGAGGGGTTTTTGGTACTGGTGAAACTGGATAAATATCAAAGATAAAAACAAATCTTGTGTGATAAAATAAACCTGCATGTCTAAATTGAGTCCAAAGTTCAGTAAGATGCTTGACAGAGGTCCACAGTGATGAACCAGCAGCCTTGCAGTTTACACTGCTCCATGGGTGTAAAGGAATTTTTCTTAAATTTTGAGACCTTGGAGAGGGAAGGTCTCCAGCTTACTGAGATAGCAGCTCAGCCATCTTAAATATCATCCTGTCCTTAGTGAAAATGTTACACCATGGAGCTTTATGGGGGCATGAACATATCCCTGTGCATTTAACATAAAGGAAGATATTTTAGTTATGCATTTACACTAAACGGCATTGGAAATAAATAAGCCTTTAAACCCAAAAGTCCACTTTAAAGTCCTTTAAAGTTTATTTGAATCTATATCATTCATAGTAAAACTAAGTCAGTGTTACAAAATTGCTCGCTTGGTTAAGAATGGAGTCCCTAGCCCCTGCCAGAGGCTGGGAATGGGTGACAGGAGAGAGATCAGTTGATGATTATCTGTTGTGTTCACTCTCTCTGGGGCATCTGGTATTGGCCACTGTTGGAAGACAGGATACTGGGCTAGATGGACCTTTGGTCTGACCCAGTTTAGCTGTCTTATGTTCTATGACTGATTAATCTCTTTTCATTGGGCCTTCCAAATACTGCCATGGTAAAGCAGAGTCCTACACTGAAGGCTAAGGGGACTATAATTGCTTTCAGACTAACTGTAGTTGTACAGTTCTTCAGACTCTCCTTGATCCAGACTTTCAATGTTCTTTTTTAGGCATCTGCTTTGTGTTATTGAGGTATTGACTATATGTTATGTAGGTACTAGAAATGCTGGAGGATTTCCTTTATAAATCAGAGTGAGTGCTAGGGATTTGGCAATATTTGCTGGGATTGATGAACAGAAACAAGCCTCAGATGCAGAAGAACATAGATGTCTTCTTAGGAAAATGCTACGAGTCAAATTCTTGTCTCACTGAGGTCAATCGGAATTTTTCCATTGGCTTCAGTAGGACTAGGATTTGGCCCTATGGAGGAATTGTTAAGACAATTTGTTTTCTGATTTCAGGCTGAGTGGACAATCAGGCTACGTCTAGACTACATCCCTTTTTCATAAAAGGGATGTAAATTAGACGTA
>CM057845.1:142203466-142220903 GCA_030068395.1 Apalone spinifera | reverse complement strand
AGGCTCTGAGGGCTCCTCGGGTTGGACGCTCTCCCTCAGGGCCTCCTGGATCTTGACAGCCCCACAATGGACCCCCAGATGGCAATCTGCAGCAAGTGCAGCCATTCTGATGGCAATGACCCCACGAGACACACCGGGCAGCTCTGGCTCCATGTGGCCGAGTGCTGTGGTGTCCCGAGTGTGGGCACTCAGGGCACTCCAAGATAGGACTGTTTTGCTGTCCCTAATCAAGGTAGACAAGCAAGCGGGGAACCCTGAGAACTGTCTGTCCGGGGTTGGGGTAGGGTCCCTTTAAGCACGGAGCTCAGTTAGCCTCAGGCAGCAGCCCCACACACTGAGTCCCAAACTGATGCCCTGCTGGCACTGGTTCCGGCCAGCCTTAACTTTGGTTCAGGGTCCACTCAGTGTGGACGCGCTATTTCAAAATAGCAAAACGGTATTTTGAAATAGTTTTTGTGTATAGATGTATTATTTTGAATTAGCTTAATTCGAATTAACTATTTCGAATTAAGTTAATTCAAAATAGTGCTGTAGTGTAGACATACCCTATGAGAAGTGCTGCCTATTGGCTTGAAGACATTCAGTACCTATTTGATAGGTCTATCTCACCTCTCATAGCATCTCCACAGATTAAACTTCTCTGCAACCTGTCCTATTCCCTTTCTTAAATGTGTGGCACTGACGTACAGAACAGGTAAGTGACTTGCTAAAGTTTAAACTATAGGTCAGGAAACAGAGTTGGGACTACAAATCAAGGGCCATATTATACAATCAGTTAGAAATCAATCATGAAATCTGCTAACAATATCCACAATATGTCACTTCAAGGAACTGATTGCAAATCCTACTCAAAATTCTGAATTCGCCATCTGTCCTTCACTGTCTTTTCTGGGGCAACAGGAGGAGACACAGAAAGTTACCCAGGACTGCTTAAAAAAAAAAGAGAGACTAAATCACTGTGTTTGTCCATGCTCTGTGTGTGTTAGCATGAGTGAGAGAGAAATAGGAAATTATATTTAACATCATGCTACTTAAAACATTATGCTTTTCCCTGGTATTGACAAAACCCATGTTTAAAAGGGGGTGCTATTGCATTTTAAAAAGCTGACCTTGTTTTTACTTCAATATGCCAGGGTGTGGGAGATTACTTTTACTGATAAGCTTGACATTCATTCTTTCCTGCCTTATGTACTTCCTTCAGCAAGGGCTCTGTACAAGCTTTAATACAACATGCAGCCCTTAACAATTTACAATTTTAAAAATGATACAGAGCCAAGCACAGAGCTCTGTGGCAGCCAGAATGATTCACTCAATGGAGAGTTTTGTAATTTCCTTCGTGCTATGCTAAGAAGCCTAACATTAGAATTACTGCCTTAAATGGTCATCATGGAGCAGATTTATGCCCTATGGCAATAACTGCCCACACTCAGGACAGTGAGGAGAAGCACTAGCCAAGTGGCAGCTGCAGGAGGCAGAGGGAGATGGGGAGCACAGTGGCTTCCAAACTCCTTAAGGGAGTGCAGCAGATGTTTTTCTGGAAGGTCGGCCATCTTGGCTCACCAGTACAGAAGGAGGCCATGTTATATTCTTAGGCTTTGTCTACAAATTTGCACTGAATTAGTTAAACCAGGGTAAAAGAGGAATCATTTTCATTTTCTTTCTATTTTTAACTGATGTAAGCTTCACTCTCCTTCCTTCCCTTCCCCCCCAAAAAACCCCACCTGGTTGGAACTAAAATAAATGTCCAAACAGCCTCTGGGTACCTTACAATAAACCAGTGCAACTCTGAGCATAGACAGGCCCTCAGTCTGAGAGACTAAAGGAAAACACAGAACAGAAGAAAGTAAGGTAACTATAAGAAAGAAAAGCAACTGCTCTGTGAAATGCTGGATCAGCTCTGCTTCACAAAATGGTGACCATTTCCCTGCACACAAGCAGACTACTTAAAATTTTAAAGATGTACACTGAGAAATAAAGTCTCAATACTTACAAAATTGCACACAACCTAAGACACACACAAGAGATTCCATTCTATTTTTTCTCCCTTTTTAAAATTTGAAAATGCTTTCTTATTGAAAGAAAATCTGTCCATACATGATGTCAATCACTGGAAAAGGGATCTTTTTTTGGAATAGATAAAATATAAAATGGCACCAAAGAGAATCATTCCAATCAGATAACATTTCCACAAGCAGCTCTGCTAGCAAATTCAAGCATGATCTGAATGGTGAGAACAATTTATGGACAATGAGTAATAGCATGACAGAGCTAATTAATGCTGGTTCAATCCAGGCTGTTTAGGCAATCATGCCAAATTGTGCTAAGCAATACAGTGGTTTTATACGGACAATGGTGCATGGGGATGAAGATTTAAAACTAGAGTCAGAATACTATTGTATCAAACTAGTTTTTCCTCAGCTACTCAGCAAGCACGAATGTTGTACTGTTATTTAATACACAAGTGTATGCATCTCTTAAATGCAGATTCCCACATTCTGGTTGTGGGTAGCAGGTTTGCATAGTTATGATATTAAAATTAACCATATAGTGGAGTGTATAAAACTCCTCTGTCCAATTACCCACTGGTAGACACTCAGCATTCTAGAAGCCTTAATGCAACAGAACTGTAGATGTGTCTATTTCTTTACTTTCTTTGGCTTCTCTTGGTACAATTTAAACAGCTTGTCAACAAAGATTCTAATATTTTTTTTATTCACTTCATTGGAAATAGACAAATTCCCAAGCTGACAAAAAGAGAGGGGAGATATCACAAAGGAAACAGTGAGACTATGAAATTGGTGGAAGGGTAGCGCTTTAAAAATTGTCTTCTATGTCTGTTCCTACTGCTGCCTTCCCTTATTCAAGCACTTATGTCCACAGTTGTTACTCACAAATGGGTGTCTTTCCCTTTTTTGTCTTAATTGTAAACCATTGCTTCTCTCCCAGTCTGGTGTTGAAACAAATATACTCAGTAATCAGAACACTGCACAGTTATAAAGGCTTCCCACAGATACTCTCCTCTTGCACCTGTACCATACCAAGACAGTCACAAAGATTCTCCTCCCCACTGACATATAGGTAATTAAAGGCTTTCCCTCCTCCTCACCACATGCCCCCACAAAGGTTCCCTGCTCACAAACACAACACTACTGACTAAAGCTGAGTGGAAACTGGATTGTTCATTTTACACACACAAAATTATTTTATACGTTTTTCTGTTCCAAAACATCAAGAAAAAAAAGTTACAATCTCTCAGGAAATTAATTATTTGGAGAAAAAGAAATTGATTGAATGAAATGTATTGTTTTGATAACATCAACATGGTTCATTCAGTTTTTATATTTTATTTTACAGTTTAACCAGTATAAAAGTAAAAATGGTAATGAAAAGTGTTCTCAAATGAAAACTGCAACACACTATTCTGAAAAGGTCAAAATGGAAGCTTACCTCTGTGCTTCATTCTGATCCTCTCCCCCAAAGTAAAATTTTATCACAATAGGCTTATTTCTGTGATATGTTTTGCTTTCAGCTAATCAGCATTTTCTGACAGAAAAACTCTCTGGAAAATTTGACCAGTGTTGCTAATGACCAGTAAGGCGACAAGAGAGGGAGGAAATGCAATGAGGAAAATGAAGCAGAACAGAGACAAATGATATGAAGCAGGTGGAGGAAGGTCAAAAGTTAATTTATTTTTTTAATAAAACAAGCAAGAAAATAAATAAAGTTTTCCTTTCAGGATTTACCTTATCTGTATTTATTTTCATTTCAAGTCTCAATATGTAAGCACTTCCTTATAAGAATAAGAGCAGCAGGTTGAAAGTGGTCCTGCAAATTTTGTAATAAACATAGGTGGAGCAAATAAACTTTTGATTTAGGTTTTACAATTGTTGGCACTAAACACTTTGGCCTTGGTGATTTATTGAGCCCAAGATTATTAATTTGTAAATGATGAATACCCTCAAGTTCTCGTCTTAATGTAATCTTATATTTAGTTAAGAGCTATCATCTGAAAAGACTCCAAAATTGCTTTACAAATGTAAAAGTTGATATAAAATACAAAACTATAGATGAAGAAATGATTACGTATTCAACTGCAGGGATGAAATTCAGCAGCTACTGCAATTCTATGCAGCATATTAGGATGCTAAGGTTCATGTTATTTCAGAAAGTGCATACTGGATTTGAGTCTGCATATGCAACCTACATATCCTTGGTCTGCCTTTCAAGAAGTACCTGATGCTGATAACTCCAGTTTTAGTCAATTGGAGCTGCAGGAAGTCAGCAAATATAAAAATCAAACCCACATAGTTTCAAAAGTCAGGCACTCAAACATTGAAGCCAACATGATTTCATATGAAGACTATTAGTCTACAAATACTAATACTCGACTACATCTTAATTTCAGCCAAAACTAACAAAAATATGCAATATATTTCAGATTTCAGGATTTACAGTCGTGTTAATTTATATTACGGTAAAAATGGAGCGCCTACATCAAGAAACGTCAGTAGCACCAACAATCTGCTAAGTACTATAGAAGGATTTTTATATCTTTTTTGTAAAGTTACTTCACAACGTTATTTCATTTCAGTCAGTTTTAGCAGTTACATATTCAGCTTTACCTGTAATTCCCTACACTTGCATTATCACAATGTAAAAAAGGAAGTTACTCACCCTGTGCAGTACGGGGATCTTCTAGATGTGTGTCCCCATATGTGCGCCACTTTGGGTGTTAGTGTGTCTTTGCGTCGGTGACTGGAGATTTTTCTAGCAGTGCCCTGCCATGCCATGAAAGCACAGTAGCGTCTCCTCATGATGTTGGTGTCCGTTAGGCGCACGTGCAGTGCAGCACTTCCATTCCTTCTCTACCTTAGTATTAGCCTCTAAAAGCCCAAGCAGGGGAAAGAGGGAGGATAGTGGAGCACCCAAGGGGAAACACATCTCGAAGAATCCCCGTTACTGCACAGGGTGAGTAATTCTCTTTTCAAGTGATGTCCCCGTGGGTGATTATAGAGCAGTGGTCGTATCATGGAATCCTGTCCCCGAAATTGAGGACAGCACCACTTGTCCGACTGATATTGCTAGAGCAATAGCAAAGGTAAGAGCATAGTGTTTGCCTAAGGTGTGGTCGAATGACCAAGTTGCTGCTTTGCAAATATCCTCTAGAGGAATGTTGTGAGGGAAGGCTGTGATAGAAGCCACCGCTCTGGTGAAGTGAGCTGTGATGATGCTTGGCAGGTACTGGTTATGTGTGGTATAGAATATGCAAATACAAGACGAGCTCTATTTGGATATTCTCTGACAGGAGATGGCTTAATCCTTGGATCACTCCATGAATGACAAGAAGAGTCTTGTTGACTTTCTCCAGGGTCTTGTTCGATTAGAAGGCAGACATCCAAGGTAGGTAGTGCTGCATGCGATGGATTGGAGTGTGGCATGAGACAGAATGCACGTAAGTGTATGGGTTCATTGATATGGAAAGGGGATGGGACCTTCGGGAGGAATTTGGGATAGGGTGAAAGGGTTACTCTGTCCTTGGTGAATATCACGAGGATGAACCAGCACCCAGAGTAAAGCACCCACGAGGATATCACTCTAAGAAAAACAGGTGATTCCTTATTGTTATTCTAATTAATCCTCGTTACAGGGCTTTGCGGCAATTCTCTTTTAGAACATCCAAGCTTGCCAGCAATTTTATGTCACTTTTGATACCTGGGTTCTTCTCCATGAGGATTTTAAGACATTTACATTCCTAATGAGAACCATATACTTCTGTACATGTCCGTAATGTCTAGTAAGATAGTTCAATTTGTTATACTGAAAAAAACCCAAACTTTATTTTTACACTTTGGCTAAGTATAATATTATTTCACAGATAAAAAATATTGCCTATCATGTGTTAGGCAATCATTATAATCTATTAAGTTTTACAACAAGCTGTTAGATAAGTTCTGCTATGTTCAGTAAAACTGGAAGGAGGTGGGGTTTTTTTTGCCTAGTTCCTTTTACAAGTACACAAGTGTCCGACTATTAACGGTGGAAATGTCTTGGGCCTTCTAGCTTTCCACTGGTTATTTTCCCCACAATGTAACATAAGTGATTGACTCAAAAGGGTATGATTACCTATTTTAGATTGTTACCAATTTTACAGATGAATAAACTAAGTTACAGGACCAGATTCTTCACTGCTGAGTGTCCTATGTAGTCATTTAAACCAGAGTGAGAGAGTGGGGAATTTTGATTAGTGTACTATCTCCGCTTTACACAGAAGTCAATACAAGGCAATGGAGAATCAAGCTTGCACAGTTAAATTGATTTATCCTTTGTCACACAGAGACAAATAGAACGGAGGAGTCTTGAGTCAATCCCCCTGCCCTAACCTTTCTCTACCCATAATCCAATGCTGTGGAAAATAGTTTATTTCATGCTTAATTGTATTTTTGTTTAATTTAAAACTCCTAACTCATCTCACCAATTTCAGAAAGGTATAACTCTATTAAAACACAGTCACTGCTATGCATCCTTACATATGAGAGATCAAAATCAGACCCAAAAGAGTCTGCGAGTGATTCTTTAAACAAGGCAGATGGTAACAGGGAAGAGAAGAAACACCTTTTTTTTAGTATTAGCTACAGGGAGGGATTTCAGATGTGGACAGAATCAGACAAATAGAGAATATGAATTAACATATTTGCATTAATTGAAACCTAGGTTGGCAGGACCTTATTTTCTCCCCAAATACCTTACTGAGGGTATCTCAATATTAGACAGAAGAAGGAGCCCAAATCAGTCTTTCCTAAAGCCTTTACTCAAGTAGCATGTAGGAAAATTTTAGTGCCCTGAAAGAAAAGCAACCCAAAAGGTGTTATTTCATGGTAATGTGTATAATGATATTGGAAAGCTGAGTGCTAGATTAGTTACTCTGGGGATTTGTTTTGGGATGCACTATATGGACTTAATGCTAAAGATGTGCGACAACAGTTCCCACTACACATGTTCACTAAAAATAACTTTAATATCAATCTTAATGTGGTTCCGATGTGCTCCTAATGTAACCTTTCTTGGTGTTCAAACATGAGTGACTAAGAATTCCACCTAAAGCCCATTCAACTAAATGGAAATCTCTCCCACACCATAAAAGACTTTGGATCAGGCCCCAAATTAAAGCTATACTAATGTTGGCCACATGAACCAGTTTGGAGTTGCATCTATATATAAGGACAAGGTTTACCTAGTGCATACATTCTGACAAGACAAAGAGGAAAATTAACCTCTTATCAAAATAGTTCACCACCCAGCTTCTGAAATTCATGTGTTTAATTTGTTTCTGTTTACATGCAATATTATAATGGCACAATAGGTTAACCATTAAGCCAATGCAGTGTAAGTTATGAAATGTGTTCAGAACTGGTATGCTTTCTCCAATTTGAATACCTTTCATCCTCATGAAAGACTCATAACAAATATTTTTCTAATGCCAGAATTGATTTTAACAAATCGAGTTGGGACAATAGTGATCAAATCATCTTCAGGTACATAGCTTTTTGCAGCTGCTCAATTGATTATCTATTTTGCAGAGCTGTCAACATCAAATGTGAAATAGAAGTTCCATCTTCAGTAAAACAAAAGAATTTTACTTCCATTTAAGAAAGGTCTCACTCCTTTTAAAATGTAACCACCTTTGTAATTTCATTTCCCAGCATGCCCTCGGCATACAAGTTTTTAGGCACAGACGCATAATTTTCAACATTAATAGTAGAAATGGAGTCATAATAAATACCAACATTATACTGTATGTCAGTTAAAGTAGCTGTACACTTTAAGGTTCAAGCCTTCTAACCACTGTTGCAATTTACAAATAATTACGAACCTGACAAACATTTTATTTTGTTGCTTTGAGATCTAACCGTCCATAACTCCTCCATCAAGACACATTTAATTGGGGTATAGGCTTGACTCCACCCAGTCAATGGCAAAATCCCTGCTGGACTTCAGTGGAGTCATGATTGCTCCCTGACTAATAGTTTGTAGTGCACAGTGATTAAATACACCATAGCCTGAACTGCTTACTTTCATGAATACCATTAATCCAACTTCTTTCTCAAACTCCTTCCCAGCCCATACCAAACAGACTAGACTTAATTCTGCTTCTGCCCTACACACATCTGGAAACCCACATACGTTTGGTTGAGATGATGATAACTGGCATTCCTATGGGGATGGAACTAAAATTGTGGTGCACTGTCTGTATAGTATCATGGTTGTGCTAGTGGTCTTCAGCACCTCTGAATGGAGGAGTAAAGGGTGTGTTCTGTTAGATGGCTTAGACTTCACACATCCTTACTTTTGAGGTTGTATCAGATATGTTGTGTACACCTTTAAAGAAATCCCATGTCCTAGATTTATCTGTGAATTTTCCAGTTGCTTACTTCTAGAAAAGCAACTCCCACCCAGCAGTGGCTCTTTTCACAAAGATCAGGACATACTTCTGCTCCTGATCTGGCATGTACTTTCGCAAGGATCCTGTGAAAAAAGTCACCTTTACTGGTGAATTGAGACCATTACAATTGCTAGCTGATAAAAAAAGGAGAGGAATGTTCATTCAAAATGTACTTCAAAACTGTGATGCCTACAAACAGAATGAAAAAAAAATGATGTTTTAGTACTCCGTGACTTTTTGATGAATATCATAGAGAGAAAATATCTAGAAAAAATGTTTATTATGTAGGCTATACTTTAGATGATGCTAAAACCTATGAGTCAATTTATAAATCTCAGAAATGATATCAATGCCAGAGGCCTGAAAAACCCTAAAGATCTTATTTTTAATTAATTAAAATCAAAATTGATTAAAAGTCTTTTCTACAGAGCCTTTACAAATCTCAGTGCCTTTTACTCATTTATGCTAAATACCCTTTACAGCACTCTGGCAGTATAAATGGGCTTGAAATCAGATGTAACACTAAGAATAGTTCCTGTCTCATTATTCACAGATTGAACTGTACTTTTGGGGAGGAAAAAACACTGTATCCTTCATATAAAACAAGGTTATAATCCCGTTTCAAGAAGAAAAACTAAACCTAGTGTAAAGAATGTGCTACTGTACATCTATAGCTTCAGGGGATAGTCGAGTTAGTCTGTTACAGGAAAAAAAAACAACAAATGGTCCAGTAGCACTTTATAGACTAACAAGACATGTAGATGGTATCATGAGCTTTCGTGCGCACAGCCCACTTCTTCAGCCCACTCTGGTCATCTGAAGAAGTGGGCTATGCCCACGAAAACTCATGATACCATCTACATGTCTTGTTAGTCTATAAAGTGCTACTGGACCATTTGTTGTTTTTTTTCTGTACATCTATAGTCAGACTTTCAGCTGTGCAAATATATCTTAAATGAACAAGGAAGACATTTTGTGATGAATTAATCATGTCCAGAATGAAGACATAATTTCTCCCTATAAAACTCTCTTTCCCTGGGTGGGGGAGGCAAGACACTTCAAATTCTCAATTAAATCAATGGGCACTGAAGGCACTACACAACACTGAGGAGGTGCTGCATACCTTACTTGGGATCAGGCTCTGCAGTTGTATCTTCTCCCATTTTTGTAATGTAGTCATCTTGGCAGTGCAAGGACCCTTCTACCTACCAACTTGTGTAGCTATCTTTTCCTCACCTAAATGTTTATGAAGTTTTTTTAAAAAATCATGTGCCATTCCATCATAAGCCTACATTCTCTAAGGCCTTGTCCACATGAGAGGTTTTTTGACACTTCCTTCCCTTCCATGTTTATATTGACAATAACTAAGCTAAAAGAAGGCCTCCACATTGCTGTGCCTAAAGTGGCATAAGTTGCTCTTCTTGTCAATCACACTGTCCACACAGTACTGTGTGTTTTCAGAATAATACACATAGCATTCTGGGTCGCTCCCCCAGGATGCATGGTTCTACTGCTGGTCTCCATGTGTTATGAGTTGTTCATCATGGTGGATTGTGGGATACCTTGTAGAACCTATAGAATTCTGGTTCCTGGGGTCAATATCTATGACCTGGGGCATCAGTACCTTATTAATAGCAGCAGATGCCTACCTGGCTTTCCCTGGCCAGTGGCAGTTTCCAACTTAGTTTCAAATAAAAACTTTCAAACTGCCATTTGGTACAATCTAGGAAGCACTACTAACCAGTATGGCCCTGACCATCCTTACCACAGGGTGCTTTATATGTACTGGCAATCTTACAAACAAGTGTGGGTTGATAGACTCAGGCTGACAAGCATGATTCAGGTTTCCAGGAATTCTGCACAGAGCTCATGCCAAAGCACCAACATGAGAATTCCCCTCTAGCAAAATGTAGAGCCATCATCAACTACCACAGCCAGTTCCTATCAGTCAGTAGCTAACCAGGTTGATATTGGTAACAACTGTCAGCGCTGTTGTCATGGAGCCATATGATGCCATTAAGAAGGTATTGCTGCCCCAGATCATAAAATCTGTCAACATGAAGGATGTTATTTGATTGTTTTGAATGCTTGAAGTTCCCTCATTGTATAGATGCCATATATGGGCCTTAAAATGCTTTGCTGCTATAGTTCCCTATCTGGAAGTTCCCAGCCAGAATACAAACATGGCATACAAGGCAGCATATGAGTGTCTCTGCATTGAACGTTCTGGTTAATCAACTCTGACTCCAGCGGCCAGTTGGTCACACCGCAACCACACTTATGGCTAGTAGTGAGCAAAGCTGTGACTCCAACATGATTTCTCATCACTAATTTCCCCTGAAATGCCCATCCCTCTTCTGGAACATTCAGAGTAAGAAGGCTGATGGGCTCCTTTAAAGAGACCGAAGCACAACAGCTTGTTGTTTTAAACACACACATAGCACTGGGATGATTTAGAATAAAAGTAAACAAGTCTGTTAAATCAAAAAGAGGTTTTGAGTGAGTTCAGCATGAGGGGTTAATTCTGAACTGGTCACAAGCAAATAAAAGTTTTAAAAAACCCTTCTTCATACTACTTAAGACTTCACAAAACTATACTCTTCTTTCAAGGTAAGATTCATACCTCATCCCATTAAAGCAAGATGGCTGACCCACAAAGTCCAAAGTGCTCAGTTTGTGTGTCATCTCAGATGCAAGTAACTTCGGGTTCTTTGCCCCTCTCTTGTACAGTTCAGTGAAAATGCACACCTCTCAAAGTTCCATGTCGCTGCTGTGAAGAAAGGTTCAAAAGAGTCTGATGGAAAAGGCTTCCTCCTGATTTCTTTCCCACTGTTGTTTTCTGCAACAAACATTGATTGGTCTCTGCAGCCAATGAATGGCTACTGGATTGTGATTGCCAATTGTCTGAAATTAGACCAGGATGGAGATATTGGAAGGGGGACCAACAGAATTGCCGGTCCCCCGGGCAGGGGCCTGGCTCAGTCCTCTCAGAAGGGACAGGGCCTTTGGGTAGAAGAGGAGAGACTGGGAGGCACCTGTACCTCCCCTACCAACCCAGAGTGCACTGCATGGTGCTTCAGCAGTGATTCAGGCTGCTGGCACCACTGCTGCTGTGCCCTCCCCACCCCTTCTCCCCGTTGGCAGGCCAAAATGTTGGCCTTTCTTTTGTCTGGGAAAAAAACTATTTATCCACCCCCAGGCTTGTCTGGTTCCAACACATTTTAGCACATTTGTATAGTCCTTTGGGTGTTTGCCATCCTCCATACACGATACAAGAACATTAATGGTCATCATATTATTGGTTTGCCAATGATACCTTACACAACACTTGTTAGATATATATTATAAATGAAATAGGGTACATTGAATTTGTCAAGTCATCTGGAATGTATTACGCCTGGGCCTCTGGTACTTTAAGGTCCACCTACCTATTATTTGTCCCCTCCACCAGATTTTGCAGCTCACCATCAGAAAGAGTTATTTCTTCATGGTCACACAAGGCCTGGTTCGTCACCATGGCATATTCATGATGAAGTAATCTAGAAAGATCCAGGATACCACAATCTGTAGAAATTCATTTCTGTTTCAAGCAATTACATTTGAAGTTGGACATCTTTGTAGTTCCGCAGCAGCAGTTTGCTTTGGCATGCAGCCATTCTGAGAGTGCCCCTTCTCCTGCGTTTGCTCTTCTAGCAGCTTGCAGGCTTTGATGTTCAGATGGAACTGGCTCCTCTTCCAAAAGGGCAAGGGATTTTAATTGCAGCCAAGCATTATCTGAAGCTGGCTTATAGAAAGTTTATAGAAAAAAGGCCCACTCATGGTAATTTCTGAGATAGGGAATTTCATTTTCCATTATGCTATTTTCTACTTCCTCATGTCATGGTGATACCTTCTGTCTCTTTCTTCAAAGTATGTCAGAATTAGGAATGTAAAGGACTAACCGGTTATATCTCCTATTTGCATGCTTACTGGGGTTAACTGACACCAGGCCTGGCCGGAACAGTCAATTTGCCTGTGGCATGACACGGTGGGCTCATTAATAGTCGAAACATATAGTTTAACCAGTTAACATTTTAAATGGAATTTTACATCCTTAGTCGGAATATGATAATAGGCTCCATTTTTTCAGGTTTGGTAAAGCACGACTTGACATTTTGGACAGTTTTAAATTTGGCCCCGGATTTTCGAACATTTACCTTTACTATCTTTTTCATTCTATGTAACTTGTACTTCCCTTTAAGTTGATCAGTCTCTCTCCTCCTCCATGAGAAGTAGCAAGATCTTGGGGCTTTCAGAGTTTGTATCTATAATCACAAGCTTTCTTTCAAAACTCATGAGATATTTCACACAACCTAGTCACTGCTAAATATTTTTGAGAGCACTTACTACTCACCAGCAGATCCACATCCATGGCTGAAGTACATATGTGATCACCTTGTCTGAGCTAAAAATAGCTGTCATTATCCTGCAAGTCCTGGCTTCTCATCACACACTAAGCATGGGTCTGAATCTGAACAGCTCTGATGATAACTTATATGCACAGGCAGCTAGGTATCATTGATTTTGGGTTTCTGGATTGAATACACAGCAGTTTTTCTACAAACATCCCAAAGTGATTGATTCAAACAACATTTTTCACCAGATCTCTAACTGCTAATTCAATTTGATGGGCACAGCGGGGAATGGAACGTACCACAGGGAATTTTCTTGCAACAATGCGCAAAGTGCAGCCCTTTCATCCAGTCATGTTACTCTTGCACATCAAATGGGTTTTCATATAAAACCTCTCTTGGTTGCCTTTCTGTAGAACAAAATATCAGAGCAAAATTATACTTTTTCCTGTTGCTTCTTTTGAAGTTTCCTGGAAAGTCAGGAAAACAGTATCCACACATTTTGACTCTCTTTTTTTCTTCACACCACCACAACCCAAGCAATGAGTTACCAACGCAGATGCTTTCTGCTCAAGAACAGCAGAGAAGTGATGTGCTCAACAGGCTCCTAGGGAATGGTTCCGAGGAACTCTTGTTAAAATTAATTACTACAGCTTATTTTTTAAAGACAGGCAGCGTGCCTGGCAGCATACAATACTGCTAAGAATTTGCTGTGTTTTTACAACATCAGCAAAATACAGAGCAACTGAAGGAAAGAGTAACTTAGAGGTGTTCTGTTTTGTTGTCCAATGACCCACTAGTTGGGAGGTCTCAGAAGAAATGAAACTTCAGAAGGCTCTTGCATATGGAGACAAAAATGGGCAATAAAAATTCTGCTTCTGAACTGAAGGTTGGGTTGATTCACTATTGACTGACTCAAGACCTTCTTTGGATATTAGTAAATTATCTCCACCAGAGAACTTGTGCCTGAGGTTCATAAAAATACTTCTGAAGGGCAAACTTTTCCCCATCACCATCCTATGAGAAGAACCACTTTGCATCAAATGGCTGGTATTGAGTAATAACAAAAGTTTCCAAGGGTATGATACTCACCATCTTAATTTCCTTAAAGTTATGTATGCTGATAACACTTGCTGAATATTATACAATCGTTCAATGTTTTCTAAAACTTTCCATTGACAACATATAAACATTTCCAACAAAAATGCAACAAAATAAGCTTGTTTGCCCAGCACTCTGGCCTTCATTAAGGTTCTTATTTAAGCGCCTCTGGTTAAACAGATGATAAGTTCTTCTGACCAGGACTTCTGAATAGCAAAAAGGGTTAAAAAAAAAACCCAGAGAGTTCTTCCTGGTGTACTCTGAGACCAGTGCATTCTAAGACAGGAAGTCTTGTAATGCAGACACATTCACTAAAATAATTATATACCTCACCATTGAGTGTCAGAGCTTTGATTTTAGGAGCTCCTAGTAATCAGTGACTTGAGCTATTCTGGGAGTTAACTGCATGATAAAAATCTGTGTCAATATCTCTTTACAGTGTGTGACGGGGTGTCAGGCCACGGAGCCCTTCGAACCCTGCACTGATGGGAGGGGAGTGGAGGTGCTCTGCATTCAGGCAGCGGCTCCCCTGCGGTGGTGCCAGGGTTGTTCGCGGGCCGCTCTGATGCATGCGCAGAAACGCCCGGCGCCGGCCGACTATCCAGGAGGACTATGCCTGTGCAGGCATCCTGGGAGCAGGGTGCTGGGTTTGAAAAGGCTACCTTGGCAGCAATGAAAGGGGGAGGCATCTGATGGGGGGAAGAGGGAGTCCCTGGAGACCAGGGTGAGGGGAAGACCCATCGAGGGAGGTGATCTCCTGGCCTAGGGAACGTGGCCATCCAGAGAAGTGCTGGCAACATCAGCCAGATCCTGCTGAGGGGGATGGTCACCAGGACGAGCCCTTGCCAAGGATGCAATCAGAGGGTAGGGAGCGGCCCAGGATGGGGTGAAGCGGACTTTGGGCAGTGTGGAAAGCCTGGCTCACACCCGTGGGCTGGTGAGTTGTGGGGTACGTCCCCACCAACCGAGCAGAGGATTGGTGTGTCTGCTCTTAGGGTCCTGGGTCGAGATCTGGAGCGGGGGACGACCCAGGTCTCTCTACCTTCTGTGAGCTGTGGAGGTAAGCCTCTGGAGCGATTAATTTGAGTCAGGGCTGAAAGGACTAGCCGTGCTGGTGAATGACTTGTTATCACGTATATAAGGACACGGGTAGAGGACTCATGGTTGGAGGAGTTTGGGACAATTACCTGCCCGCTCACGATGATGAGAGCTCAGGGTGTCTGGGTGAATGCATATTGAGATGCTGCCCCCCTTCAGACTGGGACACAGTGAATAAAAGTTTGTTTTTTTCCCAACCTTGCCTAACTCAATCCCAGATTTTTCTCAAACATTTAAAAAGGTTCACCAGCTGAGAACATTCATGGAAAAAATCAGTGAAAAAAGAACATTTTGGGAAGTTATGAACCCATGGCTACAGAGTGTTTATAAGTAAGTTGTTTACAATCTAAAAGATGGACTCTTTCATAGACGAAATTCATAAACAGTACACATTTTGTGCACGTCTGCTGAAGATTACATGATTGTTTTCCAAGATGACTTAGCCACATAATCATTGAGGTTCAATTTTCATCTAGGCTATTTTAGACTCCAACATTGCTTAAATGTGCTTTCAAAGTTCTTTTTGGATTTGTAAAAGGGCATGGGCTATCTCTGGATGACCCCATGCAGCTCTGTGTGGCACTGCAGGTGTGTTCCTACCTTAATGTCCCCAACCATGCATAAATAAGATTACTTTATAGACCAGGGCAAAGAGAAGCCAAAAATGAAGAGCATCTGTGTTTGAATCAGGTCTCAGGGAACAAATAATTAAAACCAAAAGTTTATAAGATCCTTTCCCAAACATGAAGTATTCAAACCAAGTCTTTGAAGCTGGTCAGACTAGACCACTGAAGCAGGAATGAAAGAGACCCATCTCTTATAACCTAGATGCCTTCTAGTCTCCTCTCCTAGGCCTCTCTGGTTTTACACGTTTTCGTAGGCTTTTCCTTTTTTCCAGACCTACTTCCTGCTGAGTGCTCTAATTCTTAGTGACAGCCCGGCTGTATAAACACCACCTATCCGCTTTAATCTGCACCTGGATAATGCATAGGGCTGGCTGGCCCCATCTCTCTGACCAGCCACAGCTGTCTGTCCCTTAAAGGGGCAGACCACCCTGTCACAACCATGTTTCCAGTTGACACTGAAAATTGCTTCCAAGTTAATGATAGAGAGAGTTTACCATAAACGGAAAAACTGGAAATTAGGATCGGAAAAACTGGAAACGGAAAAACTGGGGAGCCTTATTCATAGGTTAAAGCTAAGGCACCTTGTGACAATGGACAAGTCATTTAGGCCCCAACTGAGCAAAGCACTAAAGTATATGTTGAATTTTGAGCACCTTTGGAGGGTATGCTGAATTATGACCCAGTGCTATGAATTACCCCAATTGCTGTTTATTGTGCTAACCAAATGCTAATAACCATTTGGAAACGAGACAGAATGCCATTTCCTAACCCCACAGAGTTGGCGTGAGAGTTGTTTGTAATCCTCTGAGTTAAGGATTTATACAATTGCAAAGAGCCATCATAGGATGGGGAGCTCCCCCTGCGAGTTCTTTCACTTGCCTGGAGATATGATCTCTTTTCTGTATGGGTTTAGGAGAAGCAATCCCATTCCGGGCATATCCCATTATCCTGGCACAACCAAATCCTTACCTTGCTTTAAGTTATGATAAGAGGAAGCTGGATACCGCAGTTGGTGGTCCTAGCTCTTACTGGTTAGGAGGAATTTTTTAACAGACAGAAAAACACACAGACAGACACAGAGAGACAGACAAACACTTTCAAATATAGAGCGGATGTAAATATTACTTCCCTCCTGAGGAACCAAGTATAATGCTTTAAAAATACCCAACAAACAAGTTGGTTCAATATCAAACTACCAGAAGTTCACAAATAGCCTTCCATCTTTTTAAGCTAAAGTGTAGCAGTACATATCCTTATGTTCATTTTTTTTACAAGACTATGATCAATTTTCTACAATGTATGACTTGTGAGGAATCTTAGAAAAATGAGTCTGTTGAATGCTACTGTTCTGGTAAAATATATATGGCAACATTATACGTGAAATTAAGACATATTCCAAATTTAGGGAAACAGCTTCAAACCAGTTTCCCAAAAACAAAAGGTTCAGCCAGGTGTCAGCATAATCAAATAGACTATCACATGATTATGTAGTCATTCTTTGGCAGAAAGACAGGTGAGTGAAAGAAATGTCTGAAGGACAGGGAAAGGAGCATTGAAATGGGGAAGGAGATCTGTCTGGAAAGCATCCAGCCAATAAGACTGAAAAAGAACATTTGGTGAGAAACACATTTTGCTTTGAATACACTTAGCCTGTTCAGTTAGATATTAGTTCAATGTTAGCTTTTCTTTCCTTGTAACCAAATTCTGACTTTATGCCTCATTATCTATAATCACTTAGGCTACGTCTACACAGGCACCCTTTTCCGGAAAAGGGATGCAAA
>CM057845.1:142189580-142203366 GCA_030068395.1 Apalone spinifera | reverse complement strand
TTTGCATCCCTTTTCCGGAAAAGGGTGCCTGTGTAGACGTAGCCTTAAAGTCTTTCTCCGTTGTTAATATACTTGTGTTATTGTTTTATCTAATATCAGAGGGCTAGCCGTGTTAGTTTGAATCTGCAAAAGCGGCGAGGAGTCCCATGGCACCTTATAGACTAACCGAAGTGTTGGAGCATAAGCTTTCGTGGGCAAAGACCCACTTCGTCAGATGCATGCATGTACATTTCATTTTGTATATTTCATTTTCTATTAATGAAATAAGGGACTTTCGAGGAGTTTTTGTCCAGAATTCTGAGCAGTACAAGATGCACATGTTTGGGGTGAAATTTAGGAGTGGAAATTTCAGTATAATCCAAACATGGCTAAGTTAGAGCCCTCACATAACTCAGCTGAGAGTAATATACATTATAGAGACTGTGTGTGAGCCTGCCAGGATTGGTTGCACTCACAGCAAAGAAATGTAAAAGGCCCCAGATTAGAGAACAGAAGGGACTCAACTCTGCAACACTCCAGATTGTATCCTGGGTAATGTCATAAAAAACAGAGATTAGATGGATTATATTGTGGCATCTACTGGAATCTACCAACCAATAACAATTAGGTACAGAGCCAAAAGGCCCTTATTTCTTGGAAAGCAGGGATTTACTTGGGAAATGTAAAAACATATCCCTATTACTGTTTCCCTTTTCATACACCCAGAGGCCTTTAGATTGTTTTATACTACTTGTGGTAAGTTCTTTGGGCAAAGGAACTCTCTCTTACTGCGCCTAATACAGCAGGAACTTGATAAGACTCCTTTAAATACTGTAATGAACAACAGTAACAATTAACTTGGGCTCTGGACAAAACAGGGAAAGCTAATTTTCAAAGTTGAGGACTTATGCTGAGAATGATGCTCCACATCCACCCAGATATTTAAACCTAGGAAATGTTTTTAGCGAGAAGTGACAGGCCATTTGAGGTAGATATGGTCAAATGATATGAAGGTCATTGGTAATCAAACGCAGAATGTGATACCTGATATGCAGATGGCTCACATATACTGATATAGCCAAAGGCAGAGAAGGCGCATCCCTTAGGTGGCTTTGAAAATTCAGCTAAAATACATTCTAAACCCCTTCCATTCTCATGAAGTGCTTTGCTTTATTCCAAAGCAGTATAAATATGGTTATAAAACAAAGACTGGCTATTATCATAGGCTATGTCTACACAGCAGCGTTATTTCGGAATAACTAATGTTATTGCAAAATAACATAGTCCACGTCTACTGTACAAGCAGTTATTTTGACATAATGTCAAAATAATGCCGAGCTGGAGGACTTCTTACTCCAACTCCTGTAATCCTTATTTTACAAGGAGTAAGTGAAGTTGGAGGAAGTGTGTTCTAACTCGGACTTCCTGCTGTGTATACAGCGCCAAAAGCAGTAATAAGCTATGTTGATTTAAGCTATGCCATTGATGTAGCTCAAGTTGCCTGGCCTATTTCAGCTTTAGCCCTACTGTGCCCATAGAGAGCTCTATTTGCCACATTTCTAATGCCACACATAAGATGTTAAGCTGAAAAATACAAACATTTTTGACAAATATTTCTTGATGCAATAAGATTCCCATACTTTATTCAACGACTATTGAAAAACGCTTTTGAGAATTCCTTAATCCATCTGAGTTTTCAGCTCAAGCATTTAAGGGTCAGAATAACAGCTGGAACACTCTCTGTGATCTAATAAATCCAGTAACACTTTCAATGAAACATCAGCAGCATAGATTGATTTCAGAGTTAATAAAAAGTCTATATATTTAAATAATCAATTTTAGAACAGACCTATTAAGGATAGCCTCTTATGAGATAGGTTTATTACACAATTAGACAAAATATTATATGAATGTATCTGAGTCAAGTTAAGACCATAGTCACATCTTTTTACTTGCTGGGAATTCCCATTGGTTTCCACATCAGTTTGACACATAAGGCAAGGGTATATATAGCTCTCAATGTGGGATCAATCCATTATACTTTGTTCATATCATAATTCAAAGATACATACTGGAATCACTTAAATATAAATACTGTTATTATAGACCCAAAACTCAAAGAAATGAAATTGAAATAAATCTGATGTTAAACTGGCAATAGGGACTCTTTCAGATCTTTGTTTATTTTCAGTAAGAAACTAGCTGTTGTGGGACTAACATTTAATAAAAAGAGTATGTTCCACCATAGTTACAGAAATATGTATAATATGCTCCTGCTGGACTCATCTATGATGGGTCTTCTGATATTTTGCTAATTACAGTGAGCAAGCATAATTTCCTGTAAAACAGATGCAGTCATCTGGCAGATGTACATTAAACGTTACAGCTACCATATCTTTTACACAGAAGGAAATGTATTAGTAACACTGACCTGACCTACGGTCCAAGCCTGCAAACATGGATACAGAATTGATTCCATAATGTCCCAGGTTCCTGGGATGATTATTGTGTGCTTTATCCTCAACTGTCCTATTAAAAATCCATAAACATTCCTGAAAGAATCAGATAATGCCTGAAGTTCTCCTTTAATTGCTATCATAAAGCAAGCAGCGAAATGTATAAAGAACAGGCCACCATGAAAATGGCCTCTCTGGTGTCTTAAAAGTACAACCACCTCCTATGGAAATATTTGCAGGATCACAACATCAGCTGCATTTTAGCCAGCTTTTCGTTTTCCTTTTAATTCCGTTGGAAAGAGCAGATAGTGCCTGCACTACACGTCATGGGATAACAAGTATTAAAATTGACTAGTTCAAGAGTTTTTTGCTAGTATGTAATCTATACAAGAGCCAGGGGAAGAGGAAAATGCATACACGTAGCTCTATACTTAAAAATCAGCTCATTGTAAATAGAAGGGACAACGTCAAGGTTGGTGGACCTTAACATTATGCTTTTGTATTTCCAACGGATCCATTTTTCATGGAAAACAAAGCCTTGCACTGTGCCTTCCTGTGAGACTGGCAATATAAACAAGCCACTGAACTTAACATGTTCTGATTAGAGCTGTGTGAGATGTTCCTAACAACACCCAAAGCCACATAGAATTTGCCTTATGCTCCCAGGGAAGCCCACACACCTGGGGTTCCTTATTACTTCCCTCCTAAAAAATTAAGGGCACTAGGGTGAAGCAATTGTGTATTTGAACCATTATTTCTTCACAGTCACATTTGTTATTGTAAATTTCAAATCCTCAGTTTCAGTTGACTGTTTTGAAAGATGGGGACAGGCTGTTGATACATTCATTTTCCTGCAACATATTTTCATGTATCTATCATTGGGCTTGCATTTCAGTGAGTTATTTCAGTGTTTCAAGAAAGTAGCAACATTTCATTAATAAAATCAACTTACTTCAACACGAGTTCAGTTTTTATTTAGCATTCATGCATTACAACATGTAGCACAAGTTTCTAGGATGAAAAAGAATGGGACAATATATTTAAGAAAATTGGCATACCATATTGTGACCCAAAGACCTCTTGATGCCAACTGTCAGAAGGCACAGGGGTACCTAAGAGTATGGGAATCCAGTGGGCTCACCAAAAGAATGTCACGTAAGGTCTCTACTGAAAGCCTGAGTCACATTGTTTGTCACAGCTGTTGTGAGATGCATGTGTGGAACATATGTGAGGTGTTAAATATATATGTGGGAAAATGTGTTTTCTAATTCTGCAGTTAAAAGCACGTCATCACTAAAATTTCTTCAGACAGGAGGTGGGAGATATTTTTATTGTGTGCTTTACAATAAATGTCTATTGGCATATTGAGTCAAATGCTAATGAAGATTTTGGGAAGATTTCAGAAGGAAATTAACAAGAAAAGGTGAACAGGGGCACCCTGTTTTTAAAATGAAGCTCAAAAGGTGCAGAGAGATGCTCTGGCACCTGTCAGTCTATGAAGATAAGCTGCCAGCAAATTTGATCTCACGAAAAAAAGACAAATCTCAGCCATCTTAGTTGAAAATGCTGGGGAAAGGACTTGGGCGAAGCTATCCTAGGAGATAGGGGAAAGTCCTGTGAGTTCAGTATAGACTCAGCCAAGCAAGTTATGATGTGTTTTACATGTAACCATTTGTTTCCAATATTATTATTTTCTATCATTAGAATCTCTGTTCTTAGATAATACACTAATTTTTGTTTTTAAGATATGCATCCTAAATGCTGCATGTGAAGAGGGACTGGGCATTCCAGGAAGGGGCTGGAAGGCATGAAAGTGGGGATGTGGCTACTGCTAATCTGTATACAGCTCGCCAGAGGCTTGAGAGCATTGTTTGTGTTGCTCAAGCCTGCTGGATGCAGGGAGTTGACACAGATAAGACTAGCTCACGCTCTCTCTCAATTCTGAGTGTGGTGGGCTGGTGTAGCACTCCAGTAAGAACCAGATGCCGGCCTGGCCCACGCAAAATGTTTTGCTCCAACCTTTCAGCGGCTGGACCCTAAGGGGAGCAAAAGAGGCAGCTGCCATGAGGCCCAGTGATCAGAGGTGTTCCATCCATTGGTTCGTCCAACTGTAGGGCTCACGCTTTGGAGGGTGCTGCGTGGCCCAGGGCAGCCTGGGGGACTAGTGGAGGCCAGCTACCGGCACCAGGAGGTGGGTCCATCCCTGCACTTACCATCAGTGGTGGGAAATGGAGCGATCCAGCTGGGAGTGGACAGAGCAGAGCAGGCAAGGGCCAGGTCACTCCACTACTCACCACCACCAATAAGTGCATGGGTGGGCCTGACCCATAGTGCCAAGTCAGGCCCCATACTAGTCCTTGGGCCATGTCACTCAGGGGATGAGGCTTGGGAGAAACAGTGGAAGGGGACAGAACAGGGGGAGAAAGAGGTGGAACAGGGGTGGGTCTTAGAGCAGATGAGGGAGGGTTGTTCCAGGCCCTGTCCCTCCTAGAGGGAGGGACTTTCACCCCGGTTGGTGTCATTTTTTGCTTCTGTCAGGTATGTCACTGGCTACAGTGTTCTCTGAATGCTGAGAAGAAACAGCATTCAATAAATCCAATTTAATTTAGGTAACTCTTTTAGAAATTAGGACCCTGATTTACATAGTTGTTCATCTGAAGCAACTCCATTAAGTCAGCAGAATTACACTGGTATAAACCCAGTATTGTGACCAGAGGCTCAAACATTTAGTGACTTCTGATTTTATAGAATTCATCAGAATTCTATAAAATCAGATTTTATAGAATTCATCAGATTTTATAGAATTCATCAGAAGTGTCCTATAAAACTTACAGCCCATAGGAAAGAGTGAGGGTGGCTTTAAAACCACCATTGCACTCTCCCAATATTGTGGTCTTTGCTGCCATAAAATTAGCCGACAGCGTTGGATGAATGCCTAAGATGCTGGCAGCCTATACTCAGCTGCTAATGGGTGCCGGTACTAGTTAGAATCCCCACAGTGATAAGAGCTATGGCCCTACCTCCTTTTACATCAGGCCCTACCTCCTTTTCCCTAGTCTGGGGCTTGCAGAGAGTCTTCCTACAGTAGCAGCCTTGGAGAATTCTCCCTTAGCCATTTCTGAGACTTTAGTGTTTCTTATGTTGTCATAGCAGCATAAAAAGACTAACACAGGAGAGAAAATCCTTCCCATAATGCTTTAGAATTAAAGGGATGAAACTTCCAAGCAAGGGAGGAAACAAGCTTGATTTTGCTTCCCTTACCACTTTACTGGTAAACAGAGTACTGGTTCTCATGGCTCAGCCCTATTCGATGGTGTAGCAATCTGTGGAGTCTAATTTGACACTGATGCTAAATTCTTCCACAAGCATACATTTTACTTCACAATTGCACCCTGAGTTGAAGCTGACTTAGTTGGATGTTGTATTTAAATTTGGTGCTTAGTTATATCTTGTGCCAACTCACTTCCCTTTTTATGCAGATGATACTGTGCAGAATACTAAGTTTCTGTACCAATTGCTTATGGGTGATAAAAGAATGTCAGTATTACTGCACAATAAAACCATTAGAGTCACAGTTGCAGAATATGCAAACCTAAATCTCCACAGGGCTAAGCCCCCTGATAAGTAAAGAAAAGGACCAAAAAAAACCAGTTCTAGATGGCAGTACAACAAAAGATGTTTTAAGATGAACTGCTCATACGGACAGAACATTTGGTAAAAGAAGCTGAGCCCTGTTCTTGGCATAAGATACCTACCCCGTACTCAAAAAGACTTCAGACGCATGCAGAGACAGTTTTAGAAGGACATTAAGACATCCTTTCTCATCTGAGCTGTCCTAAATGTGACAATTAAAGGCAACAGAGCATTCTGCTACATGCTGGAAGAGATGGTCTTCACTTTGACAATACTATTATGGGTTAGCAAGAAGGTTTGTGCTGAGCTGATGTGAGTGAAGTAATTTCTTTGCATCCAAAATTACTACTTTAGCATCTCCTAATAGTTGGACTTTGATGCCTTTCCCCCACCAATGTATGTGAAAAACATTTTGTCTGTTTTTGCCTTCCTCCAATGTAGAAGATACCCATGGTCTAATATACTAGTAAAAGTATCCTGGATCATTTCATGTTACACATTCCTTTCTACTGTATTAATTTTTTGACAGAGGTCTGTGAAAATCTCTACAGTACAAGTCACTGAAGTGGCAATCTAACCAATGTTTCTTTCACAAGCTAACTGGGACCTGATGTAATCCTGAAAAAAAGCATCTCTTCATGGGCTATTGGATAAGACCTTGTTTATAGTAGTTTTTCCAGTCAAGTGTCAGAAAGTAAGTCAACTACATGACAGCAAGTTCTGCCTGTATCTTGATTATAAGATAATACACTCAAGGTGACAGCTCAAATAAGAGTTCTTGAAAAAAAAGAGTGTGGCTATAGGAACCTTTGATCTTCTCTGTTTCAGGTATCTAAAACATTTGTATAGCTCCTATCACAAAAGAACAAAACTTAGATTTGCATAATGCTGATTGCCATTTGCTAAAATCCTAACTACAGAAACATCAAGGCACAATAAAGACATATTGGGTATAATCCTGCTGAAGTGGCGATCAATCTGGCTGTGATCCAGCCAAACACTTAAGCATATGCTTAATTTGATGCTCAGAGTAGTCCCACTGAAGGCAGTACTCTTGAGTTTTTCCAGTAGCTACTTTGTTTTCTTCCCTCTTCTTTTACGTATGAGAGGCAGAAAGCTGGGGTGCTCAAACTCGATACAGCCGCCCACCCCTCGAGGTGCCTGGAGTTCATGGTGGGGCATTCTGGCAGTGATTTAAAGGGCTTAGGGCACCAGCTGCTACCACTGCCACAGTAACAGCAGCAGTGGCTGAGAGCTCCAGGCCCCTTTGAATCACCATACACCAGGGCAAGTGCCCCTCCCCCCCATCAGCAGGCCTGGTTGCTAGATAAGTCATTAAACAAACAGGTTCAGATTTCCCCATGTGAGAGGCCTGTGGCTTTGGAATTGAAGGTCCTGCTATAGCTATGATTATCAAATCAGCTAATTAGGGTGCCATTTTCTATAAGGCTCTCCTTCCCCTAAACCCTGTATTGGTATGCCAACACAATCTTGCCCCTTGATGCAGTGTCACACTTGTAGCTGTGAATTACACCTGTGGAATTTCCATATTAATTATGTGTACACATTTGAATTTTACGCCACTTGTCTGTTATTTATGTGTGAAAGCGGTGTACCTTTCCATAGTTATGGTTTAAGGGGACATGTCCATACCGCTGCTGAAAACAGAATTGAGTTCTTATAGTGAAATACTAATACTTCCTTCTCCAGCAGCATAATGGCACTTTTTTCGTAGTTTTATTCATTTGTGAGCATGCCTCCCTGAAAGCGAATAAATATTAAAATGACGTTTTCCACCCTGAGCAGCACCAGGAGTAGGCAGCACCCACAGATATCCTCCAAATGGCTCCACAAAGGCTAAACTTCCTGAAGCATCCTCAGGAATGCTGCAGGGCAGCCATCTGCGCTTTTCCATGAAAATAACTGTGAAATATAGGTTTAATAGAACTCAACTTGGTTTTTTGTTGTTAAAAAGAAAATCAGGAGACTCGTTTTTAAAAAGATGGATGTCTGACAGATGGGACCGTAACACTTGACTTGCACTGAGAACTGCTTAAATATTAAAACAGGCAATGTCTATGCTGCAATTTTTATTATTCTTTCCATGAACTGAGTCCTGTATAAACTCCGATCTTTTGCCACTTGCTTTAAGATTTGTCACCACCTTTTTCAAAGATAAGAGCCCAAGCCTGTGAAATGTAGCATGCCCTCAACAACCAGGCACTATTAATACAGCAAAGCTTTACACTGAAAATTGATGAGTTATCCCTGTCAAGTGAAGAGTTACTGCTGCTCTACTTAAGTCAATGTGCTCTGATGACAGAGCACTTTGTATGAGGTGCTCACCACCTCACATTGGGCTCTTGGACCCTGGTCTGATTTGATGCAATAGCAAGTTTGTCGTGGACTTAAATGGGAGCAGGAGCAGATCCTTAACTGACAGTTGGCAACACAAAGTACCTTGGAGGATATGCTTACCTGATAGCAGGGATCACAAGAGGCTAAGCTTTCACCTCCCAGCAAACACCATTCTAGAAACACCTGCTTTGGTCTCTGGAAGATAAGCAGTTTAAATATTTTCACAGTTTAGCACTAACTAAACCTTTTCAAAGTCAAGGCAACATAAACAGAAAAGAACATGTTGCAGCAAACACAAGTAAAGCAAAAGGTGGCTCAGAAAAAAGCAAGTTTCAGGTACAGTTGAGCAAAATACTTAGAATACACGCTTAAACAAAATTTAAACCCCAGACGTTTCTCCAGAGTGCTTAGGAATATTTTCCTTGGTACTCCCTCACCCTCCATCCCAATTCTGGCCTTCCTCACCTTTTTTGTACAGTTTTTTTGGTTTGAAAGAGAAGTAAAAAAAGATGACAAAAGGGCAAGACTTAAAATAAAACACTTGATCTCACCTTCAAATGCAAAAGCAAACCCATATGCCAGTAAACACATCTATGATATGTGGAAAAACAAGATCAGTGTGAGATTATACAGATGTGTGTCCATGTATTGAAAGCAGAATCAAATCATTAAGGGTCAAACCTCTGTGGTACCTGAGACAAATACTCACCATCAACTTTATACCCTAAACAAAAAACACTAGCCCAGGAACCTATCCCTGCAACAAACCCTGTTGCCAACTCAATCCACACATCTAGCCTAGTAAAACCATCACAGGACCTAACCCCATCAACTATACCATCAAAGGCTCATTCACATGCGCATCTACTAATGTAATATATGTCATGTGCTAATAATGCTCCTCTGCCACGTACATTGGACAAACTGGACTATCTCCACACAAAAGAATAAATGGACACAAATCAGACAATAAGAATGGCAACATCCAAAAGCCAGTGGGGGAGCCCATTAGCCTCCCTGGGCACTCAGTGTTGGACTTGCAAGTTGCCATTCTCAGACAGAAAAACTTCAAAAATAGACTGCAGAGAGAAACTGCTAAGCTGGAATTCATATGCAAATTTGATATCCTGAGCCAAGGTCTAAAACAGGTGGAGTGGTTCTCACATTACAATAGATACGTTCCCGTTCAAGTTCTCACCATTGTTGGAGATGAGCCATATCCATTCTGATTTAATTAGCATTACTGTTACACTCCCATCTCTGTATCCTTTCTCCCCTCACCCGTGTCTTTCTTTTTCTCTTCAGCATCTGAGGAAGTGAGCTGTAGCTCATAAAAGCTTATGCCCTAATACCCTAATAAATGTGTTAGCCTTTAACTGCCACTGGATTCCTTGTTGTTATTGTGACAGGAATGAGGACTAATGAGCTCCATATACATAATCCAATTGTCTCGTACAGATTCAACAGAAGAGATTAATACTTGGGATGTTAAAATGAAGTTTGAGCTTAATATGCCTGAGGTCTGTAGAGAGATTGAGAGACCCACCACAGAAGAGCTACTAGCTAGGTGATAACGAGGCTCAGCAGAGTCTAATTCATAACAAGCTATTGGCTATTTTCGGGATGTCTCTCTTTCAGAACCTCTCATCCTGGACATGAGAAACCTTCCTGCCAAAAGTTTCATTGAAACGTACACCTTTCTGCCAAAAGTTTCTGTTTTGACCAATCAATATTTTCCTATGAATTGTTTTTCTGAAAACTAACACACAAGTTCTAATAATCACCAATATGTTTCCTCAGGCTTTGTCTCGTGGCAAACAGAAGATATGTTTCAATTGATTTTGAATGTGTTTTGGTGTTGATCTAGTTTGACTAAAATCGGAAGAGCTTTAGAAATATTTTTGGTGTTAGGTTAACCATAATTGCATGTATTTTGCATTAATTTTGTGGGGTTTAATCCAATACTTTCAGAAGACAAGTACACGTTAAAAAAGGGAACCAAAAATAGCGTAATACATCAGGGGAAACAAATCAGTATTTGAAAGCCATAATGATGCACTAAATGAATGAGCTAATGTTAACACTTGTTCAGTTTACTGAGGATGATACATATATCTATATCTACATATATCTATGTATATAGATATATATATCTGCACCCACTGTTATGTGGTTTCCCCCCAATTCTATGCAAAGTGGGCCATGTGAGGTTTCAAATGAAAGCTTATGCTTTGCTGATTCTATGTATGCTATTCATATACTTCTATGATTTTTGTATGTAAAGTTATGAATATGGGCTCTGTACTTGTATTTAAAAGTTCTCTGGGCCCTTGGCCACCTATAGTGAGGAATGAATAGCTATGCTAATTAGCAATGCCACATATAGACAAAGACTGCCAAGGTTGCCAATTAACACCTGAGGAATGTTCTGGGAACCTGCAAACCAGCAAGTACATCATGGCTACTTGCATGAAAGACAGAGGCAGGTCACTTGATCATGTGATCAGCTCAAGTTTGGGAGGTACCAGGAATATAAAAGTACCATGATGGCACCTCCTTCTTGTGTTCAATCCTGCTTCTGATTTCAGAAGCACCTTTGGGATGGACAGAAGGCTGGGAAGGATTTGCTGACCCATTCTGACATAAGAGGTACTCCAGAGACTTAAGCTAGCAGTTTGTTAAAGAGAATGCATTACTTACATCAATCACCAAGTTCTTGATGCAGGCTCTTAGAAGAGATGTGACAATCTCACTCTCAACTTTTTTTTTATTAATAAACCTTTTAGATTTTAGATTCTAAAGGATTGGCAGAGTGTGCTCTTTTGGGTAAGATCTGAGGTATAAATTTACTTGGGTCTGTGGCTGGTCCTTTGGAATTGGGAGAACCTGTTTGGAGTTGGTGAGATTTATAACCTCTCACCTGTGAAAGGTGTGCATCTGGTTATGGCACAGGTAAAGCTGAGGTGTCTAAGAGGTTTTGCTTGTGAGGCTTCTTGCTGGTCAGAATGGTAGCAGAAGCACTCTGTGTGACTCATTTGATGCCTTATAGGGAAGGACTCCAGTCTTGGGCTTTACATAGCCCTGGTTTTAAGCAATTCATTCTCATCTGATATTCTCAGTAGTGCCCAAACTGCCCGGGTGTACTGCACAGGATTACCATTTTCTTAGTTGGAATAATTTTTCCCCCCCAGTATTAAGTCACCTGCATACAGCTATTGATTCTCTTTCAAAGCCTCTGGAGGACAGTTGTGCTAAGTCTCTCTATCTTCCTACCTACATTCAGACGATTTTTCAGGAGATTGTTGGCAAGGTTGAGTGGAACACTGACCACAATGAAGTAACAAGAAAAATAAACACCAACCTCCATAAGCAACACACTGATTATGCCATAGCATATTTTATTCTGAGTTTTTAAACCCCTAAGAGATCTTCATTATATGTGAAGACAGTGACACTAAAGGTTTATGTTGCAAGACTTGAACAGCCTAATCTGTTATATTAATGCTTTTCATTTCATCTTAGAAGATACAGAACTTAAAGGAACATTTTAATAACACAGTCTCAGTTTGCATTTCAGAAAGATTCATGTGTTAGTGCTGTAAAGAGAATACAGCAAAATGCTTCAGGTCACCTGAAACTTAATTGTTTCTGCAGATAGTCCTAAAACATTTTATTCAGCACATGCACCTTGCACAAAGCATGTATGAACTTTTCAGGGAGCGCTTCATATTCAAATCAGGTAAACTTCAAGCTAGATACATCCACGAATACAGCAGTAATTACCGTTCTCTACGGACATGTTGAAATGACATTATCATTTGTCAGCAGGATACCACTAGCTGCTGTCATAGACAATTTACATTTAGCATCTTTGTTAAATATAGGCTGCTCACTAGTTTGTTAATGACCTGAAACAAACAATGACTTCGTGATATAGAACACTGTCTTAGAGTAACATTAAAATAGTCTTGGGAGATAGAATTGACTTTGTAAAAACTTTAAAAAAAAAGATTTTTTAAAAAATAGCTTGGAACTCCAGTTCAGACATTACAAAGACTACATGCTGTGTGGTAGAGAGGGCAAGGAAATATGTACGGACAGAGAAAAAATATAGTGGACACAGCTATAAAGTATTGCCACTTTTATAATAAAAAGGAAAATTAGGATAATTCATGAGAGGCTCCACTCCATCTGTGATTAATGCAAGACTTCCCAGATAATTGACAATAATTTTTACAACGCCATAAACCATCACATAGTTTGTTTGTTCCACAGATGTTTTTCTTAACAGCATTTTGATTTGGTAGTCTTTGTGTTTTTTCTCTCATTTGAAATACATCAGTTACTATCGTTCCATTGCTAAGCAGTTGCAGACTCTGGGACCTTCTAAATCAGCTTCCCATAGAGAAGAAATCAGCACTGTTGAGTTAGTATATTCCTACTGCACCTTCATTTATTTGCAGGTATACACCAGTCTTGGGAAAAAGGTGGTCACAAATAGAATTTAGGCAATAACTTCTTTCACGGGGCTCTCAGTCAAAACACTAGTTTTCCATCAAGTGATTCTGCCTAAAGAATTGAATCAGAGAGATTAAGGTAGAGAGCAAACTCTCTTGATACGTGCCAAAGCTTCCCACCAAATAAGCCATCACTAAACAATACAACATTTCATACTACATAAATAAGTTTCAGAGGTGTTAGTTTCAGAGGTGTTAGTTTATATCTGCAAAAATAATGAGGAGTCCTGTACCACCTTTGGGTACATCTACACAGAAACATTATTTCGAAATAACTTAGTCAGTGTCTACACAGCAGGCAATTATTTCGAAATAATATTGAAATACTGTCAAGCTGAAGGACTCCTTACTCTGACTCCTGTAATCCTCATTGTACAAGGAGTAAGGGAAGTCGGAGGAAGAATGCTCAATTTCAAAATAAGTGCTGTGTAGATGCTCCCACTTTTGAAATAAGCTATGCAATTGAGGTAGCTCAATTTGCATAGCTTAT
The DNA here is from genome assembly GCA_030068395.1 of Apalone spinifera. NCBI lineage: Eukaryota > Metazoa > Chordata > Testudines > Trionychidae > Apalone > Apalone spinifera. Next base: position 142,189,933 of record CM057845.1, on the reverse strand, counting down.
TTTGAGGTAAGCCCTGCTGTTAAAGACTAGGGATGCATCTACACAGCACTCTAAACTTGAAATAAGATACGCAATTTGCACTATGCAAATTGCGTATCTTATTTCAAATCTATTTTGAAATTTGGCGCATCTACAGTGTGCCAAACTTCAAAATAAAATACCATTTCGAGACATCCCTTAACTACCAGGGAACAAGGATTACCAGGATGCTGAAATAGCGTGCCCGTTGTTGTGAAAATATTTCTTAATAACGGGAGGCTTGTGTAGATGGAGGATAGCTATTTCAGGATACCTCTGCTATCATATATATAGTAGCCCAGTGTCTGTGCGTCCCTAACGCTGACGTACACGGC
>CM057845.1:142130637-142189480 GCA_030068395.1 Apalone spinifera | reverse complement strand
CGGCAGCGGTGGCAAGCCTGAAAATCCCGTCTTATGGCGGGCTAATTGGCTAGTCCCGAAATAATCATGCAGTGGAAACGCTAACATATTTATTTGGGCACAAGCTTTTGTGCATAAAAACCACATCAGATGAATGGAATGTCTCTGACAAAGTGGTTTTTTTTTTTACCTCGAAAGCCTATACCCAAATAAATCTGTTAGCCACAGGATTCCTTATTGTTTCTATAAATAAGTTAGGTTTAAAAAATGGAAGAGTGGGTTGCATCAACATCTGATGACCCCTAACTTTACTCATCTAAATGAACAATAGGGACATTGGTGTAGGTGGAATCCAGCAGTAGAGATAGCTTTATGTCTAAAGTTTATTGGAACATTTGATCAAATCTATTTTCATAAAAAAGAATATATACATTTCAGAACTTTTGATGGGAAGTTTTTTGAGGTCCTGGATTCTCTGGTTGCTTCTGATAAGTATGAAAGATCCATGTGAAAGAATTTTGAAGAAAGACCAAAATCTTTAGAACAGATTATGGCTACATCTTAGCTGCAACTGAAGCGCCAGGGTTATAATGTATGAGACTTACTATTCACATTTCAGGACAGTATGAAATAGCTGATGTGTATGTGACAAAGAATAAACTTCAAACATGAATTGGGGAAATAGGCAAGTCAATAATAAAATGACCAGCATGGACATGGGATACCAGGAGTACATCTACACAACAGTGCTGTACTCAAAATAAGCTATACAACATGAGCTACACTAAAGTCAAAATACCTTATTTTGAAATTGGACACGACTACACAGCACTTATTTTAAAATAGAACATTCTTCCTCTTACTTCCTTTACTCCTCATAGGACGAGGGTTACAGGAGTCAGAGTAAGAAGCCCATTGTTTCAAATGTTTTGAGAAATAATGGGCTTGCTGTGTAGACATGCAATACATTATTTCAGCATAACGTCCATTATTCCAAAATAACACTGTTGTGTAGATGTACCCTATATAATTAAATATGACACAAACTAGCTCAGGAAGCCCACAACTTACAGCCCAGCTATAGACATAGGTAAAATCTGTCTAGGGAGTGAAATTAAGATTTGAGTTCCAAAAAGTCCTTTTGGAATAGAGCTGAGGCAAGCTAGCATCACCATTACTGTACCTGAAGTGATTTATTTTCTAGAGTTAATACTCTGAAATCTTTTAGCAACAACGTACTCTGTATTTTAAAGAGAATGATAGTAAAGGGATTAATCTCACAACATTTTAGATTGTGCTGATTACTTTATGGCCGTTGTGTTTTGGGGATATTAGAATAACAGAAAACTTGAAAGTCCCCTATTCTTTGATGTATCCACTATATAGATAGAGAATTTCAGAAATGCATGTGACTTACATCAAGTTATTGTTTTTGTACAAGAAGTGACTAATGGCAGTGTCTGCAGTGCATCGAGCATATATGGTTGCTGCTAGATACAGTAAATGTGTGTACTTTGGCTTGTTACCTTGAGAATGTGTCTGCAATGTGCATATAAAATAAGAAAGGTGATAAAAAGAAAAGGATGGCAAATACTGTGGATATGATTCCCTGAGTGCATTTATTCTGCCTGACATTAAGGGTTTCCAAAGCAAATAACTTGAAAATGCCAATAATGTTTTGCAATAAATGTAAAAATATATAAAATTTCGAATACATTCAGTCCAAAATTTCCCTGGGGTGTTATTAACCCTTCGATCAGCAGCAGAAAACAGAGCTGACGTAACAAATCAGTGCCTTCCTGAATGTTACAAGTGAACTCTAAAAGGAAGGGGAGTCAAAGCAGAAGAGTTCCAATTGTATCATTGCATTATATGTATGAAAACTTTTCAACTACATGGCAAGTTCTTAGCTATGTGAGAAATCCTTAATTACAAAAGGGACCCACTAACAGTAATTGGGGCCACTCACATGATTAGTAATTTGGAAGATTAGAAATGAGTGTTATCCACAGCAGAGATCCTAACTTTGCCCTAATTTTCTGGTAGGTATGGTGAAAGTTTTGTTGATGATAAAATCATCTCAGCATCATTTGGGTAGCTTATAGTCTAAACTAATATGCAGCACAGTTTAAAAAACCAACAAACTACAGGTTGAACCTCCCTGACCCGGCACCCTTGGGACCTGAGCTATCCCGGACCAGGGAGTTTGCTGGACCGGGGGAGATCAGTGCTCCCTTGCTAGCTGCTCAGCTCCCAAGCTTCTCTCCTTGGGGCTCCCTGCCCTGCCTCTGGCCCCCCTAACACTGGCCCATCACGGCTCCCCACCCTGCTACCCAGCCGCTGCCCCAGGGTCTCGCAGGGTTTCTGGCTATTTGGCCTCTGCCAATCCCGCTGCTGCAAAGTGCTCTCCTAGGTTCCTACCACCAGCCCTACTACTGCCGGGGGTTCCTCAGCTGGGGCCGCCTAGCCACCCCGCCCCGCTGCTGCTGGGGATTCTGGCTGACCATCTCCGCCAGCCCTGCTTCTGCTAGGGGTTTCCCAGCATAGGCTGCCCAGTCATCCCAGCCCCGTTGTCATTGGGGGGGTTCTTGGGTTCCTGGCCGGGGCCAGCCAGCTGCAGGCAGCCCACCTGCAGCTGGGGTCAGGACTCCCCGATCACATGGTCCACTAACACAACATTCCTGGCTGTGCTGGACAATGGGTGTTGCTGGCCCAGAGAGTCCCGGATTTGGGAGGTTCAGCCTATATTTTTTCACACAACAAACTGTCATCCTGTGAAACTCCTTGCCAGGAGATGTTGTGAAGGCCAAGGCTAGAACACAATTCAAAAAAAGAACTGGATAAGTTCATAGAGGATAGGTCACTCAATGGCTATTAGCCATTGGTGTTTGTCAGATTAGGTGACAGAAGATGGATCACTTGATGATTACCGGTTAAAGTCATTCTCTCTAGGGCACCTAGCATTGACCAGTTATAAGACAGGATACTGTACTAGATGGACCTTTCATCTGACTAACCTGAAGTAAAATTAACAGCTCACAGGATCCCTTACAGGGAAATACACAAACTACGATGGAAATGGGTCTCAGAATCCATCAATAAAACAAACTTGAAGGCTTGAAACACCAAGTAAAATGCTTTTAATCCCCTCTCTCTTGCTTCCATATTGTGCAAGGTCAGACACACAAAGGCACTGTCTTCTCTTAGGAGATACTATAACATTGGCTAATACTGCATAAGGAAATAAACAATAAAATATGTCTTCATAGTATCTTCAATACTGTATGTATATCTGATATAATGAACAATATGCTCCATATTTTACCTGGCATTAAAGGTACTGGCTAATTCTAATTTTTGGGGGAGTATATGGGGAGGTTCATATCTATATCTTATCTTCCTGTTTATTCCAGACAAAAAAAGTGATCTGAGATGATATTTCAGTTTTCACTTTTTTAACAGTATATTTCTAGTGTATTGTTTTATCTTGAAATGCTTAGTGATGGGGTATACTGCTGAGCTAGTACTTTATAGCGAACTTTCACATCTAACAAATTAATACACTTATTCTTAAAGTTTATAAAAAGAACCCACTGTGATACCTATTATTAATACTGTGTTAGTATGTGAACCCTAATTAATTTGCTTGTAACTTTTGCAAACTTGTGCCTCTTTGGAAAGAAAATTTTCCACATTTAATCTTACCCTGGAGGAACTTTTTTTAATGTTGGAGGAAAAAATGAACATAAATAAAAACAATACAGTATAAGCTGTTTTTTAGAAAGTTTGCAACACTTCTTTGAGTAGCTCCAGTGGCTCAGCGGGTAAGTAGAAGTAGGAACTTAATATTTGGCAGAAAAGATAGTTACAGATGGGTTTTTTATTGGTATTATTGTTTATAAGGTTAAGGCTTTTAACATGCTTTGCAAATGCCTATTAATTCTGTTACATAAATAACTTTTTACACCAACATCCCAAAAATGCAGTGGTTATGGGCATGCATACACAAACAACAAGGGTAGGAATTTTCATAAGTGTCGGTCCTGTTGGAATGTGATCTGTGAGAAGAGAGGTCTGTGGAATGAGGCAGGTTTCCTCTAAAGTTAGTTAAAATCAACCTTGAAATAACAGTTTCAGAACTGTGCGGTACTTAACTGTCACAGTGACTTAACAGAGACTCACCATTGCTTGGAATCTTAAAGGTGAGATCAGAACCTCATTTTAGAAGATACACTTTAATCCAGCTTGGGGAAGAAATTCTACAACCTGTATGTGCCAGGGGTTCCTGTTGGACGGTTATAGTGATCTCTTCTGGCCTTAGAATTTGTGAAACAGAGTCCCCCTGTTCTTTCTCTACTTTAACGACCATAGGAAGGGAGAGGTAGCTCAAGTAGCTTTCCAATAAGATTATGGCTTCTGAGGGAGTGAGAGGAGGGCCTGGCAGAGCAGGGGCTAAACAAAGCCTTTTTTCCCATCTAGCCCCATCCTGCTTTACCTGCAGCCAATGCCAGACCTGGAGGGAGGATAGGAGAAAGAAGCCTGGCTCAATTAGGGGATGACCAGCGAGGAGACAAGAGCTGGTTCTGCTGTTTGCAGGACCTGAGCCAGAACCCATCTGCTTGGCCAGCTGCTGGAGCATGTAAGCCTCTGACCCTACCCTCTGGGGCTAAGGAGGGGGAAGTTTGGACTCTTGGGGCCACATCCCAAACTTAAGGACTATACCCAGATAGAAGGCCAGAATTTCCAGGCCTAGGGAAAAAGCAGCAGGGAGCTGCACCCTTTTTCCACCTGCTAAACTGGGGTCCTAAACACTAGGCCACCCCGCTGCCAGACCCGGCCACATATAGGTTCCGGCCACATATAGTAAAATGTGGGTAAAGTTTCTGGGAAAGATAACTTCTGCATTGCCTCAGGAGCCTAAAAACTATTTGAGCACAAACCTATATAATCATAATGTTGGGCTATGATGCTGTCATACTGGATAGCTTCTTACAGAACTTTTTCCAGCTAAAATAATCAAATAGATTTGTCATCAAGAGGTTGCTGTGATTACATTAGACAATAAAATGGGGTTGTTTTATACTCTATATTAATGTTGTTGCACGTGTAAAAATACTTAAACCTATAAGTAAGAGACATTTTAATATCCAATGTCAGAATCAAATGAAATGTATAACAATGTCGACTACACCCACATACACACAGCTCTTCATTGTACAGATCTGATTAAATTGGAAAGAATCAGCAAATCTTCCTAGGGATTTTCAGGACATTTTCTTCCTTGATTACTAGCAGGAACAATCATCCTTTTTTGGAAGTGGAACAGAGGAGGTGAAAATATTAAAAAGATATTACAGCTCATTCTTGAGATTTCTTTCATTGCACTCATCATTTTCTTAGTGATGAGCAAATCCTCTGCTTTTCTTGCTTGCCTGTCAATTTAGCATAAGATTCCTTTTTGTGTCCTTGCAATAGACACTTTGATTTTATAACCCTGCCTTTATGAGTTAAGGTTCACCTTTATATTGATCTTCTATTGGAATGAGATGTTATAGAACAATTAGAAGTATAAAAGCAAAAAACTGGGCTTCATATTCTGCATGAATGAAATGAGCATGGAATGTACTTGAAGTGTCCTTCTCAGTAGAATGCAAGGTGAATATTTATTCCTAGAGACTAGGGTAGGGTTTGTCTTATCTTGTCAATCGAACTTTTGTTTTTAGGATTTGCCCTTTAAGAACTACAATCCTCTCTCTGTGTGCTCAGAGGGCTCTGAGATCAAAAGATTTGGTGAAGCTCTGTTGCCTCAGGTGAGTGAACTTAATTGGGATCTGGGGGAGGATTTAGTGCACCTTGTGCACCAAAAACAACAGGTCTCTAGGGAATCCCTGTGCCCTATCAAGGAGGATACTTTTGGTGAGGAGCCAAGGGAAAACTGCAGTCAGAGCTGGTGTATCTAGTAAGAGTAGACCCTAGAAGCCATTCCTCTTTCAGAGAGAGATTACAGTTGGAACACAGGCTAGCTGACTTAGCCACAACAGTAGCAGATGACCATTCAGGAGGAAGAATTCCCGTTCACATTATCATTCACATTCCGTCTGAGCTAGGGACCAGCTTATACTAGACTTCTAGGGCACGTTTAAAGTACATTCCTCTTTTGAAAGAGAAATGTAAATGAAGCTGATCAAAAAGTCAAATGAAGCGCTGATTTACAAATTTCACACTTCATTTGCATAATCGCATGAGAGCGCTTTTTCGAAAAAAGGTTTTTCCAAAAAGAAACTGCAGTCTAGATGGAGTTCTTTTGGAAAAAGCCCTTTTTCGAAAAAACCCATACTCCTGAAAAAATGAGGTGTACGGGTTCTTTTGAAAAAGGGTGGGTTTTTTTTCCCAAAAGAACCCTGTCTAGACTGCGATTTCTTTTTTCTAAAAACCCTTTTTTGAAAACGCTATCTCACGCAATTATGCAAATGAAGGTGAGATTTGTAAATTTGCACTTCATTTAATTTTTGATTGGCCTCATTTACATTCCTCTTTTGAAAGAGGAATGTAGTTTAGACATAGCCCTAGTAACTACAGTAAGGAGTAGAACAATGATAATCATGGTACTTTTTTTAGGGCAGGCCCTGGTTCCCAACATTTAGTGAATAACTTTAAGAGCATAAGAACATAAGAATGGCCATACTGGGTCAGACTAGCCCAGTATCCTGTCTTCCAACAGTGGCCAATGCCAGAGCCTCAGAGGGAGTGAACAGAGGGATCATGTGATCTCTCTCCTGTCATCCATTTCTAGCCTTTCACAAATAGAGGCTAGGGACACCATTCCTACCCATCCTTGCTAATAGCCATTGATGGACCTAACCTCCATGAATTTATCTTGTTTTCTTTGAACCCTGTTAAATTCCTGGCCTTTACAGCCTCATCTGACAAGGAATTCCACAGGTTGACAATTTGCTGTGTGAAGAAAAATGTCCTTTTGTTGGTTTTGACATATCGTCTTGTTAAGAGCTAAATTTGAATTTAATTTAAGATCAAAGGATATTTTATCATTACGATAGACTGGATTAGGATTTGTCCTTGAAAGTAGTTGAGAACTTTCATACATTGCTTTCTTTTCACCTTAGGAATTTTATAATCAGAACATTAAATAGAGTAAATGAATGTCTGGCCAGTACTTTCAGTAGCAAAAAGTCTTAATTCCACCCCACTGAAGTAAATTGTATTACAGTCATTGAATTATCAGGCATAGTATTGGGGCCTAAAAGTTTGTGGTGTATATGGGTCACTGTTAAGGCTTTTACTTGATCATTTCTATCAAGCTTAACAGGAATGTAAAGGCAAATCTGTGCTCCTTCTTAACACTTCAAAAGTCTAAATTTATTTTATTTCATACAATAGCAACTGTGTGTCAGAACTGAAAGTTTCCTCCCACTTAGATTTACACCAGTCAGTACAACTGCATGTCTCTTGCCCTCTCAGTCTCAATTGTGGATATACAAAGATGTTATAATTAATTTAATATTTATATGCTACCTTTTTTTTTTGTTGAGCCATATAATCTTTCTTGTACTTCAGAGAAAGTGCTATAGAAATAGAGAATGTTCATAACGTGGACATTATCGGGGGGGAGGGGAAGGGGAGACACGGATGGACAGACCAAGAGGGCCATTTGGCCCAGGCCTCAGGAGACAAAGGTACCTCAAATTTTGATATTTTTCTAACAAGTAATTTCCATTTATTATATACTTCACAGTTATAACAGAGACAACAAAAGGAACTATATAGGCCTGCAAAAAAATTATTTAAATCATTGTGGGACCTCGGGCCTTCGCCAATTTTTCGGTCTCATCCGAGTTTTCATGTGTGTGACTGGAGAGTGGAGTAGCTTCTGTGATTAGTGATTCTATGTTATGAAATGTTGTTTATGGTCTTTGCATAGATTAGAGGTTTTGAAAGTCATAATTAATTCTGTTACTATAAAGTGATTTTGCTTAGCCTGAGGGTGAGTTTAATCTTTAAATTAGATGTTTATCTGCATAGGAGATTTTCGTATTCCTGTTTTTTCTTATATGTCTTTGTATACAATGACCATATCAGACTCAGCTGTAAGCTACCTCTTTGTCCAGTTTTAAATTCACCTTTAAAGGTTTTTTGTGATAAACTTTTAATTCTAGTTGTTTAATAAACTTTATATCTAATCTGGCAATCACCCTGTGCTCATATTCATACTAATGCACCAGTTATTAGAGAAATTGAAATTTAATCATGGGAACATGTTAGATGAAATTTCAAGACTTTGAAATAAGGCTATAAGGGCCATAGTCAATAACATCAAGACATTATTATATAATATTAATTGTGAATTATATACACAATTAAAATTTTGTATAACCAATAGCCTTTAGCGAATTAATGTATTGTATGTTACTGTGTTTTAAAAGAACCCCTTTATAAAAATGAAGTGAAGATTAGAAAGTGGTGCAAGTAAGAGACAATGAAAGCAACAGACTGAAGCATTAAGAGTTTAAAGCCAACAACATCATTTCTCGTAGAAAAGACACCTCAGCCATGAGATGGTGACCATATTGACAGTGACACTTCCAGTACTAATGCTGAAAACTTTGTACCCACATTTCAATGACACTGCCTCAAAATGAGGAGGTCATTAATCAAGACACAGAAATACCTACAGTACAATAGATTCAGAATCTATGCTCAATTTAGAGACTGTGCAAGCAGAAAATGAGGACTTTGGAGACATTGCGCAGCAAAAGCAAGACACAGTGTAACAATAATGGCAACAGAACCTCATATTGGACTTTTTTATAAGAACAATGTTGCTCAAATGCAGTCGTTTCTCAAAGTTAGTTGTTTTCAAATTCCAAGCAATATACTGAAAGATGCTGAAAATCATACTTTTTCCACTCGTCTGCTGACAAAAACTTTTCTAAATGGAGAGATCTACATGAGAGATTGGCTCTGCTGGAGCATGGAGAAGCAGGCTCTGCATTGTGTACCCTGTTTCATTTTTAACAGTAATACTTCAAATGCATCAGTTGTGTGTGACCCATCCAGTTGGAGCATCAGTAGAGGTCGGAGGAAGCTGAAAGACTGAACACCTGCACATGAAACTTCAGTATCACATAAAGATAACTATGTTACATGGAAATCAGCTCGTAGAGCAGCACTAGCTGACAGTTCAATTAAAAACTTACTCCCGAGTGAAAAACACAGAAACTGATAACTGGAAAAAACTACTTGCGCACATATTGAATGTCATTCTTTTTCTTTCTAAATGGGGATTGGTTTTGTTTGGTTCCAGTCAATGTATCAGTGACCCTACAAACTTCCTTGGTATACTTGAGCTTCTTAGCAAGTATGACCCACTTTTATTAGGCCATGTTAAGCATGTTCATTATTCACAAGAGAGCAGAAAAGACATGCATGTCCATTATCTGTTTACCAGAACACAAAATGAGTTTATTGAGCTGTGTGAGAATTTGTGCAAACAACAATTCTTGAAGAGATATGACATGCAAAATACTTTTCAATTATTATTAATGCAACTCCACACTGTTCTCATAAAGAACAGATGACCTTTGTTGTTCAATATGTTAAAATTGTAGGAAGTTCAAAGGTTTCAATTGAAGAATAATTCATTTTGTTTGATAATTTTACAAAAAAAAGTTGGAAAAGAAATCGACGCTCATATATTAGAAAATCTGGAAGGCTTCAAATTAAATTTTCAAGTCTACATTGGCCAAGCCTATAATGAAGGATCCAATATGGCTGGGAAGTACAATGGAGTACAAGCAGTCCTTCTTCAGCAAAATCCAAACTGTATTTTCTCCAATTGTGGCAACCACACACTAAATCTTTTCAGCCTTGATTACGCTGAATCATGCAAGGAAGCAATCACATACTTTGGAACAATCCAGCAATCGTACAACTTCTTCAGTAGCAGTCCTCGAAATTCTGAAGCAGCATCTGCCTGTTTCCCATTATGGCATGTCAACGAGATTATCATCACAAACTGATGATGTTAAACCAGTTGCATAGCATTTGGACTCTGTGAGAGGCTTTAAGTGAGCTTGAATCTCTTACTCTCACAGCACAGGCTTGCACTAAGCTTAAGTTAATTCAGAAGTATACATCCAAATTTGAATGCATTTGAATGCATGTCGTTCATGTAGATGAAGCTGCTAAAAATGATCCACAAAACCAATGTTGTTGTAATTGAAGCACACAATGCAATATTAGATGTTGAGAGGAATAACATTGAATGACTTCTTAAAGATATTCAAAAGATTTGTGATCAATGGGATGCAATCCTTTCCGAGTCCTAATCAGTAGCACAGAGTATTGATATTTCATCTGAGTTTTCCACCGATCACAACCTAACATCTCAATATGATGAAGAAAGACACTATCAATTTAAAACCATCAAATCTGGTTTTACATGTCGAATTGAGTCACTGTGACAAATTTGTACCTTTCTTGGATTCCTTTGGGAGTTCAGAGAACTAAGTGATAAAGATCTATCTGTTCAGTGGCTGAACAGTTTCAACAAAAGGTACGATGAAATTTTAAGAGATCTCTGTGACCAGATCATCTTCCTGAAACATATAATTCCACCAACTTTAAAATTGGAATGCAAGCCAAAAGAACTGCATCAAGAAATATTTGATCTCAGCCTGTTGACTGTATTTCCTAATATCACAATTACACTACATATTTTTGTTAGTCTCCCTGCATCAGTGGCTTCAGGTGAATACACATTCAACATGTTAAAACAAGTAAAGAACTATCATTGTTCTACAATAGGAAAAGAGCATTTGAAGGGGCTCACAATGCTTAACATTAACAGTGATGTTGCATGTAAATTAGATTTTTCTTCAATTATAAACAAGTTTGCACACAACAAAGCCTGAAAAACATTCCTAAAATGAAGAGCGTTGCTTGCAGTGGAAACTCACAATTAAAGTTGCGTTTTTAATATACAAGCTATTGGTACAATGTTAATAAATACATGTCTCAAGTGTTCATTTTCATATATTCTGACTCTGTGAATGAGAAGTTAGATAGGTCGGGGGACCAGGGCTGGGCTGGGGCCTCTAAACTCAAAGTGGCCCAGTCTTCTGTCACTCTCTGATTTACCTTTTGGCATCTGATTTAGCTATCTTTCAAAGTCAACTCATTTGCTATTAATAAAACTCCATCTGTCATTTCATGGCACATATACAAACTGCTGCAAGGAAGATGCCAAGGCAATTTTAGAATTTCTTTCTGCAGCCTAGCTGAAACAAAATTTCACTGAAGGGATAAATGAGGAAGTATTCCTTTGCCAACTGACAAAGTGTAATGATACATAATTTGTGAAATTATTTCTCCTCCAAAGACCTCTAAATATGCTACATTGTTATCAATAGAGTGGGAGGAATTGTGCTTTAGACAAGCAGAGTAGAGAATGCAACCTGTACTTGTATCACTAGGATCAACTCCCTATTGAAGACAGAAGAAAGCAACTATTAGAGAACTAGTGTTTGTTTCTGAAGAATTCTAGAATTATGTGTTTTCAAAGTATAAAAACCTGCCTAAATATATGTGAAAGCAAGCTGGGTTTGCAGGTTCTGATTTGGGCTAGTTGAAAATATTCAGATGAAAAGTTTATCAGAAAATGGTATTTTGTCAGTGAAATTTTCCAGAGGAAAATTTAGTTGTTTTTTTCCCAATTACAAAAACAACACGCACTATGAAAAATCTCCAAACTTCTTCTTTTAATATTGTGGATTTATCCCCACATTTTCTTACTGTTTTCAGATCGGAAGCAGAAGAAGTGTGAGAAACTGTAAAGGTTGTAGTGTACCTTTCTTTTTGAAACTAAGACAATCAAAATTTTCTAACTGATAAACTTGAGGATAAAGTCTATGCAAAAATGTAAATTTTTCTCTCACTCTCTCCGAGAGTAAGTGTGATGACCCCCAAATTTCTTTCCAAGTTCTCTAAGCAAGGAAGATTTGTGGAAAAATTGGGAGAAAACCCACTTCAAAAAATCCTGTGGGAAAACAGAATTTAAATCTGATAGTAAAACACTGAAAGGGGATTTTTTTGCATATATATTCCTGTTTTTTGATCTTTACCTGTGCATAGGATTTTCAAGAGTGCTCACCACTGGATTAGTGCTGCTTGTTTTTAAGTAATGAGAATCTGATCACTGAGACCAACAGGATCAGATTTAGTTTTCTGAAACATATCACCATCTATGCCAGCGGTGGGAAATAATTTTTAATGGAGGGCCAGTTCGAGAATTTGGTAAGTGGTCAAGGGCTGCACTCTTCTATGATATTATTGGATTAATGGGATGGAGGTCAGGTGCAGAAGAGAGCTCGGGGTTGGGCACTGAGGAGCAGGAGGAGGTGTGGGGTCTGGGAGAGAGTTTGCATGGAAGAAGAGGTTGTGACTGGGGTAGGGATTGGGATGTAGGAAGGAGTTCAGGGTCTGGGATGGGGTATGAGAGCAGGAGAGGATTCTGTCAGGGATGGTACATGAGGGCAGAGGACCAGATTCAATGACTTCTCAAGGTCCCTTCCAGTTCTAAAATTTAAGAAAATTTAAGATTCTGACCTGGAGGAGGGGTATAAGAGAGGGTGCAGAGGGTTTGGGTTGTGACCTGGAACTAGAATACTGGGTACAGTCTCTGGGCAGGCTTCCTACTGCCATGCCCCCACATGCCATTCCATGTGGCCAGCTGCTGGTCATGTGCTCTTGGTGTGCTGTGCATCCCTTGGGAGGAGGGGCCTCCGCACACTGCTTGCATTGCAAGCACAGCCCAGGTAGTTCACATTGTCCAGTTTTTAGCCAGTGGGAACGGTGAGATTGTGCTGGGGGTAGGGACAGTGCTTAGAACCCCCCTGTGGTTTACATCATGCAGAGAGCACATGGCCCTCAGAGCTGGAAGCTTTGAGCAGTGTCCAGGAATGCAGCAGGCAAAGAGCCTGCCCAAAGTTCCTGCTGGGCCGTGGGCAGATGGCAGACTGGATCCAGTGATTTGGCAGTTCAAATCCAGCCTGCCACTGACCTATGCTTGCCCGCCCTGATCTATGCACAGAACTGCTCTCAACTTCGATGAAAGGGCATAGGCACTCAAAGCTTGCACAGCTATGTCCAACAGCTGGCTTTAATGAATGCAGCTTGTAAATTTCAAGAATAACTTTAAATTCTAATTATTACAAAGTAAGTGTCATTATTTTGGCTCATGAAAGCGGTTGCTTGAATAGCTTAATTCTAACGGGTTGAACATTCTATTGAGATTGGGCAGTTTGCTTGATCTTGGTAATGGAAGTATAAACAAGCAATTTCTGAGAAGACTCACAGATTTTGTTTGTCATTCCTTTTAAAGTGGCTTCAGCAATGCAAGTGAAAAAGCTATTGTGCAGCTGTAGTCTGCTGTAATTAAAATATCCCATAAATGTTCCTTTAAAAAATACATGAAATATACATAACACACGCATTCAGCATCTTGCCCAAAAGTTAAGCCGCTGCTTCAGAGAAGTGTCCTTGGTGACACCACTCAGAATGCACAGTAAGTTAGATTCCTTCTATATTTTATATGTATTCACATTGCTAAGCAATATAGCATTCCTGACATCATCGTATCTGATGATATGAGAAAATGAATGTGGTCACAATATGAAATGGTGATTAACTAAAGATAGAAAGGTAGGCATTAAATTGATTAAAAAACACAGCAATATTTGTAAGAGCTTAGATTAAAAGAGATTTATAAGGTACACACAACCGCTGTGTTGTACCGAGATTATGTTCTTGATAAAACTTTGCAGTGTTAATATAACTTATGCTGTGGTATAAATCTAACAAGAAAAAATGAGCTCAGGGAGGAAAATTGGGATGTGGCTCTCAACCACTCCAAGCCTCAAAAGGGGATGGGATGCACAATCTTTGTTTTGGTCTCCCTAACTAGGAGCATAACACTGGATGTGAACTAAAGATAGACAAAACCTGGGTTGATATTGCAAGTTCACCAATTCTAGCAGGGACAGGTCAGATCCTGAGGCCAAATATCTAATAGCTCCAATGTTTTTGGATAAGTGATTCTGATTTTGGCCAGCCTCTACCATAAGCATAATAAATATACTATAATGGTGTTACACAAACACAGATTAGAGCTAGATTAATAGCTCCGAACTACTACCTTGAGTAGTGCTTACCCGCTAGGCGTGGTATTATAGGCGCGACCCCTACCCGTATCTGATCACCGGATGCTGTCGGTTCTCAGAGAAATGATGGCACGTAATTAAAACATAGCAAATAAGTAAAGTTTTAAAACAACAAGACTATATTGTTTAACAAAATAAATTTACAAACAACAACACTCGATTGAACATGAAGGGGCAGTCCCTTCAATGTTCCCTATACGTTACCAGAGTCGACGACGCACAAGCTGATTGTGGGGTTGCTAGCGACCTACAAGCCGTTGGCTAGTTTAAAGCCTTCAGCGAGGAACTGCCAGGCGTCCCTTGATGGACGTCTCGGTGCTTGGCGACCTTCTATCTCTTGGCTCTTCTGAGCCGCAGGAGAGGAACAGTCAAGGCGATCCCTCGAAGCACAGGTAGAGAGCGATGGCGGCTGCTTCACCTTCCGTGACGAGCTCAATCCTCGTCCTCTTCCCGCACTTCGGAGTGGCACGGCGACGATTGATGCTAAACTCTGTCCTAATCCTAATCCTAATCTAATCTAAAATAAAACCCTATCTAGCCACCGATGTGCCCGACGGACAATCATGACGACGGCCGATAAGCGGTACTGCGACGCAACCTGCCAGACACACACGATGATAGCTAGCCTAACTAATAACTAAACTAACTAACTAACTAATCCTCAACAGAAAGAGAATAAGCCTTCCGCCTGTCTCTTCTGGAAGCTGTATTAGACCTCACTCATGCGACCTAGGACTAAGACAAGACCTCTTTCACACTCTTAACTTATCCTAAGGTTAAGACGCTAAAGGTACCTGACGAACTCGACGAACCTGATGCAACAGAAACTGCTGCGTGGCACAGATTTATATTACCTGGGCTTATACATATTCATGAGTCCACAGGTCTGAATTGATTGGTTCAAGAAGGATGCCATTCTGGCATACCTTTAAAATGATTGGTCAGCGGATGATAACATACGCATATCATTAATTTTGAATCTTAACAGGTCTGTTATGATACATGTGCTAAGTGACACTTGAATACAGAGTTATGGTTTCCCATTTTGATTGACAGGTAGATAACACTTTGACTTGACATATACATAGGTTTACATAGTACATAGTTTGTATACAGATATTTACATGATTGGATACAATAGACTCAACCTTTTACCAGATTGTTACAATTACAATAAAAACATACTGTTGATACATTACTGACACACATACACTTTATACAATTCTGCAATTCTGTGTTACAATGGGATGGTTGAACAGAACAAGGAGAAAGTCACAAATGGATTCCCCTCAAGAAGGAAGCTGATTATGCCAAATGTTTGTCCTTAACTGAGAAATTACTTAGTTTTTAAATGATTGTTTTTATCATTTCTACAACCTTTGGGATGGATTCTGAAGCTTCCTCCACATGTGGAACTGCTTCTGATTGCAATGAAAGTTCAGTGTGAGTAGCATGAGCAGCTGCTGGAGCAGAGACCCTTATTGATAACTCGAGGAAGAAGAAAAGCAAATGTCAGAGCAGTTGTGTCACTGTAAACGGGGAAAATGCTTCCAGGCAGGATTGTTTCAGCATGGGTTCAGGTGCACCCACAGAAATTGTGATGCCAAGAGTGCATAAACAGGCAAACATATACTTCTCCTGGCCCCATGTACAGAAGAGACCCCAGGGCATGTGGATGTAATAGAGAGCAAGCCCATTCCATGCTCACCCTGCAGCCAGGGCTGCTCTCCTGCAGGGGTTGGCCCAGATCCTCAATCTGGGTGTTGCAAGCTGGTGGTTGGGAGCACAGGGACACTCAGGTTTGGTCCAGTTGCCCCTGCATCGAGACAGAAGGGCCACCATCCAAACCAGATTCAATGTGAAGCCCAGTATGGTTGGTTGCATCTCTCAGGAACAGGAACCAGGTCAAATCCTTCTTCTACTGTCCTTGTCACAAACTAGATGTTTTTCCAAAACTGTCCACAAGTGATGGCTATTTTAGTAGCAGCCATGAGGTCCACCTTTGTACAAGTCTTCTCAAGGAGTCAGAAAACAAGTCTGTGCTCCATGGTCTGCACTACACTGCACTAGCATATTAGATTTAAAAAACCCTGGAAGGCACTCTCAATTACCCCTCCCCCATCTCAAATAGACATTCTTGAGGCCTGAAGACAAATTTAAACAGACTTTAAGGTTATTTCAGTTACAAAGTCTTGTAAGCACCAAAACTAAGCATTTAATTCCATCATATCTGGAACATTTTCAGGACAATTCAGCTATCAGGGTATCAGAGGAAGCAAGCAACCCTAGACCTGAATTTTGTACGGTCATGTATGCAAATCTACATGCAACAAGAGCATCCATTTGTGTACCTATGTTATGTGCTTACTTACTGTGATTGATAATTAATTGTCCTCACGGGACATTTACATACACAGTAACAGATTCACATGGTAACTGTGATAATTGCCAATACCAATTTGGTAAATACACAGACGTTTACACAATTCCTTTGGAAAAGAGTCAAATTTATTACGCTTCACATTGAATCTGAAACTGGTGGCCTAAAATCCATTTGAAGACACCATGGATTAAGGGATGGAATAAAGGCTCTTTGGTCAAGACTGTATGCTGTAATTCCAGGGATATGTCATACGGATATGCTAAAAACTGCTGAGGAACAGATGGATGTACTAGTTAATAAAAGAGTATTCTTGAATAGTTGAAAAAAAGTACAGGCAAAAAAAAATTTTCATTCCAGGTATGAACTTTAATTTCAAGCATGCAACTCCAAAGACATTGACTAAAAACCAGAGTTATTTTAGATTGAGACAGATAGCATTTGTATTTTAAGAGATTTGAAGGATGGAGTAGCCTCAATGAAATTGTTAATTCCTAGAAGTTTTGAAACCGTTAATGCTACTCCTTAGATAGGAGAGCACCAAGAAATTAAATAAGTAAATCACAAATTAAACCCACTACCTAAGACTTGCTCTTTAATTATTGGCATTGCTTCCAAAAAAATTGCATCAAGACCTATTGTTGCAGGGGGAAGTTTTTGCAAGTATGGGTCTCTGAAGATTTCAATGAGAGGATGCTCAGCACCTCAGAAGGAGATGGAATGTTTCACCCCCAGGATACAAACCTGGCAGTACTAGTTTTCTCATAGCCATCTGCCTTTATGGTCCCAATTCTGGAATGAGATCCACTTCAGGTGGACCCAACTGCAGGATCACAGTCAGAGAATTTTGAAGGCGATGTTTTATTTTTTTACCTTGTATTTCATTATTTAAAATGTGCCCTACCTTGCTTTTCATGATGCTATTTCTCCCCCAGATTGATTCCTAACACCACTGATGCAGTCTGCCTACATGCTGTGAGCAAGCACTATGTTGGGTAACTAGAGGCCTCCTGGTACAAGGAAATATGCTGGATGTGGCCAGAAGACTTCCAGAAGATTCCAGGCTGCTCTGGACAACAGAGCAGTCTCCAGAGAATTGTACATCGGCTGAAGTAAATTAGAGCAACTTCTGGTTGCTTTCATGTTTCTGGGTGGCCCAAGTGTAAATTAGAGTGCAATTATGACTTCGGCTATTTCTACAGAAAAAACCCAGAGCTGGCCCATACCAGGTGACCTGGGCTCACGGAGCTCAGGTTAAGGGGATGTTTATTTGCAGTGTAGACATTTTGCAGCAGGCTGCACTCCAAGGTCTGGAATCCTCCCACCTTGTGGGGTTCTAGAGCCTAGGCTGAAGTCTGAGGCCAAACCTCAACTACAATTAAACAGCCCATTAGTCCATACCCCATGAGCCAGAGTCAGATGGTATGGCCCAGCCACAGGTTTGTATTTATAGCGTGGATGTACCTTGAAAGAGACACCTTTGACATACCCACCTCTTCATCTGGGGGCACCGGACAGAATTAAACCTTCATTCTCCTGCCCTATTTTATACACCTGGAGTACTTTGCCTGCCTTCCACCAAATACCCTTCTCAGGGGCAGTGGGAGCTGTCCAGGATTCTCTGCTTGGTGTTCCCACCCGGTTCCCTCGTTTTAGCCGTTTGACTCTCACACCTGTCCCTGTTTTCTCTTTATTTGTTGCAAGTAATTAGTTGGTTATCTGGGCTCTGTGGACCCTCCCTATAGGCTGGAGGGAGATCCTTTAGATGTAGGCAGGCTGCAGGCTGGCGCCCACCCACCTTCCAGACACCAAATACCCTTCTTCTCTCCCACAATCTCAAAAATAAAACAAAAAATCCTCCAAAATCCCACAGTGCTAATTTACAAATTTGGATTTATTGCAATAAAATATTCAATTTAAAAAAGAGATTATCCATGACTAATGCCTCCAGAAGCCTTATATAAAAATTACAAAATTTAACTAGTTGAAGGAAAACACACACATAATCATTTCAAACAATTAAGTAGTGAGGTAAACCCTTCATCACACCCACAAAATGCAAACATGAATACAAGTCAATGTAAAGCAGTGTTTGTCATAAGGCAAGTAGGGCTGCAATGCTGCAACTTTAAGAAGTTTAAAACGCAACTCTATAACCTCCCCTGCATGCCCTCACAGGCAAGTGCCATCCTCTATTGTTGAGCTAATGGTTCAAACTATACCCTGTTCTCCCCTCTAGTTCTTATAACCTCTCCCCCAGAGCAGGTTTCTCTTTTGTATGTACACGTGGCTGATCACATAAGCAAGGTCTAGTCTAAGACCAAGTGAAAGAGCAAACTGAATGTGGACTTTGACCCTCTTCCACTCTCCTCAGACACCAGACATTTGATGACTGCCAGCTTAAAGAAAAAATTTCAACTAGCACAGCTTGATTGCTATTTAAGCATTTTTAGTCAATTTTCCAAGATAGAACCTCCTAGAAAAATTACACGGAAAAGCACATATAAAAATAAGACTATCTGGAGACAGCTTTAATTTGTATAAAACCTTCCTCAGATTTTATGTGCCTGTTTAATCTTGTAACAGCTGCTTCTCCAAGTACTCATTTGAGCTAAATATATCACATGACAATGCATATGCTCTTTCTAAAATAAAAATAAAAAAACCTGAATGCCTTCTTAAATGATTCTGCACCTAGCAATATTCAAGCAGCACCTACTGTTACCATTAGAGCTAAGTACCTGAAATAGCCATTACTGTCAGTCGAAATTTTTAAAATTTCCCCTCTCTCCTCACAAACAGTTCTTGAGTTACTTCAGTGAGTTAAGTGCTGTGAAGAATGTTGGAAATGAGAGTAGAATTGGCACACTTGCCTATATCCTACTGACTGTTTCGGTGATGCTGAGGAATCCAAGTCAGATAGGCACTTTTGAAAATTTTACCCAAACTGTAGAGCACTAGTCACAGAACAAATTCACAACAAATAGCAGACTTCCCATTCTATCCTGTCGGCATCCCCTAAACCTCTTCTGCAGGAGGCAGAGAGGTTCACTACGTAGTTAGTTCAGTCTGTGTCCATTTTCGTGGAGGCTTCTCTGGTTTGGTCTCTTGTCCTCTGATGGACTGGGTTGTAACCATTAAATCACTTCATTTAAGCCACTGATGCATCAAAGAATGGGGGCTGCTTTTTGACCAAATTTCCCATTATGGCTTCTCACTGGGGATGCCTCAACTTCTGGGTTCCCAAAGAATGCTAACAGTAAAATTAGTCCCATGGTGTTTGAAGTTAGGTATAGAAAACTGAGGCACATAAATTAAAGGCCAGTTTTGAAAAACTGGGCCTGGATCACAACCAGCCAGGTCTGACTGGAACTACTATAGTGATAGTGAGAGACTACTCATGTCATTATCACTTCTACGAAGCGCAGGAACTACTGTGAATTCTGTAGATGTGCACACTGATGGTCTTATGCCCAGGGAAACCCTTTATATTTTTGCATTGATTCCAGAGAGTTCAGTGGAAATGATCAATGCCAGTGATCTCAATAAGATATTTACTATAACTTTAAAAAAAAGAAAAATAAAATCTTATTAACTATAAAAAATGTGGACGTACATATAAAGATAGTGTCTGCAATTTTCATTCCTCTGCTGTGCTTAAGGATTTGGGATATGTGCTTTGCCCTGAGACTAATCAGTTATACATCAAGATATAACAGGCTGTGCATGACACGCTTGCCAGAAGCACATTACAGTCAGGTAAAGGTTTCTGAAAAATCTCTAAAATGGCAAGATTCCAATGGAAAAAGAGGCAGAGAAATGTAACTTCCCATAAATGCCTGTACTGTTTCCCACCAGTGCTTGTTACAGTACTTCAGTGGTCACAAGAGCTACATTTAACAGATTTTCATTTTCTCCTTGGAAAATGTTATCAAGTTAAACAGGGTTGAGAAAGAGTGAGTGGGAAAAAGCAAGCAGCTACATTTCTGAATCTGTATGGGATGAAGTTACTCTGTGGATAGCTGATCACACCTGACACCCACATAGTGAGAATGGGTACCGTAGTCCATGATAGTGCTATTGATCAAATATTCCCCTGTTGAATTAAAAACATTGTCAAATACTACACAATACTAGAATGGCCAAAGTAATTAACTTCATAGCTGTTAGCACTGGTTTTCTCCATCAGAGTACACTGCAAATAAACAGCCAATAACTATATTCTGCATGTTTGAAAAAAAAAGTTATCACTATTTTTTTTTCTTTGCAGGAACTTTGTAAAAGACTCCCCATCACAGAGCAACCCCTTGCAGGGGTCTGTTTCAATTTTCCCACAACCCTTTTCAGCCTATTCCTGCCGCAACGGTGGCTAGCTGCAATAACCTGACCATGCAGTGAAGTCATTAACAGAAGCCTACTCCTTCCTGGGTATCGAAGTCTGAAACAAACAAATCTCAAACTGAGAAGTAGCCCCTTTCCTGAGGGCCTGTCTTTTCATTTAACATATTATTCTGTCCACTCAACTATCACACTTCCTAGGTTCTTGATCACTTAGGGCTGACACTTCTGAAGTATAGCACGCCTGCTTCTTTTGGATTATACTTCATTCTCTCCTGAGCAGCCACCTCCAAGCCTGACTACCTTGAGTTTTGCACAGTACTCTACCTGCCTTGTGCACTCCTTAGAGATTTGCATTCTTCTCTCCAGCTTAAGTCCACACTCACTATAAATGTAGCAGGGCAGGTTAATTGGCCTGGGCTGACAGACCCTTGGCTTCTTGGCCCTTAAAGGGGCAGACCATTCTGTTCCAGCACTACTACTGAATAGAATTGGTCTTTTAAAACAGGGTTCGGGATTCACAGAAAAAACAGTTGGGGGCTGCACACAAGACAGAAGCAAAAGAAAAAAATAAAAAACAACCCTCAAACATGGCCCCTGACTGAGAAGGAGAAAGACACTCCTCACATTCTCCTCACACAAGAGCCCAGAGGGACCAATGCTGGAGTGGGAGCCCCACGCCTCGGGGACCACATCCTGCCCAAACCTGAAGTTCCCCACCCCTGTTTTAAAAGAAGGGTCTTTAAGTACCAGGTGCAGGTACTGAAATATCTTGCAATATCTTAACACTAGAGGGTTCATTTAAAAGGTGCTGACTCAGAAAATACAGCGGGAATTCAGAACCCACCAGCAGCTCCTCTCCAACCCTTCCCTTTCAAGTGCTGGGAACAAGGAGAACCAAAGGTAGTGTGGACTCAGTGGAGGAATGGGATGGGAAAAGGTAGGATGGAGCAGGGACGCAGCACTCCCCACTAACTCACAAAGATAGTACCCCTGATCATTTAAAGCTTTGAGCATTTCTAATGGATTAATGGGTGTGCAGTATATCTGGTACCACCTTAATCTCACAAGTATCACAAGATCAGCTATTCTATCCAGTATTAAATAAAGAGGTAATTTTGAAAAATAAATGCATATAATACTGGATTTTATGACATTCTATACTTTAAACTGGAGAGATTAGCTTCCTTGTGGCTCTCTCTCTCTCTGCTAGAGTCAATATTAGAAAGGTTTTTTTTACCATATTGTATTTTGTCCCATTTCTGGGTATTTCATCATCACCTCAAACCCAACATACGAGTGTGATATGTTCAGATTCCCCTTCCCTTTCAGTTCTCAGGCTCAACAATGCTCAGCAGGCAGTAGTCAATTTAGCAAGCGATCTTATCCATCACTGCTGAAAAAAATAGTGGGCATTGACTAATGAATGGAAGATAAATCACAAGAGGGTTGTCCATTCAGGCAGGGCTGAATGACTCTGACAGAGCCCTGCATGAAAGCTCATTTTGTGCTAGCCTGTACAATGTGTCATTTGTAGAGTGTTGCTCTCCAATGATATCAGTCTCTCCTCAGTATGAAGCCCTCTCCCTTTATTCCATCCATAAAGGTGTCCATTCTGTAAGAAGGGAAATCTCAAAGCAACAATGAGACACTATTATGATCTAAAAATTCAAGTTCAGAGGTAGGCTTTGTCGTCTGCTGCACCCTAAGCCAAATGCAGCCACTTCTCATCACCTAAGGCATGAGGGGTGGGGGAGGCGGAAGGAATGGAAGGGTCCAGCAGCTGGTTTAAATCATTTTAGTGACACTGAAGCCTATAGCTCCTTAAATGCACTGCATCTCTCTGACTGGGCCTGTTTATTATTACCAGACCAAAAATGTCTCTGAGTGGTGTACTATGCTACCTCCTAAAATTAGGCCAATGCTATTTTTTCCAGTACTTTGACACCCAAGAAGCGAGTTCGATCTCCCCTCTTGAGGAATCAGAAGGACACATACTCTCAGCCACTGTGTGTAATGTTGCCTTTGACACTGGAAAGTGGGGCAGTGAAGAAGAGTGAACTGTGGGGGAAGGGATATTTGCTAAACACCACGTGGGAACTACTGAAATGCTAGAAATTACTTGTCCATGATGAGCGAGTTCTATTTAGAGTTAGCTTTGTTCTTAAGCATGTTTTTATGCTGGGAAGTGACCTAGTAAAAAACAGCACCTTCCTCATCAACAGATAGGACTCCAAACACACGAGGAGCACAACTTTTACTCCCACTAACCATCCAGAGGGAAGACTCAGAATTGCAGATTCTATTCCATATTGCACCTCAAAGGAGTTGTTTAGAAAGTGCCAATTAGCTACACCTGTGCAATCCCACTGACAAACAGAGGTATGCGCAGCTGTTAGTGAGGGCTTTAATTGGAAGATAGTGTTGCACAGGTGTGGCTGACGGCCCACTTTGGCTAGTAGAACTTTTAACTGTAGATGCCAGAATAAAAAAGGACTTGGCGTGATATTTAGACACCCAGGTGTATTCATAGGCCTGGCAACAAACCTCTCCCCCCCACAAAGCTACACAATATTTTATTTTAATATATTGGTTCAGGTTACAAATTGTCACTAAAGTAGTAAACACAGGAACCATCATGCCTTGTTTGCAGTGACACGTGATAGAATAGCTCCGCATTCATTAGGTTTCTATTTGTTCCTTGTGTTCTGTTAAATATTTTACGGTCTTGTTTAAACAGTTCTTGCCTACCTAGAGAAGATGTAGTTTATGAAAACAGGGTTCATGGGCCACATTTCACTGCTTCCAAACTTGCTCTACGAGAGGCTTAGCACAAAGCCATGGAAAGACTATTTGCAAAAATTGCTGGAGACCAAAGCACATGTTGGATTGTTCTTTTTTTTGCACTATCATTCTAGTTAGTTGGGAGTAATCAGAAAACCACCTCACAAGTTCTGAAATTTCTAATGCCATCTACATAGTAATTTCCCTCAAAAGATCTCGTATCACTTTATAAAGGAGATTGGAATTATATTCCCATTTTACAGAGGGGGAAATTGAGGCGGTGAAGTGATCTGCCCAAGGTCACCCAATAAAGCCAGTGACAAAGCCAAGCATCTCCTGATTCCCAGCCCCATGCTCTGATCACTAGTTTAGACTGTCTCATAAATATTTTATGATTTTTAACAGATTTTAACATTTTTTCTTCACTGACAATTTCCTTTTTAAAATGACTCATTCATCCACGTGGATAGCAAAAGCCTTGCCATGTGGCACCTTGTGTATTTTGGTTTCAATACAAATACTGTAGAAAATAGACTATTACTTGTCCAAACTACTAGACAAATAAGAGCACAAAGGGAATCAGAAATTCTTCTGAAAGATTAGCTAATACGTACAAACAGGACTAAATTCAGGACATGAATAGTTTGGCTTGAGCGAAAGGAGAACACTAGAGAAAGCTACTTTGCTCTTAGAAATCAAATGCTTGCTGGCAAAAAAATAAACATTTAACAATTTGTCAATGACCTGGGGCAAAATTATGTGGTTTTAAACAAGCAAATATTCCCACAGCTCTTAAGCCTATGGCTCTTAACACAGAATTTCCATAGAGTATTTGGTTAAGGACCACATAATCTAATCCCTAATTATGATGTTTATATCCAAATATAAACAAACTGAAATTATTTACAAAATTTATTTGTAATGAAAGGCTCTTGTGTCTGACACTAACTGCTCACATTTCATTCTATTAGCAGCTGTTTAAAACCCTCATTACAAAAATACAAGCTAAAAGACACAGATGAATCACCACTGTTTGTATACACTGCATTAAAAAATGTTAGACAACCTTAACTGTAGTTGTTGCTACCAGCTTTGCCTACAAGTTTCCAAGTTAAATCACCAGTTTGCAGTTATGAAAAAAAAGACAGACATAGAAAATTACATTTACAAATACAAAGCTGCTGAATTTCTTTGATCCCAAAATAGCTGCAAGAACATGTCTCAATTTACTTTCTACTGCAGAAATAGAGTCTATCATGAAATGAAATATGGCATAATAATTGTATTATTTGACTTTGCTTTGGTATGATATTGTATGGAAGACTCCAAAAAGCAATTCTGTTTCCTTTGCCTGATCCTATGATTACAAGAGATTGGACTGAATTAATTTAAGTGTATTATTCAGATAGCCACGGCAGAAATAACTGTATTATAAAGCATCTTAAGTAATTGCCACACCCGTAGAATAGAATACCTTTTGTTTCCTCAAGACAGCTCTACATTGCTTCTAGATCATCCAACATTGTAACTGGTTAGGCAGTTCCAAGTATTTTGTCAAAAAGTAGAACTTCCTGTTTTCAGCTAGAAGACAATTACTGCAGCCTACTATATATATATATATATATATATATATATACACACACACAGGTTGCACCTCTGAAAACTGGTACTCTCTGGTCCAGCAACAGCAGTGCTGGGGCCAGGGACTGGAGAACCCTGGCATCCCATGGCAGTGTGGAACCAGGGGTTGGGGAACCCCAGGCATCGGCAGCAGCATGGGGCCAGCAGGCGTAGATGCCCAGCTGCCTGTGGCAGCATGGGGCTGGAGGCCGGAGAAGCCTGGCCAACTGTGGCAGTCTTCAGAAATATGGAGCCAGAGAACAGCCAGCAGCAGTGCAGGGTCGGGCGCTGGAGAAACCCGGCCACCAGCAGTAGCACAGTGCTGGGGAAATCTGGCAGCCCAGGACCAGGGTCAGCGGCAGCCGAGAGGGGGAGAGGTTGGATGGGGCCAGAGGCAGGGGGCCCGGCTGGCTGGGGGCCCGTGGCAGGGAATACTTCCCCTAGTCCAGCAAATTCTGTCATTTGGGACCGGTCAGGTACCAACCATACTGGACCAGGGAGGGCCAACCTGTATTACATTATAAGCACAAACACACTGGAATGAATGAGAGGAAGAAAGAATAAACCTAAGAAAGTTGTGATTTTTCAATCAATGAAAATGAAGCAATGTTTTTTGTACTTTTATGTGTTCACTTTAAAATTGCGTAAGATGATCACACTGAAGCATATTTTGAAGTTGTCATTCTAAGTCAATGCGGAATATTGACTGAGTAAAAACTCCTAAAGTAATCCATTTTTGACACTGAATGTTGAATCTTTGGTTAGTCCTAAAAATTCAGTGTGCCGGAGGTTATGCTGCAATGCTGGACTATCCACAATATGGGTTTAACTGCAACTCAATGTCCTGGTAAGACCTTTTCAGGGAGGGGAGGGGGCACAGCGGAGGGCTGACTCTGATTCTAATATAGTATAATCTAACAGTATCCTGAATGTTTGGGCCTTAAACTCTTGATGCGTGCTTGCTTCAGTTAGTATTTACTAACATACTGTTAAATATATATTTTTTCAGAGCATTTGAAAATGCATGCACAGTATTTATTGGTGCCTCAATTTATACTGAAAAGGCTAATGAGTTTAGATAAACAGTCCAAGGTTTGTATAGCCAAGCATACCACTTAGGACTAGAAAATTGTCTGGAATTGTAATGGAGTCAACTCACTGCTGTGGCTCCTCCTGCTGGTCCCTTTGGCAATTAGCTCTGTCCTCAACCATGTGTCCCGATGCGGTGGAGGTGAGGGGGCAAGGATTTCACGGGCTCCCCTATCCCCAAGCCAATCAGGGTCTGTGGGCAGGGGAGCACGTGAAGTCTCCTCCCACCCCTGCCAGGGATGGGACATACCTAGACGGAACAACTCCCTTCCGCCCGACATCCTGCTACCACCGCTTTCAAAATTATTGCCCACCCCTGGTTTAGTGGGTCTTAACTAGGCCTACTAAATCGACCCCTGGAGGAGTGATTGCCGCAGTGCCAATCACTCAGTAAATGTAGATCTGCCCTCAAATTCCCCACTCCATCAAGAGATTTGATGGCATGTCTAAGTCGTTACTGGAGCAGTGACTGCAGCACTTGTTTGTATCCCTCAATGTCTATGCTCAGATGTATGCTAGGATGTTTTGAAGAGTTTACAAGAGCCTTTGGAAAGCACTGCTCCAAAATGTGCAGCTGCTCACTTATGAAATCGGGAGGTTTGGCTTCTGGCCTCACTCTCCCAAACATCACAGTGTGACTTCTGTTATTCCGGTCCAGGTAAATCTCTCACAAAGGCCAGCTGGGAGCTAAGGGTTGGGTCAGTCCTTTTAGACCAATTAGTTTGTCAATTCCCATTAACACTAAGTGGCTTATCATTCGGCACCAGTGACATCTGTGGCTGGAGAAAACACTTGCCTGAATTCTTACTTTTTTCCCCTTTATAAAAGAATTTAATTTTGGTTCTTTTTATACATATACATATACATACATATATCTATATCTATATCTATATATATATATTGAGTAAAATATAGTGAAATTCTATGCTTCTGAAAGTAGCGAACAAATAGTATCAGCAAGAGCTCGGTGTAGCACCTCAGCTATTCTATTTCAATGGCCTGTTTTAGTGAAGAGATAATCAATCATGCTAAAAGAGTTTGGGGGCCTGGAAAAAGATAAAAACCTATGAATAGCTGGCAGATAGTAAAAGGGAGACTAGGGATTTGGGATTTGTGGGCTCTAATCCTAGCTGTTCATTTAAGTGTGGTATAACTTCAGGCAGACCTCTTCAACACATTCTATGTCCTGCAGTATACCCACCCACATATCCAAAGATTTAGTACTAATACAGGAGAGTTGAGGCATCAGCACCTGGTAACACTTTAATCAGGCGAGATTTGAAAACTAAGTTCTACCACTATAAAATTGCTACATGCTTATTTCCCTTATGCCATCCAGCTCAAGTGAGCTTTATTTAAAGCCTTAGAAACAGACCTAACAATTCAGCCATAGGGTAACCATCACATTTCAAGAGGCACGGAGAGAGGAAAAGAAAAACTGAAAAAGATATTTTTTTGGCAGAAGAAATAACATGAAGGTTCTGGAACAAAACACTAGCTCCATTCCATCTGTCCTTTTCATTCTAGCCCTTTCCAACTTGCCTCGGTCATTTCAACCTTGTGACCCTATTGTGAATTGGTTCTGGGAGTAAGCTTCATATACATTAGTAATTTTAAGGAAACATAAGTCATGACATTTACATGCTGAGTAGTTAAAGAAAATATAGTGAGAACGGCCTACTTTACCTCATATCTCCATATGCCCTCCTGTCAGTGAATTTGTTACTCTCTTTTCTCAGTACACAAAGGCATCCATGTACTTTCAGTCTCAATGACTCAATTTAGGTTTTAAAAAAGCAGGGGAAAAGTAAGTTTTCCAAAAAATAACGTATTGTGTGTGACTTAGTGTTTTCAGTCCTGGTTTGACTCCACTGAGTTAGTTATATGTGAGATGAATTCGGTTCTTAGTTTTTAACAGCAGCTGTTTGGAACTATGGCTCCAAAATGCAGCCCTCAAAGCAGACAGACAAGCTACTTACATTTTTTGGGGGGAAATAGTTTCAGAAAAACTGATACATTTAGGGGGGAAACAGTTAGAAATTACATGCTGTAAGCATGTGAGTGCAAGTACTTGTACAGGGAATAAATTCAGGTCTCGTACACTTGGAAAATATGAGGTGGTGAGAGAACAGGTGCAAGATACAGCAGCTTAGACTCCTTTCTGAACTCAACCATTGACATCTTTATCACTTCTTGCCTTTAACTTCTACCCTTCACATCTGAATTCCTCTTTTATTTTAGTGATCTGTTTAATAGCAGCTGCTCTATTTTTATTTGTAGAAAAAATTGCAGCCTGCTGAGTGATGTTTGGCAAGTTACTTCCCTTCTCTGTGCCTTGATTTGCCCATCTGCAAACTGGGGGTGATTCCTAGACTAAGGCCTGAAGGGACCATCACAATCACCTAGTTTGACCTCCTCCACACTGTGGGTAGCAGAAGCTCATCCACCCTTTTCTGTAATAGTCCTATGATTGAATTATGTTCCCAAATTAAGATTTAAAGACTTCAAATTACAGATAACCTTCCTATTTATACTACCTCCCTTTCTAAAGCACTTTGAGATGTGCTGATGAAAAGCACTATGTAATTATTAGGAATTATTGTTAATGAAATCTAATTTCATGGTTGCATTTGAAGTCATGTGACATGATTCAAATAAAAACAAATAGCTTCACAACAGCACCAAAATGCAAACAGAAGTACTTTACAGGGTGACTCATCAGTCTAGCAAGATGATTACTCTTAAGGAAGGTGAACATGTTTTACACACTGAAAGGGTGAAGATGGTGGTCTGATCATGTGATGCAAACACTACTCTATAACTGTAACTTCAGCACAGCAAATTGCAGAGTACACTTTGGACTGGCTAGCATCCTTGCAATACCAGAGAGTAAAGCGGCCAAGAGATTTTTGAGTAATTGCTTCTTCATCAAACATGCAAATTTTTCAAGATTGAAAATGTTAGCAAAAAAACTGGGTTTGACACATTTCCCAATGTGAAGAAGTCATTTTTTTTAATTTTCAAAATATTTCACTTCACTTTCTTTGTAAACATAACACAATTGAATTCCTGGTTCAAAATACTTATTCTTTTAGAAATGTAAATTACACTGAAAAATATACATGAAAAAAGATCTAATTCAAGGGTTGTTGAATTCCTGGTTCAAAAGCTATGCAAATGAGGCTCAGCGTTGGAATATCGCCGAGCCTCATTTGCATAGCTAATGAGCCGCCATTTTCGCGGAAGAGGCTTTTGCGCAAGACGGGGCTGTCTACACTGCCCCTTCTTGCGCAAGAAAAGCCCTCTTGTGCAAAGCCGTTATGCCTGAAAATAATCAGCATAACGGCTTTGCGCAAAAGGCTCGGCGATATTCAAGCGCTGAGCCTCATTTGCATAGCTCTGGCTCAAGATTGTGCCAGACTAGACACAGCCAAGATGTAATGTTTGTAAATTATCAAAATGAAACATTTTGATCACCTGAAAATGAACATAAGTTCTGATTTTTCACTTTGTGAATATTTGCAAAATGTTGATTTGTTGTCCCCATTTGAGAAAGGGAAAAATTCAAACTCTTGAAATATTTGAGAAATGGGTAAATCAATGCCCACCCCAGGGGGGTGTATTGCAGAGGGCATTCAGGTAACAAGTGGGAAAGCGATGGCTCCTCTCACTTACTAATACAAACAAATGCTGGACAGTTTCTGCTTTATTCTTATGTAAGATTTATACTGTAGTATCACCAAAAGGTTCCAATGACCATCACAACGCCATTGTGCTAGCTGCTATGCAAATACAGAAGAGATGGTCACAAATGTAAAGACAAAACAGATAGAACAATTATTCTATTTTATATCATCAGAATATAAAAATGGCCATACTGGGTCAGACCAAAAATCCATTTAGCCGGTATCTTGTCTTCTGACAGCGGCCAATGTCAAGTGCCCCAGAGGGAATGAACAGAACAAGTAATCATCAAGTGGTCCATCCTCTGTCACCCATTCCCAGTCTCTGACTGAATCTGGAGACACCATCCCTGCCCATCTTGGCTATTAGCCATTGATGGACTTTTCCTCCGTGAAGCAAGCAGTGCTGGATAAATATTTTCAGACAGAATACCTTTCCAGCCAAAAATGCTGAGCTGATGGAGTCTAAACTATACACGGGAATGCATTAAACTATAATGTCAAAACTTTTGATGGAAACCTGGTAGATAGGCAGGTTGCCAATTCCCTAACTCCCTTCCAGGCTCAACAGGAAGCTTTCAACCTGCCTGCTTACCTGTCAGCCACTTTGCCAACCAGCCAGACGGTTCGCAAAACTGATTGCTCTATTTTGCAAGAAATTCTGGCATTTAACTGTTTTATTCCAATTTAGAATGAAGTAACCCACTGATGACTCACAATTTCCTTTTTCAGTCAGCTTTGGAAGGAAGTAACATGTGAAGGTACATTTTTAGAATCCAACCCGAGATCTAGAAAGATGATTAAGCAGAGCCAAGGGGCATGTCAGCTATTGAGTTGAACGCTGCATTTGGGGGAAGAGAGGGTTAATAAAATTCTTCAAAAGTGGGTATAATCTTCTTCTTCTGAGTCATCTAAAACTAAAGGGCAGACCAATGACATTTATTGGGGGGAATAGAGAGACTCCCAAATAAGGAGAGAGTGAAAAAAATTAGGTCTTTATAGTTTGAAGTGGTAAATGATATAATGATATAGAGATGGTGGACTTTGCATCAAAGCTAAAGGACAACAAATGGAAGTGAAAGGGAAATATTGAAGCTAAAAGGAAACACTGTGCACAATTAATCTGTGAAACTCATTACCACAAGATATAATAAAGACCAAGAGCTTCCCTGGAATCAAAAAAAGTTCCACTTGAACATGGAAAAGAGAATTTATATATGTAAGATATGTAATTAAAAAATGCATGAGAGAAACTCTTATGCCTCATAACATAAACCAATCACTAAGTGCTTGAGGTTTAGGAGGACACTCCCCATGTGGGTAGTTCATTGCTAAATTTTACATTATCAGACATCTTTGACATTACTCTGAAATATCTGCTGTTGGCTACTGTTAAGAAAAGATAATAATAATAATAATAATAATAATAATAATAATAATAATAATAAATGGATCATTAGTTTGATACAATGTGATTATTATGTTTCTACAAAAAATGTTAACTTCTAGACGATGAAGCATTTCTACATTTATAACTGATGTGTCAATTAATCACATTTTCTTAGTGATTACAATATATGGGAGACGGATAAAGCTGAAAATTGCAATTGGTCAATTGAGCCCACCTGAACTGTATTAGGAAGATTAACAGAACATCAAGCATGTTTAGAAATGTTACAGAAAGCCACAGCATTTAAAAAAAAAGTCTACAAGCCCCAATCTTTTTCAATTCATTGCCTTCATACTAAAACTAGATTATCAACATTTTCTTTTGGCTGTATAAGATAGGCAGCAACCTTATTTACATAATTACAATTATGCATAACAATGAGATTCCATCTTAAAGATATAATAGCATTCCAAACACAAAGGAAAGGACTTGGATTACTGCACTGTTTTTAAAGAGGAAAAAAAATCTACAAAATGGCACTTAATATATTGCCATGCACACGAACAAAATGCCATATAGAGAAAAGCGTCTTGTTGATTCTGCATAGTAATAGTTCATTAAGAACACATAATTATGCTGATTTAAAATATAAAGTGCAAATTGACCTTTAAAAAAGAAACCCAACCGGCTAAATCCTGCTTTTAGTTACATCAAGGCATCCCTACTGATTTCAATGGTGGTTATAGAATTTGGCTAACTCCTTGAGTATTCTTAATCACATCAGTAATGGTAAACATTTTGATTGCTGTTTCACTGAGTTACTCTGCCTAGAAAACCCTCTAGCTACATAAAAAAAATCCTAGCTACATAAAAACTTTCTATGAGTCTTTAACAATAGCGTAATCAAAAACTTCCAATCTCATTTACACCAATGTAAATCCAACATCACTGAAGGCAACAGAACTCATTCATGTTTACACTGGTAAAAGAACAGGCTATGGCTCCATGAATTCACCAGTTATAAAAATACCCATAGAGCCTTGCAGCATTATTTCAAGGTTGTCCAATCCAGGCTTTTGGCAGATGGGAAAATAGCCAAGGACTCCTCACTAAGAATGCTGAGCTGGCACTAGCTCAGATACATGTGAACCTGCAGGACCACTCCTTTGATACCATCAGGGCAAGGTCCAGACCACTTAGGATGTTAGGTTGACAATTTCAGTTAGAAGTCAAGTGGCAGCAAAGCATGGACCATAGCTCTAACATGCTCAATGTGATATCCCCCTTAGTCAGTAGACTGCCAGTTTCTGCACTAACTTCTTTGTCATGGGTGGCATGTATAAGAGGCACCAACCTGGCCCCACCCACACTCCATTCCCAGCCCCTACGTCCCTTCAGCATGTCTTCTCCAGACCTCCCTCAGGGGGCCTACACCACCCGCTGGTGGAGGAGTGTCCTGCCCCTAAAGTAATGAGACTCCCCCAAGGCTCTGGACAGCCAGGGTGGAGCTGGGGACATGCCTCCGGCAGCCCTAGGTTCACCCACCAGTCATGGTCTGTGGGTTACAACTAATTATTTATGCTAGTGCACACTGTGGGCTAAATGCTTTAGAATAGTCCCCGCTCAGAGAATAAATTCAGCACTACTTGATCAAACTAGGCAAAGACAATCAATTTAGCAGTGTAGGGACTGAAGGATCTTGAGGTTTGATCCCTCACAGAGCATATTAAAGTAATCCAACCTAGGTGGGACAAAGGCATGGATCCCTGTGCCAAGAGCTGCATCAGGGTGGGCAAACTGACTTGAATAAACCAGAGCTAGAACCAGCTGCAGGTCTAAAATGACTTTTGAGCTGCAAAACTGTAATAGCAAAGTGCGAGCACCTTCCCTCTAACAAAAAAATTGCTCAGAACACCTTCAATATCTGCAGCGGGCACTTTGATTCTAGTAACTGAAAAAGAGTTAGTGCC
Organism: Apalone spinifera; assembly: GCA_030068395.1. Lineage (NCBI taxonomy): Eukaryota > Metazoa > Chordata > Testudines > Trionychidae > Apalone > Apalone spinifera. The sequence continues at coordinate 142,156,010 of CM057845.1, read as the reverse complement.
GCAGGGGACTGCCACTCCCCACTCAGCTGAACCACTTCATGACTCATTTGGGGTCATTCAGCCCCTTGCTTTGGAGGCTCTTGTCCTGCAGCTGCTCTCTCTCTAGTCCATAGCTACAACAGCTATTGTGGCTTAGCTCTCTGGCCAAATCACCATCTTCCACTTCTGGGGTACTATTCTTCCTTATTCTAAGCCTCAGGCAATTCCATCTCCCCTGTGTTGGCTGCACCACTCTTGCCATTGCTTACAGGGGATCCTTGACCTGCCCTCTACGCTAGGGCCAGTCCCCCCCACCACCATCCCAATCAGCAGCCCAGACCTACCCCTCTTGGACCTTACTGACACTTCCCTAGACTGCTTCCTATTTTGCTTCTCTGAGGCTCCTACTCCCATGCCCTGGGGAGCCAACAGCCTGTGTGGGCCCGTTGGCAAGGGGGTGGAGCTGGTTCCACACTCCTGGAAGGGAAAGATCCTTAGGCAAAGAGGGCAGGGATCAGGACAGCCAGCCCTCACAGTGCTACTCAGAGCACAGAATGCTCCTTCCTTCTTGCTCAGAGCCATAGTGATCATGTGGTGCAGTGCTCCAGCAGTGATTTAAAGGGCCTGGAGCTTCAGAGGTCACCGTTGCCACAGCAGCAGTAGTAGCAGCTGGGAGGCCGGGCCCCTTTGAAATACCAGGTCCCAAGGCAACTAGCATCTTTGTTCCCCCCGTCTTGTATCAGGGAACATGATTACACCCCCTGCTCTATCCTCAGCTTCTTGGCTTTAGAGAAACTGCCACTGTTCCTACCCAGGTAAACTGGATTTTTAATCAGTTTCATTACCCCCTTCCTCTATGAGAATTATGGGTGCTCCACATCTCTGGGTAATGGGAGGGAAAGTAGACATGATACTTTAAAATCACTGCCAAACCTGAGGGAAGCCAATATAGCAACAATTTATTTTAAAACATTCTATAACATTTAAAACCTTCACAGCATCTTCTGTTCTGAATAACATTATATATTAACACTGAATTATAAGTTGGATGACAGAAAGGAGAATGTGTGTGTGTGTGTGTGTGTGTGTGTACACAATACCTGTACATTCTATTAAATGAATGAAGTTTTGATTACTACTTTCATTTTTGGAAAAAATGAGTCCAACTGTGAAGGATACAAACTGCAAAAATAGATGGCGATAAATATTGACACACACGCACACAAAAAAGCCTATCTGCATCAGAAGATGGATGAAGTACACCCAATATTTTGTTTTTAAACAGGAGTACATGCATCAAACAAAATATTTTCCCAGTTAAAGTTCCTTGAGATTAAAGCATATGGCTGGACTCTCACTGAAAAGGACCTAAAAATTACAGCCCCTTTTTCTATTTTAATGGGTAATTGGTAACACAAGATTACAGGATTTGCAGGGTCCAAAGTGTTGTATTTTTATAGGGAAGGGTCTCCTTTCTTCCAGTCTTAATACGCTTGGGCTATATCAGCTTTTCTCACATCAGTCCAAGTGTCACATTTGGGTTCGGGGAAGCTTGTTAGCTGTAATTACCAGCAGTAGGTTCTATTATTTGCCAAAGTAATTTTCACTGCTAAGTACCACCAAAACTGCCTCAAGCCTTTAATTTTTTTCCCCCTTCCTTTTGCTTCCTTTTAATTTGGTGCATTTTCCCATGATACTGCTCTCTGTGGTGCAGGACAGGGGAAAGACAAGGCGCTGGGTATCAATGTGATCTTGAGAGATGGGGTCAGGCCTAGCGAAAGCCTTTCACAAACAGAGCCTGAACTCTATTAGAGATGCAAATCCACTCTCTAAGTGAGGATTGTTTCGGCAACATAATGGAGCCCAAGGAATTCCACAGCAGCCCCCTTTTCAGCACAGACCTTTTGTCTGCGTATTAGCAAATTTCTGCAGCCTGTTTAAACTGCAGCTATTGTCCCCATGGCTTCATTGATTTCTCTCCCTGCCACCAGCTCACAATGGGTTGATATGAACATCTTTGTTACTGCTTTTGTACTGTATATCAGAGTAATGTTTCAGCAGATTGAGGCCTAGCAGGAAGAATTAAACCTGTACTACACAGAGCATGATGAATTGCAGGATTTACATATCATTTTAAGGGGTATTTTTTGGTGGTTGCTTCTGAATGGTGTTGTGTCTCGAAGGATGTAGTCAGAGGATAGAGTGACAGAAAAGGAAGTGATTTAGATATTCCCTGACAGCTTAATACACAGGACACTGGCAAATTGTGGAAATTCTCACATCACATCTTTCTGCACTACGTACATCTGTGTGCATATGTGCAAGTGTGTTTGTGTCATTGGCCTGAGCTATTTAAAGTGTTAGAGAAAGGAGGATATAGCATGTTTAGTTAATGCAGTAAAAGATTGGTTGTTTCAGGGCAAAAGGTGCCAGGGCTCACCCACCCTGGTGTTTTTGATCCCACTGTTCTTGGCTAAAAGAGAAACTGCTTATTGAGTCAGGTCTTGACATTACACAACAACATATTTCCAGGTCTTGACGTGCTGTGCGGCTTCCTGAGTGAAATCGCTGAACTCAATGTGAGATCACATCACTAGACATAGGCTAATAATTTCTAACATCTGCTGCTTCCTTAAAAGATTAATTATGGGGGGACGGAGACAAAGCCTGCCAGGTAGATACTTCCACACCTTCCAATCTGTAATACTTGGGAACAATAGATTTTAAAAAGGTATTTTTGATCAATATATGCACATAATGCAATTATAGAATGGTGCATGTGTTAACAGGTTTAAGAATGTTTTCTTAGTCAAAGCCTTATACAGTTTTCTTAGTCATTTAACCTTCTAAGGCTTGACAATTTACATAATTTATAAACACAAACTACAACACATATATATAGTTTTACATATATACGACATAATTTTAGTTACAACACTAAAATAATGCAATAAAGGAGAAGAATACTTATGGCATCAGAAGGAAAATTGCATGGCCATTAAATCAAAACTAAATTACCAATATGCAAGAGAGAGAAACATGAGGGAAACAACCTCCAGATTGGTGTTTAAGTTACTCTTCTAAACCTGGGCATGGAGCCTTCTCAACCTGCACAGCAGAGCCTACCCAAATTGAAAAAAAATGCATAGATTTTGGCCAATTTAGCAGGCAAAGATCAAAATCACATGACTAAGTGATTATGAATAGATTTTCTACTGAAAGAATTAATTTCCAATCTAAAAAAATTCTAAAAGGCAGATTTTCTGTCACTTATACACACAAGAACTAAATATGGATTGAAGGGCACAACCACTTCACAGAGAAAAACTGATCCATCACAAAAGCAGGAAGACGACAGATAATTCTCTGACCCTAATTCTTTTGTAATAGAACTAGTTGGGCTAGAGCACTGGAGTAAAATTCTGACTCTGTTGAAGTCTATGGGAATGTTTCTTAAAAACTTTTCTCTGTCTGCAAAGGTAGAAATAAAGAGGTGTCTGCAGTGCCATTAGTTAATATTTTCTTGCTTGCAAGTTCATATTAAGTCACACCCCCATCATCTTCAGTTACTTAATATATAAAATGGATAGAATAGAAATCCTCTCGACATTCTAAAAACTTAGGAACAAGGCAAGGGGCATTTCCCTCGCCCCCTCCCCCGCACCAATTTGGCCTTTTCATGGTCCCTTTAAAAACACAGGAGCAAAAGATGACCACAAAATGATTTCCTAACCTGAAGGTTGCAGAGGTATGGGAAGAACTTAGAACCAGCTGGTAAGAATACTAGAAGCAAATGGTTACATATGAAACAAAAACATAACCCGCTTTCCACAGACTAAACTTAACTGATAATTTAACCTGATGCTTAAAAAGGCTCATCTCACTTAGAGTTCTCTCTAGTGTTTATAACCAAGTCTTGTTAAGATGCCTCTTTTAATGAAGCAAACAAACTAGTTATTTACCTCTTAAGTGAAGGATGACCAAACATCTCCTTTCTCCCTTCAAGCAAAGCTTTGATGGACATCTCAAGATAGTGTTCTCCTACCACCCCTCCTTGCCTTTTGCTTCTTCCAGTTACTTCCGTCCCCCCATGAAAAAAATGTAAAATTCAATTCAGGTTGATGATAGGAGATGCCTTGCAAACTATACAATACTTCATTTCTGTGTAAACAGCCAGCTGGATAAACATTTATTGTCTGACAGCAAACTTCTTTTTTCACCTTTGCTGGGGACAGACACACGTTACGTATAGACCTTTTAGAACCTAAATAGTATATATATACACATAACTCTTTCCAAAAATCCATATACATGCTTCATGATAACACTGATGACTAGTCTGAAACTAGCTTTTATTTCAGACCCACACATGACACACTCTTGAACTAGCCTACACATGCCAGACCCAAGAGTTTCCTGCAACTGTACTACACTCTTTTGTCAGCTGCCATGAAGAGGCTCTTAGGTCACACCCATCAAAAACATAGAAGTAGAATGCCCAGATTGGCACTAAGAATCCAATGCTTGCAGAAAAGGAGCAGAACAGACGTAATAACGTGTAGGATGTGTGTGTGGGGTTCTGCAAATGAGGCTCTCCATTTCATTGTGTTGAGCTGACCCAATGGCAAGAAAGGGCATGGCCTCATTAGTGTCACTTAAAGGTAAAGAGAGCCTCCTTTTTCTGTAGAATTAGTAGATCAGTGGTAGAATCAACATCTACCATTGCACAAGGGACTCCCAGTGGAGATTTGCCTGGTTTTTCTCCTCAAAATTTGTAGGTGGCTACTGTTGAGTTCATCCAGGAATATCTATTTGTTAAACTGCAAGCATCTGGAAATTTTCAGCACTTACACAGGAAAAGAACAAACAACCTTGTCAGGCATTGCATTTGCCTTTGTCATGTTTTTCCCCCCAGCAGATATTTCCAAGGCTTAGACTTTGAGCAAAACCATGTGCTTTTCTGCTTGGGTAGCTCTTAAAAATAACTAGAAAAGAATTTTTTGAGAGAGAACCAAAGTTGCTATGTTAGGGTGCTTTTTTTTTAAAAACAGATTATTTCCAGGAAATGATTTCATATTGTTGTCTGGGCCAACAAAACTATTTTTTGCCTCCCTCTCTTTAAAGAAAGGCTATCATAGATTTCTCTTCACTATATCACACGTGACTGCCTAAAGATGTGCTCAAGCCTGGACTTTCCAGATCTGGATTTAGGTAAGTTTCAGACACTTAACTTTTTACCTTCCTTTAATATAATTTTTTTTCTAAATGAAAAGTGTACAACTGATTGGCTGTGATCTGTACTTAAACTTGGCCTCCCCTACATAAGCAAAAGTTTATAATAGAAACCCATCAGGGCTGACTTTAGGAAGTGCAGGGCCCAATTCGAACAATTTCGACGGGGGCCCACAGCAATTTTGGCTGCGCAAAAAAAAAAAAAAAAAAACACAACACACACACCACACCCACAACAACACACAAAAAATCCCCAGCTACCTCCCCCTCAAAGCCCCGGAGGGGTAGCTAACAGCCCCATCCCGCCCCTCCCGCAGTGCAGGGAAACCCTGCGCTCAACTCACACCTCCTGCGGCGCAGGCAGCCGCCGCACTCCTCCTCCAGGGCCAATGCCCCCTCCCGCAGCGCGCCTGGCACACTTCCAGATTCAAGGCACAGGGCCCCTTTAGGCGCAGAGCTCGATTTCGGGGGAATCAGACAAATTGGCCTATGGCCGGCCCTGAAAGCCACAGAAGTCTACAATGGATCATTGTCAAACTACTGGCAGGAAGAACTTGAGGTACACCCTTTTTAACTAACATATTCAATTAGCAATTCTGTGAAACCTGTAGAAGCCATTGCTGTGGAGTACCATATGTGAAAGTCAGCCTCAAAGAATGTCTCAACTCTATAGTTCTACAGAAATCAGGTAATGTCAGATAAACATCCAAACTTATTTAGTCCTTGAAAACATGTTTCATTGTAGTGCTATTCTATAAATGCTCCTCCAGTACAGGTAAATTCACTGAGAAGTCGATGGGTCAGTTTGCTCCATATTACTAACAATAATAAAAAGCCCTTCCAGCTTTCAACTCATCTGAGGAAGGAGGTTTTGCCCACAAAAGGTCATGATACTATATATATTCCTGTTAGATTTTAAGGTGCCATAGGACAACTACTTGTTTTTAAAGTTACAGACTAACATAGCTACCCCACTGAGACAATAAAAAAACCCCTGCTTGTTGAAAAACTGATCTTTGAGCACTTTTCCTGTGGGTGGAGGCATGTAAGAGCACACCCTGGGAATGGAGCGACTCATCAGTGCTTTCACCACCCAATTCAGGCAGTTGGAGTGTGTGGCATCATCTTGCTCAGGAGCTGGGGAGAAGGTAGTAAGGCTGCTCCATGTGCGAAGATGTAATGAAGCAGCACACTCCAGTAGCAGAGTAACTCACCAATTCTTTTACAGTCTTTGGCCCCTCAGGTCACTGGGGTGTATTGTCTCTCTCTAACTGGGAAGAGGGAAAAGATGGCTGTGCTTTCCATCACTGAGAGGATGACGTGGGTCGGGGAAAGATAGGCCCCTCTGTCTAGCCTCATCTGAGTCACCTTATATGTTGAATCAATTGTTTCCTAAATCCCTTTACTATCTTCTGACATATATTACACATGATATGTTATACATAAACAAGTCATCGATTTATAGGCCCCTTGAGATGACTGCAGCCACTTAGTTTCAATTCTGATACCACCTCTACGTGCACTGTAACTAATTTTCCTATTGCAAAACTCTGTCCTACTAACATGAGAAATACGTGTATTAAAGCTTCCTCCCTCTTCAGACAATTAACATTATCTCTAAGGCTGCCAACCTCAACAAAATCTATAGCTCTACTCAGCTGTATGCCAAAGGCATATTCTCAAATGCATTTTCTAAGAAATCTAAGGCCCTGGTTTATTTCATTGCCAGAAATGTTTATTAAAATTGAGGCCTCCAGTCTTTTAAGGCAGCTGAGGACATCACAATATTCTTTTCTATAGGTAATTAGTATTTTATTACTAATGAAGTGAACATAGTAGTCTTGTGCTCCATACAGAAGGAAAAGAAAGTGTAACACAGAAACGTTACATTATCTCAATGAAAATAAAGAAACGTGTAGCTATGTATTTGAAACGCTTCTCAGATCTGCTGCACATAGAAGTGCTAGGTAAAAAAAAATCTGCTTCAGCTTTGGTCTTCCACGTGAGGCTACGTCTACGCTACCAGGTTATTTCAAAATAATAACTCCCGAAATAACTATATTGAAACAAGCTTATTCCTCTTCACAAACAGAGGTTATTATTTTGAAATAACAGGCTTGTTAGTGTGGATGCTTGCCTTGTTATTTCAAAAAAAGGGGAATTACTTTGAAGTAACTCCGCTGTGTAGACATGCCCTTAGAACCCTACTTACTGGCAGTAGAGTCAGTCTCACTAGCTTTCTGCCCAGAGACTATCCATTGTCATGTATGCCCCCATTATGATTCTAATGGATGGTTATTTGGCCAGGGACACCCAAGTTCAAATACTGTCTCATGAAGAAGAGGAAAGAATTTAACCTAAGTCTCCCATCTCAGTGCCCTAACCCCGGGCTAAAAGCTGTAAGCTGCATTACCACCACTTTCTTCTTTCTCCTGCTGCTGTTTTGCTATTTGTTTGCTTTTTGTCAAAATTCCTCCAAGTAAAAACAAAATATTGACACTACCAAAGAATTCAACTTTTTTGGTTTGATTGAAAGTGTTCAGTGAGTGTGACAAAAATTCGTTAATCATTTTGGTTGACCTGAAATAGCCATTTTCAAGGAATAGTGTTCAAAACATGTCACCCAGCCCTACTGCTGGGTGGTATTTTTAGAAGTGGATGATACTTAATCATTGCACATAATACCATGGGCCACAAAATCCCCTTTTTGCCATGTGTTTCTATGTACCTGAACTATGCAGATTCTCTTAACGATTTATACTGAGGACGCTAGTATCCAAGTGTTTTCTATTCAAAACCTATAAGAGCAGCAAATTCCCAAGTGAGCTGCATAGCATGTCTAACTCTTTTCCATTTGGAAGAAAAATCCATGTTTGAGCTAAGGTTTTTTTTGGGGGGGGGATGGAGGATTGTTTAATTTGTTTTCAATTTTGGTGTGTGAGAGAGATGAAGTTTTGTTTTGTTTTTTTGTGATGGCTCGAGTAAGAACAGAGAACATAGCTGCCATTAAAGGAGGCACTTAAACATAGTTCAGCCATTTAACTACTGCTCCTGACATAAATGGTATGGTTCCATATTGTATAATACTATATAGCAGCCTAATTCTCAAATCATTCTTTGACGTATTTACTCTTCAAATTAAGCAAATATTGCCAGCTTACTTTGGGACAGCTCAAATACAATGTAAACTAATTATTTTTATTCCCCCTTAAGACAGTGAACTTATTCCAAGGAAAAGAGATAATCCTCTTAATATTATGCTAAAAGAAACTCTAGGAGCATTTAGATAAAATGTTATAAATAGGTAGCCATTGAGAATTAATTTGGATTTCAGCAAAATGTACGACGCAGAGTGGAAGGGGGAAGAGTGGGCTTGGGGAAAAAAAGCTTCTGAAGTGTTTATTAAAGAAACAAACAAAAATAGATTGCTTCATAAATAACACTGTATAATTTCAAATGCTCTCATACAGTCATTAAACCACATCCCTATAATAAGCTGTGAGATTCACTATTCAAACCCAGTGACTCTTTTTGTTCCATTCAAGGTGATTTTAATTACTTGTAAGTTTAGTTTCTGGTTACACAGACATCTCATAGCTCTTCATCTGGTTTGCTTACTTCAGATGTTTTAGCCTGCTCGAGAAGCTCAGCCTCGAGAATTTTCAAAGATTGGAGAAAAATATATTGATGGTGTACATTTTCCATTACCAACTGTAATGGGTACAGCTACTTAACAATTAGAACTTGCATATACAGTTGCCTACAGTTAGACATTCTATGCTTACATGTCCTGTTTCTTATTCTTGATTTCTGGCACCAAAAACACAAACACAAAAACAAAAAAAACCCCAGCAGTTTATTACAGAATGAATTTCTCCTCAGTGTCATTTACAAATTGTACCTCATAATACAGTAATTGTCCAATGCCATTTCCTGTCATCTTCATTTATTGGTGAGTAGGTTTTAAAATGAGAAATTTCAGTAGAGGAAAGCTCTTTTCTGGCCCATCTGAACTTACTTTTTTTTTCCATCTGAATATCCTTCAGTATTTGTCAAATCAGTAAAAACTGATGTCTGTTTTACGTCCACCTTAAATCACTATTGGACTACTTTATTTCATACATGATTGCAATATATATCCTAAATATTGCTAAAACAAGTCTCTCTCTCTTTCCCTTCCTTATGGGTATTGTGCAGTTAACTAGCGTCCAATTCTTAGTCTGGTCCTTTGCTAACACATTTTAGATAGTGATACAGAAGTGCAGTCCAACAACATGCATTTAGGTATCCATACTGAATTGTCTAGAACATGCTTTATCCCACTTCCACCCTGTCAACTTGAGATCTGCTATGCCATTTAAAGCACTACATTTTCCAATGTTCCCAGTTAGGGCCAGTGAGAAGCAGGGCTTCACTGGTGCAGTATCTGGAGGGAGACATGGACATACTAACAGAACATGAAGAGTGTCTCTACATTCCAAATTGGGAGTATAAAATCCAACTCAAGGAAACATACCCATGCTAGCTCTTGGGTAGCTCTAGCTCCCTCCCGCTACTCATGTAAGCAGGACTCAGCTCTGTTTTTTAGAGCAAGAGTGTATATTTCTCCTCAAAACTGGACTTACCCACTCCACATGAAAGGTAAAAATCACTTGTTACACAGCCTAGTTGTCCATTCTATGCAAAGGACTAAAACTGAGACTAGGCAAATAAACTGAAATTAGTTTATTTTGCTGAATTCTTCTCTCATTTTCAGTGTGATCGTTACTATGGTAAGCAAGTGTCAAGGTTTTATTAAAAGCCATTTCCTGGGTCATGGATGTGTTGCAAACAGAGTACAATTTCCTTACAATGTATTCAGCAATTGATATTATTGGACTCTTGTTTGCAATTATGTTTAATTGTGGGGACTGTTGCCAAATGGTTATCTGCTAGTATACTATATATATATTTTAGTGCTATGTATTTATTTGAATTGATGGAATTAACGAAAGCCATGGCACTCTAGACACCTTTAATGAAAACCACAGCCCACAAATGTCCATTTACAAATCAAAACTCCTGATATTTTTGATTTGACACCTGTTCCCAAAATATGAGTGAGCAAGTAAAGCCTGATGATGAGGGCACTGGCCTAAGAAAGAGACAGGTTCAAATCCCTGTTGTGCTTGATTCTAGGGAGAGGCTTTTCATCCAAGATCATTCAAATGCAAGCAGGTCAGGGACATGAACCTGGGACTCTCAGTCTCCCAGGCATTTTCCTGAAGCACTACAGCGTCAGTCAGCCAGGAGCTGCCCTAGACTAGCTGCCAGCAACTGGCGCCCTAGGCAAACCATGCAACTGGCACCCCCACCTCCAAACCCCTCAACGATATTGCACCACCACTTGGCGCCCCATTTAACTTGGCACCCTTGGCGACCACCTAGTTCGCCTATTTTGACAGGCCACCCCTGTAGTCAGCCGCTCTTCCCCTCTCTACTTGTCCAAAAGCACCCCCCCAAGAAAAACCCACATATTTTGATGAAGCCTGTTGAAGGCAAAACATGTCCATGAAACGTTTCCTCTTTGACAAAATATAAATTTCACTGAAAATGTTCCAGCCAGCTCTGAGACACACCTTCCCTTCCAGACCCACAAGAATGGTAGGAAGGGTTGGGAAGGGTAATAGGTGATACAAAGCCCTGTGTCACTAACTCCTGTCAAGGTGATTAAGGCAATAGGCCTCTCTAAGGAAAAATTTGCTCTCCAAAGCAACCTTGAGGAGAGTGTGTTGCTCACTCACATGCAGTGCTCCTGGCATGGAGGGCCAGCCCCATAAGGCCGCACCTCTGCCAGAGACTGAGCAGTACAGGTAGGGAGGGACTCATACCATGCAACTCCTGGCTTCCCAGGAAGGGAGGGATTGGGTGGAGCTGGAGCCCTCAGCCAGCCATCTGAGAAGCAAGTGGGCAGAAGGGAGGAGCAGGGAGAAGTCTGCCTGCCCAGCTCTGGGAAGGTGTCAGAAAGGAGTCTGTGCCACAACCAGCAAGGGGAAGCCCAAACCCCTTGAGATGCCCTTCAGCTACAGTACCTTGGGCATGTGCCTGGTTTGTCTGGCCCTAGGACCAGCAATGTTCTTTCCTATTGAAACAGGAAACCCAGCAAAGCCCTACATTTTTAATGAGCAAAGGAAGTCCTTCTCAGCCTCCATTAGTCAAAGTTCAATTAAGATTATAAAAGAAAATAAGGGGGCTTACCACAGATAATATGGATTTTTTAAGCACAGGCACCAAGTACATGGAGGAGTACACCACTTCAGCACTCTTTTCTGCTGCAGCCTTCATCCCAAACAAATCATGCACGGATTCTCTCCTTTTTCTGGGATGCTAAAGGAATTCCTTCCATCATTCTCACAGCTGGCCCCACCTCATATCAATAGGCAGCTGAACTTAACCCTTTTTCTTTCAACCACATCTCAGGGACCATATATGCCTGTCAAAATGTCAGAGAAGGGGTTGCAATTTACTGTGAAGCACCAGATGAACTGGTAAAGGGATAAGATTCTTTTTCAAAGGAACACCTTTTGCACAATTAAGAATATGTTGAAGAAAAACAACCACCAGGATTATAGACCAAGTTGTCTCTAAAGAGTTCCCTTACTTCTCTGTATCCTCTTGTAATCTACGTGTAAATGCAAATAATGATATTACTTCTCTGTAACATGTTTTGAGAGCCACAGATAAACACCATCATTTAAATGCTATGTATTATTGTTTTGAAAGATTGTCCTGATAAGTTGGCCTTGTAAATTTGCCTCTGTAAAACCCAAGAATTTTTCTCTCATTGCTCACCCTGCTTCTTACTGTTCTCTATCAATGATCGCTTTGCCTAGTCCAGCTGTCGCCTTATATGAGCAAAACCAAAGAGGAAAAAGCAGGAATTAGTGACATTGCTCAGAGTTATAGCTAATCATAATATATACAATAAAATGTTCCTATAGTATGGCCCTTTTTGCTGTTCTCAGATCATTCATGAAAAAACAATTTGACTTTTGCCACGCTTTGTATTGGGAGGATCCATTCATAAATAGTCACTTATCCAAACCTCTAATAATCAACTGTTAGAGTCCAATCAGCCAGAAGAATACTTATTGGATGCTTATAGACCTTACTTACATTTCGAACAACTATTATTTATTCACTCTTTTAAACTTATTTATGAATGTATTGTTAACAGAAAGCATGACTCTCTTTTCTAGGAAATTGTAGGTTAGACATTAGATAGGAAAAATGTTCCAACTATAAATCCTAAGGATAGTTAAGTACTGGAAGAGATTACCAAGGAAGTTTGAGGAATCCCCATTACTGGAGGTTTTTAAGAATATGTTAGACAGATATCTGTCAAAGGTGATCTAGGACTTGGGTCATGCCTCAATGTGAAGAGATGAACCTCTCAAGCCTCCTTCCAGCCCTATGATTATATGATCTGCCAAATGGCTTGCGTAGTGAAAACTACCCACTTCAACTCTTGACCCTTTTGTGGTGTCTGATACGTCTTCTAAGTTACATGATATCGTCTCTACTTCCTGTATGGAAGCAAGAGAACAAGTGATGATTATAGGGAAAAATGCATTCCAAGTAAGAATTTTCAATAGCACAAATCACTTCGTCTAAAATTTTTAAAACTTTCAGTATTTTGCAAACATGGTCATGAATAAACCAGTGGTTGCTTGAATACTGACACAAACAATGATTAATATGAACCCACAAATAACAGTAGAACTAACTTGCCATGCTTATCTGCAAAATTTATGATCAATCACTGTGTTCCCCAGGCTCTGCTCAAAGAGACTATAGTGACACTACATAAGGGAAAGAAAGTGGGTGTGAACGAGCATGGGAACAACTCACAGACACCTGGTAAAATTTATGGGCAATACTTCCTCTTCTGAGTACCGTATTTATATTATCTTTCCAATTACGTTTTTTCCTGGGCTCTTAAATTTTATTGGGAATGCATGCAGAAAGATTATTGTGATAGGCAAAGTGAATAAATTGGAAAATAAATAAAGAAGGGGATATGTGATGAAGCTGGGCTATTTATTATTGAGAAAGATTTTGGAGTCAGAGGGAAAACAGAAACTTGGAAAGAAGTCAACTTTTAAAAACCACAGGGATTAATGGAGATTAGGTCATGGAGGGGAAAGAATGACAAGAGAAGAATTACAGCCTCGGAGGAAACATCTGTAAGAAAGGAGCCCCTCCAGTCAGAGGTGCAAAGCATGCTAATAAAGTCCTGTGCTTTCCAGAATAACTGCAAAGAAGGAATATGCTCCCGAACCTCTAGCTCTTCAGTACAAAAAGAAATATCAACTCAATGGTGCACGCATCTTTTTCTTCTTAGACTAAAGGGACAACGCTTAAGCATGATGATGTCAATCATATACATTGATGCAATTATTGGGTTCAAGAACACCTGTAGGGGAACGGGGCTAGAACCATGATCCAATATGTTCCACATACTCAAGTCTCTTTATGCCTGTTGCTAAATAATGACCCCTCTCTTTTCCCCAGGTAAATGGGAATTTTTTTCCCCGAAGTTCACAGGACTTAAGAGACAGCAGTTAGACATCAATCCATGTTGGTTCCATGTCTGTAGGTAAGACAACAAGTATGTATGTGTGTGCACGTGTTCCTCAGTGGGAACCCAGGGACTCTAAATTTGACCCTTCAGCTGCAAGAAAATAGGCCTATATCACTTCAGCTGAATAATTCTCTTAATTAAGGCTAGCCACATATTCCTTTTCCTCTCTGTGGGCCAACCACCAGAGGGCACCCTAACTGATTTACTGAATGAGGATATTACACCTGAATCAATTCACTACCCAAAAGAAGGGTCTTTAAAAATGTCTTTGACACATGAGTCTTCCTTCTCCTCACCTTATTGCAATAGCTCCTCCTACCACCTATTGCATGGGTTTTCAGCAACAAACTTCACCAAAATCGGGTGTGCAGCCTTAGCAGTACCAACACCTTTGGGGGATTAACATCTGTCTTTTTTTCCTCCTGCTGTTTCTCCATGTGGTGTTGAGTATCTTGGAAGTAAGAAATGTATGATGTAAAAGATTTGTCACAGCAACTGCTCAAGCAAAATGTACAACATAGGTAAAGAGTGCCACACACAGAGGTTTTTTTCTTTTTCTGTGCATGTGGGTAAAATATCTTAGCCTGTTAATATTCTAGTTCCATTAGCTACAGGTTCTGACTTTTTCTTTTCTAGTTTATTAGATTTCCACTTTAATGCATATAATGTGCATTGATGATCATACTTTCAGTACCATTATGTACACTACCAGACACTGAATGTCAGATGTTAAGGGCAAAGTTCAGATTCTGTCTGAATACTGAGTGGTGTTTATCTTCCAAATGAAAATCATCTGCATGATCTTCTGGACTATGTATCTATCATGTTAACACTCTTCGAGCTCCCTTATCTCAACCAGCAGGAAATTGTATTTATTATATTCTTTCATTATCCCAAAGTAGCTGCAGTAAAAGGTGAAAGAGTCCTCAAAGACACTGAACACACAATGGAAGTCAGGTTGAACCAATATGCAGCCTGCTCCAAAATTTGCTAAGTAGCCTCAAATGTCATAGAGCAATTATACATTGACAGTGGCTTGAAAATAGTAACTGTAAAAATATCAATGAATACAGTCTATCCCCTGTGCATGAGGATTTGGCTACAGATGGCCTTTGCCGTTCATGTAACTGTTGGGGTACATATGGCACCTCTGGTTCTGTATAGACTGTGGGTCCTTTATCTTTTCCACAGATGTGGCCCATGGGAATTAGCTCATGACTGTGAGATCACAGAGTGAGTTATATCAGCAGAGACTGCACCTGCAGGAATGGTAAATGGGTCCACTTAAAAACTTGATTGTTCAGGATAGAAAATCCATATATAAATCTCCTCATATCAGCAAAGCTAAGAGCAGCCTCCTTAATCTAGGAAGCGCTCAGTCATGCTGGGAGGGAGGGGGAAATGTAGGCAGAGGAGGGACCCCATGACATGTCATTATATTACTGCAATGGATCTTCTAGTGTGGAGAAGGAAATGACTAAGTACTGAGGGCCCAAACTTGCAGAATCAGAGCAGGTGAAGTGCACTCTGATTCATCATTTGTGTTGTTGCTTGTGACACATTCAAAAAAAGAATTTGCTCATCTCCAGTTGATAGGAATACATTTTACTGTGGGGATATGCAAATTTGGAGCATATTTTTCATTAGTCTACTAAAAACTCCATCACACACTGCCAAACACTTGTACCTATATATACACCAATCAGCTGCCCCTTGGCCGTCAGTGTGATTAATTCAAAATAATACAAGGAACAGCTTTATTGTGCTAGTCTAACTTGCACATTCATTTTCTCACAGAATTCTATTCAACAGCCCCCTTTACTTCAGTATCTCTTCGCCTCACAATCTTTGGTGTACTTATCTTCACTGCATCCCTGTGCACCAAAGTAGTACTACAATCCTCATGTTACAGAATAAGAGAGCGGCTAAAAGCCCTGTCCAAAGTCACACAGGAACTCTGCATCCAAGAAAAACTGAACCCAAGTGGCTAGGCTAACCCTGGGACCATCTTCAGCTCTGTTTGCTTTACTGCATCAGTACAACTTGGTTACAAAATTCTTCAATGCTTCCTGAGTTTAGTGCAAAATTAATGTCCTTCGATTTCCAGCACAGAACAAAGTGATAAAGGAATAGCTTTCTGTTGCTACTATAACTGCGCAGGAATGCAATTGTTACTTTTTGAAAACTTTTTGAAAAGATCCATAGACATGAAATGAAGGAGACATTGTTAGAAATTTGTCATGGCTGTAGAGTTTGGAAATGTTTGGATGATTCTTTCTATACATTATGCAGTAGAGGCACCCATTATAATTAATCCACTATCAGTATAATCATCATTCTGAACCACTGTTTCATATTATGACAGGAAAAAAATAGCATGGATTATTCCTATGAAATAATGTAGGCAATTCATCCATAGAGTGCCCATAAATCAGGTAGTTAGCACTCCAACTACTAATAGCATTTGCTACCAATTATAGAGACTAGTCTTTGGAAAACATAACCCCTTTGGGTGACTTGCTGCAAAAGAACTCATGAATGATATGCAGGTCTTTCTGTAGCTGGAAACTCCTTTATAATATGAGAGTATATATATGCAGTACTGCCAATCCTGAACTTTCAAAAAATCCTGAATTAGGCCTCAAAAACTCTCAAAAAAATAAAAAAGTAGGCTTGGTGTTCTATTTAAATGTAAATTGCCTTCTGATGTTGCAATCTTTGAAGACCATATCTTCAAGCTAGGAACTTTTTCCCTTTTTAAACTGAAGCTGAAATTCTCACATGACTCCAAGAGCTGGGGCTTAAAGAAAATAATCACATATTGAGAGACTTGCGAGAGCAGGCTGCATTGGGTATTATGGGCTGGGTCTTCTAAAAGGAGATGCCAGCTGCATATTTCTCAGAACACTGAAGGTATATTTTTCTATGCTTTTAAACATCAAGCTACTCCAAAACCCTCCATCTGGAGGAGTGGGAAAGGATTTTTTTCTGAACCTGTGAATTCCATTAGTTCAATCAGGTGCTGCTGAGCAACAGGAGATTGTCCCTTTCCCCAGACGCTAAATGGGCTTCCCATGTAACGTTCAAAGCCTGTGCTAGCATGGAAAGTGTGCATCTGGGACCTGGAAATGATCCTCTGCTAATCCACATGGCTGTGCAATGCATAGCTAAAATCTAACTGCACAACGTAGAGATGCTTGAGTTACAGCGCTGTTCCTCCCTCGCACAAGTCTCATTATTCATGATCAGCCAAAACTTGATCGACATTACAGACTGATGTTGGCATAACTACATTGCACATGGTGTTGCGTTCCACACCCCAGAGTGACACAGTTCTATCAAACTCACCCCCAGTGGAGACAGCGCTCTGTCAATAGAAGGGCTTGACTCGCGGACATAGCTGCCACTTCCTCTTGCAGAGACTGAGTTCCTAATGGAGCATTAAAACAACCTCCATCATCAGCATCGTGGAGTTTTCACTAAGTGCTACAGTGGCACAGCTGCATCCGGGCAGCACTGTAGGGATAGACAAGCCCTAATTAACATGCACAGTGTTTGCAACACAGAAGAGTAAGAAAGCCAACAGTGGCATGAGGTGTTTATTTCTGGAATCCAGAGAGTAAACAGAATGACTATTATTAGGATTTAAGGTGCATGAGAGACTACACTGACATTAGTGTGTTCAATTGAAGTTGCTGTAGTGTAGGAGAGAAGGAAGGACACTAGCGAGATTGAAAAGGTCAACCAAAATGATAACTAATTCAAAGCAAGATGTCAGGGATTCAAGTTAGGAAAAAAAGATCAACCTATAAGCAATTCAGGCAGAATATTATTTAAACATACAAGGGTAGTTGAAATACAGTACGGAATAAATTGAGAGCATCAGCACTGGCATCAAGTGGTCTAAGACCAATCCAAAATGAACTGAAAATCTTTTACCAGAAAACAGAGAGTTAAAATGTACAACTGTAAGGTAGAACCATAAAATCTCCTTGCTCCTGTGGGAAGTAGCACATAAAGCTACAGTGTCCTAACATTGGTACAGAGGGATTATGCTTAGAGGGCAGACAAATGCAAAATGCTTTATAGGGAGAACCAGTTGGTTCTGCACTGTACTGTATTGCCAAGTGCCTCCATCCTTATATTCACCCTCAGATTAATAATTGAAGAGAGCATTGAATGGCCAAAAAACACCACACACCACACCACCACTCTTCAAACTTCATAAGAAAGCATATGACAACATCCACCATGATTCACTCTGGAACATCTTTAAATGTAATGGGATGCTGTAAAGAACTTAGCATGTGCTCTCCTCTGTTCTGACTTTAAAAGGCATTGGGGAGAAAAAGGCATTTTAGAAAAACCATGGCCTTGACTCCACTCTCATCATGGATGTAGAGCAGGGGTTGGCAACCTTTCAGAAGTGGCATGCCAAGATTTAACTTATTCACTTCTATTTATGGATCTGAGTGCCGGGGGGAGGAGGGTGAAAGAGGTGCAGGGGCAAGCTGGGTAAAGTGACCACATTTTCTGAACCAGCTGCAGCTAAGGAGAACAGTTTAATTTAAGTTATTAAACAGATGAAGTGTTTTAATTATCTTGTGTTACAGTTTAAAATGGAGTTTGATAAACTAACAACAAGCGGCCTCCTGGAGATGGAGGCGACGGCCGTGTGGCTGGACCGGGGCCCTGTGCGGCAGAGGTGGTCCCATGAGGGGAGGGGAGGGGAGTGGAAGAAGGGGGCTGCACAGTGGTGGGGCAGCTGCAGTGGGTGACGAGGGCTCACTGGGACTCAAAAAATGCTCTGGACTCCAGAAACTTCCACGTCACCGGAAGTCACCCTGCCTGCCTGCCTGCCAGCAAAGTGACCTGACTGTCTATATTCTCTGTAGGGTGGGGGAGGTAGGAAGGGCATTGTTGCAGTGCCGTGCTAGCATGAGCCTGTCCCAACTGAGGGAAAGGAAATGGCAATGGGCGGAGCTGAAGGTGGGGCTAGTGTTCCCTGCACGCCAGATCAGGCAGGGAGGCTCGTGCGAGTGAAAATCATCTTGTGTGACACTTACGACACGTGTGCTGTAGGTTGCCAACCCCTGATGTAGAGAGTTGCAGAATACACTGCTCCCATACCTATGCTCAGGCAGCAGTCTCTCTGGATCCTTTTCCCCAGGAAGAGATAGGGTGGCTCTGTTTTGTAGACCAGCCATCATTTTATGTTTGGCATTAGAATGATAACATGCAAGCTAATTTTTATATCCTAAGTTTGCACACCCAAATCCTGATGGACTTTCTTTATTACCTCTTAGGACATGATCAAAAGCACATTGCAACCAATAGAAAGACTCCTCAGTGAGGTTTGGGTCAGGTGTATATTGGGTCCTGAATATTCCTATTGTATCACAAAACAAGCAGCATTGGAGAAAGAAAAATCTTACTAATGAGTTCCTAGAAAGTCTATTAAAAGCAAATCAAAGTTACATTTCAGTGATCAGCACCATCTGTTGCTTCTCCTGTTTACAATAATCTGATGGAAGCAGTAGCTACTGAATTCCTTGTATATAGGATGGGTTCATTTATATATTATCAAAAACACAAAAAATTGCTAACTGTAAATACAAAGCACTTTAAAATACTAGTTGAGGAGGGGCAGGTACTTTTCAAGAGATGCTAAACAGACCAACAGCACAACAAATCGTTGATTTGGACAAAAAACTTCAACACCCAAAACCACACACTAACATCTTGCACCACAAACAAAGAATAAAAGATGCAATAAAAAGAGTTAAAAGCTGTGAAAGCTGCAGGTGAAGAACAAGTCACAGGAGAAAATGTTGAAAGCTTGTGATTAGATGATAAATAAAAGCACTGAATTTTTTTTATGGGACTATCTATGAAAAGCGTCCAGAAAATGGCATTTCTGTCAAACTTCCATAGAAAGGTGATCTAAGTGATTGCAATAACTAACAGGGCATTATACTCTTTCAGTGGTAGACAATATCTTCCCTAGTATCTTAAGCAAAAAGAAAAAAAGAAAAAGAAAAAGAAGGAAGTGATTGGGGCAAAGTTATGACAAGATCCTGGTAGTTTTTGAACCACAAGATCACATCAACCAGATTTTCACCCTCAGATTAATAATTGAAGAGAGCATTGAATGGCAAAAAAACCCCACACACCACACCACCACTCTTCAAACTTCATAAGAAAGCATATGACAACATCCACCATGATTCACTCTGGAACATCTTTAAATGTAATGGGATGCTGTAATGAGATGGCTACTCCACTTTGGCATGGGAGGTATTGAAGTAGACTAGAGAGACTGCACAGAACCTCAGCAAATCAAGAAAGAGCTTATTGGGAGCCAATCAGGAGAAGGCTTGCTGGAGCAGCTCAGGTGTAAGGAGATGCTCAGTAGAGCAGAGATCAGTCTCTCACTGGATGCAAGGGAGAAGACCTGGCTGCCTGTAAAGGGACAGCAGCATGGACAGAACAGTACTGGGAAGGGTCAGAGGAACAAAGAAAAGGAGCTCCAGCCTGACCTGTGATCAGATTGAAGCCCTGATAGGGGACAGGGAAGGTGCTAGGCCTAGGGGGAAGTGGCCCTGAGAAGCAGGCAGCAGAACAAGGAGGAGGGGCAGTAAGTGGCTGCCAGCTACAGGGTCCCTGGACCAGGAGCCAGAGTCATGGGAGGGCTTGGGTCCCTCCCACACACATCCCTACTTGCCATGGAGAGGTGTGGCCAATGCACAAACCACAGCAAGCCAGTCACAAGAGTTGCTAGGCTGGCACTGCAGTTGGCCACCAAGGCAAGTGGCAGGGCTGAGGATGGTCGGTCCCCTGGAAAGGAGAGACGACAAAATGGAACACAGCCAGAGGGCTGTGTTCAGAAGAGGATGCCGTCATGATCCATAAGACGGAGACAATGAGAGTGACAACTGGTAGGATACTGCATGAAAACTGAGCTAATTCTCAGGAGGCACCATGGTTTTGAGTCCTAACTCTGTCAAAGATACCAACAGATGAATGGTTGAATGGTTTAAACAGACTCTGGTGTCAAATAATGATACATTCATCTCTCTTGTCTGGCTTTGCCATTGAGTTTGTTATGAGAAAATATAGAAAGATGCAACATAGGCATTGGTTCAATATCAGTACAGTAGAAACTTTTTTCCTTCTGATTATATAGCTTTTCCAAGGGACAGCTCAGTCCGCATGCAAGCAAAGACTGCTCAAAACTGCCCAGTTTCACAATAAAAAATGGGTTATTAATTGGTAATTAATTTATTTAATGAGGACCCCAGCAAGTCCCAGCTCAAGCATTATGTCAGTAGGTAAAAATACACAAGAGATAACTGCCAAGATATGCGAATGGATTCACGTGGAAGCCACAGGAGCTGTCCAGCAGGAAATCATGACACAGATTGATAAAGTGGGCAAGATTAGACAAGCTTAGGCAAGATTTGCTCATCAAAATATTAAAGTATGAATCTTCTACTCAAATGTTATTTCCACCTTAATATATGGTGGAATACTAAGCATTTAATGGAATGAATTTATTACAAATGCTGAGATTTGTCAGAGTTCAACAATCCCTTGTCTTCAAAATTACCCCAAAAAGATGGAAATATCTGGGATCTGGATTAAGAAAAGCCAGCATGGTTGCCATGGCAGTTATGTTATTGGACAGTTAGTTGTAGGAGTATGATTTCTCCATTGAGAAATATCGAGAAAATTGATGGGACTTTGCATCGTGGAGGAAATGAAAAGCACAGCCACGAGAGACAGGATGATGGACCCTTATTTATGTCCTAAGTGACACTTGACATCATGGAAAGCATTCGGATTCAAATCTGAGGAGGAATTGTGCTAGGAAAATGCACGTACAACAAGTTGCTGAACTACTTTGCTTCAGTGGAAAGCTATAAGATAAATCCAAATACCTATCATATGGTGGCAGAATTGGAATCCAGAGGAAAACATGATACAAGTTGCAGTCCTGAAGGACTAAAAATAGTTTGTGCAACCCTATGTTCCAACTCCAGTATGGCATTTGCCATATAGAATGGTCACACAGGCAATTTAAAAGTGATTTTTTTTACCTGCATCATTATGTGAAGTCTTCTGCTGATGCTTCTTTAGATATCAGTACAGTTCTGCCAATGGAAAATAGATGAAGCTATATCTGGAATCTCAATTTGTTCTATGAATAGTCCCAAAATATCTTTAAGTCCTTAAATTAATATCCTTATTCCAGCTGGTCCAATTTTCTATTGAAATATTTTGACAGGAAATTTTTTATTTTAAACACATTTTGGCAGAAAAATGTCTTTTCTTCAATATTTCAGGGGTTCCTCTCTCCCCACACTTTTTACCTTTGCCACTGAAAGGAGGGATTTTTTTTGGGGGGGGGGGTTGCATGAAACTGAAGTTTATAAAAAATCTGTGGAAAAGCATTTTACAATTTTCAACAAGCTCAAATTATTTATATTACTGCATGTCAGAGATCAGGGCATGGATAGTCTGTCCTGAAGGTAGCATCAGGTGCAAGCTGAGGGGTCAGGACCCAGTTACATCAGCAATCAAATTGAGTAAAAACACCCAGAAATTGGAATCAAGAGGCAAACCAGAAGGCAGGAATGAGGAAGCAGTAAAGCAAGAGTAGGGTACGAGGCTCAGTCAGGATACGAGGAGGTCAGGGTCAGAAGGCAGAAACAGATAAACAGCAGACCAGCAGTCACTAGTGGGATGAAGGCCACTTGTATGGACAAGTTTATTTTCTTCTTCTGGCTTCAATAGGGACTGCAGCCCAAACAGGAGCCTTTGATCTCTCAGGTGGGCTTGTGCTCCATTGGGCTTCGTGGACCCTGTGCTAACTGCTATGTATGACCTTCTGGGTGGAGGATTGCAGCGTTAGGACTCCCACAGATGTGGGTTCAAGACCTGTGGGGCCTGACACAGTACCCCCTAGAGACAGTTCCAGCTGCAATAAAGTCCCCATTGTACTAGGTGTTGCACTGACAGACAGGTCCTGCCCTAAAGTACATTCTACATACTGAAGATAGTCAAACTGTGGGAGGGAAAAGAATACCTGCATAGGTGAAGCAACTTGCAAGGTTACACAGTGGGTCAGTCAGTGAGAGCCAGGAAGACAGCCCAGGTCTTTAATGGACTGGAGACAGACTGCTACACTCCCTCAGGGCTCCGTATCCATCTCTCCCAAAAAGTGTCCTACAGCTCTGTTTCTTGCATCACATCACTGAAAAGTGGTTTGTTTCAGTCATCCTGCTTTGGATTTTCACAGGTGCAAGAACAGAATTAGAACATCTATAGCCAATAAATCTCAACATGTGTAGCCACCTAGTGGACATTCCTGGTTACAATATTTGTTATGTTACTACACCATGCTTCATAAAGCTTGCCTCTACTTGAAAAAGTGTCTTCTGAAACCTGTTAAATTTGAAGAGGGTTTTAGGATATTTGTGCTATTAAATCACAGATACATATAAAATAAATCACTCTAAAAGGAATATTGAAAAAAAATCCTGTGGCTTATCTCCAATAAAAACAGACATACTTTACTAAAAGAGAATTTGAGAGCAAATTATCTATGCTCAATACTGCCGCATGTCAGATGAGCATCTGCCCCACATACTAAGAGACAACTAGGAAGATGAAATATTACAGGTACTTACAACTATGGTTTAGGAGAATAACCAGGGGTGTGTGGTGGTGGCTGGGGGGGGGAGGAGGGGAAACCCGGCAACATTATGGAATTAAAGGCATATTGGTCCTGCCTCAAAACCGTTACACTAGAGTTGAATCCATTAGCTTAAGGGAGTCTCACCAGGATAAAACTGATAGAAATGTTGAATCAAGTCCAGAGAGCTCATTCAGGAAGGTGATGATCCCCCTCTACCACCACCAACTCCAATAGGAGATGAGGACACTCTTTCAGCTGAGGATCTGACTGAAACAGAGTAGCTTCTGAAGCCAAGTAAAATCTTGACATGAACAGTAAGGTGTGGAATGGTGCCACTTCCCCCAAGAATGCGCTAAACTGGTTATCTTACCTATTTAATCATAAACCCAAGTGTATGGGTCAGAAAACTTCCATTGTACTGGCATATTTCTAAACAGGGGACGTAATGGTTTCAAAATTTATCACCAAACTGTCTGACTTTAATAGACGCTGGAGAGAAAGAATGGTCTTATGGAAGACAGAGAATTTGGACTGGAGGGATGTAGGTTCTTAGCTTTGCCACAATAGACAAGTTGCAATCATTCGATGCTGAATTTTCTAACTAGAGTTATCTTTTCATCTTCCTCAATATTTCGATGAAGGGGAATGGAAGAGTGGGAGGGAGAATGCATACTGCACGCACTACAACAAGGCATTAGGAGGCAAATTAAAGTGATAAATTGCAAGTTAACAGGAAATATTTCACTGATTGGTACTATATATTTATTCAGAAAAGCTTAATATGCTGTTGCATGTGCGTATTTGATTATTCTGTGATGTCAATCATTTACTAATGTTTTCAGCTTAATGTTTGCAATTAATGAGACATGGGTTCTGAATAAAAATGTTTAAGAATAAAGGGTTGTTTTCAGTGAATCATATAAATCACAGCACTCAACCTTTTCAAAGGATGATTAGTGTCTGTTTTAGTCTTAAGTATTGTTTTAGTGTTTAAAGCTTTAATGTTGGTGTTGCAATAACATCATAAATCACATAGTCAAAGTAGAACGAAGCACACTGTAGACATTTACGATGATGACTGAACTTGTTATGGTAAATAATGTCTCTTCAGCAATGTTGCTCTTAATAAGGATGAAAAAGGAAAGGCAAAGCCCATCACCATGCATTTAGATGGAGATTTCCATGAAGGATTAAGAATGAGGTGATCAACTAAATGTCACCGGAAATAGGGCATCTCTCTTATGCTCTTTTGAAAAATCCTAGGCTTAATTCCTAGATTTTATTTTTTTTTAAAGAGAAATGCAGTGTCTGTAAATAGAGCTGGATTGATTTCAGCTCTGACCCTAGTCTAGTTCCACACACAGCACAGCATATGCTGGAAACTCAAGGTGCAGTATGGAGAATGGCAAAGGTTCTGACAATGTCTCCCCAACACACTCATCCTGGTACTGGAGAAGTCTCTTCACTAATAATGAATTACCTCAGTTTCCAGGCCCATTCAATCATTGGCCTCCGCGGAAATAGGCATGAACAATGTTAACAGGGTAGATCCTTTCATAGCCAATTAAATGGCACTGTGCTATACGTCACTAGTAAGATGGATAACTACTAACCTAGACTGAATTGTTAATAACTGTGAAGTAACTGGTAAGCCATATTGCAGTACCAATCCAATCCTTGCACTATGTAATATTTCCTAAATCAAAACTTTCTGTTTGTATGGTAAAATAGGAATGCCTTTTAGACTACTCTTCTGTGGCTTTTTTTACATCAAATGGGTGGAACCTTTCAGAATGGAGAGGGGTAACTAGTGGTGTCCCCCAAGGGTCAGTCCTAGGA
>CM057845.1:142111092-142130537 GCA_030068395.1 Apalone spinifera | reverse complement strand
CCAGCATGCCATGAGCACCCCGCCACCCCCACAACCCCTTCCCCAGATCCAGACACCTCCCCTCCCTGCTCTATCACAATCTGCCTCCCCCACTAACCTTATGCCCAGGTCCTGGAGCCGCTGCTGGCACTGCCGCCACACCCGGAGCCGTTGCTGCTGCCTGTGCTCAGCAGCTGGCTGCTAGCACGTGCAGGCTGTGACATTGTGTGCATCCCAGCCTGTATGTGCATATGACATGATGTAGTGCACTGGGGGCCACGAGCGGAATGGCACGGTTCCCATGAGAGCGGCTGACCTGAGCAGTTCCGGTCCGGTTCCCTCAGGAGCCGCCATTTTTTTCTTTGTGAGCTGCATTCAGCTCGCAAGCCTCAGGTTGGCCACCCCTGGTCTTGCTGAAGCCAAAACAGATAACAGGAAGCTTGGAGAAAACAGGATGGACACAGAAAAGCAAACCTGTCTGTTTATAAGTTAGGCAGCACAACACCAAACGGAAAGCAATAATTGGGTACTGCTATTATGAATTTCACATACACACCCAAGGTTACAGCTCTGCAGAAGGCCGCCCAGTCTGCACCTGGCTGCCTTCTGAAGACAACCACAAATTGTTGCTAAGGAACTAGAGATAGTGCCCCCCTTTCATGAACCCAACTTGCTAATCTACCAAAGGTATATTTTAAATTATTGCTTGCTGCATACCTCACTCTGTTTTGTTTTTCACTTTATACCCTTAGACAAGCATCTGTGGACTACACCTATTGGGAAGGCACCGTTACCTCTCCTACGCATCACGATCGAATGTAGCTATGCCATGCACTTCTTGGGGGGAGGGATGGGGACATATACTTGTGTTTAGCAATTGTGTTAACCTGAGCCGTGGGTAGAGTTACTATGTAAACTTTTAGACTTTTGGCTTATTGGCTCATAATACCTTGCAGCTAGAACCTATCCAGGGGCTTGGGAACTCCCCGCCCCGTGATTTCTCTCTGCCCGTCAGCTCCCTATATAATCTGTTGTAATTATTGCTTGGCAGTGTTTGCTGAGCCCAAGTGGCAAGGGGGCACTCCGCCAGCGCTATGTGTAATAAACACTCCTGCTTGAATCTACACGGTGTCTACATTTTTTGTTTCCAACAGTCAGTAAAAATTCTTTCCAAAAACTTGATGTTTTAGTTTTTCAGTTTAAAAAATAAATCAACCGAAATGAAAGTTTTTAGTCAAAACAAATGTGCAAAGAAAGCCATTTTTCATCAAAAGGATTTTTTTTTGTCAAAAAGACTAGCTTTAATACTAAAAACTGAGGACTAGAGTATGCTTTTGTGGTACCTGCTTAGATAAAGAGTGCTGCAGAACTACACTGTCCCAAGGGAGCACAGGGAAGGAGGCAGATAGGGAAGGATGTGACAGGCACAGAAGAGGGCTCTAGAAGCACGCAAAAAGGTACATATCTGTCAACTACAGTCAAGGGAGAAGCATGGGCATTTGTCCTTCCTACACCCTTTGGCTACCTCCAGACTGCATCCCTCTGTTGGCAGAGGGATGCAAATCAAGCACTTCGGAAGTGCAAATGAGCCCGGGATTTAAATATCCCAGGCTTCATTTGCATACTCACTTTCGGGCGCTGTGCCCACCATGCGCCCTTTCGAAAGTAAAAGTAAAGTCTAGCCGCGGCTCTGCCAACAGCGTGGAGCTTTTTCGGCAGATCCTGTAACTCCTCATTTTTTGAGGCGTACAGGATCTGCCAAAAAAGCTCCCTGCTGTCGGTAGAGCCGCAGCTAGACTTTACTTTCACTTTTGAAAGGGTGCCCAAACATGAGTATGCAAATGAAGCCCGGGATATTTAAATCCCGGGCTCATTTGCACTTTTGAAGTGTTTGATTTGCATCCCTTTGTCGGCAGACGGGTGTAGTTTACACACTTTGTGCAACATTAGGTGAAATAACCAAGATGTGCAATTACAGACAGGTGGCAGGTGTCTGTGTCTCCTTGCCCCCATGAGCACACTGTAGTTGTGGTAGGCTCTTGTGAGCACTGCCCATGAGGAGTTTTCACACTCTGGACCTGAATAAGGATCTCAGGAACTGGCCTATTCACGTGGCGGCTTAAAGGTTTGCTACTTAAGTATTATTGCTAATTAGTTATATAAAAATTATGTGCTGACAATGGATTTTAGTAATAGGCTCCTCCTAAGAAAATGAAGTCGTCATGAAAACTACTTTGGTATGAAGAATATGCTTAAAATGTGAGCCTGAAGTTAAATAAATGTCTTGTATCTTTATTACAGTTGAGACATGCTTCCTCCTGGGCAGGGGAGCCAACAGACTTGTCGGCCCTTGAGCTAGGTGCATATGTGGGGTGACTGCACAATCCTGGAAGGGTCAGAGCATTGAGTGGAAAGGGTGGGCCTGGTGCTAGCTTTGCTTTTTGCCAGCCTTTGAGTGCCATCCTGGGCTCTGTAGCATGCTGCATGGGAGTTGGGGGGCAATTTAAAGGACTCAGGTCTCCTGCTGCTGCCACTGCTGCAGTTGCTTCTTTGCACTTCCCCATCAGTGGGTCTGCATCTGGATACTGAAAAGAGTATAAATCCAAGGCTAGCTGATGAGTGAATTTTCATGGGTTGAAAGTTCAATTTACAATGAGCATCCATGAAATGAGCAAAAAGGTAATTTATGCCCTTTTATTCTGTAAAAATGTAAAAATGAACATGGGGTCTTCACAGTCAAAAACATTGAAATTCTATCCTGAAATAATCTCTAAATTTCCAAAAATTAAATATAGGCAAAGAAAAAAACCCACTAAAACATAAACTATTTTTCAAGATTTGATCCCTATGTAATCAAATAAATAATGCATATAGCTTAAAATGCTTGCTTTCTAGTGGGAAAGGGAAACCAGAAAGTGGATGCATGAGAAGTGACTGAGCAGCAGGTGAGGTATTGTATTTATAGAGATGCTTATACAGCGGCAGTATAGGCATGTTAGAAAGAAGAGAGGAGTCAAAGTACAAGAGGAAAAAGCAATCAAAAGAAACTAGCCATTAATTCTACACCTTGCTGAAAAACCCCTACAACATGCCTGTGAATGACTTAATTCATTTACTGCATTGTAGTCCCTTTAAGCAATCAGCTAGTGCAATCCGCTGACCTGTCCTGACTTACTATATTAAGACCTAAGCAGCCGTCTAGTCAGACTGCATGTAGTTCATGAACTGTCACCTCCAGCTCTTCTCCTAATGAATGAAAACTTCACTGAGAAACCCCATTCCTTTTATATCAATATCCAGACATCATCTATTCATCCTTTGTCCCAATTTCTTTCCCATTTGCAAATTTTTATTGTAAGCTCACAGATTGGTTTAGGAATCTCTTGGGTCTCATTTGTACTCCACAGTGCATTGTGGGGCTTTTTTCATTACATTTTTTAAAAGACCCAATCCCCAGAGAGCAGGGTCACATGAACCACTAACTAGTGTGATCAGTAACACAAAGGCAATGCTCTACTCTTCTAAAACTCAGCAAAGGTTTAGTCAGACAGATTTACATACCAAACTCCCTAGCAAATACAACCCATCAGTCTCTGCAATTATTATAAATGAAAAAGGGCATATGTTTATCAGGTATACACTACATCCTTTTTGCCCTGATACTGTAGTTTAGTAGTTGCTTAATTTTAGCTTATCAAAAGCATATACAATGTCTGAGGTGTATATTATTTAAACTACAGCTGGACAACAAAAAGATGAACAGGAAAAGATGCATCTCTCTCATTTGGAAATCATGCAAGTGATGTGAAATCTGGTTTACATTCTATATTGGACTATGTGATTTATCACATGTGTTAATACTATTCACTTAGGTGGAGTTACTTCCAATTTATACAAGCAGAAGGATAAGAATCAGGCCTCAAATTTTTAAGCTGCTGTGAATTGAAAAACAATTTTAATTTAAAATGTTTGCCTTTTGGGGAGAGGGGACGCTTTGCTTTGAATTCTTTTAAATTCAAGTAATGGGAGGACAACTGCACAATTTCTAAAATTAGTACTATTATCCTTTAAGACACTCTCATGGAAAATTTATAGTAATTACTGAAAAATGCTCCCATAATGAACATTGCGACTATGACTCATTTGAGGTTCACTAATTACTCAAATCAACATCCCTATTTCAAGGGTTGTGCTTGCAGCAAACAGTATGTTTTTCAAACTGTAATGGTTTCCTCTCTCAGTATAGTTATCTAATTGTGCTGCCCCTGATTCAGCACAGTACTCAAGTGCAGGCGCTTAGAGTTACATAGGCATTTAAATACCTTCCTCAATCACAGTTACCATTCCTCCAATTATGCAGTTATCATCAAGAATACTTTTTATATTAATTGTACTTAATTATTCTTTACCAACTGTACATAACTCCTCTGTGGAGAAAAAAAAGGACACCAAATATGGCTAAACAAGATAGCTATCTTAGGTTATCTATGTGTGGCTTTTTCATATCATAAACTGGGGGGTTCATTTAAGCATCTTTGTGCTATATTAAGGCCCCATGAGTCTGAGTCTCCCATAATTTACACCAGTTTCACACAAATGCAATTCCACTGGCTTCAGTAGAGTTACTATTGATTTATGGCTGGGTGAGAGGAGAATCAGGCCCTAAATAACTTTCTAACAGTCTTACTAATAGACACAAAGGTGAGGATTCACAACTAAAACAAAAGAATCTTCATATTTCAGAATTTCAAAAATATGATCTGTATTACAGTAACACCCTGTCATGATCATGAGGGCTAGCCAGCAGCCTGGGAACTAAAGGGTTAACCTTAGCTAAATCAGGTAGATTCAGCCAATAGGAATGTAGATAGGAATTTCAAACTAGGACAAAGGAATTTTGGGGTTTCCCTCCTTTGTCTCTGGGGTAGTGTTTCTCTCTGGCTACTGAGGGAGTCAGACAGAATTTCTCCCTCCAAGAATAGACTCCTCACTCTTCTGTAAATAGGGTAAAGTTTAGATAAATCCACTAGGTTTTATTGTTTTATGGTTTGGGAAATGGGATCTGATGTCTGTGCATTTAAAATGGGTTTTGCTCTCCTTTGTAACTAAGCTCCTGACCCATGGTGGGTTTCCTCTCCATGGGTATATTACTTTGTGACTCTTCTATCTAGTCATTATGCTTGCAACAGGACTCTTGTGATGATAATAAAAGTTCTTTCTCCTTTCTTTTTATTAACCTGGTGTTGGTTAATTTTTGTGTCCTGGTTTGTACTTTAGGGGTGAGATTTCCCAAGTAGTCTCTCCCTGGTTTCTTTATCATTACTTGGGTGGTGACAGTGGATTTTATCCCCAAAATCTAGGGTTTTAAGATTTTGGGGGGAAGTTTCATACCAAAGCCTGGTAAATAAGGTTTTGGGGTACTTTTGCTGGCCCCCACTTCTGCATTTATCTTGCCAGAGTGGGGAAGGAGCCATGACTAGATGGAAAAGTCACAAAGTAATATACTCATGGAGAAGAAACCCATCATGGGCCAAGAGCTTAGTTACAAAGGAGAGCAAAACCCATTTTAAATGCACAGACATCGGATCCCATTTCCAAAACCATAAAACAATAAAACCTAATGGATTTATCTAAACTTTACCCTACTTACAGAAGAGTCTATTCTTGGAAGGAGACATTCTGTCTGACTCCTTCAGTAGCTGGAGAGAAACACTGCCCCAGAGACAAAGGAGGGAAACCCCAAAATTCCTTTGTCCTAGTTTGAAATTCCTACCTAATTCCTAATGGCTGAATCTACCTGACTTAGATAAGGTTAACCCTTTAGTTCCCAGGCTGCTGGCTAACCCTCATGATCATGACGCACCCAAAGACCCTAATAAAGACCAGACCCCTATTCAGCTATGCACTCTGCAAACACATTGTGAGAAATAGTCCCCTAGTCAATGATTGTCAACAGTCTAAATAAATAAGGCAGATAGGGAACTAAAGCAGAGAAAGACGAAGGCCCCATTTCTGCAAAGCCTTTAAGAACTAGGCAAGAATCAGGCACCCTTGTATCCTATCTGCACAGAGCACTCTTTACGTGCACTCAGCATTTGGTACAAGATAAGCCCATTTTCAGACACAGATGAATATAAGAAAATTAAAATCATTACTCCCCAGAACAACACTTTTCCACTCCATCTTCCAATCTCTTAGTACTAATTTCAAAATCTTGGCCTTTATGTTTTCATTTACTTCTTTGAGACTGCCAAGAAGCTTCAACACATCCTTAAAATTAAATCACATAGTTTTCCTGCTCTAGCTTATAAAAATGACATTATAGGAATTAGGCTAATTTTAATTGATAAAACAGAAACCCAGGACTGATGTCAAGGAAAAGGTTAAATGCAGAGTGACATAAATTTCTCCCTTACAGTATGTATGATCTCTAAAAATCAAAGCATGAAAACACAGGCTTTGGAAAAGTCCCTTTGACCCATGAAAGCTACACACAGAAGAAATGAGTATAAAGAAAATAGGTCACAGAACACTGCTCAACCTGACCAGCTCTACAAACACAGACTGTTCTTTGAAGAGTGAGGTGAGCCAGACAATTAAATATTCTGTGGAAATATGCTAAGAACAAAAAAACCAATCCTGAGGCACCAGTTGTCTCCTGGTTTAACTGGTGCATTATGGGTGAAATAAACATCCTCCAAAATTATGTTGGATGCTCCAATAAATCTGTTAGTCTATAAGGTGCCACTGGACTTCTTGTTGTTCTTGCAGATTCAGAGTAACCCTGCTACCCCTCTGATACTTATCCTCCAAAAAGTCACTAAAAATCAGGTAACTTTCTTTGTCTCCAGTTTCATTCTTGCAAGTGTGTCAATGATGCAACAAAATAAAGTGATTAACATGCAGCACTAACAGCTTGTCTGAGGAGCTCCTCAGTGCGAAGTAGCCCACAGTTCAGAGAGTGATAAAAAGCCTGATGTGCTACAACTGACCCGTCCAGCCCTTTTGTGAACTTGAGGAGAAGCCTGGTTCATCCAGTGCTGAGGTGCCTCTCTAGCGTTAAGCCATAGTCTCATGACTGAAGTCTGACTATTCCTAATGAATAGTAATGAAAGGGCAGAAAGTAATAGAGAGACCAAAGCTCTTCTGACAGACCATCAGGACCTGATCCTTGGCAAGCCATGACTCTTTCAAACTGTCATCTAACTCTCTCCACTTTTGGAAATGGAAGTGGCAGTGGCAGATTCGCTACCAGGGAAACAGGACCATGCCCAGGGATCCGGCCAACTGGGGGACCCTGGAAAAACAGGAACTCCTTCTAGGGAGTGGGAGAAGCTCCCCGCCCTGTCCTGATCCTGGTCCCAGGCAGGAGCACCAGGCAGGCAGGGTAGGGCAAACCGCTGTGCCCCAATCCCATTTCCCAGCAGGAGTGGAAGGGGAACTGTAGGTGGAAAGGGTGAGGTGAATCCCCATTTAGAGCCCCACAACTCCCTAATCTGTCTCTGGACAGTGGTAGCTGCAATAGTTGGCAAATTCACTAGTTGGCAGCAGTTTCTCCTTTCCAGGTGGTGCTTGCAGGCCGCAGCCTGCAATAATAACCACACAAGAAGAGGTCCCAAGATGAGTACTTTTGTGATTAACAAGGGCTCTTTTTGGCAACAGACTGAAGCAAGGCTCCTGCTTCTGCGCTGACCTGCACTTCTCCTCCTCCTTCTCCATTTAGGGGAGACAATCTCATTTTGATGGCTCTGCGCCAACATTAAGGAAACTTCTCTGCAAATGCAAGTGTGCAATTGCCACACACACTGCTCTTGGCAGGCACAAATTAAACATTTTATTAAGTAAAAGTTTGAAACAAATGAAAAGCCAAGACAAGTTTAACATGTTAAGACACAGTGAATCGGGGGGGCGGGGGGGAGGGGGTCAAGGGTGGGTTCCAGTGAAAACAAGGAAGCGAACAATGTTTAAAAGTTATAGGCATAATCCACCTTGTCTTGAATATAGGTGAAGTGTATTTAAAAACTTAGTCCACACGTGTCCTCGGAGGTACCACCCATAAAGCAAAAAAGAGAGTCTTTGTCTCTGTCATAGTTCATAAATCCACAGGTGGAGGGGGCCCCATGGTGTGGTCTGTCCTGCATTCTCTTCCATCTTGAGGTCTTCCTGAAACAACTGTTCCTGAGCAACTTTTGGTGGAAAATGGAGCTGCCCAGGCATCAAGCAGTCTTTTGTTCTTTGTTATATTGAATGTTTAACGTAATCAGACATTTTATTCCATGGTTTGTAATGGTGAGAATTTCTTACTGCTCGGGATAGTTACCTTTATCTCACAGGGACCCACTGTGACAAGCGCCTTCAGAAAATGTGAGAAAAGCACATTTTCTGGAAGGGCAAAAGGGAATATGTTTACCTCTAACCTCGTGAAGGCAGAGGTGGATAGTGATATACATTTTATTAGAGCAAAGTATGCTTTAAAACATAGGATTTTAAGCTGCAAGAGGATCTAACATGTATGGAAAAATGTAAGTATTAAGTGGTCCAATTATCAGCTTTGTCCATTTTTAAAATTTAATGCAATTACCCCTATTATTTTCATACTTGTCCTCAGAGGCCTGGATTTAATGGATATAAGATTGAGACATGTATCCCCTTGAATCCAGTACTCAGACTCAGTGTTAGCTTTTGGACAAAGCTGCAGATGTAGTCTCAGAGTTGGTAATATCAAAATGCTTGGAACAGGTTTTGTAGCCATGTAGAAAAATATCGTAATTAAATGATGCGCTTTCACTTAATGAGGGTTTTGTGGTGGATTACTGCCCATGGCACTAAATCAAAATAAACCATATTTGCACATATGGTATAAGTGGAATTCAAATAGACATTTGAGATGGCTCAGAACAAATCATCCCAACCCATATAAAAGTTCTCTCTTTACACCACAGGGTAAAGGTCATAGCAGTGTAAAAATGACATCTACAGACAGGAAACATGCTTAGATGTTGCGAAGCTCTATGTCTGGTTTACATCTGCTTTGGGATCTCTGTTTGTATAGGCACTATTATAAAGGGCACAGAGATGCATCACATGTCTTATTTTGACAGGCACATCTGTCATATAGGTTCATTTTAAATAGACACCAAAACACAACTGCTGATAAGGAACTATGTTTTATTAGGCCAAAACATATCTCATGAGGTTCAACAAAGACAAGTGTAAAATCCTGTACTTAGGACAGAAGAATCCCATGCACTGCTATATGGTGGGGACCAACTGGCTAAGCAGCAGTTCTGCAGAAAGGAACCTGGGGATTACAGTGGATGAGAAGATGGATATGAGTCAACAGTGTGTCCTTTGTTTCCAAAAAGGCTAACAGCACATTGGGCTGCATTAGTAGTAGCATTGCCAGCAGATCAAGGGAAGTGATTATATTCCCCTCTATTTGGCATAGGTAAGACCACATCTGGAGTATTGTGTCTAATTTCCTCCTCACCTGCCATCTTCCACGCCACTACAGAAAGGATAAGGACAAATCAGAGAGAGTCCAATGGAGAGCAACAAAATAATTAGGGGCTGGAGCACAAGACTTATGAGAAGTTCAGTGAATTGGGCTTATTTATTTTGCAGAAGAATGAGGAGGGGATTTGATAACAGCCTTCAACTGCCTGATTGGGGGTTCCAAAGAGAATGGATCCAGGATATTCTCAGTGGTGACAGAGGACAGAGCAAGAAGCAAGGGTCTCAAGTTGCAGTAGGGGAGATATAAATTGGATATTAGGAAAAATTACTTCACTAGGAGGGAGATAAAACACTGGAATGAGTTACCCAGGGAGGTGGTGGAATCTCCACTCTTAGAGCTTATTAAATCCCGTCTTAAACAAAGCCCTGGCTAGGATGATGTAGTCTGGGTTGGTCCTGCTTTGAGCATGGGGTTGGACTAGATGACCTCCTGAGATCCCTCCCAATCCCAATCTTCTAGGAGTCTGTGATTTATACCACTTGATCTGCTGTAACACAATAGAACATTAATTCAATTTGAATTAGTGAACGTAAGTATGTACTTCCATCATGATTTTTGCACTATCATCTATTTGTATTGTGGTAGAACCTAAGACACTTAGTTCCACTGTACTAGGCCTTGAACAAACCTAAGAATTTCCTAATAGTAAGCCTCTTCAGATCTAAATGATGTAGAGAAATATTTGAATGCCAATTTTTCATGGTATGACCCAAGAAAAAACAGTGAGCCAAGAAAAGAACCCAACTGTTCAAATTGTCCTATTATTTCAACGACCACAGAAAGGAATGACTCTGTTATAAAAAAAGGCCAAGCACTGCCCAATTAACATCTTGTCTGAGAAAATAGGAGAATTTTCTCAGAAAATAATTGATAAGCCTAATTTTATCAGGGAAATATAAATACTCTTCACTTATGCAACTCTTGGATGTTCAAACTTTTTTCCCCAACATTATCTAATTTAACTAAATATTGCAGTTTGTAATGATTTTAAATACAAATAGAGGAAGAAAAGATAAAACACACAACTGATAAATACAAGAAAGAGGATGATAAATAATCTCTTGAAACTTCATAGTCTTTTCTTCTCATCGAGCTAAAATGCTTGGCTGTGGTTAATATAGGATAGACAGCAGCACTAAGCTAGTTTTGGGTAAGCATAGTACTAACCACAGTCCACTTTAATATTCTCATTCCACAGTGTATGCCAGCTTTCAGTGGTTTGTCAACTATGTGAAAATTCATGTGGGCTAAATTTTTGCATTTATCATAAGGTTTGAACCTTAGAAGCAAAACCTTTGTTGTTAGTCTGGGTTGTTAAACCAAGTTTGAACAAAGGATTATCATTTAATATTATGAGTTGAAAAGTGGTAGACATTTAGGAATCTAAAATACTTACCATAGTATATATTGATAGCACTGTACGTTATCATCACAAGATTTCAACTGAGAATTGGCTCTTGTTGGGCCAGGCCATATTCAAACACATAGGAACAGATAGTGTAAAATTTCACAGACCTGCTGACTTTAATTGGACTAGGACAATTTACACCAACTCTGCTCCAAATGAAAGAATCTAAGGAACTTACCAGCTAAATAACGCCATTCATAAACTGCAGCATAGTGAATCTATTGGCTTCTAAGGAATTATAACAAAATTTCACATAGGAAAGATCACTAAGTTCTTCACAATTCTTAAGCACTGTTTAGGAGCTAGGGTGTATGGGCTAGCTGGGGTGTATGGGCTAGCCGTAGCTCTCACACTGCAAAAGCATGACATTCATCTCCAAAATGTCCCTATTTACATCTGCTGTTCAGAAGATATATGTGCATCTGAGAGAAGAATTTGATTTCTCTTTCATGGTCATGTATCATCTACTGGAAATCCTTAGTATAGTTCTCTCATTGCTATAAAGACTGAGTTAACCCAACTCACACTTACCGTACCACACACCCTTCGAACTTTAATCAAACAGTATTATAATAATATTTCAAGCACTGGGGAAAATGAAGGCAATTACCACAATCTTGAATACCCTGAAGTACTAGATTTATGAAAAGCAAATTAGTATTTCTGACAGCCTTGCAACACAATGCCATACAGGTGTATCTACCTATTGTGGGAACACCATGTACATCCAGCCTAGATATAAAATGTCATTTATTTTTAAAACTGTACCCATGAATTCTAATTTTGATTTAATTGTAGTCTTCAATTGGGAAAATTAAGAAGAAACAAATCCTGTGGTGGATGCGGAGTTACTGTGTAATAGTTTTATGAATACTGTGTGCGACTTAATTATTGAGATAACTGTATAGCTAGACTAGGGTTAGCGGAATGTTTGTTATACTAGCCACATTGTTTAAATTCAAAAGGGGCTATTAGAAGACCAAGCAGGAAGACAACAGAATTGGCTTCCAAAGTAAGAATATGATAGCATACACCTGAAAGTCAAAGGGAAAAGTCCATCCCAAGACAGGTGACAGCTTGAGATGAGAGAGCACTTGAAGAGACCAGAAAAGGTCGGGAGGGCTATTAAACCAGTATAGGTTGGACCTCCCTGGTGTGGCACCCTTGGGATCAGAACAGTCCTGTATGATGGATTCTGACAGACCAGGGGTGGTCATTTCTGGCCCCCCTGCTGCCAGCCTCCTCCAGCCCTAGTCCAACTGCTGCCCTCCCAGCTGGCTCCCCTCTCTCACTGGCCCTGCTACCCTGTCAGCCCTCACTGCCCTACTAGGCAGCCCTGCCACCTCTGCTAGCCAGACTCTCACTGCCATTCCAGTCAGCTCCACCACCTGTGCATGCACTAGGCTCCTGCTCCAGCGCCGGAGCAGCCCCTCAGCCTCTGCACGTTGGGTTCCTGCTGCCACGCACAAGGCGCCCACAGCCCTGCCGGGAAGCCCTGCTGCCCTGGCCAGCCTGCAGGGCTCCTGGGCACTAGCCCTCCAATTGGACTCTCTGGTCCTGCAACATCTGTGGTCATGCTGGACCCTGGATATTTCCAGACCAGAGAGTCCCTGTTAAGAAAGTTTCAACCTATAGTTGTAACAAATCCTTCTGTCATTAAGTAACACTTGAAGTATGCAGACTGACAAGCAGAATATAGACAGATAATTTCCCTCGCAACCTTCCTGTTCTTCAAATAGTTAGAAATATAAGGACTATGTTCCTTGAAACATGCCTTACTTCATTTCCCTTTTAAGCCTTCATTTTTGTATGTGAAGTGCTATTCATGAAATATTTTATCATATCAGTAGTGCACCTTTCAAAACTGAACATTATTCTAGTTACTAGTTAAACTATAGTTAAATTAGTTAATTAATGCTTAAAACTTGCCATGGTATCTGCAGTACTTTCCAATAAGTAATACAGATAATACTTAGAATAGAGTAGAAAAAGGTAAGATGCAGTACACATCTATTTTAATGCAACTAATATTTCTGCGAGACCCCTAATTCAGCAAGCTAGTTAAGCATGTGTGTAATTTTAAGGAGATAAACTTTGAATGGGACTACTTACGTAGAGCCCTGCAAATCTGCAGATATCTGAGTTATAGCTCATTTTTGCAGCTATGATTACAAATTTTGTATCTACAACCCAGATAATTTATGTCCATAGGTATCCACATCCATGGATGTCAACGCAGTTCTCTGCGGCTCAGTTTTGCAGGTTCAGATGCGGATGTTGATACAAATTTTGTATCCACTCAGGGCTCTACACTCATATTTAGTCACAGAGGGGATTAAGATACCTTGCTAAGCCAGCTGGTATTATTTTTCAAACAATTATCTTCTTCCATTCTACCGTCTTGACTATTAAGTGAAGTTTGAACAATTCCTATACTTGATGATGTTTAGTCACTAGTGTTTACAAGTAAATAGTGTCTAGTGACTGGTCCATAACTTACAGCAGGAATATGCTCCTTAAATGCACATGTCCACATCATTAAAAAAAACTGAGCATGGATTCAAATACAAAAATCTGGGGTCCAAGTATATTTCCATCTGTATTTGTTTGTTTTTTACAAGCCTTGATAATGTCTCAGAGAGGAACTTATTGGGCCAAACCATCACTAGGTTAGGTCTCCTCACAATAGTCCATTCCTGAAATTAACCTTCTCTGCTTTATAGGGGTGAATATTCTGAAATGCTGCCTTTCATTTAAACATTCATGGATGTCCATTTTCCTTAAACGCCTGACAGTGCTGCTTGTTATTTCTCTTTGCACTCTAAGAAAACAAACCTATTTCAGACAAAGAAGCTGGAATTTTCTTATGTCTGAGTCTTTCTGAACATAGTACCTGTAGGATAGGAACATAATCTCATTCAATCTTTGCACGTAACTGTATTTTACTGTGTTAAAGAGGATGATCTGGAGAGAATAGTTACATGTGTCCGCATGCAGCAGCTTGCTACAGTTTGGTATTTTTCTGTAATGGAAATGCAGAGCAGTCTTTGGGGAATTAAAATTGATCTCTTCTGAAGATAGATAGTGTGCCTCATTAATTGACCCAGCCTCTGAGACAGCATAGTGCGCTAAACAGTCAAGTACCAGAAAGCAGCTTTTAGGGCACCAGGAAAGCAGATCAGGACTTTGGGCATGAGCAGACTGCATTAAGACGAACATCCCTAACAATGAGAGCCTAGCTGCCTGCTTCAGACATTTACAAGACAAAGGGCAAATATCAGTTATCCACCCCAAACACATGGTCAAACTCATCCATTTCACCTGCAGTCATAAGGATTTTACATTCAATGACAAAAACACTTTGTCCAAACCATAGCAACAGCCATAGATACGAGGATGGCACTTCAAGATGCCAACTTCTTAATGGGTCACCGTGAGGAAGAATTACGGGACAAATGCACCACAAAACCAGATACATTGATGAGATTTTCATGCGAGGGCAGAGAAATTAAACTTCTTCGTTTTCCCGCACAACTTCCATAACTACCACCTGCCCATTAAATGCTCTCTGGAATACTCCCACAATAGCATCAACTTCCTGGACACCACAATCAACATCCACAATAGAATCCTACAGACAACCACGTAGAAGAAACCCATGGATTGCCACTCTTACCTTCACCTTACTAGTAACCATCCCCAACACACCAAGGAATCTGTTAGGCAGTCAGGCACTCAGAGAAAATTCAGTCTCACCCACTAATCCCTTTTTGTGTTTTATGACTGGAGAGGTGTAAACAGGTCACTCTAACTCAAATGGTCTCTGACAATATGTGCTAACTACTTATGCTAAACCATCTCTTCAGGTTTATTGCTTCTGGCTCTTTTTACTCAGTTAGCTTTCTGTTTCTCAAGGAGACCACGCAACCTGATAACTCTATTTTTGAATATTAGCTTAACTTTTATATTTAAAAATTGCTACCTGTTTAGCCATCACGGTTTTTCCTGTGTGTATTTTACTTAGTGGTGAGAACTAAGAACAATTCTAGTTACTTCAGGGAAATGAATTCAGTGGCTGCTTAGTCCAGTAAATTAAACAGGTTTGTAACCATTGCCTTTAGTAAGGAGAAAGGTATAGATGTGTGTGACAGAGTGCCAGGCTCCTGAACCTATTGAAGTCTGGGAGGTGGGTGAGCACAAATCCTCCCACATTCAAAGGCAACTCATGAATTACATGGTCAGGAGGATCATAGATACCAAATCAGGCACCTGCCACTGACCCAGCACTCTGGTTATTCAGGTACTAGCTATTCCAGCCTGGAGTGAAATTAATTGGACCTGGGTGCTCAGTGGCTTATTTGAGCTTAATTGACAAGCTAGTGAGAAAAATCAGTCCATCAGTTGAAAGCAAGAAAGGAAGGAAATGCAAGCTGAGGAGGCTGACAAGGGCCAGCAGATATAGCCTCTTGAGGCAAAGAGATTTCCTTCTCTAGAAAGAGGAAATTATTACAGCACTGTGGGATCCCTCCAAATCTCATAAATCTCATAAAAAAGACCTATGAAGATATGAACTGTAGGGTTTTGCATGAGGGTCAACTTACAGAACCCTTCAGAATAAAGTCTGGTGTTCGGCAAGGTTGTCTGCTGTCCCCCTTCCTTTTTCTTTTGGCTGTTGTTTGAAACATGAGAGAAACAACAGCTAATGAGAGGAAAGGAATCCAGTGGACCCTGTTTAAACAGCTAGAAGACCTTGATTTTGCAGATGACCTAGCTCTTCCATCACATAATGAACTTCAAATGCAAAATAAAACAGTGAAGCTGGACAAGATTTCACAGCAGATGGGACTGAAGATCTACGAGGGGAAGACCACGATCATGAAAGTGAATGCAGCAAGTAACAGCAGCCCAATTGTCCTCAGAGGAACGACACTGGAGGAAGTTGATACCTTCACCTATTTAGGTAGTATTGTAAATAAAGTGGGAGGTACTGACGAAGATATTAAGACCAGAATACAGAAGGCAAGAGGTTCTTTTATTATTTTGAGGAACATATGGAATTCAAGAGAGATCAAGCTATAGAGCAAAATAAGGATCTTCAGCTCAAATGAAAAATCAGTACTTCTATATGGCTCAGAATCATGGTGAACAACAAGGACAAACATCAAAAGTTTGCAAACTTTTATTAATAAGTGTTTGTGTAAGATCATTGGCCTGAAGTGGTCTGACAAGATTACAAACATTAGCTTATGGGAAAGAGTAGGGAAATGCCCAATAGAGCAAGAGATATTGAGAAGAAGATGGCGATGGATTGGCCATACACTCAGGAAGCCATCAACTAGCATTACCAGACAATCCCTATCCTGGAACCCACAGGGAAAAAAGGGAAGACGAAGGCCAAAGAAGAGTTGGAGAAGAGACCTGATGTGAATGTGAGGAAAACAGGCAAAAGCTGGAGAGAATTAGAATAGGTGGCACAAGACAGAGAGGCTTGGAAAGAAATTGTTGATAGCCTACGCTCTCATAGGAGCTAAGGGAAAAGAACAAGAAGAAAAAGGACTAAGGGGGAGAAATTCATTCCACTTGCATGGTGTAGAACAAGGCTGTAATGATGAACTGCTGGAGAGATCCTAATAAACAACACACAGGTCCCATATAAATCTGGAAAGCATCCATACCAGCGAGGGGCAACCTCAGCTAGTGAGTGGGCTGCATGAGTGGCTCTCCTTCATCTAACCAGCCGCAAGACTGTCGTAACCAAGACGGGCCCCTGGGATAGAGTGTTGCTAACTACACTTGCATACCTAGAATTTGTGGGGTGTGCTGATTGAACCATGGTAGCACTTGGACTGGATGCAGAGGGAGCACACAACTCTCACAGTCCATGTTGTGTGCAATCACCATGCACCTCACTTCATGTGCTCTTGCTTTACATGAGTGTCATTTTAGTAATACCAGGAGGGAAAAAAATAAACGTACGGAAATCAGCGGAATCTGGCAATCCTGTGTGGGCAACAGTAAACAAAATGCCTTGTGGGCCACACACAGAATCCCAATGGGCTGGAGGTTTCCTACCACTGATCCAGACAGTTTGTGGGCATCCAAAGGTTTGAGAAGTAGCCCTGTCACTTCATCAATATTGGCATAGTTATTTGCATTCTCAGAACCCATCTATGAAGAGTTCCCCTTATACATAGTTGCAGCCTCTCCAGGTCAAGGTTGAACCCTATTAGTGCATGCTTTCACTGCTCCAGATGGTGCTACAACCTTCGTCCACCGTAGAGCTGTACAAATAATTGTTCTTAAAGTACTGCCTGTGAACAAAACAAAAATTAACTTCAGGTCTGCCGGAAAATGAATTTTTCAGTGAACCAAAAAGTCTTTAAAAAAAAGGATTTTATTTTCCACATCACACTTGTGAGCAAGAAAGTTACAGTGCAGTCGAGTGGCAGCATAGACAAACCCTTACAAAGACCACGTTTTCCATAGTTGCATAGGCGTGAAATGTCCTTGAGAAATGTAACCTTATTTTTTAAAAGAATTATGATTGCAGTACAGGGAAGAACATTTGAATGTAATGTAAACTGACGCAGTGTTATATTCCTGATTCCAAAGACAGTTTGAGAAATTGTCATCTTTTTGATTCAGAATAAATGTGAACCACTGCCTAGTTCACTACTGATCACTTTACTAAAAATATGCAGGCATCATGCTTATCACATTCTTCCAAATTGCTTCTCAGCCTCTTCAATTACCAAAAGCCCTGTGTCCTTCACCCAACTTCTAAAACATCCAGCTTCCCCAGGACAGCTTCTCTGCTGCTGTTAAATATTGTCAATACAAAAAAGTCTGTAGCTTATCAACATGCTGAAGGCATGATGTTGAATTTACCATCAAGATAAATGGAGCACAGTCTCCTAAACTGTTGCACATCATCTTATCGTTTCAGCATCCCCAATCTTTCAGTTAAATGAAACTTCCACACAATGTCTATTGTTCTACAGCAAAGCTCCAATTCCGGAAAGCATACAAGCACATGCTAACGGCTATCCCAATTCAAGCTGAATATGGAGTTTTGCTCCATACTTTGCTGAATATGGAGGTACTGTTGAACTCATCTTGAGAATCAGACTAACCAGAGATGTCACTGTTCAGTTTAGATCCTGGGTGATGCTGAGTACAGAGGCCCCGTTAAGATTGCCAGCCTGTTAGTTAGAAGTTCTTAGAATGAAATAGTTTAACAAGCTGCATCCTATTGTTACTGAGCACTGTATTGAGCAAAAGGAACCTATTAACAGAAGAGGAAATTTCGGGCTTGAAACTCAGATTTATGGTCCTGTAACTTCTGGATGCTGCTGTGGCTAAAACCTCAGGTTATTCTAAGCCTTTAGCAAGAATGCTTTAGGCACAACTGGGTGCCCTACATATAAAAGTGGAGCTCTAACTGAATTTTTCTCTGCAGGTGGCCAACCTTTAATGACATTTATATGGTTCCTGAGATGAATCTGGTGAAAAATGAGCAGAACTCTGTGTTCAAAGATGAGGCTTGCCAAACCATAGTCAAAGTCTGCTACTAAATGGCAAGTATTCCAGGATTTTATGTGGATGACTGCTGAACAGCCAACACGCCTGTCAAGAGGCAGAACTTATTTATAAAGAATGCCAATTTATTTAAAACATTTTTACCCTGCCAATCTATTTAAAATATTTGAGGTGGCGTACAAAATTTTTAACATACAATATAAATATACATAAAAAATTAAAATACGAGGCCCCAGCAGGACATAAAACCTGCTAAGATATCTCGAGAGGAGGGACATACACACTGATTCAATTGTAAATCATATTGATGAAAGGACCTCTTAATCCCCTGCTACCTATCTCTACTTCAGAAGACA
Source organism: Apalone spinifera (assembly GCA_030068395.1). Lineage (NCBI taxonomy): Eukaryota > Metazoa > Chordata > Testudines > Trionychidae > Apalone > Apalone spinifera. Next base: position 142,111,738 of record CM057845.1, on the reverse strand, counting down.
CTGTGATTGAAAACATCAGGCTTATTTACCAAGTTCCTTTCACCTTTCCTGCATTCATTAATTTGCTGGAAGACTCTAAATGAATACATCAGAGCTTGCCTGAAGTATAGACTTTTATTATATATTATTAAGTATAGATTATTGTATATACTATATATATAGAGAGAGTAGCCCAATGTCTGTGACTCTGTAATGCTGAAAAATGCTGGCTGTTCCCCCTGGGTGGCGCTGTTGCCTCCCGCTCAGCCAGGCAGGAGCAAGCAGCACAAGTGGCTGTTTGGGGTCCACGCAGTGGCCTGGCTGATCAGCACAGAAGTCAGCCGAGCGCCATGGTGGGAGGCAAAGGGGGACGGGGCCTGGACGAGTGTGCATCCCCGACAGAGACAGAGGAGAGCGGAGAGAGAGTGAGAGGCAGGAGAAAGAGAGAGACAGAGAGAGAGAGGCAGAAGGCGGAGGAGAGCTGAGGGGAGGAGGAGGCAGTAGTAGGAGGAGGAGAGAGAGAGAGAGATGGAGCGAGAGACCGGAAGCTCAGGAGAGAACACAGACGTGGAGGAGAGACCTGAAAATCCCGTCTTATGACTGGCTAATTGGTTAGTCATATATATAGTAGCCCAGTGTCTGTGAGTCTGTAACGCTGAAATGCTGG
>CM057845.1:142089664-142110992 GCA_030068395.1 Apalone spinifera | reverse complement strand
AACAGCCGTTTGGGCTCCGTGGTCCCCCGCGTGAAAGACAGGATGGGGAGGAGATGAGAAAGAGAGAGAGAGAGGCAGGAGGGTGAGAAGAGAAAGAGAGATGGAGAGAGAGGCAGAAGGCGGAGGAAAGCTGAGAGAGAGAGGAGGGAGGCAGGAGGAGGAGAGAGAGAGAGAGACATGGAGGAAAGACCTGAAAATCCCGTTTTATGACGGTTTATTGGCTAGTGTACACACACACTTCCTTCTGAATGGCATCTCTCACGCCCCTCTATTTGATATATATACTCATGTTGTGTAGTAAGATATGTAGTTCTTGAGTGACTTTACTTTAGCATTATTTAATATCAGAATGCATTGATATAGTGTTTTACCAGCTGTGTTTCAGATCAGCTGATGATCCTGAGCTTCCCTTGCTGTATTTGTGCTTGGGAGATTCAAGTTACAAGCAGAGGTTCAAGGATTTAATGTGAAAAATCCATCTCAAGCCAGATGTTTCTCTGATGGGAAAATATATATATATATAAATGGACAGGGTTCTTTCCCTCTATTTTAAGGATCTGGCTACTGTCCAGACATATTATTTTAGCATGGTCCATTTTTTTTTGTTTTTTTGTTTTGTTGTTTTGGTCTTGGATTAAGAAATGTTCAAGGACAGAAAGTGAGTGTCAAGGATAGAGAGAGAGAATGGAATGAAAACAATGGTGTGTGTGGTTTATTAGGAATAACATGATTGTGAGGCTGAGATAATCAACAGTGACCCATAGAGACGGATTGAGCAGATACAAAAAGATTGGGAAGAAAGAGCAACAGCATTCAACAGCAATGACATTTCTTAGCACAGATAAGGACCAGTGGTGGATCGGAGCCAAATCGAGTTCATCAGATTGTTCTATTTGTCCTGCCCAGCCCAGGGAAGGCAATGTGGGGGTGCCAGGAAAGTGGTGAGGTAGAGAGGACACAGCAGAGGGAGACCACAGCCATGCCCATTGCATGATGCTTTGGAGAGAGCCAATGGGCTGGAGCAGGGAGCTGAGCCCAGCATTGCTGGAGAGAAGCTACCACAGTGACGCAAGAAAGGCTCATCCCTCCATCTGTTCCCAGGGAACAGGGCCCAACCTCCACATAGGCCAGATGAAGGACTGAACCCACCCCTCATCATGCACTGCCAGGGCAGGACCAATTCTTCTCCCATCACACATCATACTCCCTGCCTCCCAAATGGTTTAGTGGATTTTGTGGGCTTCCATAACCTGATGTTGCCCATGCCTGTAAGAGGAGACAGTTCAATGAGATGCTGAAAGCCCAGTCAGATGGTTGGCAGAACAGGAGGGTGCTCAGCAGGGCACACAATTATGCTATTTAAAAGCAAGCCATCCCTTCTAGTCGTGTTTGTCCAAACAAGTCTAGCTAGAGCACAGAAAACATGGACTGCTATCCCACCCCTGCATATTTCCTGTCTGATATACAATGCCATTTCCCACAGCAATAAAGGAAATTATCATCTCCCATAAATATAAATACATGGCGCTCAGGCATGAAAAAATCCACACTCCAAGAGCAACACAGGTCAAGTAAACTAACTCCCAGTGTCAGGCCTGCTGACCTGGGAGGGAGAGGAGCAATTTAAAAGGGCTGAGGGCCCCCGGTCGCTGCTGCAGTAGCTGTGTCCAAAAGTGTCTCTTGATATTCCCTATGCAGGTTCTAAAAAGGAGTTGCTTGGCCCCAGAACCTGCATGAGGTTTATTGAAAGTGTCTTTCAATTAAGAGACACTGCTGCAGCTTTCCCTAGAGCAGGAAAGTCGGGTCCAGGGAAGGAAGGGGAGAAGGGGCTGGTGCCGGGCCAACCTCCAGTTCCTCTAGGAGAGGGGGGGCACTTGGGGCCTCTCTGGGCAGTGAGAGGACTTGTGACCCTGACCACAGGAAGGGGAAAGAGAACCATTGGTTTCTGCTCAGGGGCTCCGAGTTACTGTCGGTTGTCTGTCCAGTGTACAATTCTAATTAACCAGAGAATTCTCCTGTTAACATAAGCTACCGCATCTTGGGTGGGTAATAATTATTTATTATTATTTATGGGGGAAGCTCTCCCATCAGGATAGGCAGTGTCTTCACTGAAGTGCCACAGTACTGCCACTGTAGCACTAGTGTAGACCTAACCACAGTCAGTGGAAGATTTTTTAGTAAAACCTCACCTCCAAATCCCCTTGCTATGATTAATAGACCTATTCATCTACACTGGGGGAAAAAAAGGTTTAGGCTTGTGGGACTTAGGCTGGTGGGCTAACAACTGCAGTATAGATGTTCAAGCCCCACAATTTTATAGATCCACCATTGTGGTTGTGCTGACTCAAATCAGCTGACCCGGGACTACAATGGCCAATATCTGGGTCATTTATCACAATGTAGATACACTTATTGTCCGTTCCCCCCCCCCCAGGATTTTTTCCACACAAGTTTATTAAGAACAATTCTATTACTGTTACAGAACAACAATTTCAATAGAGCACTGCAATACAGTTGCCAAATATATCATAAAAATATTTGTTGACATTGGAACTAATTGAAACACATTAGGGATTAACATCAACTTACAATAGGAAATATTTCATGTGTCACTGTTACTAAAACCTGGGAAGTATAACTTGCAACAAAACTAAGGAAACTGGGATTTATATACTTTTTTAAATACCCCCGTATAATGTGTGACTAAGTTAAAAATGAATTGCAGAGCAAATTTTTTTTATAAAATAAAGATCAACTTGAGGTCATATCCTACTAGCAAAATCACAAGGGCTTTTGACTTTTCACCATTTATGGCCCTACCCATCTGTTATTTAGTATGGGTTCTTCCTGTTCTCTCATGTATCAAATGCAATATAAAAGCTTAGAAATCTGCATTATAATTAGCATGCTTGAAGAATGGAATTCTAATATATTCACTGGAGAGACACAATACAGTAGAAGCATTTCTCTGCCTCCAAAAAGTATGGTTCACTGCTTAAACCTCCACCATAAGCTTGCTGGCTTATCAGCCAACATTTCTGAAGGATAAAGAGGTAAGCAGTGACTCATGCCTTTTGGAGAAAGGTATATTGGGCAAAAACTGGTAATCATTTTGCTTTCCTGTCTAGAACTGGACCAAGGGCCTTTTCAAATGTAATCATTAAAGGAACTTAATAATCAAGTTCAAAAACTGCAAACACTGCTTTACCTGATAATTTCAGCTGCTTGAGGATGCTAAGGAATTACTATACTTCTTCACATGAAAGCTGATGTCCTATTTCCATTTGAAAATGTTCCCCTGTACACGTAAATAGGGAGGGCTCCAAAAGTAATATATAGTCAGATTTGCTGGTCTTCTTGAAGCTCTCACATCCATCTGACAGGTCTACACTACAGCCAAAGGTCAACTTAAGGTATGCAATTCCAACTATATAAACAACATAGATGGAACTGACGTACCTTAAATTGAGCTTTGGTGCTGTCCTCACAGCGGGACGTTGATGGAAAAAATGCTCCCGCTTACTTCCCTTACTCCTCGCAATGGTGAAGAGTACTGGCGCCAATGGGGGCACCCTCAGCATTTGATTTATTGGGTCCATGCTAGGTTCATTAAATCAAATGCTGGAAGATCAATCACCACATTGTTAATCTTCCCGCAAGCATAATTGTGCCATCCCCTTGTAACCTGTACCTGTAACTTGGAAATAAATAGTAACTCAGTGATAGTTCATTTCAACAGAAATTTTACAGATTTGCACCTCAAACTCAACCAGGAACTTTATGATCACTAACATGTCTGTTAGCCGCAGACCCTTTTTGTAACGCCAATACATAATGGCAAAAAGACTTCATCTGTCTCCATTCTGGACTAATATTCTGTTGTAATCTGGGGTAAAATACCCTGCCTTGAGTCTGGGGCAGCAGGGACTTGGCATCATAGGCCAGTGCCAAGATGGACAATACAATTTGGGCAGGGGGAGGAGGAAACGCTAGCTTTTTTTCCCCAAGTCAAAACCAGGCATTTCAACAAATGCTGTTTCTGCAAAAAATACTCCAAGCTGTTTGTCCACATTCCAGTGGAGAAGAAAAGCAAATGCTTAAACCTCAAAAATGACTCTGAAATGGAATCCTCCATTTAATATGTATCCATAAATGAGAGCGCATTTTAAAGGAACCAACCAGAGGAACTAGTGACAAAAGGTCATTGACTTCCGACCATTGACCAGAGGATAGTTACATCAGGTTCAAGAGAAATAAAAGCCTGTCCTCACACACACACTTCCCACCCACCCACCCTATCCCTGTTTTAGGAGTGTCTGTTTTTTGTTAGGCCAAATGTTTCCATTTCGGACAGACCACTCCTCACTGTGGAAGTACTGAAGATTGGACTCCTGTATTACCTTGCTGGCATCTTGCACCTCTGGCTTTCAGTAATGAAATACAGCATCCTTTAATGTTTTTTCATAGCAACATTCCACACTGCATCCTGCACAGCCATTTACACCTGTGACATACAGTCTTCCTGATTTGCTACTGTAGCTGTTCACCATTTTGCACATAACTAAATGTCCACACAAAGCACAACTCAACTGGAGAATTGAACCTATTTTGTCCTATAGACTAGATGCTTGTTCCTGAGGTGGGAAGAAATGTGATGGAGAGTCAGCGTAGATCACGTTATCATTTGTATCTCTAGGACAAGTATCTTATCATTGACATTGATGCTATATTTATGTTTGCCGCATTTGAAGATGGTTTATAGAGTGGTTTGCTTTTGTTAGGGAGCTACAAGTGTGGCATGACTAATTGACTGGCCAATGCTGAAATTTTGCAAAGCTATTAATGGCTCTGTGGAGATAAAGTGCTGGACTGGTTTCTCCAGCATTCCCCTCACCTTTAAAAAGATTTCCTCTAAAGGATGGCTCTGTTGCTGCAGAAGCACTGATGGGTTACTGTGTTTCCTAGGGGACAGGAAACATGTCAGTTCTGCCTTTTCACTGGGATTGAGAAGATAAACGTACATCTGTGTTAGGCCCTGCCTGTCTCCTTAACACAAGTAGGATTATATGGTCACAAAGCATTGCAAAGTATTAATAAGCAATGATCAAGTAGAGGAGAAAGTGCTCCCAACTACTGCTTCTGTAGTACTTGTAGTAACAAATATTATGCACAAGAATTAATTCCATTTAGCATTAATATGAATTAGTATTGTCTATATTTTAACTCCTGTACATCTGTTTCATTCTCTCAATTCATTCTTTTTCTTTAAAAGAAACAAAATTAGATCATCCCATCTGCCTTTCAAACAAAAGCCTGGCCTATTCTCTCCCAGTGCAGTGACTCTAGCAGCTTGCTCAGAATGCAATCACACGATTGTGTGCTGGTATGAGCTCTCCTGTCATATTATGCCCAAGCTGAGTTACATGCACTGGCTTTCTGAAAAGACTGTCTTTTTAACAGCATTGATGGCTTTCCATGCCTTTCATGGTGTTGGCTTGGCCATAGCTGTGTATGGTCTCCCTCACCATTTGTGAAATGGAGATGCTGGTCGTCGTGTCCAGTAATCCTGGAGTCAGTGCATACTATTCCCATCGTATTAGAGGTTTCGCATCCTTTAGAACACTGACTGAGGTCACATGCTTGGAGTCAGGAGATAAAACTTATTTTCTTGTTGGCATGGCTGTAAAACCAACTCAGTAATGTTTCAGTTTATATGGAAATTTAAATTTTCTACATCTTTGAGCCAAATTCAGCTCTGATGTAAACACATGTGTCTCCAGTTGTAATCTGTGGTTGCTGTCAGTCCAGCATTGGAATCTGTTCTCTGTCCGTAAAACAACTGACCACACATATAATGGACTACTGTAAGTGTCAATCAAGGCCTAATTAGTGCCTGTGAAGGTATCTCCTGGCAATAATTGATTTCTTAATCCAGATCTCAATCTACTCTACTGATATTCTGTAATGACTTTCTGAAGTCAGTGATAAATTGTATAAGAAAATATGTTTTCATCGGTTTGGAAGATTCACAAGTGACCTGAAGACAGAGTTAACATGCTGCTGCTGCCAAGAGTCACTAAGCAAACAGCGTCCGCAATTACAATTCACTTCTCTAACTCAGTTTCCAGCAAAAAGGCAGCACTTCTAACTTTAATTATGGCTGCCCCAGTATAAAGGAGGTAGAAAAAATTCCTTCCATTACTTACTTTATCTTTTGTCTTTTACACTCCTCAGCAATCTTAGTCAATTAAATTATAAAGCTGATTTGCTGACAATGTGTGGTCAAAATGTAAGAGAAAGAATGATTCTCAAGTTAGCTTCCCTCCTTCCTGTAGCAGTAGCGTATCAGCTGCCAAAGTGCTTCTTTTAAATTACCAGAGGTCTGAAGCAGATGATTTTAGGGAAGAGATGAGGGAGATGTTGGTAATATCCTTGTTAAAAAGGAATTTCATTATTTTTAACCGTTCATTTTTAAATCATACTTTGACTACAACCAAAGGCAAGAGTAAATCCTGTTGTAATTTAATGACATTGAATGGGCTTCCTGCATGTATATTTGCATCTCACTCTTCTCTTCAGGGGTTGCTTTGTGACTCAAAGCCCAAATCTCGCGCTGGGAAGAGGTGACTTGAGTCTCCTCTCACATCGTGAAAACAATGAAGTTACTCTGGGGTGAAACAGAGAAGTGGAGATTCAAACCTGTCCTATTGAAGTGAGAATGGGGGACATAGGCATATTAACAGAAAATCTGACAACTCTGGCATCTCAATGCTTTATATTTAGTTAAGCATGCAAATACCTAACATTTGATTGACAATGCAATGAGGATGCCCTGGGATTTTTATTATTGCCCCCAGTTTCACATCCAAATATTTTAACATAGAAAAAGGCACCTTTACAAAACTCAAAATAAATGAAGGCAAAATATTTGATTCTTTCCATTCACTAGATAAAGTGTCTAGATTTAGATTCTTCTGGAAAACTGGGACAAGAATGTTCCTTCCTGTGAGGCTGCATACTTCTGCAGGTTGTCTTCTCCCACTAGTCATTGTCTTTATTCCTTCTCAGCCACCCAGCTTCTCTTTGCTTAAGCTCTCTACCACAATCGGGAATTCTTGGCCTACACTGGGGTAGAAACCAGCCCAAGGAGATGTGATGTATCAGTAACAATGAGGAATGCTGTGGCACCCTAAAGGCTAACAGATTTCTTTGGGCATAAACTTCTGTGGGCCAAGAACCATTCATCAGATACTATTGTATGCATTTGACAAAGTGGGTCTTTGCCTATGAAAGCTTAAGCCCAAATCTGTTAGTCTCCAAGGTGCCACAGGGCTCCTTGCTTTTGTGGACACAGGCTAACACATATTTCTGAGGTATCCAACATTGTTCCTGGGGCTGGCAGGGACACTTGTGGCCCCTTCACAGATTACAGCAGCTCTTGGGGCTCTATATATACATATAATGGCCCTTACTAGCTGTTATGCCACCAGGTAATAGCTAGGTTGTAGGCACACTCAGTCGCACTGCTGACACAGCCCCTGTGTTTGGGGTGGGAGAGGTTGGTAGTGGCTGTTTTCAACAGAGGTAGATTAAAGGATTTGGGGACCTTTAACATCATGAATTGGAGATCATCCCCCAACCCTTCCCTGCACCCATGAGGTGGGAGTCCCCAGCATGGAGTCGGCAAAGTGGAGAGCTTGGCTCACCATGCAGTGACTCCTGTCCCATGGGGCTGGCCTGACTCCTTGCTCTGGCCAGTTGCTCTTACTATAGCATGCTGGCAAGATCCTTTCCTCTCAGCACCCTGTGCACATGTGTGCTTTATTTCCCTTCTTCCCCATGAGCAGGGATCTCCAGAAATTAAATATTCCCCACTGGTCCTTCCCACCCCTCATGGTCCCTTTTACATTTGTTCCAGTACAAGCAGGAATTTCCCCTCTATATCCTTACCTCAGTTTGCCTAGATTTCCCTCCACCCAGTCCACATCCATTGTCTTTCCTTCTTGATTCTGAACAATTCCCTCCTTTCCCAAGATCTATCACTGTTTAAAAGTTCCTAAAATTCCCTTTTCCACCTTTTTATTTTAGTTCCTAAGTATGGGTGAATTTCATGCTCATGAAAGGGACAGGAAAAGCCTTTCCTACAATAGTTCCATTCTTAATCTGGAGCATTCTGCTATCCAATCCTGGGCCTTTCATAAGTATGTATTGCCAAGAGTGACAAATTATACAGTGATTTTGGGATTGTGGATAAAATGTGACCTAGGGCCTTGCATGAAAACACCAAACTCATTTTCCCTTGTGACCTGAAGCAGATAACTAGAGGCTAGGTTTCTAGAGGTGAAAGGCTTCTGTCACTAAGCCACTGCACCAACTTAATTGAATATTTTCTCCCAGCACGCACAGAAAAGGCTGCTTTTACCATTTGATCTGGGTTGGGATTAGTCTAGAGTGTTTGCACGACTTGGCTCTGAGCAAAAATTGAAAAAAGAAAAAAAGATAGTTTGCAATTGCTTATTGAGTGAAATTCTGCTTTTGACTTATCCAAGGGTCATTCACATAGACTTCCAATCACTCTGGGTCAAAGCTCATTTCTGTTTTGGTAAACCATACTGAGTTGGCTTCCCTGCATGTTACAATCTAGTTCACATTTAGAGTTCATCAGGCATCTAAATTAAAACAGAACAAACTGAAGTGTTTTTATTTTTCTTTTCCTCTGGAGTTCTTTTCTGACTGAAGGAAAAAGCAAACTAACTACAACAAAACAAAACAAAACAAACCCTAAAGCTTTCATTTGTAATTCTATGTCTTCCACATATTACAGCATTTGCAATTTTCCATTCAATTGTTGGATGGGGGAAACAGTCATCAAGATTTTCTTTAATTTCCCAGTAGGGCTATGCAGATCAGTTTGCATCCTAAACGTGATAATGCTCACTTTTCCTCCCCATCCCTTCGCATACACACATACATAATGGATATGGAGAGGAAATAATATGGGAGGGAACAGGCAGCTCTTCACCATTTGTAAGGCTAATGAGCCTCTTCATTTGGTCTCATTATGAATGTGCCACCTCTGGCACTGGGCTTTGGTTCTGTTCCTGGTTACATCAACATCAATTTCCAAGCACACTGATGCATTACTAACCTTCTTCGCAGCCAAATCTCTTCTTTTCAGCCCCTTTTTTGTTGTACTAGCTGAGACCTTCCCCTTTTCGTTGCTTTCCCTCGGAGAGGCACACAAGCCTTGACTGAAAAGTAATGAGACTATTAATTAGAGTCTCTGGAAAGGAGGGCTATTCTGCTTGGGTGTTGTCTCTGTCTCTCTCTTTGTTGCAGGCATGTTCTGTGAGATTAACTTCTATTTACACAGTTTAAAACAAGAAATGAATATCTCCAGCTAGGAAATAAAATGCCAGTCTGAGTAAACAGCCTAATTCTTCTTGGTGAGGAGGACAGACTAGATTCATATTAGGGAGACAACCCTTTAGTCTGCCAGACATTCTACAAACACCTAAGAAAAAAGGGTCCCATTTCTATTCTATAAAAAAAAAAGTTATGGTAGGTGCTGATTACAAAAAGACAAAAAATACTACAAATATGATACCAGTACTGTATGTGACATCATGGGGTTCTCAGTTAAAATCGTGCAGATATAAAGATGCCTGATCCTTTGTAGTCAGGTTATGGTTTCATGAGCTGTGCTAGGAGTAAGCAAGCAGGAGCCCCCAAATTAACAGTAGGCACCATGATCCCAATGACTATTATTAGGAGAAAAAAAAGGTTTCTGCCTCTCCCAGCGGGGGGAGTCCAAATCTGTAAACCTTTGCATCCTGCACATTATCAACATGAGTCACACTGGCATTCACAAGACCTTCCTCTGTGGTGCACCAAAGCCTGCAGAATGGTAGAGCAGAACTCTTTCCAATATACATAATCACATTCTTCCTGTGGGGGGAAGGGGCAAATTATGGGCATGTTTGCCAACAACAACCTGAGAGCAGGTGGGAAACCCATTCCCTGAAAGCCAACTATTATTTCTGGTACATTCTAATACCAGACACATGTAGGTAAGTCACAGTAACATCTGCACTCCACTATACAGACTGAAAAGTGATCACTCCATTTCCTTCTCCATTGTCCCCAAAAAACTACACATTTAAGGCAGTCATTTAAGGTTCATCCAAGTGAGACAGGAAAGTTTTCCATGCCTTTTATCCCACCATATGACCTCTCTTCCCTATTTCCCAGCTATTTCAGCACAATATTCAAGGATGAGATTATGTTTTAGAATTCCTTAATTCTATTCATGGGCAGCCATCATACGTGTGTCCGCATGTATGATGGCAAAATACGTAACACCTTTATTAAAATCAACTTTACCTCTGAATCACTCATTTTATGAAGTTATACAATGGAGATAGCGATTCTTGCTGGTCTCCTAAGCTACGTGCCTTATATCTTGCAAAAATCAAGAATTAATATTACAACATACGCCACACTGACTTTATGAACAGCAGCCTAGGGAACAAGTACATTAGAATCCTCTAGCCTGAGTGCTCTGGAATTCTGAGGTATAGCTGTGCTGCCCCAAACTTGGTTTTCACACCTGGCAGTGCACTATGCTGATAGCCTAGTCATTAGACCAGTGTGTTAATAATTGATGGAGGATTTCACATCCTATCGACAGGAAATACTGAGCTGTCAGCCACTAATCTTTACACTTTTCCACTATTTCCTTCTTCCTGCTTTTAAATCTCAAGCGCACACAATAAGGAAAGCCTTGGACTCCAAGCAGATCGTGAATAAAGAATTTAGCTCACTCATTAGCGAGTACCATGAGGAACAGAGGTCAAAAAACTCATTTTGGTAAATTTTATATTGCATACTGCCTTCACTACATGTTGCGACAAGTCCCTCAGACACCAATTGAAGATTGATATGCAGCCACATACACATAAATTCTATCAGGTAAGACAGCCAGAGATGCAATCTGGATGATGCAAAGAGTGCAGAGAAATCTGAAAAAGGCCAAGTCAAATTTGTTTTAAAAAAGGCAGTATGAAGAGGACAATGTGTGGCCTATCTGAAAACCACTTAGAGCACTATAATGGCTGCACTGCCATGCAAACCCTAGCTCTTTTTTTCAACGAGGCTGTTTGGTCTTGTAGCTGAAACAGAGGGATGGCATAGAAGAGAACTGAGTTCTAATCCCAACTCTATTTCTGGTTGACTGGGACAAGATATGTTCTCCCCCCTCCCCTACTCCCACTTCCTAAATCTCCTTGTCATGTGTGGTTTTCATCCTGAACCAAAAATCAATCCACGCTCACTGAGATGTGGTTCAGGTCCACTCAAAGACATTTGACAAACAGAAGCCAAAGTTTTCAATTACCATGCCTCTGTGCTAAGGACCTCATCTTTATGTTGTACTAAGCCACAAACACATTTCAATGTCAAAAATTGGAAAAGGTAACATCTGAGGAAAGCTAAAATACCAAATCACATGACATCTTTGAAATCCATCTCGTCATCCAAGTACTATCACTCTGAAATATCCACTACGAAAACTAGATAAATCATTACTACTGTTAGCTGTATCAACATTGAAAATCAAAATGAAGTGTGTGGATTAAGAAAGATGGAACCCAAGTGAATTTGCCACCAAAACACCACCTTTGCACACAGTACGTGGCTATGCTCATGGCACCATCACGCTGCACACGGCACAGAATCTGCACAAGGCCCCAAAGTTTTGCACTTGAGACCTTCAGTGTTTTCTCGCCTTGGGTTCTATATAATCTGGATTCGGGAGGAGATCGGGTTGGCAGTTTCCTGTTCCAGCCTGGAGGAAAGTTGTTCCATCGTCTGGGGACCATGGCGAAGGGCAGAACCAGCCCAGTGACAGACCAGACCTAAATCCACTGCCGCCAACAGGGTGCTCTGGTCCACAGCTGTGGCAATTCCTCAGCATTGTGAACCTCAGCTATGTGTTCCCTACACCATCGGGTCGTGACACCACAGAACCTGTTCTCCATTTGCTTGCTGTGGTGAAGGCCCTCTACAGCACTGGGAACTGTTCTGATTGCTGTCCATGAACAATATATTGGTCCATTGCAAAAGCAGAGACTAAGCAAAGAACTGAACTGTTCCGCCATACCATCGCTTACACACTGGAGTTCAGGACGCCTCAGTGTTCCTCCCCTGAAGCTAACAGCAGCTAAAGGGTAGAAGGTCCTGAGCTTCAAAACCACCAGAGCCTCTGACAGACTGAGTATAGACTGTTTCGTTTAACTATTCTATCTTCTATTATATCAGTGGGGGAGAGGTTGGTTAATTTGTTCAGTGTTTGTAATCCATGATTTTAATTTACCTGTTACCTGTTGTACTTTACAATTTATATTATATTCTTAAATTTGACATTCGTGTCTTTGTTTCATTTTGGAGCTGGGAAATCCGCCGGTGATTAGATACAGTAGTTTCCAGGGCGGATCACCTTCCGGGACAAAGGCAGTTAACATCATTTAAGATCAGGCCCATTAAATTTAGCTTGCTAGTGTGCCTTTGCTAGTAACACTACTGAGGTACAGGAGCTGAGGACAGTTTTCAGCTTTACTAGCCTCACATCAGGAATTCACACCTGGGATTCAGTTGGGTAGATTTGGAACTCTGAGACATCTGCCTAACAATCTCTATTAACTACATTCACCGATTTAAAAAAATAAATTGGTAACATTTATCTGAAGTACCTGTCAAATGACTGTGCCAGGAGGAAACCTCTAAGCACTCAAGGCACTGAGAAAAAAATAGCAAAGCAATATCTGAACATGAAGTTATCCCAGCCAGTACACTGTATGTAATATAAAAGGTAATAATAAGAAACTACTGCAGCACAAAACGTTGCACAGCTTGGTAACACACTTTTTTGCATGGAAGAGGATAACCTGATTTTCAATTAGATTTTTATTTTTAGAATTATTGGAAAGACTCACTCATCATGCTGTAACTTATCTGAAATGGCTTTGGACTTCTGAAATTGGCTCCATTCTCAGATAATTTCTTACTGCTATGGTATTCTACAGCTTAGAAATTCCATCTTCAGAAATAAAATGAACAGAGCAGCACAAGTTCACAGAAGACACCCAAGAGAACAGCTTTTCAGAACTACATGGGGGGTGTAGTTTCCAGAGACACATTGGCATTTTCCCTGTTCATTAAAAAAAAATATCTACATCAGGGAATGAGCTGTCTGGTTAATACAGTAAACCATCTAAAGGGAGACATGGAGGTTTGGACTTCCTACTGGAAATTGTCATATTACAGATTTTGCATTGAGGTCCATTACATTTAGCAGCACATCATTCCAGGATGACAAATTGTAGGGAAAATTTAAACACTGCATCAGCAAACGATGACACAACACAAGCAACTATGGTTGGACAGAGCCTCAACTTCAATTGAAACCAAATGTTTTGACATGTATTCATTCTATAATAATATGTACTTTACAAAATAAACCAAATAGCTGCAAATCCCAAGTGGGAAGTACTGAAACAAGGAAACAGAACTGGTCTACTACTGAGTTAATGATCCACTTCCAACTTCATAATAAAATAATACCTATAGCTCTAACTTGGTTTTAACATTTTTAAGCTAATTGCAAAGAGGGAAAAGACTCAATTGACTTCATTAGGGTCTGGATCAGGCTCAATGTGCTGACAGCTAGAGACATGGTGAACAGTCTGAAAATAAATTCAAGACACCAGTAATACATGGGGCGACAGAGATACTATCACTTCATTCTCCTCCAGGTCACAAAATTAACAGCCACCGCAGTTTTTTGAGACTGGTGTTCATTTTATATTTCTGGCGTGTCTCCTTTTTAACATCCAATGCGATAGGAAATGTATTTTCGTTTCCCATATATAAATTCCAAATACTAAGAAAATGAACCAATGCTGTAGAACATACGTATGCATGTGTAACCTAAGGATAAGAAAACCAACATATTTTGCTACTTTCCATGAGCACATGTTCATAGACACTTGCTGGTACATCTGCACATAACAATTAATTGCTTCTTGGGATTATCTCCCCTTTTCTTCTACTCCCAAGAACAAAACCAGAATGGTCCCTACCAACACTGGATCTTTATCAGTCTTCATGTACTTCAATGTACTTCAGCATTTACTTATTCTAACTAATACTGAGATTGAAATCCTTTTCTTTCCCTTAAACTCCAATCCACCTTAAGAGCAGCAACTACATTCCAATCAATTTGGTGAGATGAACATTATTTACACTTCAGTTTGCACCTTTTTGTAAGATTTCATAAGAGAATAAATCCACACTTCCAGGGATGGTTGTGCGTGAGGAAGTCTGGGGCTGTTAAGCAGAGGTGTTAGACACGTATGGGAATGTATTAGTAAGGGTTGCACCTCCATCTCTAAGATTTCCAAGTGACAGTAGGAGCATAAAAGAGAGCAGGATGGTGAGGAGAGATTAATTACATGTGACTTTTCCTTCTTTATCACTATATATTTGATGTTGTCACATAAAATATCAGTATCCTGTCACATAGACAAACAGGAGATTTGGAATTAAGGTTTCAATGACATAAGTACGGCTTACAATATATGAATTTAACTTAACCCCCCCTCCCCCAAATGGTAGTCCTGTGGCACCTTAGAGGCTAACACAAATATATGCATAGTATCATGAGCTCTCATGGACAAAAGGGGTTTTGACCAAGAAACCTCATGATAATATACATATATTTTTGTTAGTCTCCAAGGTGCCATAGGACTACTCATTTGTTTAAAAGTTGTTTTTAAAAGTTACAGACTAACATGGCTACCCTTCTGAAACTTGTAATATATGATAGTCAACAGAATGAGATCCGATAATTTCCAATGCCCAACTTGTTACAAAGCATAGATTATTAAAGACAACCTTATATAGGGATTTAGTAAAAATCTGCTGGAATTATCGTTGGCCACTGGCAGCATTACACACAATATGTAATTTATTTGTATATGTCTAAGACAAAAGGATTCATTAGAAATCTGCACCAATACACTACAGCGAGGATGTACAGTAAAACACCCTATTAATCCTTTGACATTGGCTCTCGCTTACATTTTTAAGGACCATATCCCTAAGAGGTGTTGAACCCCTGCAACTCTGATATAAAAATAATGAGTGGAAGTTGCTAAGTACCTCTATGGAATTACATCATACAATCTGGCCAACAATCACCATTAAAAAGTCAATGCTGGTTGTGCAAGCACATCCTGTGTAGCCCACTGGAAATGTATGGGAAATAGGAATTCACAGCACACAGAGCGGAGGCTGGAGACGCTAGAGGATCAGAGAAAATCTGGTACAGGCACATACAAATCCCAGATTTGAACAGTATCAGCCTTATGCTGAACAGTCACAGATTTTGGGACACTGAAAGTTCATTTCCCAGTGGATGAGAAATCAGAAATGCTGACTCTGGGGTGTAGGCTAAATGCAACTTTTTTTTGTTTGTTTACTTTAAACACAGCCCTGGAACAAAGATGATTAAGGGAAGAAGCAAGCTACCCATTCCTAGCAGCAAAATAATTTTTTTTCCTTCCAAAAATAATTCCCTCATAAAAATAACAATGCAGCAGTTTTTTCAAGGCTCAACTGTGATGCTCTCACTGTCAGAAAAAAAAAACCCTTGTAAATACTATGTAGTGTAACAATGCCACCTGGTGACACCTGCCATAAAAGTAATTATATGGATGATGACAATGGGAGAAGAGAAAGGACAGATTTCCCACATGCAAAAATGAAGTGCAAAGTCTCAAGATTCCATGATCTGGAAGTTTCCAACTCTACTTCCATTGGGTTGTACAAGTAAAACCAAAACTAAGGGGCCAGATTGTTAAGTATGGTTGAACAATGTTTGTTACAACTTGAGAGAAGTGAATTATGCTACTTTCATTCTCCTGACTCTGAAAGAAGCTGGGAGATGGCTTATCCTCTAGTCTATGTTTACACTTGGAAGAATGATTGCAACGCAGGCTGGCATACCAATGGTAGCTTTAACATAGCTAGTACAGCTAAAAATAACAGGAAAGACATAGTGGTTTCAGTGTGTGCTAGTAACACAAGTTCATACCCAGAGTCCTCATTGCGCTTCTACAACCCATGCTGACCCCCTTGCTGCCACATTTATAGTGATATTTTTAGTCCTACTAGCTAGATTAAAGCTAGCTCTGATAAGCAGTCCAAGCTGCAGTCACACCTCCAAATTGCAATGCAGTGCAGCTCCACTGTGATGTTGATAAATTCAAGATTGTTCAAAGAAGAGCCACAAGAATGATTAAAGGATTAGAAAATCTGATTTACAGTGATAGACTTAAGAAGCTCAATCTATTTAGCTCAACAAAGAGAAGGTTGAAGGGTGGTTTGCTTATGGTCTATAAGTTCCCACATTGGGAACAAATAAATAATAATGGCTCTTTAATCTAGGGTATCATGATCTAATGGCTGGAAGTTGAAGCAAGACATTCAGACTGCAACTAAAGCCTCAAGTTTTTCCTTAACTTTTTAATTAAATTTACACAGACACATGCAAAACTATACATAAAATGAGACTGTTTAACTAGTGGGACAACTAGTGGGTCAAGGTGAATTCTCTGCTGACTATTTAAAAAATCAAGAGTGAGTGTTTTTCCTAAAAGCTCTGATAGAGGAATTATTTTGGGGTGGGGGGTGTCAAAATATGACAGGAGGTCAGACTAGATTATCACAATTATCCCTTTTGGCCTTGGAATCCATGTTGGAAACACTGGTTCTCCTGGGGCCCTCTACTGTGAAGGTCAACACAGGGTGGAACAGGGAATCAACCACATCAGCTTACTGTCATTGTGGGACTCTCCTAAACAAGGGGACCAACCACCTACCTGTTTAAGCCTGCTATTACCCCCTTGCAATAGCAGAGGAGTGCAAAGGGCGCAGATAAGAGCAAAGGATCTGGCCTGAATGAAACTCCTGACTCTGAAACCACTAGAAGTTCAAGTACTTAAGCCTGATTCTGCTCTAGTTTACCAGAGAATAAATCCTTGAAGCCTAATTCTCCCCTCACACCACTTCTACATTCTGACTTCAGTGACATTAATCAGTGAAAGACTACTGTAAAAGGAAAATAGTCACCCAGCTTCCAGAGTTGAAACTAGCATGAATTTGTTTGAGGCCCAATGGCAAATGGTAGCATTACTCTTGCTTCTCCACAAACATAAGGGATACAGATTCTGCCTCGCTGCATCATTGGTGACTAATGGATCCAAGGCATGATTCTCCTCTTTGGAAACACATATACATAGGCATGAACACAGAGAAAATATTTACTTCTTGGGGTTTTTTATTGTAGTTTTAAAGTAGGGCAGGATTCCACAGGCTCTCTAACCCCAGATGCTGCCTAAGGAAAGAAAAGGAGACCAATGAAATGGCAAAGACCTGGCTAGTCATGTAATGCCTCCTTCACTCATGCTGCCAACTTTCCCAATTCAGTAGGCAGGCCAGAATCACACAAGAACTTTAAAGGAAAGATGAGATGTTTGAAGTTAATACAAAAAAAAAAAAAAGAGAGAGAGAGAGAAGTCAGGGAAGGAATTGAAAGAGCATGACCAGGACGACAGGAGAGAATATCATAGGATATCAACATAAACATTTTGCACAGAACTGGCAGAGTAGAGATGAGATGAGGAGATTATAAAAGCTGAGATTACCAATGAACATAGCAAAACCACATTTTTATTTCTTTTCATGCTGGTGCCATTTGAAAAGAAGTTACCAAGATACAGTGCCTGAACTAAAGTTCCAAGAAGAGCATAAAACATAACGAATTGCATAAACTGTATGTGCAGCACAGACCTGCCACCTAATCGATCTCAATGGAATGTGTCGCTTATTGATCTGCTAGGCTGCCAGCACTGGACACCTAACTAGCTGAGGTGATGAGGTAATCAATTATCATGCAGATTGATCCACAGCACTTTGTCTAGGAAACTGACCATAAGAAATAGGAAATGAGCTGGTGCTTTCTAAGTGTGGTAGATATATAGATATATTTTCCTTTGTACAGAATGGATTAGCTATGCAGTTTGCTATCTAAGTGCATGCCACATGTGAATGAGTATTTTTGGAAAGCTCAAAAGAGAATTCAATAATAGGAATTTGTCTTGTATAACATAGGATTTGGCTGAGCTTACTTTTTTGCACTATCATTGCATGTGGTGCCCAGACATATTGATCATTCTCATTGCTATTCATCTGTCAAATCACAATAACATTACAGATCAAATAAGAGTTTTTCCACAGAATTTAGGGGTATCTAGTAGGAAGTGATTTTAATGTGAAAGTATAACAGATTATATCTGAGGCAGTATCAAGACTTGCTGGTACTTTAATGATCTGACAGACACCAAAGATAATGCAGGTAAAGAGACAGGTTCACTAGTAAACTGGTCCCACCACTGTAAGTTGGATTTACAGTTGTGCTTTGTGTTCTCTGCACTCTAGCCCAACAGCTCGAGAATACTAGAAAATGTGACTAATGCTCTTTGAAATACCTTACCACTGAATATAAAGTCTCCTTATTTTGTTTGGCTTGTTGAGTTTATTTTTACAAAACTTAAGACTTATGGTTTATTCTTTCTATTTGGGTATTCATAAATGTGTACGATACTTGTATTGCTGAACCAGATCACTGGCAACTGGATTATAACCCCACAGTCCTAATCCTTGTGAGGGGCATCATGCAGCAGCACTAATACAAGAGCAAAGTGGTGTAAGTGGTCAGGAATTTTCTGCCTGAATGATTTTCTGACCAAAAGGCATGTCTCTCCCCCCCCCCCCAAAAATCAATTTTCCATGAAGAAAATTCAAAATATTTGAAAGGCTCTTTGCAATTTTCCCCTGAATGCGATATTGACTAGAGCCTTCCTGCTCCACTCTAACCTATAAACTCCTCCTGAGCCCCAAACCCTTCCTGCACATAAACATCTGCAGCTCTGCTGCACCCAACTATCAAAAGCCTCCTGCATCCCACATCCAGGGAAGTCCATTGAGCTTCTAGCTGCTATACAGTCCTACAATCTGCCTCCTGAGAAGTCTCCCATCATCCCCATATACCAATTACTTTGGTTTTCACTTCAGCATTATTTAGTATGTGGCAGCTACTATGCAGGGTTTGTCATTTTCCTTACAATAGCAGGAAGGTGATGTCCACAGTGATGATTTGGGGACTCTTGGTCTACAATATATTGATTTTACAATCATGAGCTACTGTGGTCACCTTTCTTATGTGGCGTATTTTATCTTTGATGCCCTCAAAAACTTAATGTGAAGTGCATTAGTGTAGTCATAATATTGTCATGAATGTAGGCTCTGTTGCATTGTACTTAACAGGCTTTTAAAACGTCCTTAGCAAAAATTAGCCTCTAACATTTTAATCTCACTACTTAGCATGACTACAGATACATTTCTAATAAAAATGCTCTTAGACTTATACGGTTTTATACACATTATGCCAAAGCACTAATATTAACCACGTATATTACAGTGACTCCCTAAGAGTGATGAAGGCTGCACTGTGTTGCGTCCTATACAATCAGATATAAGAAGCAGTTCCTTACAATTCACAACACAAAAACACTAAGAAGTGATACAGAAATGATACAGGTGCACACTGGAAATGTGACTGGACTTAAAGGCAAATCCACATCCACACAATCTATTATTAAACACATTCCCTGTACACAGGGATCATTATCCAGAAACAATAAATACTTCTCCAAATGTTTGCATCATCCATTGATGAATCTATCTAGCTGATGTTTCCTACTTCATCTTATCACTTAAAAAGAAAATAGATATAAAAATTCAGCATAGAAAAATACTATGACAAAGTGGTACAACTAAACAAACCATGGCTCAGAGTTAAGAATAAGGAGAGAAGGGACAAAGATGGCTTTTCCTGGCAGCATTTAGGCATTTTGAGAAACTACTCCACCTTAAGGGGGCCCATCCCAGGCTGTTAGGGGCAGCAGTTGTCACATAAAATCCCTATAGTGCTGTGCAATGTGTGCTGGCCCCTTACCCTGTCTCTCCACTGACCTGTTCCCTGGTGATGAGAGAGTGCCTGCTTACAGGCTGACAAAATTGACACAATTCTTGTGCTATGTGGATTCATCACTGGCTAGCTACGTAGCTTCTATGAAGGATGAGTTATTACAGGGGCCATGCCAAGTGAAAAAGCTTATATCAGCTGCCCAAAATTACAACGTTCCCAATTTTTCCTTTCCTTCCTTTTACGTGCACAAGCTTTGTAAATGGAGATACAGATAACCACATTGTAACCACTGAGCAAGCTCAATTGACTTTAGAAAGGAATTTTTGTTTGTTTGTTTTTGGTTCATGGAAGTTCTAGGTAGCTTTAATTTGTCAGGAAGTGTCAGATATGGAAAAGATGAACAGATCAGTTTACCCATGAGGCAAGTATCTGACAAGCTCTCATTAGTGATGGTTAGAGGAGAAGCAGGAGAAAAGCTGGGTACTACATAAAGGAGAAAACAAACAGTTAAAGGTTGGATTTACCTAAACAGTTGTAGTCCAGAGAATAGCATAATCCAAGAAGAGATAAAGGCAAATATTGGTAATATTATACAGGCAATTAGTTCTGTCAACTTCAAAAGAACAGGTCAAGCAGAAAAATCAGTCTAAGAACTAATCTGTAACTACACAAAAGCAGTGTCTTGATAGCACCTCTGAAACATGGCAGCTCAGACAGGGCAGGAGGTTTTTATAGATGTTTCCGATAACTGACATCCACAAATGACTCTTACCGTGAATTAGCAAATATAACCCATGGGTTGTCCATGTTTTTACCAACAACACTCTCCTCTCCCCCTCCCGCTCCCCGCAACATGAGGTATACATGGCCGCATCTTATGTAAGTTGATTTTTACTCATAGTAAAAGAAGACAAGACCAACATAATAAAATCAGCATTTTCGATTTAATAATAATTTAATTTAATAAGAGCAGCAGTGTTATTGTTTACTAAAATACAATAAAATTAAAACGTTACTTACTGTGAAGCTACTAAAAAATAAATAAATATTAATACATACGATATTGCAGTTTAAAAAAAATCCATTCTACGTATTGTCATAA
Organism: Apalone spinifera; assembly: GCA_030068395.1. Lineage (NCBI taxonomy): Eukaryota > Metazoa > Chordata > Testudines > Trionychidae > Apalone > Apalone spinifera. Next base: position 142,089,780 of record CM057845.1, on the reverse strand, counting down.
AATAAATAGTACATGCTGCATGATGAATAAGTTTATTCTGCATCACTTGAGTCATAACTTGCAGTATCCTCCTCAGCATCTGAGTTTTCAATACCATCAAAACTTTCATCATACTC
>CM057845.1:142073011-142085035 GCA_030068395.1 Apalone spinifera | reverse complement strand
GCTGTGTTCTTACCACATGGTGATAAACATAGGGTAGAAACCTAATGAAGAGAAGTTTGTAGTTTTATTGTGAGTTTGCAGGTCCCAGTGAAGACAAGTGGGGTGCTCGAAAGAAGACACTGCAATGAATTTATTATTTTCTTATCTTTGACACTTCTGCTCAGTGCCATAACTACCTGTACATGCAAATGAACTAACTCACTTTGGAGATGCCATTAGAGAAAAATATCTAATATAGATTTTTTTTAGTGTGCTAATTGTGCTTAGGCACAAGTCAACAGTAATTGAGGAGATTCTATTTTAGTGATTGTTCAGCTATGGGTTCTGTTCACTTTTTTTGTAGGGGGTGGTTGGTGCCGTTTTGCTACTGATTGTATGAATTATTACTTGTCATTGTAGCACCATGAGTCAACAAAGTATCCTGAGATGCTAGTTCATGCCATTGCTCACATAGCAAATCTATCGAAAACAAAACAATTTGGGTGCAAATGTCAGGATATCCTGCAGTATAACACAAAGCAGCTCTAAGTTAACTCATGTCACCCGTCACATGTGACTACATATATAAAGTAACGCTTAGCTTGAAATATTGTTAAAGAATTCTCACATTGTAAATACAATGAGCTTCGTAACACAATTTCCTCCAAAAGTGGTGTTAAGATGTTTTTTTTCTTGGGAAAAAATTTTGCTTCAAAATGTGTAATTTTTTTTTAATCAGAATTCTGCTGTTTTTCAACTTTAAAATGTGAACAGTGCAAAACTTTATGAAAATATTTAAAAAGTAACATATTCTATGGTACCACATCCACACAGTCATATGGGGAAATTGTGGTCTCCTTAAATCCAGCAATTAATAGAATTTTAGGAGAGCCATCATCAGGTTTTATTCCTGGCCTTCACAGGGGGGAATCCTTGAATCTAACAGAGCTGTGCATAGAGAGAACTCAAAGGCAAGGACAAAAAAGTGTCTATATACATCATCTTCCCATTACCACCAAGATTTGGTCCCTGGTTGAACTTACGTCAGCCTTACAGCTGATCTAAGATCCAGGAGCTGGGAACAGCCTCAAAATGTGTTTTTGTTTTTGTTTTTTATTTTTTTGCTCCTGGGAAGATTGATTAAAAATAAGCTACATTGCAACAATGTCCCCTAAAAAATGCCCTGTGTTATAACTCCCCGAAGTGTCAGTTACACCAGCAGTTCCCCAACAAGAGAGTCCCAAGTGACTTTTAACTATCCAGATTTATGAACCCTTTGCACTCTTGAAGCAATGCAAGGGGGCTGTAGATAGGGTTAGGATCTGAACTACTCATTCTTTAAGGGTTTGTTAATTTTCAAACATATCAGATACTTACTTCCAGTTAGTGAAAGCATAAGAAAGCTATGACTTTAAAAGGTTTAATAAAGCACTTAGTATTCTCTTTAAAACGTAAGACATTAAAGGGTTATGATACACAGCATCCTAAAAGTGTTATACGCAGATTCCATTTAGATCATCAAAGTGCATCTGTGCATGGCTTCTTGCGGTTATTTAATTATAGGCGAGTATCCCTATACTGCAAGGGCTATATTTCAGAACTGGTTCCTGTTTCCCAGCGCAAGAAAGAATTTTGATCAGGTATCTATTACATCTTTGAGTGCAGCATCTCTCGCCACATCCTTTGTGGCCAGTTCTCTTAAACTCATTTTCCCTTGTATCTTTCAGTAAATTTGTATTTTCCATGTATACATGCACAAAACACCTTAAATATAAAAAAAATCCTAAAATAAAGCCTATATAAAGCCTTCTACCTCTCTCCCCCCCTCCCCCCCATAATAATAGCTCTCTCAGAAAAGGCACTTTTGTAAATGTCATTTAGCACTGGAATCAGTCACAGTACATACCATTTAAATAAAACAAAGTGATTCCTGAGAGTCGTGGTATTTCCAGACATACAGGGTAAACATGCAGTTTTATTAGTTCATGGATTAACTGTCAGGCAATACTACAGTTAAGCAATACAAGAAAATTCTATAGTTGTAGCTGAGAAGGAAGGAAATGAGATTTTAGCATGATTGTGGCCAATTTTCTTTGAAAATAACAATAAAGTGTGGTCTCCTAAAATATTTGACCAGGGAATTATTTTCTGCTTAATAAAACATAACTAAATATGTTTCAATTTCTCCAGATGGATATGGTTTATATATGGGAGGGGGGGAATTAATAGGAATATCGAAGATGTGCTGAAAAAAGTGCCCTGATTAAACATTGTCTGACCTCTAAACACTCTTCCTATGCATTTCCTACAGCACTTTGGCTATTAGTCAACCATTAACAGTTCCGTCTGCAGAAATGCAGATGTTAGATTTATCAATATCCAAATCAGTGCTGGGTTTTGAGATGTCATGCTGATTTAATTTCTGTTCATAAAAGACAAAATTCACCTCCGGGGCCAGATGCTCTGGCCTACTCTTCAACCTGTGCATGACTCCTGAGGAACAAAGGGAGCAAAAAGCAGCCACAGCTTTGCAGAGGGAAATTTCCTCAGCATTCCCTACAGCCAGGATGGTCAGCTACTATACCATGCCCTAGAGCCACAGGGGCACAGTGGAGGGCATGGGCAGTGTGGCTGGAGCGTGTTGTAAGAGGTATTTCTCAATGGCACCTTGATTGTTGTAGCTGCCCATAAGCTGCTCTAAGCTACACAAGGATGGAGGCCAATACACAACTGGCTTGAGTATCAGCCAGCTGAAAATGACTCTTTTTGGCTCTGTTATTAGCCCTTGTGCAGAAGTTAGTGCAAAACCCTTCAGATCCCTTAAGCTTTAAATGGGAACAGCATGGATGGTCAGCTCACAGAGCAGCCATCCAGTGCTGTTTACATGCCACGTGAGTTAAAGAAAAGCCTCTGTGCCACTCTACAGAGGCCACTACTGCAGACCACTTTGGAGGAAGAGCTATGAACATGAGAATGGCCATATTGGGTCAAACCAATGGCCCATCTAGCCCAACATCCTGTTTTCAGAGTGGCTAGCATCAGATGCTTGAGAGAGAATGATCAGAACATGGAAATTATCAAGTGATCTGTCTGCTGTTTCCTGGCCCCAGCATCTGGCAGAGACCTAGGGATAACCAGAGAACAGTGTTGTGTTCCTGACCATCCCAGCTAATAGCCACTGATGGACCTGTCCTTCATGAACATATCTAATTCTTTTTTGACCCCAGTTATATTTTTTGGCCTTTACAAACACCCTCTGGCAGTGAGTTCCACAGGATGACTGTGAAGTAATATTTCCTTAAGGAAATTATAAATCTGCTGCCTATTAAATTTCATTAGATGACTCCTAGTTCTTGTATTATGCAAAGAGGTACATAATTTCATATTAATTTCACACTTATCAGTATGGATACTGAATTTCATCTGCCATTTTGTCACCAAGTTTAGCGAAATCCCATTGTAACTCTTCAAACTCTGCTTTGGACTTACAAAAGTACTCCAAAACTATCTGTAAATTTTGCAACTTCACTGCTAACCCTCTTTTCCAGATCACTTATACAGGAGTGAAAACAACTTGAATTTCTTACAGGTACTTTTCCTATGACAACCCCTCCCTCTTAGGGCAGGCATGTGCCACCTTAAGAGGCTCTTTTTCTTCCCCGCTTATTTTCTATTGTAAATTGTGCATCTGACACAACAGACTAATCCAATAAGGGTGGGTGTGACGGGGTGAAGCAACCCCGCCACCAGCCATGGATGGAGGGATCAGCCACGGCTGAGGAAGCCGGGGGTCCAGCCCCGGCAGTGTGGGGGAGCCCGACGCTGGACAGCTCCCGTATGGGGGCGGAGGAAGCAGCGGCCGGCCAGCCGGAGGGCAGGGCAAACGCCGAGTGGCGACGCCCGCTGATGACATGCCCTGACATCACCGGCGCGCCGGGGAGAAAGGGGGCAGGGCACCTGGAAGCGGGGGAGGATGGCAGGGAGAGGGATAAAGAAGCCCGGGCGAGCAAGGAGAGGGGGGAAGGAAAGGACGGGCGGATAACGGAGGCCCCGGGGAACCGGGGTGGAGAGAACCCCGGACCGACCCCACTGGGGTAAGGAGAGGGTCTGGCTGGCTGCTGGTGGGGTTGGAAGGCCCAGGGAGGGTCGCAGAGCCGGTGAGCAGGCGAGTTTAGGGGCAAGCTCCCACCTGCTTCCACCGGGAGCCGAGCTCCTGGTGTTAGGGCCCTGGGCCGGGGTCTGGGAGTGAGAGGGGGCCCGGACCCCACCCTGCCAGCGGGGGTTATAGCCGCGCTCTGAGTGGCCTCGGAGCATTGCTGATAAAGCACACGCGGGCTACGCGTGACAGTGGGGGAAGTTGTCCAAATATTTATTAATATACTGAATATGAACCTGCTTTATTTCAGCAATGGAATCTGTCTCTGCTGTCTATGTGGGTGAGGCCCAGATAGTGCTGCTATGTCACATCAGACCAGATATAAAGAAGTAAAAACTGAAACCTGAAGAGGATTTGTAATAATGTAAAATATATGTAGTTAAAGCAATAACTCTGGTTTTCTGTTATTAATGCAGTTTTGTTCCCTTTGGAGTATGTGCGCTCATGTTGGGAGGCTTAAAGAAGGGGGGCTGGTCACATGTGGGCAAGCTGCAGGAGTCTGGGCTGTGGGTCTGTAGGGAAGGTGCAGGAGTCAGGGCCGGGGGTTAGGAGTGTGGGGTGGAGGGGCAGGAGGCTGGTGTTATGTGGGCAAGCTACCCGAGTCATGGTGGGCTGGGGGTGTGTGGGTGAGCTGCAGAAGTCAGAGCAGGGGGTGGGGTGGGGAAGATGCAGGAGGCAGGGCAGGGGGAAAGTGCAGAGGTGCTCTGGGGCCAGGTTACCTACTTTACCTGGGCTTTTCCCAGGAGCCGCTGGCAACAGCGCATGCGAGGGATTGCACATATGTATGTGCACCAAGGCATGTGCAAATGTGCAACACCAGTTGAAACAAAACCTAGCTGGGGCACTCCGCTAAACAGCTGGGCAGCATTTGAATCTCTCCTAAGTGGCCACACAAGCACACAGGTTATAGGGAACTCTGGTCAGCACCATAGTCACCTGCCGGTTACCAGAGCCTAGAGTCAAGCCAGAGTCGGAAATTGGGGGCTGGGGTCCAAGTCAGGACTGGTAACTGAGGACTGGACATGAGATGTAAGGGCATGAACTGAAGGAGAGGGAAGGATCATGCAGATCTAGAGCATAGCATAAACAGGAGCAATGGGAAAGGGAGGGATGAAGCAGGAATCAGGAACAAATTTGGGTGTGGGAGGCAAGCACAAACGGGGCCTAATGTAGCCATCAAAGTAAATCAACTTGTCACTTAAATTTCCTGTGTCTCCCTCCAACTTAAATAGCTTAGTTGGCCCAATTGGTGGAACTAGAAAATCCTCCAATTAGAGCTCCCATGGGTAGTGCATTAGCTGATGCTATAATCCTAGTGTCTGCTAAAACCAATAGGTTTTAGCAGACATTGGGTGAAGGCCAGGATGCAGCGGCTACCTGCAAGCCTACGTTCAAGACCCAGGATATCACACCTTGACTACATTGTTTTTGACACCCTGAAAGAATTCCAGCAGATTAGAGAGGCATGATTTCCCTGTACAGATGCTGCGGGGATGCTTCCCTGTCATATTGTGTTCATTAATGTGTCTGATACTTCTGTTCTTCACTGTAGTTTGAACCAGTTTGTCTGGTACTGAAAAATGGCATAACTAGGAGTGGAAATTAGGGTGGGGCCTGACTTTTTGGTGAACTGGCAATAACAGATTGTACTAGCTCAGCTTCTCTTCCAATGCCCTGACCTCTGACTAGTCCTGCTTCCCAGGTACAGGGCTTTATTTGAAAAGCTGGGCACACACATGGGGTGGCTCAGAAAACTGCAAGGCAGAGCTGCTGGAGTTTAGCTTTCTGAAGGAAAAGCAAGCTCCCTTCCCTGGATTTGAGGGCCACTTTGGCAGCACTGAACCTCTGCTCAGAATTGGGCTGGTCACAACCCACCCAGGTTTCACCTCTGGTACTGAGGTGAGGCTTACAGGCTTGCAATTGTCTGGATCATCTCTGCAGCCTTTTTATTTAACATGTAAGTTACGTTAGGTATCCTTCGTTCATCTGGTATGGAGGCTGATTTAAGAAATACGGAAATATGTTTACATAATTCCAGTGGCCCAATACCAACCCTCGAGGCAAAGATATCACAGCCGATGTTCCACCTCATGGACAGATATGGAGTTATACAGGGTATGATCCATAGTCCATAGTGGTGACTGTGGGTTTCAGGGGTGGATTTCACCTCCTTGCTCCCCCTAAATAAAGTATAAGTGCTTTCACTGAAAACTATTTTTAAATGATCTGCCAAATTCCTTTATTGATCCTCATTGCATCATTACAGATGTGTGCCTAACAAATGTCAAACATTTGTTCCTCTTAATGCTTTCGTTAACAAGAAAACACAGCCTATAATACAGCTAATCTTTCTCTGTAAGAAAATACAGCCAAATTTGTCCTTTGGATACTCTCGCCTGCTTAAATATCTTTGTTTCATGTAAACAAAATCTTAGGGATCTTATTGCATACACAAAGAAATCAAAAGCCAGCCACGCTTGATGACACAAAAGTTTTCCTCCCCTCATGCACACAACCCCTGTATCCGAGGCGAAGATTTTGTTCATCAAGAGCATATTAAGAAGTTAAATATAACACACAGAGGGTACAAGCAACAGCTGGCCACAATCTGAGTAAGAACAAGTAATAGCATTTTGCATTTTCATAGTGCAATCAAGGCATGCCAGTTCATTTAGTAGAATATATATATTATTATATATAGTCTACTAAATATATAGAATATATAGTAGCCCCCTACCATAACATTACTTTTGTTTTTACCCCTTTTTCCTTGCCCAGAAACTTTCAACAAGTCTTTCTCCTATTTCCATTTCTACCTCAGTCCAAGTGTATAAATGTTTATACATAGGGCAATGCCTCATCTCCGTTCCCCCCTGCCTGTCCCTCTCATGCAAGCTGTAGCCTTCTAAACTGATATTCCAGTCATGTATATTATCCCACCTAGCCTGTGACATCAACTATGTTTTAGTTGTGTTTATTGGCTAGCATTTTGAGTTCTTCCTGCTTATTTCCCATATTTCTTGCTTTAGTAGACAACTAAGATATTCATTTGATTGCCTTCCCCAGTTCTGTCTTGTCTCCCATTTGTCTCTGTTACAATAGCACATGCTCTCCCCCCACCTGCCCCCCCCAAAAAAAATTGTGACCTCTCTCGCAAATCTCCATGTTTTTGACTGTGGGCTTTGGTCACCTACCCCCATTCAACCCAATTTAAAACCTTCTTCGCTAGGCTGGCTAGTACGTATCCAAATATGTTCTTCCCCTTCCTCAACAGGTGGGCTTAATATCTGCTTAGCACTACTTCTTGAAACAGCATCAAGGTCAAGGAAACCAAAGCCCTCCTTGCGACACCATCTTTGCAACCAGGCATTCACCTCCAGGAAGCAATTCTGGGCCCCATCTCTTGACTGGGAAGATCAAAAGAACACCACTTACGCTCCGAACTCCTTCACCTGTATCCCCAGAGCCCTGTAGTCACTTCAGATCTGCTGAGGATGATACTTTACAGTATCGTTAGGACCCACATGGCTGCGCAGCATGGGGCAGTAGTTAGAGGGCTGGATGGTCTTCAACAATCCCTCTATAACATCTCAGATATTGGCCCCTGCCAGCCAGCATACCTCCCACCATGCCATGTCAGGGTGACAGATGCTCCTCTGTCCCACCTCAGAAGAGACTTACATTTCCTCCTGGGAGTGATGACTGCAAACCTCTGAGCCTTGGGGGTACATGGCTTCTCCTCCTGCACCTCTGGGGGTTATTACTCATCTCTCATTATGCCAGGGCAGCATAATGGTTCTCCATCACCATGGCGGGTGAGTTGGCCAGAAGAAACCTGCTGCCAGGGCCCTCTCTGTAACAGTCATCTCTTCCCCTGTGGTGTGACAGCAATCTGCTGTAGCTTCCTCAACCTTGGATGTCTACATATGAACATTCTCGAGAAATTCCTCATTGGCATGGATTCTCCTCAGCCTCACCATAGCTCCTCCTATAGCTCTCCTACCTACTTCCTATAAATAATATCAAAACTCCCTCTTAAAATTCACAGCACACTTCTGAGACACACAAGTATGCCTTCACTCCCAATAGTCTACTCCCTAAAAATAGGCATGTGGCATTGTGTCCACCACCAACCGCAATAGTTTCAATGCCATTTATCACCATACTACTGTAATAAAAATGTTGACAATCCTACCAGCCTGAGCTGAAGGATTGTGAAGTAATTACATGCAACACAACTTCAATAAAAGACATCAGAGGAATGTGGAGGGGGAGATGAGGATATTGTGAAGAATGGAATCCCTTTCATTTGCTGACATCCAGCAAAAATTACATATATCCAGTATGAGGCACGTGGTGGGTAAGATATTAACCTTTTATTGGACTAACTGATTGGTGAGACAATGTTTGGCACTTACACAGAACTGAAGAAGAGATCTGTGTGAACTTGAAAGCTTTTTCCCTCTCACCAACAGAAGTTGGTCCAATAAAATATATTAGAAAGGCAAGTTTGGTAGAAGTGGCACAACCACTGCTGCAAATGCATTGCATACATGTATTCAGTCAAGCTTACGTTCAGATTTACCAACAAATTTCCCTCTTTCCAGGGGTACAGTGATCAATAGGCACATTCTGAAAGAGATTGAGTCTCACCAGAGACAGAGGGAACATAACTATACTAGAAAGACTGATACACACCGCTGCACTGTCGGGCAGTGGTTTGTTAATTGTTTCCTCTGCCTTTCCTTCCACTGATGCTGAAATTACAGAGCTGCTAGCTAGGGCAACTGCATCCTGAGAAAGCAGAGACCTGACAGAATGCAATGCTTTCCCATGCTTTTCTGTACCATTGCTGAAAATGTTGTCACCCAACCTGCTATTGCGGCAAAGCTGTTTTAAAGCTGTTTGAGTGAGTTCTCTCACTAATAGCTAGTGTCAGCAATGGTCATTTTTCTAGGTTATACAGGGCACTACCGAATCAGAATAATAGTCTTCACCACTGCTGCTGCTAACAAAGCAGTGTTTTTGTGAAGCAGACATTTGGTCACTACGAATTGGACTGAGACCATAAATTCAACCCTTGGAACTTAACCATATTGGATTCTGCCAGTCTGGCCGGGGTTTTAGCTGATGTCATGTTACCCATGGCAAGAGTCACTTTATCTAATGATTTTTTCTGAAGTTTAATATCACCTACTTTAAAACACAGATCCTTCCACCCCTACCCTATACATAATTGTATTATTATAGCTTCTTTAAACAGCATCATGTTTTGAATTAACACTAGGTGTCACAGTCACTACTAATACAAGCAGGTGCAATACCATTGGCTTTTATACACCTTTTTCCTATTTATGCTAGTGGTGGATTTGGTCTCATATGTATTATTTGCCACAGTGAACACCAATTAGAACCAGTGAGCTTGCAAGGATGGGGAGGGACAGATGATCAAGTCTGAGTGCTTTCCAAAATCAGAATATAGCAAGATGGAGAAAAGAGAGCAACTGCTATGTGACTAGGAAATGCAGTTTTTATCAAGTCGATTTTGTATGCATACAACATACTACTTTAATTCACAAGTGTCCACTTAATTCCTGTTTTAGAAATAATACTGATTCCAACACTATTCTCCATTTCAGGAAATGTAGAACATCACCCTAACAAAGCACTGCTCCCACATAAAAAGTTTTTAAAAAGATGATTTGGTGGCCTGTTTATTATGGTAATCCAACTAAAAAAAACCTCATATTGACAGCATCTCTAAATAGAATGTCACCATGCTGTGAAATCTCTCACTGAAAGTCATCCACTTACTCCGGAGATGGAGTCATTTGTTAGTTGTGCTAGCCCAAACCATGATACTTTTCAGTGGGTTTAATTCTTACTTATCCTCAGAGAAAGCTTTCCTTTAAAAGACTACTCAAATCATGTCCCATAAAGTGCATGGACGAGTCCACTTACTTTAGCATGAATTAGAAATTCATGAATTGAATGCAGGAATTTCTTCTGTGCTAAAGGTCAGTATCAGATACCACAGACTGCATCCAAGCCCTGGATATTTGTCAAAAAATTGCTCAGATGGGTTTGCTATCTACTTATACTAGCTAGTCCTGACTCATCTGCAACAGTTGAATGATCTTTCAGTGCCACATGAAAACTGAAATCCTGGCAGAGATACACCATGGGACAAGCTCTCTTCAATCATATTGTTTTTCATGTGTCATGAGGACATTGAAAGGGACTCAGCTAAGGTACACCTTTTTTTGTGAAGGAGAAGGAATGTCAAGTTTTTGCAGACATTTAGATTCTGATCTATATCCTGAAGGTTGTATCATGTTGTATGAGTACTAAACCACATATTTACCTCACATGCTATAATACAACATAAAGGTGGGGATTGTACTCAGTTAATTTATTCTATGAGCTTAGCCCTTTTTCCTGCTTGCGAATTATCTACAAACATTATTTTAAATACACAATTTCTGTACTTGTATATTGGGCTCACCTAAAAAAGTTAATTCCCGTTCTAGAAATAATACTGATTCCAATACTATTCTCTATTTCAGGAAACATCACCTAAACAGGTTCTGCCCCACCTCTGGCCTAAAAATGGAATCAGTGTATAAAATGTGGCTCCTGTAATTGTGGGATGAATAATTTGTGTGAATATGTTTGAGTCCTTGAACTGCTCACAGAAGAGTTGCTACCAGTATTTTTGTTTTTCATTAGTTATTCACACCATGTGGTTGATTACCTGAGACAGAGGGCACTGTTTCTATTCCCCTAGTGGACGACTTACATTTTACAAGTAGGAAGAATCCCTTTTAAAAACCTGTCCTTTAATACTCAGAGTTCTTTGACACACAGTCCACACAAATAATAAAATGCTTTTCAGAAATGTCCATAAGAGCCCTAGGGGTACACAGAGACTTGTGATTGTTCATGCTGCTATTCGTGACACGTTTGCTTTACGTGAATGCTCCTGCCACTCAAACCTTGCTATTCTGAATATTAACTAATAAAAAGGAGTCATAATCAGCAGTCTGTCAGTCTATGGATTGTTTTCACAAGAATTTTACAGAAACATTTATGATTCAACCAGCTCTAAGAAGTACTGTATATAGCAGAATATAATGCCTGCTGACCATTTCAAGTCTTTGTCTTAATTAACTGTTCCATTCCTTTTCAGCAAAATTTAAACAAAATCAAGGTTCAGAAAGAAGCAACACCAAGTACATCCCATACTACTATTTAGGCAAAGCCTCTGTCTACCTATACAGAAGTTTTTCACTCTTTATACTAAACAGGAGGCACAAAACTATGATGGAATAAAACTGCACTTGGGTAATATAAACTAAGAATCTGTGCAAAATTTATGTAGTTACTAGCACGACAGGTAGATCCAATATTGTCTAGGTCTGGCCCACTTAAGATCTAGTAACTGCCCATGTACCACACACTAAAATTTAGCAATTGTTTACATTCATCATACAAATATGACAAGAACAAATACTATTAATTCAACTATGCAGCTCATTATGATTAAATATTTATCTATAGAAACCTTCTTGATTAATGGCCAATGCTTTGTTAATCATAAACATAGTCAACAGGAGAGAAAGTTAAAGGGAATACAATTATGCCATTATTCACTGCATATACCCACACTTTTGCAACTCCACTAGAACAATGACGTATTTAAGAAATACACACAATCATGGGAAACCCATGAGAAAAATCAGCAATAGTGCTTATGCAAGTAGCAGTCAGACATCTGACAAGAGAGTAGGAGAGAGGTCAAACAACAGGATGCCTATTGGTTAAGATACTCTCCTAACATATTGGCTACGTCTAGACTGGCATGATTTTCCGCAAATGCTTTTAACGGA
>CM057845.1:142062406-142072911 GCA_030068395.1 Apalone spinifera | reverse complement strand
AAAGCAGATGATTTTCCGCAAAAACTGGCCAGTCTAGACACAGCCATTATGTGTTAGTTGATGACACTGGACATGGCTTTTACCTCCCATTACCCAACCCATTTTCTCAAGTGCTTGGAATTTTATTTCACTTCAGCAACTATTTCCTATTAGGAATCTGTACTTAACGAGCAATATTCTTTTTGTTGTTATTGTTTGCATCTCTGGCATGTTTCTTTAGCTCTCCTGAAGAATGATCAAGATGACATGATAAATAAAAATGCAGTACTTTTTATTCTGCAGTGATACTTATGTCTCGTGTCCACATACTAAGCCTCAGTCCTGCAATGTGCTTAATCATGGATGTAATAGTTTAAGACTAGTCCCTCTGACTTCAATGGTAAGCACATGATTTGTTTGATCAGAGCAAGGGTGTTGAGTACCTTGCAGGGTCAAGCCCTCAGCACATGCTTCTTCCCTTTTTTAGGTATTCTAAAAATTGCTCCCCACAAGCCTTCTTGGGAGCTAGCTGTTTTGCAAGTTTTCACTTTGCATGCATAGACAATACATCTGTTGAATTCTTTCTTGTACATTTATCATAAAAATTCAGTTCTAATACTTGTTGGTAATTAGATCTTTACCACTGGCGCAAGACTCCACCACTGGGGCACTGTCCCAATTACACAAGAGAAAAGTTTAGAGTAAAATACATTTACCTTCATCGCCAACCTATGCTCTATTTATTGCTATTAATTTAGAAGAGTCTCTCACCAATATGTACTTCTTCAATTAATTTATGAAAATACACACAAACACAGAGCTCTAGAAGCAAGCGCTCTAGGTAAAATGAAACCAAATATGAAAAAAATATCCAAGCCCCTGAACTACTGGCACTCTCCACTCCACAAGAAACGAGAGGTCATGTAAACAACAGCAACCAAGAAATCACTAGGGTTACCTCCAGTGTAAATAGGAGCAGAATCTACCACACAGCTTCCCAGGGACTAGAATCCAAATGGCAAGTCATATCACAAAGTTTGTTGGGCACATTCAGAACCTCAGTGGCCTATGCTGGCTGAAATTCAGACCAATGGAAAAACCAAGTGGGTTATCTGCTCTGGTACCCCAAATGGTATAGCATGGGTCTGAACATCGCATGGGCCTGAACATCGCATGGGCGCTTCAAAACAACAGAAAAAGTCTTTGTTGGAATTCTCTTTTCTGAAAGGTTCTTTAATAATGACAGCACATAAACCTAAGCTGAGTTACAGGCAAAGCTAACAAATTTCTAATTAGGTCTGGGTTAGAAATTTGATGTTCTGTTGACATCAAATCACCGCTTATGTTAGCAATTGGTGAAAATGTGGTTCTGGAAAAAATATCTGTGCAACGTTAATAGAAAGATATAGGAGCCACTGGAGCTCATCAAATATATGTACATATCCTTTATTTTTCAATTAAAAATCAGAATTAATTTTGGAGGCTGCTGGGGACTGCTGAAACACTGTAGCCAGTTTAAAAACAAAACAAAACAAAAATACTCTATACTTTATGTCAGTGTCTTAGTAGGTAGATATTTTCTTTTGGTCTTACATTATCAGCAAAGCAGTTTTGCCACAGGAAAAAAAAACTGATAGTGGAATAACTGAGCTTGTGGAATAACTCACTTGAAGACAATTTTATTCCTGGACACTCAGGAAAAAGAGTAGAAGACGAATGTACAAAAGCTTATGAAAGCTTGAATAGAATTAACACAATAAGCTAAAAAATCAGGAAAAGCTTTTGACTTCCAAATGGAAGGGACAGAATTCAATGAGATGATTATGTGCACCAGGAGTCGTCATAACTTCTTAAGAGTTGAAAAGAAATTGTTATAAAATCTATTATATTCATGCTAGGCTATAGTCTATGAAATAATTGCCATATAAGCTGTCCTGGAGAGGCTAGAACAAGGAAGGAAACTTAGAGAATATAATTTGGTATTGCCTTAAAATAAAGAACTCTTATCAGAAAGTAGAAATGATAGCAAAAATGCACTGAAATGAGAAATCCCTCAAAGGAGGTTGTTTTAGAATAGACACCAAAAATGCAATTAACCAAAAAAAATCACATTTTCTCAAGAACGGGGAATAGATTGCATTACTCACACTAAATTCTCAAGCGTGGGTAACACTGCACTCAATTGCTCTGATAAAGTCAAGAGATTAGAATGGTTGAAATTCACCACCATGCTGAGAAGATGCATGAGGCCCTCTGAACCACATGAAACTCATATGGGTTAAGGGTTTATAGGCTTTGTGTGGGCCATTAGCAATGAGGAAAATTGTACCCTAAAAAAGTAGCCCTGCAGTTCCTTAGTCCTATATTATTAGAAGTCTTTAATACACTGTATTGAAAAAACTTTTAATTTCAAATTTGGCTGCATGGAATTTGGCCAGGAACTTAGGAACCTACATTTTTCAAAAATGGTGACTGACTTAGTTTGCCTCTGGTTTTCAGACACCAAACTAGAAATCCCTTCAGCTTCATTATTCATTGTTACAAGAGCTAACCACCCTCCCCACACAAGATTCCAGTTTAAGTCAGGTGTCAGGTATCTCCAAAATTCCTTAGGAAACCCAAACCTTGAGGCACAATTTGTTCAATAGACATTCTCAAACATTTTGACCTAAGAAGCAGATTCTCCTCTCACACAGCTTTTTACATCTATACTGTATATCTAGTTACATTTATTTCTGCATCATAATTGCTTGGTTAAACAACATAAATGCAGGCAACTACAAAATTACCAAAATTTCTTAAGTGCCTTATTGCAGTGGGAACTGGTTCTCAAGTGAAACCCGGGCTACATATTTTGGGAACTCCATTAGTCAGCACAAATTCCTATTTGGATCCGTCAGGTGATTCTTTCCAGGACACTATACCATGAAAGCAGCTTCTTCTCTGACCACTATCAATCCTTTAGGGAAAAGGACATCAAAGAGTATATAACCCAGCAGAAGAAAGAGACTCTTGATGAGAAAATTGACAAGGTTAAAAGAAAAAAAGGATGAAATATTTTCAGAAACTGTGTACCAGTGAAGAAAAAAACAGCCAAGGGGACTGAAGGCTGCTGAGTGACCTTTACTTTAAACACAGAAAGTGAGTGGATTTCTTTAAAAAAAAATTTTTTTGTTATAAGTCTCAGAAGGATAGCTAGGTTAGTCTGTATCTGCAAAAACAATTAGAAGTCCCGTGACACCTTGAGGAGCAACAGATTTATTTGGGCATAAGCTTTTGTGGTTAAAAACTGCTTAGTCTTATGAAGTGGTTTGTAATCACAAAAGCTTATACCCAAATAAATCTGTTAGTCTTTAAGAGTATGTCTACATAGTAGTGCAAAAGTTGAATTAAGATATGCAACTTCAGCTACCTCAATTGCGTAGCTTAAGTTGAAATAACTTAATTCAGCTTTTGACGCTATCTACACAGCAAAACGTTGACGGAAGAACACTCTTCCTTAGACTTTTCTTACTCCTCATGAAGTAAGGGTTACAGGAGTCAGGCTTCTTTCAGAAGAACCTTTTTGCGGAAGCGAACCTCCGAAAAAACGTCTTCTGAAAGAGAGCGTTCACACATAAAAGCACATTGACAAAGTGATCTGCTTTTTCGAAAGATAGTGTCCACAATGAATGGACGCTATTTCGCATTTAAGCTGTGATTACTATGGACAGAGTGGCCTCCTGGGCACCTTTGATTTTTCCTCTTTCCTTTTCTTTCCAAAGAACTCCCTCTTCCCCGTCCACACACGCCTTTTTCCAAAAGAGCTCTTACCAATGTCAAAAATTATCTATGTCGGAAAACCCCTCTGTTCTTTCAATTTACTTTCAGAAGAATGCAATTGCAGTGAATCATAGAACCAGTGTGGACAAAACTCTGTAATGTAGACTTACCCTCAGAGTAAGAAGTCCTCCAGCTCCACGTTATTTTGAAATAATGGTTTGCAGCATAGACGCACATTTTGTTATTTTGAAATAAAAATAGTTATTACAAAATAACACTTCTGTGTAGATGTACTCTAAGGTGCCACAGAACTCCTCGTTGTTCTCTTGTTATAAGTAAAATCAATGTGAAATCATGACCTTTTTTTTTTGGCATTTTATAGATTCCCCTTTACAAAAGTGTAGAAAAGTAAAGCAGTTCACTAATGTACACACCTAGCAACCAAATTCTACTCTCACATGTGAATGTAATGACATACATACATGAGAGCAGAGCCTGACCCATGGTACTAGGCCAGCCTAGAGTACATATCTATAGATCACGTTTGACAAAGAATTCTGAAGTGGCTCTGATTTCCCTTTCAATTTCCAGGCAGTGTAATCCCAAAGGAGGCACGCTTCAATGGGCATTCCTCCATTCACTGTCGGCTCTGGATCCTCCCCATGGCACTGAAGGGTTCTGCAGAAAACTGAAACAAGCCAGAGAGACTGTGGTTTTTAGCTGGATGTCAGAAATAAGCATAGGGAAGTCATGTGTATCATGCCAACCATGACTTCCAGCCCTCCCCCTCCCATCTTGGCTTCTCTATTTTCTATACATGGTCCCAACCTTGCAAAAAACCCTTCTGGCAGTTTAATAGGAAGGAAGTAGTACTGTGGAGAAGGCTGAATCCTTCAGACTTTCCAGGCAAGTAATTTGATTTCCACATAAGAAGGATCCTCTACCCATGCAGATCTCAGGAACATAGTTACCACCTCTGTTTTCACTTAGTGCTTTCTCAGGAAAGGTTCAGTAACTGATTTGGGACTGGGTTAAAAACTGAATAAAGCCACTCTGGCTGTGGCTCAAGTAACAAAATTCTGAAGTTTATTTATTTTTAATAGTTCATTGGTTTCACATCCTGAATCAAGCCCTTGTACTGGCATTGCAGTCTAGCTTCCTCCATCGGGGCCTGGTTTTGGTACCCCGGGTAGACAGTTTGTTCACTGCTTACTACAACTTGCTACTGTTTTCGCTGGAGACCTCTCTCACAGTTCCTACATTTGGCCTCCATAGATAGCTAAGCCTATGCTAAGCTCTGGTATTGGGTCTTGGTTTCAGTGTAATACTTCTCATGTTTGTGTTGGCTTCTGTTGGCTCTTCTATTCATCTGAAATTCCTCTGTAGTCAGTGAAGCTCTGAGAGAGCAGCCTCCCTTTCTTTCACATATGTGATCTGAAGTAAGCTGAACTGTTCTGGCATTTTTGGATCATCTACAGGTCTCAGTAATGCCTTCTGTTTAAGTGGTTTTCCTCTAGTTTGGTGATCAGCAGTCTGGCCAAGATACTTGTGGCTCCCAGTTCAGGCTCATCAGGTGATTCTGGATGGTTTCCTTCTTTTAAAACTTCCTCTGGGTAGCTCAGTTGCTTCCACTTGTGACAAAAACACCCGTTCCCCCAATAAAAAACCCAACCCATTTAAATCCTGTCAGTTTTACATAGCTCACATCTAATTCAGATCCTGGATGTCCTTGCTGAGGTGAGAGTGGAGAGCCCAACAGTGGGAAAAGAAGGGAGCATTCCTGTATGGCTCCATCTGGAAGGGAAGGGTGCAGTTACCATAAAGGATGTGGTTTGGAATGGGGGTGTTGGGCAGAGCCTTAGAATGGCTGGTTTGTTTTGTCTGCCCAGACTGACAGCAGCCCTGGCTACAAAGTTTCAAATTAAGTCATGTTTATATTATAAAGCTGCCTCCAGAGCCTCTACTTTCCTTCAGTGTTAAGGTACCTTTTAATTGCTTCACCTAGGCCTGCTGACAGGGTGGGCGAAAGAGTGGTTGCCCCAGGCATGGTGATTCAGAAGTGTCTGGGACTCGCAGTCACTGCCACTGTGACAGCTACGGAAGCTGTCATCTTGAGCCCTTTAAATCACCACCAGAGCACCTCATGGTGTACTCGGAGCAGCACTGAAGGCTGGGGGCAGAGGAGCAGTCTGTGCTCTGGGTGGCTCTGAGGGCTGTCAGCCCTGGTTCTGCCCTCTCCAGCTGAGGCCCCACCCCTTCTAGGAGCACGGAGGCAGCCAGCCAGAGTCTCCCCACCTTGCCTAGGGGCCCATGGGGGATGTCAGCTCCCTCGCCTTCAGTTGTCTACGTTCTAAGCGTAGCGTTCAGAGCTTTGCTCCTGATTCGCCACTGAATTCAATGCAGATACATCACAGCAGAAAAGAGACAGAGAGGAAAATCAGGTCCTTCAAGTTTACACTGGAAAATTGTTATGCAGCTCTGCATGATGTGCCTCAATGTTTCCTAACCTGCGTTAGCTTTTAAGCCCTGCATTTGAGTGGAACTTCCATATATGTTATCAATGATGTCATACTGGAGATAATTCCCAGTAAATAACTGGGTATTACTGCTTAAGGGGGAAAAAAATCAGTTTTGGTCATAGATATATGACATTTTCTACATGCATTTCTGGAGGATTATTGTACAACTGAGGGAACTGAAATCACTGATTGTTCACCACCTCATGTCTCTTAATGAACCTGTGATTCACAATTCTCCCTTCAAAACATACACCTGTGGTGTATTATTCCTCAAATACCATGCTCAGGACTGCCCCCTGGCACATTGCCCAATGCTAAAGCTGTTACATTACTAACAGTGATCTACAGCAGTCCCCTTTTCTCTGCTTTGTAAGCAGCGGCATTGGAAAAGGGAAGCAACATTATTAAACATACTGGCTGCGTCTAGACTGACCCCCTTTGCCAGAAAAGGCATGCAAAGGAGGCTAGTCGCAATTGCAAATGAAGCGAGGATTTACATTTTCCCCGCTCCATTTGCATGAACATGGCTGCCGCTTTTTTCCGTCTTAGAGCTTTGAGAGAAAAAAGCGCCAGTCTAGATAGGGCTCTTGCGGAAAATAAAGCCTTTTCCGCAAGATCTCTTATTCTCTTTTTCACAGCAATTGAGTGGTCCAGTAGCCGCCATCCCTCTGCATTCACTCCTTCCTGAGTACCACCATACATCTGCTCCTGCCCCTATCCCTGCCCCTCCAGTTCCTCCCCCTAGCCCCTCCTGTGGCTGCCAAGGGTCCCACACAGGAGGCAGTGGGACCACCCAAGGCAGGTGCCAGTCCCAGCTCCATCCCTGAGTCCCTCCTTTCCCCTCCCAGGTTCTTTACCCAGTCTCCAATTATATTTATCCCCATTTTTTAAAAAAAAACAGTTATTTCAAACTGCCACATCTCCCAAACGGCTTTGTGAAGGCAGAATTGAAAAAGCTCCAGAGAAAGCGAGTCCACCCTCCCCTTCCCTAGTGAACTCCATTCCAGGAGTTCACCACCCTCCTAGGATAGTAGAGTAGCAAGAGAGCCAAACCTTCATGAGCACGGCCCCGACAGTCCATCTCCCCACGCCAAACTGGTTCCCGACAGAGTGGTAGCTGTTCAGCATGGCATGCTTTCAAACAGTGATGGTGAAACACTTCTGGAGAAGAGTGGTAGGTCCCATGAGGGTGTCCCGTCGCCTGAGCGCAGAGGCGAGCCACTCACACAGTTCCAGGAAAGTGTCCTTCCACATGCAGAAGTTCTGGAACCACTGCTGGTCGTCCCACCTCCCCAGTATGATCCAGTCTCACCAGTCAGAATTGGTGTCCCAACACCAGAAGCAGTGGTGCACAGTATGCCAGGGAAAGTGGGAGGGGCTGTGCGGAATGAGAAGCATATGGACTGGGGTGAGGAGGTGCTCCAGAGTGAGCTGCTGTTCCTGGTTCTGCAGTGCCACATGGGCAGCCTGCAGTAACTGCGCCAGGATGTGCAACATAAGGTCTAAGAGCTGGTAAGTCCGGCTTTGCAGCAGGTCCACCTCCATGGTAAAAGTGGCATCTGCAAGGGCAACCAGAGCATGCAGTAAGAAGAGTTTGCTGTCCCTCAAGAAGGTAGGCAATGGAGAAGAGACAGTCACAACTGTAGAGGGGAGTGCCTTTAAGCATGAGCCTCAGGCAGCAGCTCCAGGAAGCAAGTGACGTCCTGACGCCCTGCCCAGCGTGCTTCTGGGGGGCTTGAAATGCAATTAAGGCTCCAAACAGTGTGGCCATGCTATTTCCACGTAAATCTATGCTACTTTGATGGGCATTTGTAGCATGGGCATGCTATTTTGAAACAGGTTTTTTGGGAGTGTGACAGGGTGTTTGCCCTGCATTGGTCCTTTAAGGGGCTGAGAGTGAGAGAAAGGGAATAACCTCGGCTGAGGCAGCTAATGAGGGCCCAGCTGAGGACTATATAAAGAGGGACTCCTGGAGGGAGGAGAGGAGACCTGCCTGCTGCTCTGGCTGTAGAGCAATAGGGACCTGACTGCCAGGGAAGCGAGAGGCTTCCTGCAGATAGAGCAGGGCTGAGGAGGCTCTGGCCAACTAAGCCCCAAGCTACCAGGGGCTGCGAGAGGCAGCCACGGGAGGCAGGGCTGCGAGAGGCAGCATGGTAGGCAGAGGCAGCAGGTCAACACACTCTTAGCCAATGATGAGTGGCTGTAACAGACTGCAGTCTGCCCCGGAGGCAGGGGCTAGAGGAAGACTGGCAGGGGGTCATGGAGGCAAGGGGGGTGCAGGGGAACTGGGTGTTCCCTGGGAGAAAGAACTGGGGGTCCCGGGGAGTAGAGGGGGACCCTGGAGTGGAGTATGCAGAGGAGTAAATAACACCCCCCCCGGAAGGGGTCACAGAGACCAGATTGGGCAATGCCAGAGGGCAGTGTCCTGAAGAGGATGCCATGCTGATGGGAGAACATGGGGAGACACCAGCTGGAGGAAGGCGCTCACTGAAACAGCCAGCTAACTCCCCAAGTCATCTAGCTGAAGGTGCCACGCTGGTGAGTCGACCCCATTACAGGGAGTTATTCTGAAATTGCACGTAGTGTAGACGTACCTTATTAGGGTACATCTACAATACAGCGTTATTTCGAAATATCGTATTTCAAAATAGTTAATTCAAAATAGCTTATTTTGAAATAACGCATCTACATACAAAATGAATTTTGAAATAGCCTCAGGTAGCAGCCACACAAAATAACTCCTGACCTGATATCCTGCTGGAACCGGTTTCAGCTGGCCATAAATGCAATTCAGCGTCCAATCAGTGTGGACGCACTATTTCGAAATAGCAAAAAGCTATCTGAGGCTTGTGCTTAAAGGGACCCCCTGGACAGCTGGTTCTCAGCTTTCCCTGCTTGCTTGCTTACCTCGCTGAGGGACAGCAAAGCATTTTTGTCTCTGGCTGCTTTGGTTGCCCGACTCGGGACACCACAGCACTCAGCACCATGGAGCCGGAGCTGCCGCTGGGCACTCTGGTGCTCATTTTGGGCGTGTTGCTGCAAGCCTGGCTGCGCTTTCTGCAGGCTGCTTCACAGCATCTGCTGCAGCCTGACCCCCACGCCGTCCTCTGGACCCTCCTGGGGGACAGGGAGAAGCAGCTCCTGGATGTCAGCGTGCCCCGCCGCATCTGGCGTCTGGATACCAGCAGTGACTGGTGGGACCACATCATCCTGGAGCACTGGGGAGACCAACAATGGACCCAGAACTTCAGGATGAAGGAGGATACCTTCCTTGAGCTCTGTGAGTGGCTCGCCCCTGC
Source organism: Apalone spinifera (assembly GCA_030068395.1). Lineage (NCBI taxonomy): Eukaryota > Metazoa > Chordata > Testudines > Trionychidae > Apalone > Apalone spinifera. Next base: position 142,063,352 of record CM057845.1, on the reverse strand, counting down.
TCCACGGCAACAGGACATGCTCATGAGGCCCGTCATTCCCCTCCAGAAGCATGTGGACATCACCCTCTGGAAGCTCTCCACGCCGGAGAGCTACCGATCCGTGGCAAACCAGTTCGATGTGGGGAGATCCACCAGCGGAGCAGTGCTCATGCAGATATGGCAATCTCCAGCCACTGTGCCAGGAGGGGGGGTACAAGGATGGGATAGGCTGCCCCAGGGAAAAGGGGGGGAAGGTGGTGCAAGTCCCATCCGCGGGAGGGTTTGGTCTGTCACATCCGCACTACAGGCTGCCCGCAGTGACCAAGATTGCAAGGGGAGGTTGCTCCTGGGAGTGGAGGCATGGGCAGTGGCAGGGAAGGAGCACTCTCAGCCACCCTAGCACCTCACTGACTATCGGTGGTTTTGTGTCCCTCTGCAGGTGGTCAAGGCCATCAACAGAGTGCTGCTCCACAGAGTCATCCACCTCATCGACGTGGACGCAGTGATCGAGAGGTTTGGCACCCTCAGCTTCCCCAACTGCGGGGGGGAATTGATGGGACGGATATCCCCATCCGTGCCCCGGACCACCAGGCCTCCCTGTACGTCAACCGGAAGGGATACTTCTCGGTCATTCTGCAGGCCATGTCTGACCACCGGGGCCAGTTTGTGGACATCAACATGGGCTGGTTTGGCAAAGCACATGATGCGCAGGTCTACCACAACTTCTCCATGTGCCAAAAGCTGCATGCCGTGACTTTCTTTCTGACCGCCACATCAGGGTTGGGGACATGGACGTGCCTGTGTGCCTGGTGGGGGATGCGGCCTATCCCCTACAACCCTGGCTGATGAAGTCCTACACGGGACACCTCAACCCCTCCCGACAGACCTTTAATGCCACTCTCAGCAGGGCCCACATCATGGTGGAGGAGGCATTCGGCTGGTTGAAGGCCTGTTTCAGATGCCTCCT
>CM057845.1:142037010-142060544 GCA_030068395.1 Apalone spinifera | reverse complement strand
TTTGTCAGAGGCTGGAGAGGAATGGCAGGAGACAAATCGCTTGATCATTGTCTTAGGTCCACCCCCTCTGGCACACCTGGTGCTGGCCACTGTTGGCAGACAGGATACTGGGTTAGATGGACCTTTGGTCTGACCCAGTACGGCCATTCTTATGTTAAGACAAAAGCTATTTCTCAATAAATATTGGTGGTGTGAAAGAGGATATAGCAGAAGAGTGGAAAATGGTCTCCTAGGTTTAGATGGCACCAACTGTGAGAGGAGACTGCCAAAACTACAGAACAGGCTCCTCCAGGAGCAGGGGGATTTTGGCCATTATATCTTTTGATTGTTATGAAGGAAGGTATCCTCCTTCCAGCATGCTTCTTATGCTGATTAGAGGATCAATTAATTTTAATTACATATATGTTTCTGGAGGATTTCTTTGACACAGACTGGAGTTGCAAAATCTTATGACTTTTCAGAACCCAATGTGAGGAAATGGATTATTTATGCCTGCACCGTGTAGGAAACTTGGAACAAAAACACCTTTTCAGATCACCTATCTGTCTAATTCCGGTTTCTGCCTCTAATAATAGCCAAGACCAGAAATTTCAAAATCAAGTACAGCAGACTTCTGATAATCCGGAACCTATGGGATTTAGGTGGTGCCGGATTATCAGATATGCAGGACTATCAGGAGGAACTATAAGCAGGTTATATAGATACTGTATACATTACATACTGTATATAAAGTGTTCTTAACCCTTTTTATTGTACATACTGTACACAGTATACTGTAATGTTTTAGTTTTTTTAAGCCTTTTTTACCTTTTTTGTTCAGTTCAGCTGCTGCCACTGTTACCTTGTGACTCATTTTTTGTTGATGCTCACTCACTAGGCTCTTGCCATTTTGATGCTGGACTATCAGGAGTGCCGGACTATTGGATGCCAGACTATTGGAGTTTTACTGTACAAAAAAGTATTATAATTTTTTAAACTCATATCTTGTTCAGCCTTCTCTTTTGTTTGCTTTTTTTTAAAACTATTTCTAGGCAGATGTTTTCACAGGTCTCTTCACAATAACTCCCATGTCTTCTTTTTCCTAAGTAGTTATATATTCCAGGGTTCTCAATGAAATGGATGGATAGTTGATATTATCCTTTCTGATCTATGTTTGAAAATATTTTTTTGTTTCTCTTTTGTTCACAGTCTTTTTCATCTGGTCTTGATTATTTTTGTGTCACCTGCAATTTTTACCACCTCTCTATAGATGACTCATGATTGCACTGAGCAGGTAACACCATCCCTTGTGCCCCCACCAAAATTTTAATTGCTAAATGGGATTCCCCTTGTACCTTGTCCCAGTCCATCTGGGTAACCCTCCCTAAACCACCTTCCCCACAGGCAGCAGTCACCTCTGCAGTCACTGTTTACCTCCTCTTCCATATAATATATTAACATAGAAAACAACAGTGGTCCAAATGCAAAACATTGTTAATCTTTTGCCATCTTGAAAATTGTTAATTTCTGTCCATTGGCTAGTTTGCAGTCCATAACATCTTTTCCTCCCACCCCTTCAATCTTCAGTTTCTTTTGGTATTTTGTGAGCATTTACACAGAAGAAACCGAGGAACCAATCTCCCCGTACTTTAATCGTGTGCATATGTGTCATCTGAAATCAGCTTAGATTACTCACATGAGGTTTTGGGATCATACCCTAAATTACCAAAGTCTTGGTCCAGCATGCATTTATCTCTCATTTTCCCATAGTACTCATCATGGTAATAGGTAAGCTAACAATAATAGCTAAGATTGCAGAGCCCTTTAGATAAAGTGCCTGATTTTCAAATCTGTGCATGTGCAAATAAGGTCACATTCACAGAGCAAGTTTAGATACACTGGTGTGAGAGCTATAAGGGGGGTTTCTACCCTTGAAATATCATTATGCCCAGAAAATAATCACATACAGCATGCGTGGGGGAAGCTTGCAAATTGCCTAAGAGTGTATTGGTTTGATTCCTGCACTTCTGTTTATTTGCAACAAACAATCATTCTGCATCTAAGAAGTTAAGCCAAACCTCTCATTTCTCCTAACAGAAACATCACCACTGGCACAGGCTGCAAAAGCATTACAGCCCTGACACTGTCACTTATTTCACTTGATTGGGGCCCCTGTTTTATTCAAGCCTCCCTGTGCTCTTAACACTTTTAGGACATCTGTTACTATGGAAACGAAGATCACACAGGTATGGGTGGCACTTCATGCTATTTGCAAAGCAATATAGTTTATATAATGGCTTGAAATAGCAAATGTGCATGATGGTTTTCATGACCACTTACTATTAAATATGTCTAAATATACTACAATCATATAAAATGTAAAGAAAATATAGCAAGCAAGATCCTTTCTTGCTATGACAAAATCCTGCCGGTTACCTTCTTGCACTATTGCAATATAATGAAATGAGTGTCATGAGAATTAAATATGAATAAAATATTAATCAAGAGATCACATTAGTCCAAGGAATGTATTTAAACGCAACTGCTTGGGCTAAGAGAAAGTGAATAATACGTAATAGACTGCTATTTCGGCGGAAGCAATGAAAGTGTTACTATTGAAATGAAGGCAAGACTGAGGCTATTAATAGTTTTTATTTGCCAAGAGAAAATACTGATTTATATTATGCTTTTAAGTATGTTTAATAGAGTCAGTCTTAAGGTTATATAGGCAATGCAGGACAGTGTGCGGTACTATAAAGGTTTTCTTGGAATAACTTTTGCATTACCACATTTCTTGCCCACACATCATATATTTACACAACTTTTTGGAAAAAACTACACTCAGTTCTCTTTGATTATAATTTACTACTAGTTCTAATTTTCATATCCTTCCACTTGTGAAGCCAAGTTGCCTTGGTATTAATATTTCTGCCTCTAGAGTCCTGTTTGTTGTATATAAACTAACACGTTTTCTACAACTCAAAATTTTCTACACTAGGCTTTCCATAGGTCATAATGGAGCAAAAGTAGTGGTCTTCACTCAAATTGAACTCCCACTGTGCTCAGTGAAAACTAGCTTAGTAAAACAAATTTAAAATCCGATCACAGGCTTGAGATACCTCTTGGCTTTTACCTAATCCCCAAGAAATATTTTTGTAGCAGATGCTTAAAAAAAAAAAACCCATGGTATAGCTTTGGACTAACAGCAGGTCCAACAAATTGAGGAGTAGACAGAGTTCTGGTGAACTCTGGTGTAAAACAAAACAGACTTATATGATTGCACAAGTAAAGGAACATTTTCCATGAATATCACATGAACATATGTAGCAGAGGAAACGTGGAACATAGTATCTCAACTAAAAGCTTTGCTAAATAGTTGCATGAATGAAAAACATGTTGAAGGCAAGACTATAATTCCTGAATGCGTGGAAGCATTCTCAAAACAAAAACAAGTATATAAGAGAGTGTGAGGAACAAAGCTGTTCCAGCCAGACCTATTCAAAAGCCAGAGGCATAGCAAGAATTCTTGGCTATAAAAAATCCTATTTATATAAGTAAAGTAAATACCTGTATAATGTAAAGGCCCAGGCCTGGAAAGTGGACATTGCAAATTCCCTATGTAATCTAATGCTGCTATATTAATCCGATGTCTGTGTAAGCTTTCTGTCATTAACAGCTTTAGCAGATTCAGAGTACCTTTCCTTGCCAGGCTTTTATTTTCTGGAGAATGGCCCAACTGCTGAGTGCGGAGTAAACATGCAAGTCACCCACAATTCGAGAGATCTGACTCACATTTTGCTTCTATGGCAAAAGCATCCAAATTGGTGGCACCGCATTTGAATTACTAACTGTAGTAAAAACTGTATGGGATAAAGAAGTCTAATTTTGTTAAAAAACTGAAAGCAAATCGTCTGGTAGCACTTTATACAATCACAAAACATGTAGATGGTATCATGAGCTTTCGTGGGCACAGCCCACTTCTTCAGATAACTGGAGTTATGACTAGGGAATAAGAAAACTCGAAATAAATAGGAGAAGGAAAGGGGGGTGGGGAGAGAAAGATGCTCTGTCACCCACCCCCCCTACCTCTATACATAAAGTATCAGGAGAAAAGGTACTAAACCTGAGTAGATAAAGATCAAAGTCAGTGGATAGATTGGTAAGTGGATAGATTGGAATTAGATTTTGTTAAGTCTGTGGTGTATTCGATTACAAAACCATTAGCCATGTGACATTTGCAATGGTTTCCAAGTTACGGCCCTCTTGAGAGTGGAAAGAGAGATACAGAACAGTGGAATGATAAGCCCTTTAGAAACGCATTTACATGGTATGAAAGTTACATGTATTATTCACAAACTGAATGCAGTGCAGGAATGCCATGCATAGTAACACCTCTCTAAAGAAACTCAACCCAACGTCAACTGCCAGGAACCCCAAAGGTCATAACAGGAGCACTGTCCACACCCATTTCTATGGGCAAGCCCTCTTCATTTGCGGTGGCAAGGGAGATTAGTGCAGCAAACAGTACCTGACTATGGACTACCAAAGGATACTCGCTGCCCCAGGGTGATCATCCCATGGCAGCTGGCCCATTGTACACAGGTATGATGACTCAAAGCAGACTAATCCCAGGAAAGAATAAATGCTTGCACAGGAAAGAAGCTGGGTCGATGTTAGAGGGGTTAGAAAATTGTGACAACAATTTAAAATGTTAACCTAAATTTCCCACAGTAAATTTCAATTTTTGTCAAAAAGAAAAAAAAGTACCCACCCCAGCCCAAACATCTCAATTCAGGAATGCTGCCACAATGACTGATGTGAGCTTTAGTATGTGTAGTCCATGAATCCATTCTTCTGCCCACCCATAATGCACTATGACACCTCCCCCATTTTGTTGAACCACAATAGGGCATACTGGGAGTTTGAGTCTGGCCAAGAAGTATAGTCCACAGAAGGAAGTGTAGACAAAAGGCACCCAAACTAACTCATCTCAGATGCCACCATATATTCCTGAAAGGTTTTTGTTTTTTAACAAAAACAGGACTCTGGAAGTTTAATTAATAAAACAGAAGTTTTTCATGGGAAGTTTTTTTCAAAAAGTTTAATTTATTTGAAAACCCAATTTTTCAGTTAAATACAGCTTTGATGGAAAAATGTTGACTATTCCTAGTTAATATCTTAATAAAACGTAGAATCAAAACTGGATAGAAGCACTTGAAACACAAGTCTGTACCTAGTTCCAGAGGGAATTCAACGTGCAGCTATGTTGTTACAGAAATTGCTACCCATTTCAAACTCTAATTCAAATCTAGTAGCTCATCCAGAGTTTTGATATGCACCCAATTCACAAAAAAGGAAAGAAAAGGACAGCAATATTTTCAGAAACTACTTAATTCCAAGAGGACAGATAAAAGAAGCTTTCTTCTATTTTGTATTTCACTGGATTTGAGTAATAAGGTTCAAAAATACAAATAATTTGGCTAGTCCCAAGGAAGATCTAAAGAAGATCAAACATAAATCCTGTCTTGCTAGAATTAAGAATCAATGCCATAGTAACATATGCAAACAAAGGCAAAATAGCTACAAAAAAGAATCCAGATCATCAACATAAAAACTCTAACCAAACATAGAGAAATTTACTTTCCTGAAAAAAATGAACTTTTCCTACTGAACTTTTCCTATTAATCTGGATTTTTAAAAATACTTTTGGTTATCTAGTGCTACTGCATTAATAGATAACTATTGGGGTAAAGTATATCATTAGCAAATACTACAATAAGACCTATATCTAGCACATTTGGCATATAATATTGCCAGCTTGATGTATAAGGCTTAAGGACCCTCTCTCTGTTCATGTATATTAGGCAGTGGCAGCTTGCAGGTATTTATTTGAATTGACAATGGTTTCTCATTTTCATATCCAAGCATTTTTTGGAAGAAAGTGAAATAAATTGAACCTTGGAAGGTTGGATTTTGGAATGTATTAGTTTAAATGCCTGAAAAGGAAGCATTCACAAACAAACCAGTTTGCAGTCCAGAATTAAGCACAGCTACAAGCAACTTTATCCTAATTATATACATTCTGAGTGTTACTATCTGATCACATGAGTTGCTGAGAAATGCATGGATTTCAGGGAGGGCTGGGTACTCAAAGCCTGTCACAGACTTGGGAATCCTATGTTACTAAATGTAATTGGGGAAGAAGGGTAATTTCTTTCTAATTCCTTACTGACAGAGAAGACTGATATTGCTTGACTATTAACAAGCATTTATAGCAAGAAAAAGTACTTATCATACCAAGAGCAGGTGCTGCTGTGTTTAGGCCTCAGCCAAATCCCTGTGCACTTGTTGCTGCTGTTAGGTTTTCTCTTGATCCCAATGAGATGACCAGGAAACCTGGCCAAAGAGGGACACTGGACACTTTTAACAGTCTGGTCAGCAGTTCTGCAGGGCTAAGGCAGGCAAGTTCCCACCTGTCCTAGCACTACACTCTCAGGCAGGGGGCCATAGGGTTCTGCGCACTGCCCCACCCTGAGTACAGGCTCCGTACTTCCATTGGCTAGGAACCAGCCTACGGGAGCATGGGGATAAGGTGCCTGTGGGTGAAAGCAATGTGCAGAATCTCTTCCTTTTCCACTTGCTTCTAGATGTTAGACCCATTAGCTGCTTCTGAGGCACAGTGAGGAACCAGGGCAGGCAGGGAGCCTAATTTAGCCTCACTGCACAGCTAACTGGGAGTCATCCAAGGTAATCCCATGCTCCCACCATGGACATCAACCCCTTGGAGCAGCTCTGGCCTTCACATACCTGGAACCTTTCCCAGCATTCTGAACTCCTCTTTCCTACCATACCCCAAAGCCTTCACCCTCTCTTGCACCCCAATCATCTGCTTCCATCTGCAGCTGCCTCCCACATTTGGATTTCTTCAGCCTCACCCAGCAGCTTGGAGCCATCTCCTGCACTCCAAAGCTTTCACCCACTTCTGCAAAGCTCTCGGGGCTGGCAGGACTTTTGGGGGGCTGCCCAGAGGCTGGGACTCGGGGTTGGAGAAGTTAGCAGCATGGCCGTCTGCCATGTGCAGAGAAGTCAGGTGCATAACCTGGTGGTGCTGCAGCACTCCCTGCACCTATAATTCGCACAGTTATGAATACCAGCTCCCATATTTAATTGTCTGATAGTATGTGGTGATAGCATTATCCAAAGGACACATTTTGGGTGTAGCAATCCCAAGGTTGATAACATCAAATAACTTATATTGTGCTAAAAGATCATTCAATGAAGCAGTGCTCTGTTAGCAATATCCTGAACACAGCAAGCACTGTGTGTCCCGTCCTTCACCATGGCAAAAAAACAAAAAACAAAAAAAACAAAAAAAACCCACACCACTACTGGGATTTTTGCCATGAACGTTATTAGGAGCAAGAAAGCAAGAACAGGTCTTAAGGAGGGCCCAGGAATTGATATAGTTCTAATCCCACGTCTGCTTCCTGTGACTCTAGATAAATCATTTCAGCCCAATTTTTCAAATACGCCACACTATTTTGGAGTGCTTCAAATTTTGGCTCCAACTTTGAGATAATTAGAGCCTGTTTTTCAGAGATGCCCAGCACCCGCACTAACCAGGAACTGGCTCTGAAATATCAGGTACAATTTGGGTACCAAGGAACTGAAGGAAACAAAAAATAGATGACACTTTTGGCCTATACGTCATAGAACTACAGATTCCTATCCGTAAAACAAAGACAATAATAACCAGGGCAACATTTACTTTTGGTCCAATACGAACTTTTTAATTATAGCCAAGCATGACTGCTCCTTGCCCCACATTTCCATGGAACCCTGACTCCATGCTGCTCATGAGCAAGAGACTGAATGTTGTCTGACTGTAGATGAGTGGAATGCTTCTCCCATCTTACTCCCCTCTTTGCTGCCCCCTAGCTTTTCCTCCCCTCCACTTCTGTTAGCAGAAGGGGGGATAGCGCCCTCAGTGTTTCAATGACAGCAAGTTAGTCAGTGAATTCAAATATATTCAAAGAATTGGTGCAAATGTTACTTTTATGGGAGTCTAAAAAATTTAAAAAACAAAAATAAAATCATTCTGAGTGAAGATTTTAGCACTCCACAGTTTCCTTGTATCATTCTTAAGAGAGAGAATATTCTTATTCCCTTTGGTAAAGAACCTGGCCAGTAAAAAGGTCAAACTAAAAAAAGAAAAAAAATCTAACCAAGGTCAAGGAACATGAACGGCGCCTATGAAAGCAGACTGCAAGCAAGTCAGTGCATTTGAAGGTGATGGATGACATCTATTGGTACCTGTCCTCCGGTTACTCTTGGAAGAATAAGTTCGTATCACAGTTGTCAAAAATGAAGCCTCAGTTTCAGGAGCTCATGCTAATCAGGCTGTGAGTGACATTCTCCTTGTTTCTCCTCAAATTCGGTAAGTATAGAAACTTCATGAGGCTCAGAAACCACTGGAGACTCATTAATAAATAGAAAAACAAACTGATTTGCCACTGTGTTTTAAAAAAAGTCAACAATGTGTATTTTTGAGTGGTTAATACACTATGAATCCATTTAGAAAAAAAGAAACTTATCCAAATAGGGTTAGATTGCTGCAATTTGCCAGTGACCTGCATGGACATTTGTGCACATGTAAGTGCTGCAGGATCACACTAGAAACAGAATATCTTACCTTCTTCCTGCCCTCTTCCCCCTGCACAGGTCAGTGGCACATCATTCCTTTGCATGGCAAAGTCTCTTCTCTCTTATCCTCTTAGCCTGCTTTGCAGGGTCGCATGGATTGGGCACAGGGTCTGCAATAGTTCCTAAGGCCTTGCTCAAGACGTACTTTACAGGCATCTTGTGCCCTTCCTCTCTCCTTTCCTTCCAGTGCAAACCCTCACAAAGATTAACACTATTTGGTTCTATGGATAAATAAAATCTCACACAAACTGCACCGTTTTTATTTTCTTAAGTAATAATCAATATTTTTTATCAGGAACTAGTACTTCCTCTTTGATGTCTAAAGCAAGCATGCCTGGCACCAACTTTCCATAACATCACTTTTATTTAACTACTGATTTGAATTATTCCTACTTTTAAAAAATATGGTTGATATTTCTCTCAGTAAAAACTGCATTTTCGCCTTCAATCATTTATTTTTGTGGGAGAGGTGAAAAGACACGACAGGCAGATGTGTGTCATCAGGTGACAAGTGCAAGACATACAATTCAAATACTCTAAATAAATAGGTCAGCTTGTTATTTTAACTGTTTTTATTCCCTACTATTCCCACCAACAAGCAGCTACTCTCTCTAGCTATACAGTTTTAGGATCTAAAGCACTTTCACTGAAAATTGAAACTCACAATTCCTTTTAAGAATGAAAAAACACAAAACGCTCCCCCCTTCAATTTACAATGAATACTAAGAAAATCTTCCTTTTGATTTGTGTGAATACATGGCAAGGTGATCCTCCACATCCCTTGTCTTAAAGTTCATTCCCTTGTTTAGTAGATATGTTTGTTGTCCCTAAACAAACTATGCAAAGGTAGATTTAAATAATCTTTGTTATGGGAAGATTTTTCTAGCCTGCTTCCCAGAAATTTTACGATCTATAGCCTTGTTTCCAGTCAGGAAATTTGCATCAGTAGGTCTGCCCCAGTACAATCTCCTAACTAAAATGAAAAAATGAACCTAATACTTGATATCACTTACTCCTATAACTATTCAACAGAGAAAATGGCACAGCTGCAAGCCCAATTTTACCCTGTTACGTGAGAGTCTATATTAGGCATTTTCACCAATATAGCTCTATCAGCCTACCTACACTAGTGCAATTTCCCCAAATGTAGTGCAAAAAATGGCACTCTGAGTTCGTTAAGGGGTTCTCAAATCAAACTACATGCCTAAGAAAAGCCTGCATGCCAGGAACTATTTGGGAAAGTCATACATACTTTACACTAGAAATGGTACAATATATTGAGTTCACAAGACCCAAATGTATGCATATTAATATTCTCTAATATGATTAGGAGTCCAATTTTTTCCTCTAGTATCTAAACCAGGATTCCTTCTGTCCCTTGCAGCAGTCCCTAGATGTGGTTCAAACTTGGAGAGTGAACACTGGTTTCTGCCGTACCTAGGACTTTCACTGGCAAGGAGAGGGAGGGGCACATGTGTGTATGTGCGTGCATGTATGTGCCAAAGAAAAATTTTAAAAAACCAAAGCAAGACACATGAGGGGAGAGGATGAGACGGGAAAAGCACTAAGTAGGATCCTAGAAGGAGAGAAGGGACTTCTGGGTCTGACGCTGGATCAGGATGTTTGGGCCTTAAGCAAAAATGATCTCTTTGTTTATTGGTTCCATCTACATTCAGAGAAACAGGACTCTGCCCACATTTCTTATTAAAAAAAAGTACGTCAGCCTTAAGCATCAATTTCTTCTCCCAACTAGAACACCTGCAGAGCACTGAATTATGACCAAGAGGGGTAACTGACATAAAGCAACTTGGTAGTAGTAATGCTGAGAATGACAACATGAAGTATTTCCAAAAAAGATCCAGAGAGATAGGATAAGATATGTCAAATCAAACAAATCGACAGAAAGGATTTATTTCCTCTGCACCTAATTTATTCTAAAGCTCCTGTGCCATCTTCCTTTATGTTGGTCTCCAGATTTTTAAATGTTTTATGCCTTCAGTCATACTAAGCAATGTGAGTTGGGGTAGATATATTAATCAGACAATTATTCTGCACCAGAAGATCTGTTGGGCAGAATGAAACATGAACATAATGACTGCACTTGCTTTAGCATTATCCTTCAAAGCCTCAAGGGCTACCTCAGTTATGGAGAAGGGAGGGAAGGAATTAACCTTAAAACGTGAAGTCCAACCTGCTTTTTGCTGTCAAGAAGTTGTCACTGGCTAGGCCTATCCATTCATGTTTCTCTAGCAAAACCCATTGCTCTTCCTATACTTGTCATCAGTATGGCCTTTCAGAATTAGAGCCAAAGACTTTGAAAATTGTACAGGATATGGGGCATCCCACGGAGATGTGCTTTATCAGAGTAATGTTTTCCAGAATCCCAAGAGTTTAATATCTTCTGGGCTCAGCTGCCACAAAAAGAGAACCAACTGTGTGTCAACAGCAGCAACGCTGCTGCATCAAGCATGTTGCTTAATCCACTGTGTAATGAAACAATGCACAGCTGTGGGTCTATAAAACCCTTAATGGATTTTCCTTCTGAGAATGAGATGTACTGAACAAGTCTGAACTTCCCAGGTTTCCTTTTAGGACCTATGCCTCATAGTGAATATTGAGTTGTGTGTGTGTGTGCGCGCGCGTGTATAATTACAAGTTAAACACACACCATTGCTTGACCAGAATTTATTATATATGAAGGACTGACGTTTTGATATTGCATTCTCTCTCTCTTTTTCCAGTTTTCTTTCTTGCTTTCCCTCAAAACACCATTTTTTAGAAAATTGGAAAATCCTGGTCACATTTTCTGTTAATATCAAAAGAAAGAGTAAGCATTCATCTTTCACCACTATAAATTGGTAAGTTCTGTTACAGTTCTAAGTTTTGGCTTCAGTGCCATTGCTTGAAACCAGTTGTGAGCAATTTTTGTCCTCTTGGCTCCATGTCTTAGTGGGAAGAGAGATACCGAAGTTCTCAACCCATGTGCAAAGGAAAGCATCAACAGACATTCCCACCTCAAAATGAGAGGCCCAAGTTGAATCTCTAAAAATATATTCTGTTTGATTTTATTTTTTCATGAAGTCATATTTCAGTTTCCACCCTGAAATTCTCTAAGCTTCTCTTATAACTGATTTATTAAATGCTTGTAAAAATAGTTTCACTGGTGGTTGACTTCAGTAACAAGGAAACTGATGAATCTGATGAGTGAATGAAAGCCAAATCCTGGTTGCACTGAAGCCAAATGGCAAAACTACTACTGACTTCATAGAAATCACAACTTGGCGCTTAGTCTGAAGGGCTGTTCCTATATCTTCCTATTAACATTGCACAGATATTTTTTCCAGAACCACATTTTCAACAATTGCTAACATAAGCTGTGATTTGATGTCAACAGAATCAGCCAGTCTTAAGACAGTATGGATTTATGGCTGGTTATTCTGTTTGCCCTTATGTTCTTTCCCCAGAAAGGATGGATGGCACACCATGACATCTGCCTTTCTGAAATTAATTTGTTCATTAACATCAGGAATTGAGCTTCCAATCACTGTTTTCTCCAGCAAGGCAACCAAGTGCTCTTTCTTCCCCAAAGAGTTTCTTCAGATTCCATTGCATTGCCTAGACTCCCTAGCCTGAGAGGCAGTCTTATGCCACCTTAAGAGACCTGTGATTGTCACAATCTCATTATTCCCACTGTGAATTGCTATCTGCTGCATTGCTGTCAGGTATGCTTTCCTGTGAAAGTTCCCTATGTTTTCCCCATGCCAACTTTCCACTGGCCATCACAAGTGCTGTTTAATATCAGGTACTCCGATACAACAGTGGCATCCACTTAAGTCACTTCCTATTTGCTGGCCTAGAGCCAACAACAACTATTTTCTACCTCCAGCGCCAATATCAAAGGTGCACTTTCTTATAACAACAATCACTGACGGAACTATGAATAGTTCAGAACCGCCAACAAATCATAATAGAAGGCCAATGAGAGTTGGATTATATAGAAACAAGGTCAGTCACTACTAGCAATTGAAACATAATAGTCTGGGCATTGCTGGCAGATCAAAATTGTGGCCTGATGCCACACTGGCAAGATTAGACCTAAGGACTGAAAATCCTATGATGTTTCGTATCCTCCTTCAGTTTGACACAGAGGATCCCATTATGGTGTAACTTTTGAATGAACCGCATTGCATTCAACTCTTCTTTTAAGAAGAGAAGAAAACTGTACCTTCCATGGGGGACCAACCAGTCTAATTACATTTTAAGAAGGAGTTCAGATCATGGGCACTACAGAAAAACTAACATATCCCTTCCATATGTACAGTTGATGCCCTTCAGTGCTCCTTGGAATTTTTTGTGAAAATATTAGGAACTGCTGATTTTCTAAATGTCCTTGTTGTTTTTAATCAAAACTGATCTTCTGAAGTCCAGTAACAGCCCATGCCTTCCCCCCTTTCCCTCTCCAACTATGACATTGTGGCTTGTTGGGAAAGTTTTTTGGGGGGCGCGAGCATGAAACAGGTAAAAAATAACTAGGAAAGATAAAAAGAGAGACTTAAAAATCCCACAATGTTAATAAAAAAAATCTGAGTGAAGAATGCATTTGGTTTGCACTGGGAAGAGATTACATGGGTCCCGCTACAAGAAGAGCCTTAAACATATGCTGACGTTCATCCCTGTTCAGAACAGCACTTGAACATGTGCTCAGGTTCCATTGACATCAATCCTGAACCAGGACCTTAGTCCTCAAAAGCATGAAAAAGGAAAGCCCAGATCTTTGGTAAAATACAAAGTTGGAGTACAAAGGCGATTGCTATTGCTCTCAATATTTTTATACATAAGAAAAAGAAGCTATGTATTCAGATTGTTCCTGTGTACATAGTTTTTAGAGGTAATCTTCTCCATGTACTGTACTTTCTGTGAAAGTAGGCAAGGGTTCAAACCAGACAGGGGTCTCAACTTAAAATTGTTACAATATTACAGCGTTGTAAATTAAAGATGTACACACCGTTTTGATAAACTGTTTTGGGATCAAGTCACAAAATTCAAAGCCAAATGTCCCAAATTTCAAGGAGAATTGCTCCATTAATTCCATTTTTGCCTTACTCTCAAAATAGCCAGCCTTCCCTTATCCTCAAGGTCAACAGACCCTCTAAAGCAGAATAAAAGTGCTCATGTACGGTTCTGAAAACTGGGATATTTGGACTGCTAACGCTCCACAACAGATACTATTTGTAAATTTATTGACCTCACCGAAAGCAATCTGAACATTAGAGTAAAACAAATAGTGAGCTTTAAATGAAAGCTACATTTGAATTAACCCAAATACACATAGAAAAATGTCTTAATTTTCTTTCTGTTAGTCTATTAGAAAATCTTATTTAACAAATTAAGATTTCCAATGAAATAGAAAAAAATGTTAGTTAATTTAAACTGTCATTTTATTTACATTGATGTGGAACATATAGATCACAAACATCTGGATAGTGACAACTCAAGTGCCAATTCCAATTAGTTTCTCTTCACGTGAACATATGTCCAGTAGAACATGGAACGATTAATGTACAGAATTAACAAGGCAGTAGGCATATTGGAAACAATTATGAAGGCAAGATCCCAGTCTCAAAGGAATTATAGTTTATCTAAACCAACAAGATTCAAACCCAAGATGGGGGGGGAGGGATAGGAATTGACAAAAGCAATGAAATAAGCCTACATTTCATTTTAATATTATCTTTTAGTTTTTACACACGCAAACTTCCTAGTAAAATGCCACGATTTCCCAAATGTGACTAGTGATAGGTAGTGCCCAATTTGAGACACCTCAAATTGAGCAACCAGTTTGTGAAAAATCAGACTCCTTTAAAATGTCCAACTGGTATCTAAAAAATAAAGATAGCCAAAATATGTTACATATCCAAGTTTTGCCCTAATGGAATAGAGAGAAATAAAGGTTTTCATTCTTCTAGTTTGGCAATACTTGTCTGAGGAGAGAGGACAAAGGGGAACAAGATGACTCCATTCACAGTAATAAGCCCACTTATAAGGACACACAGAAGCCTCATTCTTGTGTCTGGCACATCTCATACATTGTTATATATTTTGGGAAAGTGGACAGTGATTTTTCCCCCAAGGTACACTGCAATGCAGGAGGACAGGATGGAGCCCTAAAGCGAGACATAAAGTATGCTGCTGAGTTCACTCAGCACACCCTAATGTCAGAGAATCCCCAGGAAAACAGTGAACATCAATTGACACACAGATGAACTTAGAAAAAACATTGACTTCCCCCCCCCCCCCCACTTTCACTTCTATATTTTGAGAACCTGAATGGATAAAAGAGTGCTTTAATATCCCTGCTTTGATTTATTTACATTTCCTATCCCTCATAACTACCTTGTTATGATTCACTCTCGCCCCTCAACATTTCATCGGTCGTAGCCACTAACAGCCCCACTGTATTTCCAAGAGCGAGTTACAGACACTGTACTGTATCGGAATGCAGGATGAGTCATGAACATGCATTCTGCTGAGGCAACAAGGTCAGCAGTGTTCACCTTTTATTTTTCACTGAAAGAAAAGAAAAAAAAACCCCTGAAGTACTGCCTGTTCTGGGATAGCACTGCTATTCCACTGTGACAGTATCTGACATTTACACAAAGCAAGTGTAAGCTATATAACATTACATTACATTACAATCCTGTATAGAGCACTATGAGAATTTATGTGATATAACAAAATGATCAGTGCATGCAGATTTTGGAGAAGAAGGTATAAACACTCATGATCCTAATTTGCAAGGCATGTTTCCTGGGAAACTTTTAAGTTATGTTCAGTAAATGTATTATTGATAGGATTATCAAAGCCTAATTGTGACAGTCACTGTTCAAAAATGACATATTCAGGTCAATAACTAATATTTCACATACCAATGCTTGCTAATTATGGGCAAATGCTGACTTTTTAAATGGTGACCTCACTACTAGGTTTTTGCTTCAAATGGAAGCACGTGGCATCTACTTCTTTCGGCACTTGTCTACACTATGGAGAAAATCAACACTGTTGCAGTCGATCATCTGGGATTCGAATTAGTGCATCTAGTGAGCACCCGCTAATTCAAACAGAGGGTTCTCCCGTAGGTGCCAGTAGTCCTTCTCCTCACGAGGAGTAAGGGAAGTCAATGAATGTGTGCTCCCATTGACCTCCCCCTGTGTGGACGGCACCAAAATTCAATTTAAGATACTTGGACTGTAGCTACATAATTAATATAGCTGGAGTCGTGTATCTTAAGTCGACTTTTCCCTTTAGAGTAGACCAGATCTCAGGGAAGGAAGCTTGCCTAGAGGTGAAGAAACTGAACTAGAATCCAGGAGACCTGGGATAAATGCATAACTCTTCCATAGATTAACTTCTCTGTGCCGCTGTTTCCTATCTGTAATACTGCCTTTTGCCCACCTTATGTCTGTTTTTTCAATTGAGACTGTATATTCTTACAGGGATTGTCTGTTATATGTTTGTACAATGTCTAACACAATTAGGTCATGCTCTCAATAGGAGTCTGTACGACACTACCATATGTCAGAGAAACCCAGCTTTTCCATCTCATATCATTTTTGGTATTATTTCCGTTGTGAAACTCAACTAAACCAAAATTCCCCAGAATAATTTAGGATAGATTCAAAGTTCTATTTCTATACAAATCAAAATATTTCACTTTTATTTTTACTTATTTTTATATTTGAAAAATATAATTATAAAAATATTCAGCACAAAGTCATCTTCATAAAAAAAATCAAAATGTTCCATTGCAAAAATATAGGAACAATCTTTTATCTTTATCAATGCTTCCTTTCATCTTGCTCTGTAACCAAAATTTTATCAAAATAGATGTGTTTCTATGAAAAATGTTTCATTGTCACTACATCACCATTTTAAGGAAAAAAATCCTCCAACTCGATAACTTCCGGCCATCTCTAATAATAATCCATACAGTTTTACCCCTAACATTTGCTATATAGGTTCAAGTGATATCAAAATCTAAAACCAAACATGAGTTATAAATTAGTCTGGGATCCTTGAAACTGGATCCAGTTGCTCTGAAGATTTGCAAATCTTATTGGCTCTCTTGATAAAAGTCTGTTTTTTAAACAAAACCCAAGATACAGTAAATCTTGTGAAAATGAATTTTGTGGTTCTGCTAATTAAGTGTCAAATAATGACTGGTTTAGGCAAGTGCACTAGAGGTGAGAAAGCACACAGAGTGCTTCAGTCCTCTCCCACTCGACATGCTCCTGTGCATGAAGTAGTCATAACATGGATACCCATGCTCACGACCATAAAGGGGTGGAGCAATGGAGATAGAGAGAAGGAGGCACTATATTGGTCGCATTAGTCATAATGTTCGCCTGTCTGAGCTCTAGCAGTTCCAGTGCTGGACTACAAGCACTACTATCTTGATTTTTACACTTTCACTGCTGTGGTATCCAAAAGCAAGACCTGTTTGTGAGCACTTCAACAGGCCCAAGGCGACTGGGTTTTCTGTTCAGTATCTCTGTGCAAGGCATCATGACTGCTCCTGAACTGCATACATATAAACATCTGCAGCCACCGCTGCTTGGAAAAAGTAGCTGTGCACTGGCATACCCTCTGGGAACTTTATACCCTTAGGTTGCACACACTGATCTTTTCAGCAGTGCAGTGTCCCACTGCTTCCTGCTCTTGGAGCCTTGCCCCACTATATTGAAAGACTCCAGCAGGTGGGCAGCAGCTTGGAAACGTTTGGAGAGCCCTCTACCCATTGCTTCTCTCCCTCCAGAGCCTTTCCCCATTGCCTCTCCTGTGCCCGAGCCTTTTACTGCTGCATGCAGCTACACATCGCAGTGTGGATACAGCCTGCTTTTCACTGAAGCATGTAGCTGCACCTAGTCTACATGATGCTGCAAGTGTAGACAAGGCCTTAGGACCAAAGAATATAAACCACATTTAGACAATGGAGGATGCTATCCAAGGAAACAATGAGTCTGGAGACAATTTGGGGGTGATGGTGGACAAACATGAGTTCCCTAGTGCAATACTGAGGCCAAAAAGGCCTAGTAAAATCCTTGGCTATATCAACAGGATTCTCAAGTGGGAGCCCAGAGGTCATTTTACCTCTGTACTTGGCACTGGTGTGACTTCAGATGGAATACTGGAGTTCTGATGACCACAACTCAAGAAGGAAGAGAATACGTTGGACAGGGTTCAGAGAAGAGCCAGGAGAAGGATTAAAGAACTGGAAGACATGGCTTAGAGCAATAGAACCCAATCTGTCTAGCTTCATGACGAGAAGCTAGAGAGGTGTTTTGATCACTGTCTATATGGGGAACAAATATTCCAGTCTAGTAGACAAAACTATAAGATCAAATGGCTGGAATGCAAAGCTAGATAAAATCAGATGGGAAATAAAGCATACATTTTTAATGGTGGAACAATTTAAGAACAATTGTGGTGGATTCTACATAGCAGGAATTTTTCAAATCAAGATTAGATTTTTTTTTTAAGAGGAAACAGGAAATAATGCAAGGCCCATGTTATTCAGAAGATCAGACAAATGATCACAAATTAGAAGGTCTCTTCTGGCCTTACCATGCAATTGACCCACATGAGTTGTTCTACTGATGTTGAATTAAGTTAGTCACATGCTTCACTGCTGGCAAGGTCAGACCCATAGGCATGGTATTTCCTTGCAACATGTGAAGGGGAAAAAACTGCTAAATTGCAGAGGGGAGGGTTCTGATGATGGTGTTTTCTAGATAGCAAAGCCTTCTTTACTGTCTAGCATTCTTATGGCAGAACGCGACTATAATATTTTACACTATACTCATGTAGCGATAACAAAATTGGTTATCTAGATTGGCTGTTCTGATCAAACTGTCGTTATGGTACAACCCAATTAAATTACTTTCTTTATAATATAAAGAGAGAAGGCAGAGTTATACAAATATGTCATTATTAACTCTGGCAAGGGAATCAAACATAAAAGATCAAATTCATCCCTATTATAATTCCAATCAACTGTATGGGTTTAGAGAAAAGCTGACTTCAGGCCAATAAGCAATAAACAGCTATGCAGGGATTTAAAAAAATATATATTGGCACAGAAAGACATACCCTTCAAAATAGAATTTTCTTTTGGAAACCAAGAAAATTTTACAGGCTTCTTATTCTTATCACATGCTTATATTGACAGTGAGGGAATATATTTGCATAGAGCTGTTGTTAATAAAAAAAAGTTGGCTGAACACAGTAGATGTGCAAGGTGGTTTACCAAAATATTCTCTTTTGACCTCTAAACCTCTGAAATAGAAGGGAAAAGTTAGATCTTTCTTGGTGTGCCAGAAAATATAGAAGTGATCTAATGTTCTAGGCCACTGTTCTGATTCCATACTCATTTATGTATTACATTAAATTGCCCTGCTTCCATTTAAAAAACAAAATCTGCAAAGTTTCTATTTTAATGGAAACCTTTCCTCTGCTCTCCCTCGACTTCAAGGAAAAGCCTTTTGACATCTGATATACTTGTATGTTAAGCACAACCCAGCAGCTACACAGAGGATGGCCCAGTGTCAGACCCTTAATATGCAAAATACACCACTCCATTTCAAATAAGAACTTGATTCTCTTTGTCCTTGGGTACAAGACAGCTGATGTCATGAAATGGCTATGAGGAAGAATAATACCAACCAAACTGTTTATTTAATTAGTAACAAGGGTAAAATCCTTCTAATGCAGCTTGATCAAAGGTCAGTTTGAAGGGTCTTTATCAGAGTATGGGCAGCCTTCAGTGGCTGAGGCTTAATAATAATCTCTAGACTTCAATTTCCTACTAATAAAGGGTAATATAATGTCATCTAAGCCCTCTTATTTGTTCAGATCTTTTTTAACCACTGAGGAGCTAATATGCAACAACTGAACAAACAATGGCCACACAGGTTTCATTTTCAGCACCACAGATGACCTCTGATGAAAGAAATGATCAGTCAAGCCCCAAATCAAAGGTAGAAAGCAAACAAGAACATTTTCATTCTATGATTGTACAAGAAGAAAGAACTGCTCTCAAATAACTCTAAATATATCTGAAACATGATTGTAGCATGTACAAATGCTGTGACATGCAGGAAATTTCCATCAGCAGACTCAGAATCAATCCATTCAAAATCTGTGCAAACTCTTTTGATAAGTGGAAGCAGCAGAAGGCATAAAATTGTCAGCACTGCAGACACAATCACCGTTGCTTTTATAATTGTCTCTATACAGATCTGATCGCAGCACAGCAACTTCATTTTTCTTAAGAAGTCGCCTCTTCTCTAGGTGTTCTGATATCCCAACTGTGTGCTACTGTGAAATTCTGACTCAAGCACAACTACAGTTGAAACAAATGAGAGATTTACCTAAGTGAGAGCTGCAAAATTGGACTCAAAAGGGCTAGCATTAAAGAACAAAATACAGAGGTTATTCTTTCAGTAGGTAACATTGATGGAATGTGCTATTTCTGTATCTACATTTATTGACTTCCAACAAGGAAGCCAAATTCAGCGCTATAAATGTGCAGTTTTATGGACCTCAATGGAGTTAAATGCATTTACATTTAATGTGAATATGGCCTATTACCATTTGGTATTTTCAACAGACGTTTTTAAAAGGGTACTTTTTCTCTTAGGTCTGGATATCCAAGGATTTCTTAACATGGCCAGTATGTATACTTGATGCCTTTGGGCCTGGTTTGTAGTTCCTTTTCTCACTCCTGTTTATTTGAAGGCCACCTGCCTCATCTCTTCCCTTGACGCTCTGGTCTCTGGCTTCTGATTTGCCTGGATGACTGTTCCAATGGAAGCTCCCTCAGGAAAGACCTTAACATTCAATGCCAGAATTTTAACCCACTTAATCTTTTCCCTGGAGGGTGTGTAATCAATATAGAGGCGGCAGTTTTGTGCCCCTTTATGTCTGTAAACTATGAAGCAAATCCCAGAGAGTATGGTATTCTCTTTTCACATAATTTGGAGTATAGGCAATAAGAATGACTTGTTGTTATATCTAACTGTTGTGTTTAACTAGAGCAAAATGTATGACAAAACTGAAGAAATGGGATTGCAAAAATATTTGCTAAAATATATTGTATACCATAATATAGTATTATATACTATATAATCAGATCAATGCAACCGAATAGTATTTTTGAAGTATAAAGAACAAATTAGGCATTTTGCCTCCATGTGGTAGCAACGCGTAAATCCTTTCAATTTTTTTTTTCAAGATCACCACCTACACACTGACAGTACAATAGACCAGGCTTTAAAATAATTGCCTGACATACAAGTCCTAAAACGAAAATAGCTATTTAGAACCCCCACATGATTCTATTTCAAATTCAGAGTTTATGATTTTTACAGTAGCCTGTAAATGTATGGAATGTAGCCTGCCAAACTATATCTTGTCCTGTCTTACCCCTTTTACTATATTTTTAGTGATGCCAGTAATGCAAGGCCTACACGACTTATCCTGTAATGATTTGGCTTTTGCAGTAATGTAGTGTGGTAAATAAGGATTAATATCATTTAGAAATTAAACTAAAATATCCTTAATATCTTTTTAGAAATTATGAAAGACAAATTGAGGCAAAATCTTCATGTGTGTCAGTACACAGACAGGGTGTGTGACTCAGTGCCTTGTGAGACCTAAATTGGGTCCAAAACTGCAAGACCCAGGCAACCAACATTTTTTTTAAGGAAACAGGATATCTTGCACCTAGCCGAATGTTCCCGCTTTTTCCACATCCAGGAACGAGTTAAGGGGGACATCAGATGATCTTCTTCATGCATATTCAAAAGATGCCTCAATATCACCCTCCAATCATGTGCACCCACAAAAATCTCAGAGTGCAGAAATCTTCTTATGACTATTAGAAGGTGGGTGTTAATGATGCAAAAAGACTGATAAAAGCTCTGGAAATAAGGAAGCTCAGGGCTCGAGAACAAGTTCTCTCTCTTCTTTCTGATTAGGTATCTTCTCTTTTCACATTCAAGCCTTTACTTTGCTTCTAAGTTGCTCTGCTTACAAATTTTCCATACTTCACCTTACACCAAAGTCCCTCAAGCGGAGGGAGGCTGGTCCTTTCACACTCGGTCTTCTGGTAGACAGGTATGTGAGTGTGGTATTATATTAGGTAACTATCTGTATATTTAGAAAAGTACAATTTAAATAACCAGATTAGCAAACCATACCCACATAAATTATATTATACTTCATCCCCCAGGGCAACAGGAAGCAATTCAAGTGACCAATAAAAAGAATATGACTTACTGTTCTGAATGATGGCACAAAAACAATATTTCCAGTAATAATAGGGTTGCCAGATGGTTGAACCAAAAATACCGAACACCCCTTTTCCCTCCAAAAAAACACCGGGGAAAAATTCCGTTGAGAAAAAAAAAGGGAGGGGGGAGACCAAAGAGACTTATTAAGCAAATAAATAAATAAATAAATAATAAAACAGTATGGCCCCTTTCAGAGTGAGTGCAGAGTTAGAATAGGGATAGGAACAGGGGACAGTTGAGCACTAAGAGCCAGGGAAGGCATTGCTTCCCCTTGGTCTTTAGGCTTTTTACCAGTGCCCATTTTGTGTTCTTGTTCAAGCCAGAACTTAGGGTCCAGGGGCAGGAGCCTGCGGGTGTCGGGGCCTGGAGGCGGGGAGCTAGAGTGGGCGCTAGGGTTGCCAGGTGTCCGGTATTTTCGCCTCCTGGCCGGAAAAAAAACAACAGAAAATACCGGATATTTTAGGTGTCTGGTATTTTCTGAATTTTTTTTTTTTTTTTTTTTAACCAGACAGGAGGCAAAAATACCAGAATGTCTGGGTCAATACAGGACACCTGGCAACCCTAAGTAATAACCATTAAAAGCTAGGTACTTAACCCAACACCGATGAATTAGCTTTGATGGCTGTAACTTGCAATTCCAAAATCAGGAACACCACCCCACATGGCAGAAGAAACTTCTGGTGCTACAAAGGGAAAGGAAAAATATTGGTTATTTCCAATAACTTCCCACTTAATTCCTTTGTCCACCAGGAAGAAGGGCTTTGCAGCAACTCTGAAAGTCAGGCAACTTCTGAGCAGGCATCTAACCATGGATTTAGGAATCTAACTTTAGGCATCCAGGTTTTAAAATGTGAGCAGTAGATATATTTTTCAGTGGTCTAGATTTGTATTGTAAACCTGTGACTTCGCTATAGAAGTTGTCCAGGAATGCTAGAGTTCTGGCAACTTGATATGGGAAAACTAGGTGCTTCTGGCACTAAGAAAGGCCTACATGCAGACAAGGGGGATCCAGTAGATATAGTATACTTAGATTTTCAGAAAGCCTTTGACAAGGTCCCTCACCAAAGGCTCTTGTGTAAATTACATTGTTATGGGATAAGAGGGAAGGTCCTTTCATGGACTGAGAACTGGTTAAAAGTCAGGAAACAAAGGGTAGGAATAGTTGGTAAATTTTCAGAATGGAGAGGGGTAACTAGTGGTGTCCCCCAAGGATCAGTCCTGGAACCAATCCTGTTCAACTTATTCATAAATCATCTGGAGAAAGGGGTAAGCAGTGAGGTGGTAAAGTCTGCGGATGATACTAAACTTTTAAGATAGTCAAGATAGAAGCAGACTGTGAAGAACTTCAAAAAGATCTCACCAAACTGAGTGATTGGGCAACAAAATGGCAAATTAAATTTCATGTGGATAAGTGTAAAGTAATGCACATTGGAAAAAACACCACCAACAATATGTACAGTATGATGGAGGCTAATTTGGCTACGACAAATCAGGAAAGAGATC
>CM057845.1:142022855-142036910 GCA_030068395.1 Apalone spinifera | reverse complement strand
GGAAAGGGTTCAGAAAAGGGCAACTAAAATGATCAGGGGTTTGGAACGGGTCCCTTATGAAGAGAGGCTGGGACTTTTCAGTTTAGAAAAGAGGAGGCTGAGGAGGGATATGATAGAGGTATATAAAATCATGTGAATAGGATGAATAAAGAAAAGTTATTTATTAGTTCCCACAATAGAAGAACTAGAGGATACTAAATGAAATTAATGGGTAGCAGGTTTAAAACTAATAAGCGAAAGTAGTTCTTCACACAGAGCGTAGTCAACCTGTGGAACTCTTTGCCAGAGAAGGCTCGGACTATAACAGAGTTTAAAGAGAAGCTAGATAATTTCATGGAGGTTAGGTCCATAAAAGGCTATTAGCCAGGGGGTAGGAATGGTGTCCTTGGCCTCTGTTTGTGAGAGGCTGGAGATGGATGGCAAGAGACAAATCGCTTGATCATTGTCTTCGGTCCACACCCTCTGAGGCACCTGGCGCTGACCACTGTTGGCAGACAGGCTACTGGGCTAGATTGACCTTTGGTCTGACCGAGTACGGCCATTCTTATGTACGTCATGTGGGATTGTGGTACAAATAAATTAGCTGTCCATATTTGATAAAACAATCAGCATTTCATTAGTTAATCTCAACTTTTAAGTTGTCCTCAGCAGGTTCAGAGTCACTGAGTAGAACAGTTCATACTGTCAAAATCCATTAGATCAGACTGATTGCTGAGAGAGACAGAGCTCTAGTATGGATAAGCATTACCAGAAACATTAAGAGCTGAACAAATGAAGGAGCAGTTTGAAATACACCTTCCCTGTTCTAGTTTCCACTACAGTGACTATTTTTGCAAGTACTGTTGAATTTTTGTTTCATGGACACCATTCTACACACACTGCAAAGAGCAAGAACAAGAGGGGATAAAAAAAACAACCCAGAAGGTAGTAAAATTTAAAATCACAGTATTTCACATAACATGCAACCTGCATGGGGAATTTGCAGCTGAATGCCATCAAGACAAATACCTTCGCTGAACTATGGAAAAGTCTGCGTAAGTACTACTATGACATCTACAACTATGCTAAATGAATGACCTTAAATAAGGGGAACTCTTAAAAATACAAAGAGTATCTGTGGGGAAAAATGTGCTCTTTAATGAACAGTATTTAACCAGCTAAAAGAGCTGTTAAAATAGCACAGATACCTGTTAAACATGTTATTCTATGTATAAAGGCAATGAGTAATTTATTTCATTAACTATATTCACTCTGTTGGAGGGTTCAGGACACAATCTTCCCACAACATACAGGCTACATAATTGGCTCAATACTGGGGGGAAAGGGAAGCTTTGCTCTGAAACATCACATATCAAAAACTGGACTAAACTATGTTTAGAATAATCAGTAAACAGCCAGCAAGGAAGCAACATCCCATAGTTGGTGGGCAGGGCAACAAAGAGAAAGTGCTACATAATTAGGGCTTGTGTTTTAATGGGCTATTAATTTATTATTAGCAACCTGAGATCTGTGTCTATGTGCAGAATTCAGTTTTCCATGATTTCCTCCTTGATATTGCAATGAGAAAACTATTGGGGGGAGGGGAGAGAATCCCAAAATTCTACTGTAAACAAGACACACTAAGTTATTATATATATAAAAGAGACATGTTTAAGCTTTGTAGCCTGGTAACCTAAACCATGGTGTGTTTATTCCCTAGTGAACTTTAGGGTAGTATTGATTCAAATAGCAGTACATTAAAGCTCACAAGGGAACTTTGAGTGTGCACCAGCAGGGTCTGTATAGACCAATTAATGAACAACACTTCAGAAATCACATCCCTATAGCCCACATTACTGCTGTGGCCAGATCCAGTCCTCAAATACTCCTAGTGGGCCAGTGGGCTCTCCCTTCTGGCAGTGCTTCAGAGGGGAGGGAGCATTCCTCTCCATGCATCTCCTGGCTGCACCTGCCATCTACAGGTCATTAAAAACACGCTGGGGACCCCAGCACCACCACTGGCAGCATAGCAGAGCTAGAGCAGCTTCCGGCTGCTAGCTCCATGCTACTGCCAGTACATTCCTGTGACCTCTGTGTGTGTGTGTGTGTGTGTGTGTGTGTGTGTGTGTGTGTGCGTGCGTGCGTGCGTGCGTGCGTGCGTGCGTGCGTGCGTGCGTGCGTGCGCAGAGCTGTCCCGCCCAATAAGTTTCACAACTTACACCATTTTGTGAAACTGACTAGATCTCAGTGATGACATCTCTCCTGGTTTGATCACAAGCTTCCTGATAATTTAGGCTCTTTTTTTCTGGCAATGTAAGCCAGACCTGGGAACTTTGCTACCTGATGCCCCATGCACCACTATCAACTGTGAGTGCTCTGACTTCATAGATTGTGCTTGTTTGTTGGTGCATGACATTAGAAGAGAATCCCAGTGTTCTCTCCCTTCACCCCTTTTCTTTTTAATGAAAGACTTTAGGTCTCATGGTTTGTGGAGAAAAAGCTAGAAAATGCCCTGAGTTCAGCCAAAAACCTCAAATGCAAGATACCAAATAAAAGGATTCCCAAGTGTATTTTTACCTGTGATTTCAAGAAGCCATTCTCTTTTTGGAGGTGGGTGGCCTGATCCGTGAGTTCTGAACATATGGGGTTGGCAGTACAGTACATGCAAGTTGATAGTGCCTCCCCCTGTGTCCAGGAACCAGACAGAGATCAGGATCCTACAAAAGCCTAGAAACTGAAACTGCACTCTGAAACCCACATGTCCTTGCATTGGAATAATCCCCGCTAGCATCTGCGCCCTTGCACTGGGATCCCCTGCCCAAAGTAACCAAAAGCAAACCCACAAGCAGCTTCACACTGGCTGCAGAAACCCATCAGCTCAGGTGGCAACTTGGACAGCACAGTTAGTCTTGCAGCAGAGGCAGCCAGCCTGGCTTCCCGGAACAAGTGGCGCTCTCTGCAGCCAGGACTATCTGAATTCTAGAAGCCTGGATGCTGTGCCCACTCCCCTTTGCCCTGCTGCCAGCAGCTGTGTAGGCCTGATTAAATAACTAACTTTTTCAAACTTTTTTGCGGGCCAGATTGGAGAAGTTCTCTGGCTGTAGATGGACCCTAGACCAGGAATATGAGACCCCTGACAAATCGCTCTGGAAACGGGGTGAAGTCAACACAGATGGAACAGCATATGTAGTTCTTCTGGTGTTTATTGGACAAACAATGATTGATTGATTTTTTTGTATTGGGGTGTTTTATTGACATTTCATCACATAAACTTAAAATCAGAGCCCTCATACATAATATACCACTTGGCAGTAATGCAATCTGTTTGAATATGATCAAAATCCCTGGTTCTATGATATCCTCTATCCAAATTTTCTGATGATACAGAATTCCCTACTCTGACTCATTTTCCCCATTTGCCAGAATTATATTCCAAGCAGAGGTTAAGCCTATCCCGAAGGGACTGATGTAAGAATAGTTATTCCAATAAAATTAGCATTTAGATTGATGCAAGTAAAATTATTGACTGATTGTCTGACTTTTCTGTAATTCCTTACATGCCCCAAACTGTTTCCTGAGTGTTCCCATGTATTTCAAACACATTTTTGGAGTCATCTTCTGGTCTTCAGTCTTATTCCACCACTCTATTTTGGGTCCTCAATTCCTATTTGATATAGTCTCTTATTTTTACTCTGACTCAGTTCTCCACAAATGGATTCTTGCAAGATAAAATCATCATCAATTTTCTCCCTCCTCGTCCTCAAGCTGACCTCATTATTGATAAATGACTTAGCACGTTGACAGCTGGAATTTCCCCATAGATGACAAGAATTTAGCTTGTCATCACAAGCTGATGTGGCAATCAGCAACATCTGAATGAAATGGTAACATCCCACTCCACCTTTAAACCATCCAACTTGATATTCTCCTGTCACTGTTACTAATGCATCATATTAAAATGGGTTGTAGATGCCTAAAATAGTCATGTACCTGAAATGTAAATTAGCATGAAGAATTCATTTTTGCCATGGGAATGTTGTTATGATATTGCAAGGAATCCACAGTTGCACAATATATGTTTAGGAATAGTGACAAAATGGGCAATATCAAATGTGGCCCCCATTTTGCACATGCACACTCACACAAAAACACAGAAGCATACTTTCACTGGCATAAGCACTATATTTGAGCATACAATTGGGAAGTTAGATGTGCAACTGTCAAGTGCATGTATATTGTGGGGTTGGGGAGTTTTGTTTGCCCAAACGTGACCTTTGTCCAAAAAAGACAAAAATGCACTTTGTGCAGGTAACATTTATTTATTATTTATTTAAATATTTTTTACCCTGCCTCTCTATTTAAAATATTCGAGGTGGCTTACAAAAAAATGTTTAAACACAATACAAATATATATAAAAGATTAAAATACAAGATCCCAGAGGGACATAAAACCTGCTAAAAACATACAGAAAAGAGGAACACACACATACAGACTCAAACATTAACAAAAGCATGAGTAAAAAGTGTGGCTTTAGCCTGACGCTGAAACGATGCTAACGTTGGTGCCACGCAAATATCCTGAGGAAGAGAATTCCACAGCCTGGGAGCAAAAGCTGAGAAGGCCCTGTTCTGCATAAATATTAATCTTATCTCCACAAGTGGGAGAACATGAAGCTAAGCCTCCCCAGCTGATCTCAATATCCGGGCAGGTTCATATGGGAGAAGACGGGCCTTCAGATACCCTGGATCCAACCCATTTAAGGCTTTATAGGTCATAACTAAAACCTTAAATTGTGCCCAGAAACATACCGGAAGCCAGTGCAGTTGCTGAAGCACTGGCATAATGTGCTCCGTATAACAAGTATTAGTTAAGATTCGAGCAACTGCATTCTGGACCAGCTGAAGTTTCCAAAGGCTCTTCAGAGGCAGCCCCACATAAAGTGCATTAAAGTAATCCAGTCTGGATGCTACAAGAGCATGGATGACTGTGGCCAAGTCATGAAGGGTCGCAGCTGGTGCATCAAAAATTGGTGGACAGTTAATGTTTTTGAAAATTTAGCCTATTTAGGGTCTGTCTAACAAATCTGCAGCTGTTAGTTTTGCAGAAGCACGATGAATTTACTCTTAATCCTGCATCACTGATTCAATCAGATTAGATAGTTAAAGAAATATTGGCCACAAACGTAAATCAGTTACAGTAAAACCTGTCTTATCCGGCACGCTCGGAGAGTAGAGCATTCCAGTTATCTAAAAATTCTGGTTATCTGAGGGTATGTAAGGCCTCAACCTAGGAATGTAAGGCAAAATTGCAACAGCCTACATTTTGGACACAGATGCAAACTCCATTTTGGAGTTCTGAAAAAACCACCAGACTCCATCTTGGTCACCCTTCTTCTCCTCCTTTTTCCCACCTTTCCCACTCTGTGGCAGGAAAACCCTGTGGTCACATGCCTATAGGCTGCCCAGGAACAGCAAACAAGTAACTGCAGTCTGCCTGACGACAGCTTACCATATAAGGGCTGCCTCTAGCTTAGCTCGGGGCTGCTCATCTGAGTGGCAATGTATGCAGTTGCACAGCTGGGTACGTCGATACCACACCAAAGGATTTCTGGGTTGGGTAGCATACCTTGCAAGTAAGGAATGTGCAGCCATCTGCCATTCCTCTTTGTGTTTATTCACACTTGCCACCATGACGATGCAGGGGAGGGAATAATTGGGGAGAAGCCTGTCATCGCTGCTATCCAGTTGCTGTTCCAGCCTTCCTGGGATGAGACCGGAATCGGGTCGCCGGGGCAAGACAAGCTGCGAGAGATGGTACTGAGCCGGAGATCACTCTTCTGATCACTATAGTTCTTACCTTGGCTATCTTAGGTTGCAGTCTAGCTTTTATTTGTTTTTGTTCTATTCTTGTATAGTGGGGTCCTTTTAATCCTGTTAAAATAGTTACTTGCCTGTTTATCCTTTTCTTTTCTAACTGTTATAATAAAGTCCTGTTAGTTTACCTCACCTGTTTATCTTAATCATTTGAGGAACTGACACACACCCTGATGATAGATGTGGGTGTGGGGATGGGCCTGATAGTTGGTGTCATTTAGGCCAAGGGATTTCCAGCTAACAGGAAAAATCAATGGACAATAATAGTAAAACTCAAGTTTTTAATATTGGTAGTTTTGTAGCATGAGGCAGTTAGTCTCACATTTCTATTTTGAGTTAAAGATTATTAGTATTTCTTTAAAAAAAAATCTTAAGCCAATCATAGTAAACCAAAACCAGGTCTGTGCGCCTGAAGATGTGACAGTATTGTGGCTGGGGGCAATGCCGGTTAACAAAGTGTTCTGGTTAACAGAGTGCCGGATAACAAAGGTTTCACTGTAGTTGTCTTGGGACCAGACATAAAATTCATAAAATTGTAAGCTGTACAGTGACAGAGCTGCCAGGGTGGTTCTACATTCTTTCAGAATCCCTTTTTCTGGGATACCCTCCATCAGTCAAGTACTGAAGCTTTAGGGTTGCTTTGTGCCAACAAAATCACACAGAAGTAGAGTCTGGACTTCTTTGTTTACTTCAGACAATCTAGCTTATTTCTTTTAAAAAAAGCCATTAAAGCAGATTTTTCAGCACTCAAAAACTTCTGGCATCTCAAAAAGTCTTCTAGTCTATTTTAATTGTTTCCACTTCAGAAAGAAAAGTCAGTGTTTTATATACTATTTACATTTTAAAGAACTGTATGATACAGATGATCCTTACAAGATCATGTAAAAAGAGTGTACAGTGTGTATTTATTTTAGATGATCCATGCAAAATGTTTTACAGCATTACATAATATATTAAAGGGGAAATCCACTCTTCTGCAGAGGGCCAAAATAAATGAAGCAGTATATACTGCATTAATATACCAAATTAGCCTTATTTTGAAGGGATTCATAAGAAATGGATTTCATCCTTGCACTATCATGCAAAGAGACAAAAATTCCAGCATGAAATGATCAAGAATGGGAATTGAAAAAAAAAAAAAAACATCTGAAGAATATACTGAATGTGAAATTCTCCCCTTGGCACAAGGCTAGCACTAGTTGAAAACAAAATTTAAGTCCCCGTTAGGCATTCAACATAGGGCATAACTGGTCCTTAAAGAGTCATGCAGGTGGTACATTGGGTCTCTGCATGGGGGTAGATATCATGATAAATGCACACTCTTTCCTCATAGAAAGAATCTATTATGTGTGGGCCAACAGTAACAGTGCAGGCTTTTAGATGGGTAAAGTTTCTGAGAGGGCCTTTAAAAAAATTATTTTAATCAATCCTTGTGAAAAATTGGTCTCCCCCAAATATCCAATATTCTAGAAAGGCAGTTGAATGAAAGCTGGGCCTTAATTTTATAACTGGGCATAAAATCACTCTGAGGCAGCAATGCCTTCCAGATCCAGCTGCCGCCCCTACCCAGAATAGCCTGACTAGGAGAGAGACACAACTGAAAATTCTGTCAGCCAGCCAGCAGAGATGCCCGCCAAAGAGCCAATAAAAGACAGATGTGACTACTGGAAAAATAAGTTACTGAACTGGGCATGTGACAAAAAGAGCAATTAAAATCTTTCCATTTTAATCAAGGAATGTTTTGCCTTGGGGGAAAAAAAAAGAAAACCAGCTTTCCAAGTTTCACAGAAGAAATAATGGAAAAAGACCATACTGAGTGTCTACCGCCTCTTTTAACAACTCTATTCTGTGCTCTTTTCTTTCCTCCATGGCACATACTGAAGAAGTTAGATTTTAAATTTGCCAGGAACTTAGTTGCGAACATTTTACCCCCATGATCAGATGCTCCCATGATCCATTTCTCTGGTAATTACTCAATGAGTACACCTCAGTGAGCACTGTAAGTTATGGCTAATCACTCAAGTGCTGGAAGCAGGACTGAGTTTGTGCAAAGAACAGCAATCAAATATGGTAAGCAGATGGCTATTTCTAGATTTGTGTTACCACACTGTGCGCAACATATTATGACGTGATAGATTTATCACCACTGATGGATACATTCACACCATATGTTTTTATACAGTAAATAGCTTTTGACGTTTTAATATAGATTTGATGCCCCCATTCTTAAATCTGATTTCATTAAAGAAACTGCAGATGTTTCCTGTGCTTTTCCTACATTCTATTTTAATTTTGCAAACCATAAAAAAAACCGTTTAAAATGACAAAGTTTTCAAAATTTCTGTATTACACATTTTCAATGCTAGAAGCTTTTTGTGAATCAATTCTTATTCACAAATGTCTGTTTTAAAGCTGAAACAAGATTTAGTTCATTTGTGTTATATGAAGGCTCTTTCTAAAATGATTTTTCTAATAACTACAACACTGTATGGTATTACCTCACCCACCCCATGTCCGCATATCTTTTATTGGATCAACTTCACATATGCGCACGCCCACACTAGTAATGAACCGGCAACCAAACTTAGTCGAGCTGTGGAGTGGAGGATTCTACAAAACAGCAAAATGACAATTCTTAATCCCAATGGAGTGTGCCCTTAAGATTTTCCATTCTTTAAGTTCAGGAGCCAGTTACATGTAATGTTGTAAGTGAATGACTGAGCTACAAGAGACATGCATTCCGCTGTTGACAAAATATATATTTCAAAGTAGGCTTTAAACACCTTTCACATGCAATCATTCAAATGATCATCAGTGGGTATTTACTTCTATTTCCATTGCCTCTAGAGTAGCAAAACACTAGCTGCCTGAACTCCAGCAGAACTGTTAATAAAAAACACTTTCTTTCTGGAGACAATTCACATTTTCAGTGGTTCCCTTCAGTAGCTGACAGCAGCTCAAAAACGTAGAAGCCTATGCAATGTCATGAATCAAAACCTGCGTTGTGTGTGCATGTGCCGTGCTTTACCCTCCCTGTTCCTTTAGTTAGATATATAAGTTCTCAAAACTGGTCATGAGTTTAGCTTTTGCTAATTGCTCATCTGCAGTCCAGGTTTTAATCACCAGATCAATCAAAAACCCTCCTCTCTGCCTATGCCCATCTTGTCAGTAAGTGACTTTTTTTGTAATGAAAGTAGCTGATCTATCGATAGTTTCCCCCAACACAGTGGAAGACATCCCGCATTAGCTTTGTCTTCCAAACCAGCCTGTTCTATTACAATTGACCTTCTCTTCTTGATTGCCACACAAATCATAGCCCTTTCCCTCCCTTCTCATCTATTAGAGTATTTCTCCTGTAGCCATTCAATTGCCTGACTGCAGTTGGTAATTGGATTCATGTTTGGAGCACAGCATTCTAAGAAGAAGCCTGGGATAATTCAAATGGAACACCCTGGCCTAGGGCTGCAACCATATGTTAAGCTCAGATTTGTGTCAGTAAAGCTTACGCTGCTCCAGCAATAATATAATCTACTTTAATATCACAATGTTCAGTCTTATGAAGAATCTCAATTTATCTACGGCTGTAGCTATAGTAAAATTCCATGTCAGTGTTATTGTAAGATGTAAGCATAAGACAAATGCAGTACTTTGACTTAGTGAAATGTAAAAAACACACTCCTTTGGCAACAGGGAGTGCATGCTAGTTTTCAGGATACATTGGAAGCAGCTTTCAATTACAGTATACAACAGAGAAATTAAAGACCATCAGAAAACTTGGCAGCATGTTTTGTACGCACTCCATGCTATTTAGCATGCAAGTTTTAGACTCTGCAGACTCTGCTTGGGATATACAGAAGTGAGCAGTGTTAACTCACTCCCATTTTGCATAAGATGTTAGACATAACTGACACATTTAGTAATTTAACAAATAAAGGAAATGAATACAGAAACATCAAGTGGATAAATTCATGTTGCCTTTGAAAACTCAGATTTTTTTATTTTCCTGTATTTTCCCTGCTCAAATTAAAGTTAACTTCACATCTCACAATGTAGGAGGCCCTCTGGGGAGCAGAGCTAGCCTAACAATTCCTATGTCATTCCTTTCTGTGGCTAGTAAAAGGGACACAGCCAGGTATTCCCCAGACAGACAGCGCGAGGCTGTACCAGTAACAGCTCTTTGGGGCTATTAGCGTGCAAGGTAAGTGGTCTGAAAGGTATTAGTTTATATTCCCAGTGCTTGTGGGGTAATGGAACATTTCAGGCTGCTGTAACTTACACCAAAGAACCAGTCCATCACAGTACAGCCCCAGGAACAGAAAAGATTGTTTGAGTCTATGGTCAGGTCTATACTAGACCTGGAAGGCCAGCTTAAGGTGCGCAGCTCCAGCTAACTGATGTACCTTAAGCCGAGTTTGGTGAGATCAAATGCTCCCATTTGCTTCCCTTGCTCCTCGTGACAATGAGGAGCACTGGCGCAACCAAGGGCACTCTCAGAGTTTGATTAAGTAGGTCTTTACTAGACCTGCTAAATCAAACACCAGAAGATCAGTCTCAGGCACATTGGCATGGCCTATGCTGCTCTCTATTCATAGGTCCTGGATTGCACTGTATGTTTCTCTGCCAGAGGCACATATCAGGGCCAGAGCTTGAAAACGTTACATACAAGAACCCATATTGGGTCAGACCAATTGGTCTCTTCCAACAGTGGCCAATGCCAGATGCCCCAGAGGGAGTGAACAGAACAGAGAATCATCAAGTAATCCCTCTCCTGTCATCCATCCCCAGCCTCTGACAGAGGCTAGGGACACCATTCCTACTCATCCTGGCTAGTAAGTGTAGATGGCCCTAGCCTCCTTGAATTTATCTAGTTCTTTCTTGAACCCTTCGAAGTCCTGTTCTTCACAATCTCCTCTGGCAAGGAGTTCCACAGGCCAACCGTGCTCTCTGTGAAGAATAACTTCCTTTTGTTTGTTTTAAACCTGCTACCTATTAATTTCATTTGGTGACCCCTAGTTCTTATGTTATGAGAACAAGTACTGTAAATAACTTTTCCTTATTTGCTTTTTCCATACCAGTCATGATTTTATAGACCTCTATCATATCCCCCCTTAGTCTCCTCTTTTCTAAGCTGAAAAGTCCAAGTCTTTTTAACCTCTCTTCACATGGGACCCATTCCAAACCCCAATTCTTTTTGTTGTCCTTTTCAGAACCTTTTCCAATGCCAATATATCTTTTTTGAGATGAGGTGACCACATCTGTACGCAGTATTCAAGACATGAGAGCACCACTGTTTTATGTAGAAACATTATATTACAGTATTATGTAGATGGTCTTTGTCTTATTCTCCATCACTGTTTTTAATGATTCCTAACATTGTTTGCTTTTTTGACTGCTGCTGCACATTGAGTGAATGTTTTCAGAGAACTATTCACAATGACTCCAAGACCTCTCTCTCGAGTAGTTGTAGCTAAATTAGTTCCCATCATATTGTATGCATAGTTGGAATTATTTTTTCCAGTGTGCATTATTTTACATTTATCAATATTAAATTTCATTTGCCATTTTGTTGCCCATTCACTTAGTTTTGTGTTCACGCAAGCCATTTGACAAAAAGCAAACACACATAGAGCCAGGAAAATTCCATGAGCTAGCCATTCATAAATAACCCTACTCATAGTGAAAAGCTGGACAGCAAGTGCCCTTTCCTTTCTTCATTTCCTTTCTCCAGAGCCAGGTGAAGCAGAACTCACGTAGCAATTTGAAGGGGGACAGGACTTCGGCTACCACTGCTGCCACACTAGCAGTGATGGCGACAAGGAGGTATGGGCCCCTTTGAGATATCAAACTCCTGTACAACTGCCCTCTTTCTCCCACGCCCCTCCCTACCCCTGCCCACGTTGACAGGCCTGGATAAAAATGTCTGGTACTAGTAGCAGTGAAACCATAAAAAGAGACCTTGCGTACATACCCAGAGTTCCAGACAGGCTGATGCAACCTGCGGTAAAACCCCTCGTGTCACTGCTATTGCTATCTGAGCTCACTAAATTAAGGTTATGCCCCAGTGTGCTGTAAACGCACAGCTCAATTGCAGTGTTGATGTATCCTAAATACTGATGACACACAGTACACTCAACCCAAACTAACACCAATAATGGGTGGAAAATATACTTTGATACTCTCATCCCCCAAATCCAGCTTCTCATATGACATGACAGGTATCCTTCACTAAAAGTCTCAGCCAAAGCACATTGACAATTAACAGTTGTTATTGCAGGTCTTGCTATATTTACTGTTTTTTTCCCTTCAAGGTCCATTTCAAGGAGACAAAAAGATCAACAAAAAATCTCAATTGCTTTTAAAATGAAGATTAAATTTATAGTAGGGAAAAGCCTGAAAACATGATCCAAGTAAAACCTAGATGCTCAAAAACCACAAAGCAAATAAAGAACCACCAAAATGTGTCTTTAAAAAAAAAAAAAACCATTATTTTTGAGCACTTGAAGTTGTCAGCACTGAAAAGCTCCTCTGTATCCAGGCCTTTTATGTAAGAAGCAAGTTACATAAAAATGGCCATAGTGGATCAAACCAAGGGTTCACATAATCCAGAATCCTGTCTGACAGCGATCCAGCCAAGATACTTCTGTCAATTGGACGTTTAGGGTTGCAGCTCTGCCCATCCTAGCAACCAGACATTGATTGACTTATCCTTTATGAATTTGATCAAATTCATTTATGAACCCAGTTGTAACTTTTGGCCTTCACAACCACCAGCAATGAGTTCCACAGGTTGTGTCTGCATTCTGTGAAGTACTTCCTTTAGTTTGCTTTAAACCTGCTGCCTGTTCATTTCATCAGGTGACCACTGGTTCTGGTGTTACCTGACAGGATAAACAGCATTTTCTTATTCATTTCTCTGACCCATTTTATGGGCTTGTCTCATATCCCTACCATAGTCTCTGTTCTCAGTCCCAGACTTTATAATATGTATTTGTATGAAAGTGGTTTCATACCCCTAATCACTTCCATTCCCCATCTCCATACCTTTGCCTATTCTAATATATCTTTTATGAGATGGGGCATCTAGAACTTGATGCAGTATTCAAGATATGGGTTTACCATGGATTTCTATAATGGCATTATGATATTTTCTGAATTATTATCTACCTCTTTCCTATTGGTTCTAAACACTGTTTGCTCTTCTGATTGCTGCTGCTCAATGAGCCAAAGTTTTCAGAGGACTATTTATGACGACTCCAAGATCTGTCTTGCATAGTAACAGCTAATATACTATTTGGGTTATGTTTTCCAATGTGCATTACTTTGCACATCACACAGAATAACCTGTCATTTTGTTGCCCGCTCACAAAGTGTGTGAAAAATGTCAAAGAGATCTCACTGTCAGCTTTGGACTTAACTATCTTGATTTTGTATCATCTGCAAATTTTGCAGCATTTTTCTCAGACAATTTATGAATATTGTGAGCAGCACAGGTCCCAATATAGATTCTTGAGGGATCCTGCTACTGACTTCTCTCTACTGTGAAAACTGACTATTTATTTCTACCCTATCTTTTAACTTATTTCTGCTCCATGAAAGGACCTTCCCTCTTATCCCATGCAGCTTACTTTGCTTAAGAGCCTTCAGTGAAGGACTTTGTCAAAGCCCACGTACACTATATCCACTGGATATCCCTGTCTCTATGCTTGTGGACTCCAGCAAAAAACTCGGACAGACTGGTGAGCCATAATTTCCCTTTACAAAAACTGTGCTGGTTCTTCCCCCACCATATTGTGTTCATCTATGCGCCTCATCACTGTGATTCTTACTATAGATTCACCCAAAGTTCCTGGTACTGAAGTTAGCATTATCAGCGTGTAAGTGCCAAGCTTGCGATTCTTCCCTTGAAGTTATGGAACACCCCTAACAGGGAACTGGGGTAGTGCTAAGCAGCAACGGGAGGCTGACAAGTTCCAACACCACAAAAGGGGCATGAAGAGCTATTTCAGTTAATATGCTGAAGTAACTACAGCAGTGGCTCTATAGCCTGCAAGGTATGATACATCTCCCTTCTGCATCTGTTCAGTGAAGCCCAGCAACTCCACTGGGAATTAGGGTTACTAGATGGGTTTCAAAAAAATACTGGACACACGTGATCTCAGAAGGGGTGGGAGGACTGGCTGGGAGGGGAGGGGGTTGGGGGGA
>CM057845.1:142008788-142022755 GCA_030068395.1 Apalone spinifera | reverse complement strand
TTAATTAGAAAATACCGGACATTTATGTGTCCAGTATTTTCTCAATTTGTTTCCCGGACAGCAAGCTCAAATACTGGACTGTCAAAACCGGACACCTGGCAACCCTACTGGGAATTGACATGAGAATTGGGGCAGCCCTCAGGAAAAACAGATTTCAGGGACAAAGCCTGCTTTTTCTGCTGGGTGAAAAACAAGCACCAGTATATGGTGAAAAATTATTTTTCTTTCTCCTTTCCTACCAGTTCCCAAAACTGAATAAAAAATTCATTATATTTTATTTTGCTTGTAAAATTTATCAGGGAGTTTCTGTTAATTACATTAGACCAAGATATTGCTGGTAAGAAACAAGAGCCATCCATAAATTATATTAAAACAATCATATTGCATATTTTTTCCCCTCAATCAGTATTTTTTAAGCTGTAAAAATAGAGTCATCTTAGAATATTAAGACTTCTTTCTGAAAGGTCTGGGATGCCATCGTTTGCCATCTGCTCTAATAATTTCTGAATAACTTGGCAGAACTCCCCGTCTTTGTTGTTGAATTACAAAATTAGATTTCATTGATCTCAGTTACAATGAAAATGTTACTATGTACTTTAAAAATAATAAAACAGCTGGACAAATCAGCAGCACATGCCCCAAGATTTGGGATACCCAGACAAATAGATAAACCAACTCTAGCTTCTTTATTCTTTGTGGAAAGACATAAAAGTGAGAATGGCTGGCAGATGCAGAGATTAACTGGCATGAAATTTTCTGAAAGATTATTTTGCTGCTTTTCTTGTTATTTTTTCCAGGGTTTCTAAATGCTGAAATGTATCCAGCCATAGGACTCCTGTTCTTGTCATATCTGAGCAGTTCATAAACGTGGAAGAGGAAGGTGAGCAATAGTATCCCATTTTACAACTGGAACTATGACATGCACAGTTCATAACTTACCCAAGGTCACTCTAGAAGCCTCAGGTGGAGCTGGTAATTGAATCCAGACTTCCAGAATCCCTAACCAATGCCTTACAAACCAATGACAAGACCATACTTCCTTTCTGGTAGAGTCACTGATACTGACCCTCAGTTATGAAACAGAGATCACAGAATCATAGAACACTAAAACTGGACGGGACCTCAAGAGGTCATCAAGTCCAGTCTCCTGCCCTCCCGTCAGGACCCAGTAACATCTAGACCATCCCTGACAGATGTCTATCTTACCTGCTCTTAAATATCTCCAGAAATGGAGATTCCACAACCTCCCTAGGCAATTTATTCCAGTGTTTAACCACCCTGACAGGAAGTTTTTCCTAATGTCCAGCCTAAACCTCCTTTGCTGAAGTTTAAGTCCATTGCTTCTTGTCCTATTCTCAGAGGCCAAGGAAAACAATTTTTCTCCCTCCTCCTTGTGACACCCATTTAGATACCTGAAAACCACTATTATGTCCCCTCTTAGTCTTCTCCTTTCCAAATTAAACAAGCCCAATTCTTTCAGTCTTTCTTCATAGCTCATGTTTTCTAGACCTTTAATCATTCTTGTTGCTCTTCTCTGGACCACCTCCAATTTCTCCACATCTTTCTTGAAAAGTTGTGCCCAGAACTGGACACAATATGGTGTGTGATCTACTATATGATTGTACAGCACCTAAAACAATGGGACAGCATACCTAGCTAGCTACTGCACACTACCATAGTATTAATGTTAAACCCTTTAGTATTGGCAGTAAGACGTTACCAGGGTAGTACAGCATAAGAAATTGCATTGTCTAACAGATTGGTTACAAACTGGGACTCAGAGAAAACCTCAGACCTGTAGAATAACTTTGGGCAAGTCACTTCATCTTATTTTACCTACCACCTTTTCAACCTGTCTTTAAAATAAAATAAAAAAATCACAATGAAAGCAAAAAACAGTCCTTGACCGAAAGTGCTATATGTTTGTCGAGTACTTCATAAAATGAGACTCCGTCTTGGTTGGAACCTCTTAAAGCTAATAGTATACAAAAACTTAACACATAAGTGGAAAAACACAGAAATACACTGAGACAGTATTTAAAAGAAACAAAAGACAGGACTATACAGCACTTTAAAGACCTTATTTAAAAGAATAATCATTCTCTTTTTTATATGAGCAAATAACTGTTCAGAATTTTTTTAATGTTCTCTCTTCAAGGCCTAACCACCCACCCCGTCTATCCATCCACCTCCACTCAGCACCTAGCCAATGCATTGTCTACGTAGTCAAGCACTGAAACTAAGAACAATATTTTAAAAGCCTACAATAGTACTAACCCCAATTCCTCTTCCAGAAAGTCAAATAAAAAAGTGTGAGAGAGAGAGAAAGAAGAAAAAAAACCACAACATATTTTGAAGTTGGGGCATTCAGAATATCACTTTTTTCCTCACATTTCTGATCTGACACTAATGCCTGCTTTATTTTGAGAATTATTTTGTGCTTTGTGCTAAGCTATGTCTAAATATTACTTACCCACTCTATTTATAAAGTCAAAATTAGGTGCAACCTGATGCTTCTTGTGGTATTTATACCATTGAGAGAATCAGTGGTCTGGGGAGCATTCAGAGGGTAAAAAGTCAATATGATTTGAGCTGAAACATAGACTGGTTGAGCATGAAGTTTCTCCATTAGTGAAACTGAGATAATTCCAGTCATGTTGTGAGTAGCTAATTAATGCTGGCACTGCTTTTTAGGCACATAAAGTACTATGAAAGATCTAGAAATGATCCCAAGATTGAAATATCATGACAAGACCAGCCTGTGTGTTGTTATGCCTTCCTGAAGTATTAAGAATGCATGTGGAAAATAAAATAAGCACCTAACTCACGAATACTAAAACCTGCACAGAGAACCAAACTATATGGTCAGCCGAACTGGAGAACAAGTAAAATTGTATATGATGTGGATGCTTGGAGCAAAGAAGGAGTGGGGGATTGATGGAAAGGGACAGGCAGAGTAGTGCCTGGGGAAAATTGGAAGGCATGATTAGTGTAATTTCACTTACTCTATTGGCTTTGCCCAACACACATGCATTGAAAAGGCTCAAGGTTAAACTTAACTCCTATTGTCTTCAATCCAGATTCACATATGAAGGGCAGAAGGGACCACTTTGATAAATCAGTGATGGAGAATCCACCATGCACCTTAACAAATTGTTCCAATGATTAATTACTAGCAGCATTAAAATTGTATGCTTTATTTCCCATATGAATTTGTCTAGCTTCATCTTCCAGCTACTGGATCGTGTTATACCTTTCTCTGCTAGACAAAGGAGCCCATTACCACAACATAGGTGTGCACAAGATACAACAGTAGTGTAGAACTAGTGTTTAAAACACACAGAGTGGATCCTACTCAGTGATATCTTTTCCCTACAGTCAGTTTGGTTGAAGACAAGAGGGATGAAAATCAGAAACCCTGCAGTAATAACATCACAACTGAGCAATCTTGTGCATAGAGCTTCTGTTTGTTGAAAGGATTTTTCCTGCGGGACCCCATTATCCCAGAAATACTAAATGATGCTACAGACTTATTGTTTTTGCATATAACCATGTCCTTGATGCCTACCTTCATTTGTTATGAGATGCTGGAAAGGTGGTGATCAGGGGAAACTGCTATTTCCATATTTGTAGGAAGGAAATTATTAGAAAAATCTTCAACTCTAGATCCTAAAGGATCAAATAAACATACAACCAATGGGTTATATTAATGCTAAATTTGCCACAATGCACACACATTTCTCCTCTTGGCTGAACACCGTAGCCTTCTTCACTGAATCTTTTTTTTTTAATGCTTTGAAATTATCTTCTAAATGCAGTCAGTAAGGTTTGACTGCCATAACAAGCAGCAATAATTCTCTCCCACACATGTCTTTTGTTTTCCTACATGAACAAAATCCTCCTCAGACATACCTCAAACCAAAAAGCAAGGGGGGGGGGGGATAGCATTTTGTATAGACTGTATTTCCATATGCCATTCTTACATGGCATATAAATGTTTAGAGGAATTATAAGTTGCACGTCCAACTTTCAGAGACAAATTCATTTCTAAAGTAGAAAACAACACATTACTGGGCAGACAACACCTCTGAGTAACAGGGGAATACATTGTAAAGAGGGAAAACTAGTCAGGCTTCCCTTGATCTGCAGGAGTGCTGTCCTGGGTGTTATTTTCTATTTCCTTCATGAAAGCACCCAAGGGTATGGCTGCATAATAAGCAATAAGTATTGTAAGTATTTTTATCCTTATCCACCTTTACCTATGTGAAAACCACCTTTAAGAATGCAACCCCCCCACCATCAGTCATCTCAACATACAGCGGTCCATTGCTCTGGCTTAATTATAACTCAACCAGTGAAACAGGATTAGCATAACCAACTGAGCAGCAAGGCAGGATGTTCTGGCATTAATCTGACAAAGCACAAAGTAAACAGTTCCTGACCAGGAAAGCACTGAAGAAAAATGCAAATAATCTCAGCAAGAAAAAGTACTAAAGTTACAAATATGTCACCTTAAAGA
Source organism: Apalone spinifera (assembly GCA_030068395.1). NCBI lineage: Eukaryota > Metazoa > Chordata > Testudines > Trionychidae > Apalone > Apalone spinifera. Next base: position 142,018,236 of record CM057845.1, on the reverse strand, counting down.
AGTTCTCCAGAAAGAAGCAGGTTTAATTTTATGTTTCTCAGGTTCTTACTCAGGTCACTGATTCAGAACTCAAACTTAAAATCAGCAAACAAAAGTCTCTGGGCCCCAACAACCTTGTCCCCAGGAACCCAGTGAGATCTCACAGCTTGTGTGGCTTTTAGTCCTCCCTGTCCTGCTCAACTTTCTTTTCCTGTTTGAACAGCTTAGCCCCAATGGCGTGGAAAGGGCAGCAGTGAGGAAGTGGTGGCTCTACGCCTCTTCGTTAAAGAGTTAGTACATTGCTTCACAGACAGGCTCAACTTCAAGAACATAAATAGTTGCCACTGACGTCAACATATTGCTTCAGATGCTTCAAGCTAAGCAATGCTTCACTAGATTGAGACCAGGGCCGGCCCACAACATTTTGGCACCTGAGGCGGGGAGCTCAAATGACGCTCCCATGCCCCCTCGCTTGGGCCAAAACTTTGAAAGGTCTCAATTCTGCCTTCTTCCTGTTCTACTCCTCTCATGACACTCCACCATTTCTGTGCATCTAGAGCAGAGATAATACATATGCACCAGCAGCAGACACAATTTTCTACACTCTAGGTCCTAGTGGTAGCCCTCTTCCCCCACCCCCAGCACCTGAGGTGGCTGCCTTAGTTCACCTCATGGTAAGGCCAGCCCTGATTGAGACACATGCTCAACTTCTTGCCAGCTCCAGCTCCTGATTAAGAACCTTTTTATCAACTTCCCCATTCTCCACTGAAACTAAAATGACACAATCAATTATTTGCTGAGATATAAATGTTGGAAGAAAGAAATGTTATGTGGCAAACACCACAGCAAAAATGGAAATGGTTAATAATGGAGCTGCCAAGTAAAATGGTCAGAGTAATAAACAAATAAATAACTCATTTCTAAGGTTTTGAGCCAATCTCCAAGTGGGTATATTTTCAGCTCTCTAACTTCAAGAACTACATTGTTAGAAAACTGTATCCTATAACATTTATCATCTGAACCAAATAACTTACAAATTCTGACAATTCGTTCTGTAAACATTAAATGCTGTAAGTATTAGTCACACAAAGGTTTTTTTTTTTTTAAGGCTTAGCTCCCAATACAATCATAACTTTGGGGCCACACTTGTGATCATATAAGAACACACACATGCACTCGCAATATTGGAAAGATCAGTACCATACACATAAAAGCAAAAGGAAAAAGGAAAACAAAATATAAACGTTTGATTCCTTGACTATTTTGATATCAGGTATTTTAAGCCTCTTCATGTAATCTAACACTATTTTACACAATATATTCCATTGGCAAAAGGAATTGAGTGAATTTAAGCATGTTCATTACATAGCTGTCTGAACTTGGAAGAACTTAAACAACCAATAGTCTAGCAACACCTTAAAGACTAATAAAACATGTAGATGCTATCATGAGCTTTCATGAATACAGCCCACTTGTTCAGATGACTGGAGTTTTAGACGTCCACATCCAAGAATAAATAAGGAAAGGCGAAGGCGAGAGGGAAAAGGAGGAAAAGAAAAAAAAAGAGAATTGGATTGTTCAAGTTACAAGAGGCTGATAAAAACAATTTGCACCTCTAAAAGTGCCCATTGTTTGTTTGTTTGGTTAATCATTAGGATGTGGAAGGTGGTGTGTGAGCCTGCCCCATATCTTTATTCATTCCTCTTTGATAAGAATCACATTTGTAAATGAAGTTAAGTTCCAACTCTTCCCTGTGTACTTGGCTTGTGGAATTAGCCTGAAACAACACTGTGACTTTGAGAAGCTTCAGGGGGTAGCCAAGTTAGTCTGTACAGGATAAACTTAAAAAACAACAAATAGTCTGGTAGCACTTTATAGACTAACAAAACATGTAGAAAGTATCATGACCTTTTATGGGCTGTGCTACCAGCCATTTGTTGGTTTTTAAGTTTATCCTGTGACTGAGATCCACTAATGGGTGCCTGAGCAGGTTAAAGTGTTCTCCAACAGGTTTCTGTGTGTTGCTTTTTCGGATATCTGAGTTGTGTCCATTAATTCTTTCCCGTAGAGACTGTCCAGTTTGGCCAATATACATGGTAGTGGGGCATTGCTGGCATTTGATGACATAGATCACATTAGTATATATCCACAAAAGTTACACAAAGAAAATCCTTGACTCCACTTTCCTGATTTTTGCTCTAACAGGAAACTGACCTATGTGGTGCCAAATTTTTACCCCATTCAATAAAACTGCCACCTAAATACACTGCTTTAGACTTAACAAGAGCTCTCCCTCTCTCCTGACTGCCCTTTTTGACACATCATACTAATTTGAACCTCAGTCTTGCAATCTGATCAGTTAAAATGCACACTCAAAACTATGGGGCTATCGGCTTAAGTCCACAGGGCTTCACACGGGTGGATCTAAGAGCATTATCCAGGCCTTAACCTCCAGATAGTTTTCAGATTTTACTTTTCTATATCCCAAACTGCCATTTGGCAGTGAATTACCGGAGCTTTCCCAAATGAGCCGTAAGCATCTTCTGCACCAGAATTAGAACCTCTTGAGTACAAGCTCACTGTGGCTCTAGTATGCACGGTCATGACAATCAGCTATTATTCCCACTAATGACATCTTTATAGGGTGATTGCCTCAGCAAATCTATTAATGCCAATTCACAGGGGTACATTTTTTCTGTGCTGCTCACGAAACTAGGCATCCAACTCCCATTAACAAAAATAAGAGATACAAGTTGTATATCCAACTCCCAGTTCACCAGACTGCTAACTTACTCCAGAAGCAGAGGGAATTGTGTCTTAAGGGTGCATTGTGAGAGGGGTGGGAAATCACTCATGATGAAATAATGCTTAGATGTTGGAAAGAATGTCTCATTTCCAATGTTAAATGAGTTTTAACTTAACAGGGAACTTCATGCAAATATTAAAAAGGTAGAAGAGTCCTACTTCATAGTAACTCTCTCATTTCAAAGAACTACTAAATGTTTTGGTGCTCCAACTTAAAAAAACATGATCAAGAATACCTTTATGAAGTGCTCATCTCCATTTAATTTTGTGAGAGCCATTCTGGCCTGTTAAGACTTTGATCTACATTTACTTTATGAAGGAAATATAACAGCTTTAAATGGAATTTTAATGCTGGTCTTTGTAAGAGAGGGTAGAGCAGCCATAAAAATACAAAATGACCCACTGCCACTGCCATTATTTTAATTGACATCTGTGAGCATATTTTGTTAGGTTGCATCAAGACAAACGAGGGCCCTTTGTGCCCTTCTGACAGTGATGGCAATCATTAAAGATTTATAGGGGTCATTAAAGTGAGAAATAGCAGTAACGCAGAGCTGAAGCTTCAGTGTCCCAAGTGCATTCAACTGAAGAGTGAAGTACCCCAGTGTTAAGAATTAGTTAAGATCACTCATGGCCCTAATCACTGTAACCCTATTTTTATATTTAAAAAAAAATCACTAGCTTGCATAAGCAAGTCAGAGCTCTGCATTTAGCTTTAAATGGCAGGTATTGCCAGTAAAAGACAATGCTTCAGTTTACGTTAAGGCCTTTTGTGTGCTTTTACAAGATATTGCTCTGATGAGTAGGTGTAAGAAGGAGACTGCAGGGTCACTATGTTATAGCGCCAGACCATGGAGATTTTTTTGTCCATCAGGCAGAAAACCTTAAGGGGAAAGGGTACATTCCAAGGCAATCCCTACACTTGCTTCTTGCAGGAACAGTGTACACTGCCCCCATGCTATCTGGAGTCCACCAGTTGGTGATGAAAGAGAGGATACTAAATGCTCCATGTTTTGGAATGATGAACTTCCTGTGCTAGTGCACAGAGCAATCAAAAGCTTTTTTATTTCTTCCCTTGCTGTCTGCACTGAGGCAAGGCTAGTTATGAGCCATCAGTAAAGTTACTTATATGGGCTTTAGTCACAGTACATGGCAGGGGAGAAGCATGGTAATTTGTGCCTCCAGCCATTGTACTGACGGCACACCTTTCCAAGGCCTTGCAAGTACCAGAGCCAAGTGCATCCCTCCCCGCCACCGCCGCCGCCACCCCCCCGCCTCACCGCTCCAGCACCATCATGTCTTCCTCCACAGTATTCACTCACTGAAGACCTTAGTTCTTGAGAGCCACAATTCAGCTCAGTATGCACAAGGAGCAGAGATAACAATTTGTCCTTAAATGGGAACATGCCATCCCAAGCCCTTTTGGTATGAAGTCAGATACACAGTGTGACTTGTTACGATAAGAAGTAAAAGCATACCCACAGCAAACAAATCTGACTACAACACTGGTGACTACAACCAAAAATACAAAGCCTGATAGAACAATTTATATGTAAATTCTTCCTAGGATGAGGAATGATTTTTTTTTAAATCATCTTATCTGTGTTGAAATTATTATATCTTGTGAACAGTCATCACAGAAAATCCTTGTGGGGCAAGGAACAAGAGGTTTCTAACCTGTGCTTGCCTTGCTTTGATTATCCTGTTTGTTATAACAAATGGAACAGAAAAGTGATCTCCTACGGGAATCAGACGCTGCTCTTGTTTTAATCCACTCCCTTTGATTTTCCTGAGTAGCTCAGATTAAAGATAGGCCTTCTTTTCTGTCTGATGTTCTCTCTCACTGTGGAGCTGTAAGAAGGAGCAAGATTTACAGAGGCCTTTGTCTGACATAGCCTCTTTAACCAGAGAAACAGCTTCCAGGATAGAATGCCAAGCTATTTGATGTTGGCTGCACTAGAAAATGGTTCCTGTCAATCAAATAAAAAAATGAAGCTACTGGAAGCATTGGGCTGCACAAAAAGAAATTAATCCTAGGCTTTCTATGAAAATCAGGATGTTTTTAACCTCTGCACATACAAGACCTACAATTATAGGTGCAAAGAATCACCATAAATATACAACCCTTATGAAGAGTGTTTTATCTGAGATGGTTACATATTATGTATTAGTATTACATATGTGTTGCACATTTGGTGCATTATAGATGTTAGCAGACCTACCCAGACTTTCACAACTCTTGCAGAATTCTGAACAGAACCAGTGCTTCATATATCTATCACCTCACAATTGGTGTGTTAATACTTTGGCTTTCAGACACTATTACAACTGCACACCACTGAACATGTTATAAACATATGTTTTTACACCATACCATCAATCAGAATACAAATAGTGTGTCTAATACTTTGTGTACAGCAATAATACACCCTCAAGCTTGTGGTGTGGGGAGATAACACATTTCCCAGGTCACTGGTTGCACTCATTTTACCTCATGCCTCATGACACTTCCAAGGAGCGTGTTATCTCGGGGTACCACACTCCTGCTTTTGCCTGACTACTTAATTATTGTACATAAAATTCCAGATCAGAATAATCATCATCTCAAGTGATACACCATAGAGCCCCTCTGTCTCTTAATGTTAAATGAGCAATTTTAATCTATGCTGTAAATGGAATGACCTTGAATAGAAGTTTATCTCCCCAAACTATGCCACCATAGTGTTTCACAAGTTTAGAAAATAAATCTAATAAAGCACAGAAGAGAGAGCAATGTACATTAGTTTAAGGATAGAAGCATCACAGAGAAAACAATGAAAGGTCTAAAAACATATTAGGCTTACCCATCTTCTGCATGGGTAGGGGAGATCTGGTAGGTCTTAAATCTTTCCAGCTGGGCTTGCTCTCTTGGTTACATTCTCATGTCAGTTTTTGTTCTCTGATATGACTTTTCTCCACTTTGTTCAATTAAGCCCATTTCCCTGCTGGAGAGGAGGGGAGGGACGCACACTGGACTATCTCATGGGGCGTTTAAGACAATGGCATAACAAGAAAGAACAAAATTAATATAAACTTGTCTTAATATAAACTAAAGGACATTCTAACTGAACGCACATGGATCTATTTGTATTTTTAAACCATACAACTCTAATCAAAAGGATAAGAGTTAGGTGAGGGCCGTAATTCCCTTACGAAATTAGTTGTTGTGGATTTACATCAATATTATTATTTCTTTTTTCTTTGGAAAACAAGAATAGAGTTTTTAGAATACCGGTTGGCTTTTCTTATAAGCCAAGTAAGAGATTGTGTCATCTCGATATTTTGGAGTGGGGTTATCTTTCCTTTTTTTCACAATAAACTTTGTATTAAAAAAACACGAGAGTTTTGCTCATTGCTTCCTCTAGTTCCAGAAATATACTTTGTAATTGTGAGCCAATTTACTATTTTTCCCCTAATGTAAAAATGGAAAACTATTCTGCCTCCAAATGAAACTCCTTTTATAAAAGACCAAAAAGTTCATTGAAATTCATTCGGAGGAAAGCATTCTTCCATACTTTCTGTTCTATCACAATGCGTGATGTTGTTATGCACTGTTAATTAGATGCAACATTGCATTTCAGCAGGAAGTGAATCAAGTCCTGGATGCCATGTGTAATAGAGCTTGCAAAGTTTGTGAAGCACCTTTATATCTGTCAGAACAAAAGATATTTACATTCAAAATGTTGAATAACATAAGCTCTCTCATTAAAATCCTGATCCTGCACCTTTAGGAGTCAATTTCAATACTCCTGTTGCCAGTAGCAGCTGGAAGATCTTGCCCACTTTTAGCAAGAAACAAGATTTACAGGGGAGAGTTTCAATTAAACTTTCTCTTCCTCATCTGAATTTGGAATTCATTCTACTAGTCTTTTACATACATGAAGTCAGCAAACACGTTTTTAATTCCTCTGCAACTGCAGATATGTTATGCATGCTACCTGCAACTTCTCTCTTACATAAGAGTTAGACTGAAAACAAATACTGCAAAAATAGAAACTACATACAGAAAGACCATGAAATTAATTAAAGGAACAACTTGTAGCAATCCATCTGATTCTACATTATAGTCCTGTTCTTTCGCCATGTATTGCTAAACAAATGCTGAAGAACACGCTATAAAGATTAAATTCATACATCAACAATTAGCCTGAAGCGAAAGAACTGCATGCTACTCTTGTGAGTTTTCCTTGCTGAACCAGAGTGCAAATTATGCTCTGTGATGGCTACGGAGAAGCCATTGATGCAACTAGACAATGACAACCCAGTTGTGGAGGAAGGACAGAGGCAAGTCTAGTGGACCTGCAACTTCATGGACCCAATGGCCAGCCAATATGCAGGAAGGAAGAATAAGGAAAGAGAAAAAAAGAAAAGGGAGAAAAGAAACCTTAGACATGCTAAATGAGAGCGATCAGAAACTGTTCCACATAGTTTACCGTGGCTTCATAATTTTCTCTGGCACTCAGATACTTAAGATTTAAAACAATAAGAGAAAGAAGAAAGCATTAGATCCTATTCCCTGGGAACATTTTGAGTGACCAAGCTGCGTGATAGGGAGGTCTGTCTGGGTCATAGTCTAAGAATCACAACTCTCACATCAAATCATCCAGAGAGCTCTGTGGAAAGTCACAGTTTCCCTCATGACTGCTGGGTGCTCCTCTCAAGTGCGGCTTATCAATTGTGAATCCAGAGGCACACACATCCCCATCACATTCTCACCCTCAAATCACCTTTCTCTGGTGGCGTGCAGAGCTTCCCTGGCAAAACAGTGCCCCAGAACACGTTAATGAGAGGAAACCCTTTCTCCAGATTTCCCACATCCTACTCTGAACACAATTTCTGTGTTCAGTGCCCTCTGCTTGCCAGGAAGGCCTTCTGAGATAATAAACAAATCTTTCCAAGTTACTGATGCTCTATGCAGGTGAGACTTCTATTGTCTCTCATTGACTTCCCTTACTCCTCACAGAAAGAGGAGTACTGGATGCTGATGAGGGCTGCCCTCAGCGTTCGATCCATGGGTCTATACTAGACTCGCTTAATCAAACACTAGCAGATTGACCTCTGGCACATCGATCTTCTGGTAAGTATAGATATGCATGGAGTGACCCAGTGTCTGCTCTGAATTATACTTATGCAACGTCAGTGAAATTGATGAAACAACATGGGTAACTCAGGGCAGCTTGTGGTCCATTCACAGTTACAACAGGCATTAATCTAGCCCAGTGAAACCAATCAAGTCATGGGGCACTTGGCTAATTTATTAGTTCTAAGTTATTGTCTGGCCATCAATTAGCTGGAACAGACTAAAACTCAACAGTTGATTAGCAGATATGGTCATGGGAACTTCGAAATGACAAGTTTATAAATGCAGGTTATAAAATATATGCACATTCTTCTCCGCATTACAGTGAAGTCGGCCACAAAACCACAGCATTTTATATGTCCAATGGATGCATTTTTCACATTTTACTGCACTAACAGCTACATTAAGAAAAATAACAATGTGCAGCAATCTTGAATACACTAGCTATTCATATCTTTAAGAGCAGCATTTCTATCTCTATTTGGCATTCAGATAAACCTAATTATGTAATTATTTAATATGACAGTAACTCAAGAAACAGAACAAAGCAGGCTAAATCTTAGACAAATATAGGTTGCACAATTAAGCATCATGCACTTAAATTGAGTGCACCGAACTTGTTTTTCAAGCTTACATGTATGGTTTGTATTTTTCTGAGTGGAGGAAAATGGTTTTCATTCTGGGGTGCAATGGGGTTTTACTGCTTTTCTTGGTCTATCATTTTCTGAAATTTGTTCTTTTTGTGGATTTTTGCCACTGTTTATCAAGAACTGTTAACTAAAGCAGTCCATTCTACTGATCCTTTCTATTTCTATATTGAAGCAGTCATGATTCTTTCCCCCCATATCTAGTCCATTTCAAATTCCCATTACTTTGAGTCTACAAATCAAAACTGGGTATTTCTGAGTCAGCTGCTCTAGTGGTGGCTTGTTCTTCCTTTACTTAGGCTAACTTAACACTACAACCCATATTCTACTCTCTTCCTTCCCCGACCCTTTTTAAAAAATTGTTGGCACTTTTGAAACTGCAGCTGGCTCCTCTCACCGCCATCCTGTCCCTTGTTTTAGGCAATTTTCTTTTTGACATTCCAGATAAAATGTATTTCCATCTTAGAGAACCGCTGTATGCCTAGTATGCATTTGTTGTACAGTAATATATGAGAAAAAAAACAAAAAGTACATTATCATTCAATTTCCATATTAATAACAATGGTGAAAAGAAAATAGATACATCTAGCCAGAGAAAGTTTAGTTATTCATAGTACTAGGGAAAACTATATCGTTTTCTCCTGCTCATAGTTTTAAACTGATTCTGCCCACTTTAATTTTATGTGGATGCATTATTTTGCAGTTTATAGGATTTTTTTATTTTTAGCATTCCATGTGTGCATTCTGAATGCATAGCTCAGTAAGACCTTATTTACACTCCTTTTTCATATCCCCATATTTATTTCTGTTCTTCGAATTATTTTAAGTGTTGTGACAGACTATTTGGTGTCTGGGAGGTGGGCGGGCTAACACCTGCCCACATCTAAAAGACCTCCCC
>CM057845.1:141987198-142008688 GCA_030068395.1 Apalone spinifera | reverse complement strand
CTACAGGGAGACAACAAAACTCAAACCAAGGCGAGTAAGCCGTATTACTGTGGCACAGTGGGCTGAACAGGGGTCAGGAGCCCAGGAGCAGGACTGACCCTGCCACAGTGTGTAATTCATTATTAGTGGAAAAACTGAGGACAATGCCATAAAGGTATTTCTTCATGGCATTTCCAATCTATGGCAATTTTCATGTTGCACAAATAAAAAAAGTATCAGCTATGTGATCTGGTATGAAATAGCTAATTCATGCAAGACTGAGAGATATTTGGAGTGATATCACATATAAAATATTTGCGAGTATTTGAAAACAGATTAACAGTTTAATTGCATTTGGAGCCAATTTTCTTTTCCCAATCAGTTTCTCAGAAGTTACAAATTGTACACAAAAGTTAAGTATCACCCATTATCAACTCCAGGTCCCTGATTCAGCTTTCATCCATACCAGCATAAATCAAGAGAAACTCCACTGAAGTTAACAAGGTTATCCCGGATTTACATGAAATAACAAAGTACAATTTTGCTATGATAAAATATTCTCAATCACACAATGTTTATCGGTGTGGTAGTTCTAGATTTTAATGGTTTTACGCCATTATGTCAGTCAGCCCAAAGATTTACAAAAGCAATGATCCATTTTCAAATATATTGAAACATGAGAGGTAATGCTCATTTAGCAGGGACCTCATCCACATTTTTTCACTGATTTCAGTTGGCTTTGGATGAGGCCTACGTTGCAGCTAAGGAGGGTTGCTTATTTAAGCGTATTGGGAGAGGGTAGTACCCCTTTAAATAGTCTGAGAAATCTAATGGCACTTGTGAAGCCATCGTAAACGAGTCAGAGGAGTGGTGTGTATGTAGGCAGAACATGTATTTGGGACTCCACTGTGCTGGTCTTGTTTCTAAATATTTTTGCTGCTCTTCAAAAGGACGAAGCCAGAACAAGTAAGCCAGGGACAGGAGAAGGCATTTCCTCTGCTAGCAGCAGAGATGGGAGGACCACATGCCTCAGCCTCTCCCTCCCTTTTCAGTTCAATCCCTTTCTTCAACTTTCAAACCCCTCTCTACCTACACGCAACAGGAGATGCCCAGAAGTGAAAAGGTGTGCACCTGCTGAGGTGGCAGCAGTCAGAAATGGAGTTGAAATCCACCCAATAGAAATGAGGCGTATGAAAGTTTTGATTCCCAGGGACTCTCTTTAAACTATAGTGCATGAAATAACTGAAGTACATTACCGCACGTGGTACCTCTTCAATTTAAAGTCAAATCTTGTCCTTAGCTCTGAGTTAGGACCTTGGTTTTAGGTGAAAAGGTTAACTGAATAAGGACTTCAGGATCTGGCCAAGAGTTTGTAATCACAGCTACATAAACATCTATTTTCTGTCTGAAGAACTGCTAACTCTGAGGAATAGCTTTTCAAATATATCTGAATAAATGCTATTAGAACATGATAGAAAAATTAACTATTTAATGCCACCACCCTGTATCTAGTGCTTACACTGCTCACATAGTGACTCAGGGAATAAGCTATGTAGTCCATTACCATTCACCTTTAGATCACTCGGGGTTGTCATGTGAAACAGACTGGTACAAATAAGAAGCAATGCCATCTAATCCCAGTCTAGTTACTTCTGTGTAATTAGTCTGTGGTCTCAGGCCAATTGCTGTATTACAGGTATGGTAATTACATTTTAAAATGTCACCACAAGTGGAACTCTTTCTGGCAGTGAAAGCAGCAGATATTCAATTCTTGGGCTATGTCTACACTACAAAGAAAAGTCAGAAAAAGATATGCAAATTGCGGTTCACAATTTGCATATCTTTTTCCGCTTTTCTTCTAAAGATGCTTTTCCAACATTTGGCCCATCTACATGGGGCCAAATGTCAGGAAAAAAAAGCCCTCTTTCAGAACATCCCTTCTTCCTCGTAAAATGAGATTTACAGGGATGCCAAAAAAACACTTAAGCTTTTCCAAAATTTTTGACACGGCACAGCTTTTCCGGGACACCGGTATCCCAGAAATGCTCTGTAATCTAGACGTATCCTTAGCCTAAAATTAGGCTACCTTCTCATCCTCAGATGTAGCCACTTCAAAACAAAGTTAAGATACTTCAGTGCAGTAATAAAAGGAAACCAGCCCTGCTTCTGCTTATGTAGCATTTGTCGGCAAGATGAAGCACCAGGAGTCTCAGCATCTTTCAGGCAGACCAAAATTGCTTTAAGTTTTCAATTAAAAAGTATGTACTCATACGAAGTCAGCACAGATTACACTTTACAGTCCATCTTAAGGGTAAATTGCTAATTTTCCTTACTGTACATATCACATGAACACTTCAATATCACTTGTGAAGCAGCATAAAATTTCCATCTCAAATGGAATACAAAGTAGTCAATCAGCAGTTTCACTGACATGAACCAATCATATCTTTGGAGAATTGTGCATCACAGAGACAGGCACCCAAAATTAGCTTGAGGTCTAAGACTAGATATCGTGCAAAATCCCACATTGGACGTGAAGAGCTAACCAAATGAACATGCCAAAATGACCCCCAGCTTCACACCCCTTCATACTAAATGTGTGTATTGTATTATATGGCCCTTACAAAATTCATGATATTAGCCTGAGACAAAACTTTCTATTCAAATGATGAAAAGTCAATGACCTTCCCAGTACAAGTGATACAAACAATGTTAAGCAAAAATTTAAGACAAAAGCACAGTTAAAACACTCATTAATGAGCTGAAATCCAGGTGCTGGACAAATATAGTCTCCCATCAGAAAACCTCTCGGAAGAGGATGACAAAGTGCTAATGAGCTGAATTCTTATCTGGATTCTCCCTACACCCCAATCTTCCAGCAGATAATTGTGTAGCTCATGCAACAAGAGTTGAAATGGGGAGGGGGGCAGATTCCATCCTGAGGGGTAGCAATCCAAAAGTTTGTCTGTATGACTGTATCTATATACTCTCACCTTGCACCAGCACTGTCCTCCCTAGTCCCATCTGCAAAGTAGATTAGGAACAATTTTCAGGAAGGGGTGTTATGGTCAGCATGAATATATAATAATCCTTTTGCTACATATTTCGAACCAGGCTTATGCTGGGAAGGACAATCTTGACCAATTTCTCCTAGTACATAACTCAGTGAAACTATACGTCCACTAATTCTGATTTGGATCCTTTCTATAACAAGGACAGTGATCAGCTTACAAAATATTAAGTAACAATTGCAGTTGCGCCTCTGACACATTATTCATGTATAGATTACATGAAGCATCTATAATTCGAACTCATGCTTTCCATGCAGAGATAGCTCACCAACCTCAAAACTCAATTGTTTCCACCTAGTTTATATTAATTCATGCAGCGCTGCAATTCCCATACACAGAAATATTTATGTATATTACAACTTCTTTCTGGGTGCGATTTTGCCAAACCAACACTCAATTCCCTCTAATGAAAATTGAGCACACAAGACTGCTTTGAAATCCCTTAGCCTTAGCATTTCCAGTGCCATTCTTCAACAATATAAACAAGGCCATCTCTAGACCTGAAAGGGTGCAATTATTTTTCTAAACATTTTCTGTAGCACTGAGAGCTGAGGGGAAAAAACCAAACTCCTGTTTCTAAAGGATGTTTTCAGGTGGGCTGGCAGCTAGTGGCATTTGTGATTGCAGGCATTCTGACACTATCTGATCCTACTCTTTGTAGCTATTCCTTACCATTAGCAGGAAACGGTGCATATTGTTACTGAAATATATTTCAGAACCAAACTCCTCAAAACCAGGCTTCAGAAGAGAGACACACACAGACAGACAGACAAGGAAAAGGTTTCTGTTGGCAGCAGGTACTATTGACTCATTTTGCTGAACAATCCTTAGCTGCAGCCATGATAAGACAAAAAACATAAGCCGGAAAAGAGCTGGAAGTGGCTGTTTCTTTTATGGAAACTATCTGCTGTCAGTCAGGTTGGCAATGTTTTTTTGGCAGCAGCTGCTTCGCAGGATAAATTGAAGAGATCATTAAATAGATTTTTTCCCCTCCGATTTCCGTATTTGACATCTCATTGCTGGTAGGTTCTAGTCATGAAAGTTTAGTTTATCTGGACAAGATAGCTTTTTCTTCACACTATTAACCTGATCACTGGCCTGTGACAGAATGGGGGGAGGGGTTGGGAAAAGAGACAGAATGAGAAAGGCAAGCAGAGAGTTGCCTGTCTTCCTTCCCCACCTCCTCCTTCCTGAGGAACGTAACACTGTTCCATACCAGAGATCAACATGAATGTACTTCACACGTGTATTTCCCTAAACCCCCGTTACTATATTTTTTGAAGCTGTCCCTTTTGACATCTTTGATCTCGGAGAAGATAATTCATTGAACTCTGTAGAACGTTACTATGTTGCATAGCAAAGCTGGCTAAACTGCCTGCAAAGGTCACTAGATTAAATGCAAGTAATTCAGTTACATGTTCTTGGCCATAATTTACTCACAGGCGTAGGGGGCACTGAAGCAGGAATGGTTTTACAGCATGAATTAGTGTTGTCTGGTGAAACGAGGGTGCTTTGTGCTGATTAAATTGTAAAAATGTGCACCTGGGCCACATAAAGACCTAATGTTCCTTCAATACAGGTTGACTGATCACATAATAATGCACATCCATTTCCACAATATCTGAAAGCTTGATACATGTAGTGGTGAGTTACATTTTGAAAAAAAAATCAAACAGCAAAATTACAGGGTTAGTTGTATTGATGAATCATTGTTTGTTTGCTATACATATTAAAATGGCCATCTACAGAGAGCTAAGACACCCACATTTACTATCAGTAATTATTTCCAGGTGAGTTGTTTCCATGGCTGGGTAGTTCAAGAGAACTGCGAGTCAGCTGGTGAAAAAAATAATTTGGATTGATAGCTTTTAATTGAAATGAGTTTTGTACCATCTCATTCTTTCATGAGAAATTCTATTTAACTTATTGGAGGGGAGTAGTCAATCCAATAGCATCAGAGGGAAAAGAGAAAACAGGTTAATATATTATTTGGGAAAACAGTGAGCTCATTTAGCATCACTATCTCATTCTGTTCCATGTCTGCTGGTAGAGAAACAAGAGGAGGGGAAGACAAGCCTGAAAACTTTGGATCCATTCAGTTGAAGAATACTGGTAAGAAGACCCTTTCCTGTACACAAAGGAGTGGTTGATCCTTGAATTACTATAAGATCTCCATTGCCAAATACATTTTAGCAAGGGAATAAAAGCAACATCAATGCCATGAATTTGAGAGAAATCTAAAATCAGAACTCATTCTTTTCAGATATTGAAGAATGTAGATTGAAATAAGACTCCATTTTCTCAGTTTGGACATTAAACCTTTCCATTTTTATTGATGAATAGTTAATGTAAAATAAAATTCCCCCTAAGAGAATGTATCATCTCCTCTGCAATTAGAATGGGGAAAATGTAGAGTAAAATAAATGGTACTTACCATCTGGAAGAGAGAAAGCTGTGCCATTTGCGAAATGGCCACATAAAGGTTACAGCTGTTTATCTCTACCAAATTTTTTAAAACCAGTGACAGAAAGGCATGCTGGGAAAAACTTTAGAACTGGGCAGCCTTGAACTATGAAGTAGTAAGAGAGAGTAGAAAGTCAATTAAACAGGTATTTCTGTGAAAGGAATTGCTTTGCTTTTGTTCCTGTTACCCCTATCTCACTTTACTAGCCTTTGGGGCTTTTTTTGGAAAGTTTATAGGTTTTCTTGGACTAGTTCTGCTCTCCATTACAGTTTTTACACCACTATAATTCCTTTGAGTGAAGCTATTCGTGATTTACACCACTATAAATCAAAGTACACTCAGGCCTATTCTTATCCACCTGGGGAGAAAGTTTAGTGAATTGTCCCATTGTTTTCTTCTGTTTTCCCTGACTCTAGCAAGCTTGAGGTGCTTCTCTAATAGCTGCCTAATGAACTGAAGACTTGTACAGTCTAAGATGTACTGCACTGGATGATAATTGGAGAAGCCCCAATCTGGGTGGGAGGTATATGTGAACTTGAAGAAAATTAACTTTCATTGAAATTCACTCTCTCTCTACGGACCTTAACTCAATATATTCACCTTCATGAAAGCAGTTTACACCCTCTTGGAAGTGCAGTAGATACTACAAAACAGTAGCACGCTGTGGAAGCAGTGTGAGAGGCAGTAGTTACTAACACAGGCAGAAATGTCAAAATGTTAGGAAGTTCTCGAAGAGGATCTGGCTTCCTGCAGGGAAGAAGTAAACTGGAATCTCATATCAAAGAGTCTTACAGTACCTGGGAGTAAACTGCATACCCGAAAGACACACTGTAGCATTACTCTGCCTGCCAATCTTTCAGCAACTGAGGTTTTACGCTGCATGTACTTAGCGAACCTAATAAATATATTCCACAGGAGTAGGTAGTATGATTTCCACATAGAATTACAAAGCCTCCTTCTCTGATCCCTTACAAGATGGAACAGATAGGCCCTATTCCTCAAAAGACTAAAAAGCTTAAGGTTTGTACTATCAGGTGTTATGTCAAGGATTATACATTGCTACTTCATTCTTACCAAGCAAATGCCCTTGGGAGCATACTTTGATTTACATAAATTTTCATCTTCAGGGTTGGGTAAAACTGATTGTCATTATTTCCTCCAGGGACTGGGAAAATACAAGCTGTAAAAATCTACATTGAACAGATTTGAGGTGGGGACATATGCTATCGGAGAGATTTATATTAAGCTGGAAGCCCTCACCACTTATGCTTCAGGTCCTGACACAAAGGGAGTAATTCAGTCTGGAGTACATGGGTACAGCTCCCATGGAAACTCCACACCAAATGTAGCAGTAACAAGAATGTAAACTGCACATTTGTTGTAAATTTGATCAGAAAACTGATGTAAAAAGAAAGCCAGGATAAACTGTGGAATTGTTTGTGGAACCAGCTCAGAGGCAAATGCTGGTCAAGAAGTCATGCACTAGGCAGGAAGATTGTTGAGCCTGAGGTGTACAATGCCCCCAAAGACGCCCTAAGTAACTTTATTAAGTGTCATATTTTGCTTCCTTTCCTTACGACGCATGCAACCCACTGGGACTATTAGCAGAGTAAATTACTATTCAACATGAATAAATGTGGTAGAGTTTGGCACCAAGCTTTTAGGAGGCTTATTTCAATGTTTTAAATTTATTTTAAATACACTATGTAGAAGATGGGACCAATTCTATAAATAAAGTTACCTGTTATTACTACTTAGAGACACAGATATTCATGAGAGATGTTTCCTATACTGCAAAAAAGAGGGAAGGGACTTGCCCATTGTTTAATGTACCATGGAATAGCTTCTGCTTGCTTGTGATATAACACCAATAAGTACAAAAGAAACAGATCCTCTGGTTCTAAGCACTGTCCTGACCTATATAAAGGAACTACGAATGCAAGCTGAAGCTCATAATACATACACCAG
The DNA here is from genome assembly GCA_030068395.1 of Apalone spinifera. NCBI lineage: Eukaryota > Metazoa > Chordata > Testudines > Trionychidae > Apalone > Apalone spinifera. Next base: position 142,001,206 of record CM057845.1, on the reverse strand, counting down.
ATGTGCATCCAATCAGAGAGTAAAGTGAATGTACCAACATCTTTCACATTGCTGAAGAAAACTTAGAAGGAGCTTTTTGTTGTTGTTAAAGCACATTTCAGTGAATCCAATATCAAGGTGGAACACTGAATGATGAAGAGTATAGTACAGAGCAGGGCTATTCAACACGCGGGCCATGGGCCACATGCAGCCCGCAGCCACTTGTTTGCAGTCCACGGCGCGATTTGGGTTTACACAGGGCTTAACACGCAACCCGTGGGTGAGATCCTTTGAACATGGCCTCCACTGGGAACATGCTCCACAATGGTGTCTCCCAGGTGGGGTGAACAATGAAAGATGCAAGCAGACAGGCTTGCTAGAACAGACAGGTACACAGTGTCAGCATTTCTAGTCCCCAGGGAGGAAGTGCTGGGGCATTGTGTGAAAGAAGCTATTTGCATATATATTTGCATGTGTATGCAACCACACTTAAGCTGCGGCCCTCGGCATGTGCTGTGAGCATCATTGTGGCCCCCGGGGCTTCTAAAGTTGAGTAGCTCTGGTATAGAGTATATGGGAATGGAAAAGGCAGGGGAAATGATCAGGACTGGAAAGTCTATTTTGTGAGATCAGTGAAGTGAAATCTTGGACAGCTGAATGGAGATTATTCTCATCTTCTCTGAAGTGAGAAGATACTGTTTGTTTAGGGGGGGATGGGATACCAGGAATTGTCTTGCTCAGTGTTTAACAGCTGTGTGTGTAACTTTGTCCAGGAGAACAGATAGGAATTTCCTATCACTATCATTAACTTCCTTTCACATGTCAAATTGTGCCTAACAGTAATGCAAGTAAGCATAAGTAAGCAGTAGTTGTGTTAGACATAGCACCTCAGCCTGGTGGCTAATCATTAAAAGCTTTTATTCAGAATACATTTGCATATTTTAGCTTTTAACAAAATGAAAAGAAATCTTATTAAAATGCTCCAGAAAAATGTATCTATTCAAGCCAATGATAACCTAGTAAGCCTCACCTCTAACACATGAATTCCTGTTATTATAGAGATACAGTCTATAATCATTTACAAAGGTGAGTGCAGAGGTTAGATCTTTGACAGTTCCAGATTGCTTTGTCTAAATTAATACCAACTCTGAATGAAAGGCATCTAATACACCTGCCTCCCTGGGGTCTCTTTCCCATACCTCATGTTTATGGATCAGACAAATGCCCCTGTAGGCATTGCTCAGATCAGTGGACATCTCTCTCTCTCTCTCTCTCTCTCATCTTTTAGTATCCATCAAAAATATTTCCTATCATTACATTAAGATCATGTTAAAATAGCTTTCTCTCTTCAAAGCCAGAGAAGTGTATTGAGGTAATCCTACACACCTTGATCATATGAGACATCCGAGGTATTGAAGTAATGGGTAAGTGTTGCAGGAGTGGGTTCAAATTAATATTTGACAGGTCTTTGTTTGCTTCTACTTAAGCTTTTCCTTTTTGCTGCACAGCATATAAAGTATTTACATTGCTCATGAAAAATAAAATACACATGGTAAAATAGTTATACAGCACTGACTAGCCAAAGAGAGGAAGTTTGGACTTGTAGTTAAGGCTATCTGGGCTCAATTCCTGTTTTACCAAAGAGTTCCTGTGTGACCTTGGCCATGATGAATCTTCTCTCTTAATATGCATCTACACAGCACCCTAATTTCAAAATAAGATACGCAATTTGCACTATGCTACAATGCCATATTTTGAAATAACATTCCTTATCCCTCGTACAATGAGGTTTACCAGGATGGCAAAATTGCGTGCCCGTTATTTCCAAAAATATTTTTAAATAACAGACAGCGTGGGTAGACATGGGGTAGCTATTTTGGGATACCTTCAGTATCCTGAAATAGTCATAAATGTAGATGTATCCTTCAACGCATCATAGATCCTCATCTTAACATTAGGATTCTACTATTATTTTCTTTCTCCCAGCCTTTACCTGTTAGACATTTAGGCTGTAAGGTCTTGGGGGCAGAAACAGTTGTCATTGCAGATCACACGTTTGTATGGAACCTAGCAAAGAAGTTACTGATCTATGGGAAGGAGAATACACATCTTCAGTCTGTACAACTGTTACACTCTGGCCAACAAGGAGCTCTGTCACTACCTGCCTTGTAACTTTGCAAGCCTTAATGCAACGCTGCTCTGGCTCAGAATCTTGACTCTATCCAGCAGCCAGCCCACAGGCATAAACGTCTCACACTATCTTCAACCAGCCTAGTTACTCCTTGCAGTGTGCCCCCAACAGCTCTTCCAGTTCTGAGTCTCCTCAAATCCATCTACCTCAAACTCTGAAATACCCAACATTTGGACATTTCCCATTTGGCTTCTCACTTCCAAAGGTGAGACTTCACTTTGGCATGCACACACTCCAGATTGTTTCTTTTTACTCCTAAATTCAAAGATGAAATAGCAAAGGAAGTGAACGCATAAAAATTACACTGAAACCAAACAGACAACTTCAGGCTTTACACCTCTATATAAGATAAAGTCCCTTTTCCAATACAAACTACCTATTGCCAAGATTATCCCCTGCAGACTGGATGAAGACTTCCATTCAAGCCTCCTTTTGAAAAGGGCTTTTCCCCTTTCTTTAATCTATCTCCTGGCAGTCCGACTTATGCTTATGAAGGGTGGGGAAATAATAACGAGGGTATCTTGAGGCTTTCTCATTAACCCCATCATGTGCCTTTTCTTGGGTTGTACAATGCCAGGTGATTGGAACTAGTCTCCTCTGATTGGGAGGCAGCCCCTCCCTGCCTGGCTGTCCAGTGCCTGCTGTAAGGTGGTGGGAGGAACAACAGAAGTTCTCTAAAAGTAGAGGGACCACATGTGCCCTAACCATGGCCCTGCCTCCATGCCACTCCTTCCCCCAAAGCCCCTTCCCTTCCCTAGGCCATATCTCCCACCTGTTCTTCTCTGTCCCTTCAGCTCACAACACTCACTCCTATAGCTCATAAAAAGTGTGAGGGTTTATGGCTTCTGGGGCCCCCCCTGGTTCCAGCAACCCTGGGAAGAGGTAAAGCTTTCTGTACACAATTCTCTATATAGGCATATATTCAAAACCACACAGCCTATTTACCAAGCTCCTGAATGGTTAGGTTTTGAATGTTATAATCTTTCATAGTGGATATTACTCAACATATTTTTTTACACAACAACACTGTATTCAACCAGTTCCTTCAAGTGCTTATCTGGGAGAGGGGGTGTTCAGACCCCCTTGTCCTCCCACTGCAGTGTCTGTCCCCTGTCACAGTAACTCATAACTCTTGACAACATTGTACCGTATTGCGCATTATTAGAAATGTGAGACAACTCCTCTGCAATTGTAGTTAGTAAAACATGGATTGTTGTATTGAAAAAGGCTTTCAAACTAACTATGTTCAAGATAAATGCCAAAAAGGGATAGATATTTGGAAATGTGGTCATCCTTTTTAGTATACTCAAAGGAGAAAGGTTCTCCTAGCTAAAGATTCTGCCTTATGGGCTGATTCTTTAACTATTAATGTACAGTAATGTAGACTGTAGCACATTGACATCTTATTATAATTTTACCTCAGGGTTTCAAATAAGGCCTGATCCTGACAGTAGTGCTGTAATACAAATAAGTAAAAATAAGTACAATTTTAAAAAAACGTGGGTTTTTTCAAAGGTGGCAAAATATCCCTGTTTGACATGATTTCACACTCGAACAATTAAAATTTGATAAAAAAGAGATTTTAAAAGTAAGTCAGCCAACATAAAGCAGAATAACCCTTCTAAATTTCTGCCTATGAACGTAAGTAATGCCCTTCAAAATCTCTGCAACTCTTCTGGTCTTGACTGTGTATTCAGCAGCATTTATTCATTTTATTCTGTTCCTTGATAGCTTTATGATGTGGACAAATGTCCACTTAAACTGAAGATATGCCTATCAAACTCATTTCAAATGTGACCTATACTAGTGATTAAACCAAGATCTCTGCAAATATATTAATAAATTCTTCCACACAACAATCCCTTCAGCACTATCAAATAATATGGAAATGAAATCCATATGCATACAAAACATTTAATTACTTTTCATGAGGAAAGGGGTAACTCAAACCTTTATTTTTCCAGAAGTGTCTGTTTATAGTTTCAGTCCGTGAAACATACATTTCAGTGACTCATAACATAGATGGATAGTTTGGCCAGGCACTAAAATAGTATGAATGCTTTACAGCCTGTTAAGTAATGTAGTCAACATAGCACTGTCTGCACCAGGGTTTATGTCAGGCATGTGCTCAAATGGAGGATGGAAGCTATAGGCGATGGTCCTTAGGCTTCAGTACGGAGTCTCCAATAGAACTGGCAGATCCTTCTTCCTATCTATGACATCCTCCAGCCTAATGGTTTCTTTTGCTGAGCTGGTTTCTTAGGGTCCACACATAAGGCATGTGTCTCTTATGGACAGTCTATAACAGGTATCTGTCCTTATTCCCATGAGAATTTGCATCTCCTGCAGCACCATTTTCTTCTGTGCATTTAATTGTGCCCTGTCCATGCAGGCAGATTGCATTTGCTCATTGAACATGTCATCCTGATAACATTTTTACCATTGGGTCTCTGCCAGCCGAACAGCTGAAGGAGTCAAGGGAACGAGCAACAGACTCACTGTTGTACCTATTGTAAGAAAAAAAGTGAAGAGCAAACTTTATAAGAGATATATTGCAGAATGCAGAACCTAATCCCTTAGCATAACAAATTCTGTGCAACACAATAGGGATGTGCTGCGTACAAGACCAAAGCTATGCTTTTATATGCCCACTATGCAGCAGGTATACCACAGAGGTCTTAAGGGAGCATTTGAACTTGTTTGATGGCAGACATAGTAAAGAACAGGTTGGGGATCACTCTTTTGTTTCCACTTTGAACCCATGTGATACACATTGCCTGCATTTGGCAGCTCCCTCAGCTAGGCATCTGTGTTGCCAAGCGGGGGCATGATGACAGGGCAGCAGGGCAACGGTCATGGTGACTGTGTGTTCAGTACCCCCCACCCATTTGCCAGAAGAGTACAACTTTCCCTTCCCCACAGGAGCCTGTGGGAGGAAGAGGTCCGGGTGGGGTGGCAGGGCAGGGGCTGAAACCAGGCTTTGTTGGGTGTGAGCAAACAGGTGTGCTGCCAGTGGTATCAGTTACATAGTTTCCCCTGCTTCATCCAGGTTATCATGCACCGAATCATAAAGAGTAATGGGGAGCAGATGCTGACTGAACGTGGCCAGAAACCTGGAATTTATGCTGCAATGGTTTGTACTGCATTGATGCCAGACCACTTACTGCTGGCTTGGCATGGAGAGGTGTCCTACTGTGGAGGATGGAATAAGACAGGCCTCCCCAGAAACCTTGTGAAAAAGATTATAAAAGAGTCCCTCTATGAGAGCTTTATAGAGATGTGTAGAGAGGATTCTCACTCCTTCTCCAGACACTAACAAACTGTTCTAGGGAGCCCTTGCTGTGTAGGCAGAGTGGCCACCACAGATCTGACTTAATCCACTTGTAGCATGATTTAAAATGTGAGCTCACCAGAAACTCCCTCCCTATTATCAGGGCCCAGCAGCAATATGTCCTGGGAAGACAGGGCTGTCTCCAAAGTTATAAAAAGGTTCTGTCAGTGAGATCGGATGATCTGCTTGCTTGCTGACCATTGTCGTCGTCCTCTTCCTCATCCGCACTGTCCTCGCTGCTGTTGCCTGAGGCTGCCTGAAGAATCTCTTGGGAGGAATTCTGGATTGGGTTGCAACATGGGTTGGGTTTCTCATGCAGCCGCTCATAAAAGCAGCATGTTTGCTGTGATGACCTAAAACACCTGTTTGCCTCCTTTGTCTTCTGGTATGCCTGCCTCAGCTCCTTTATTTTCATGAGGCACTGCTGGATTTCCCTGGAGTAGCCTTTTTCCACCATGCCCTGTGCCATCATAGCATAGATATCAGTGTTTCTTTTGCTGCTTCATAGCTCTGCCTGAACAGATTTCCCTCCCCACACACCAATCAGATCTAGGACACCTCTTAGCGACCAAGAATCTAGACTTTCACAGTGCTGTGTCTGCACTACCTGCAAGTCAACCATGCAAGGTCAAATTTACGCTTACTCCTCGTGAAAAGCTGGAATACCAAAACTGACCATCAAAGCCGGTGGAACGGGCTTAGTGGTGTTGAGTCACTGTTTAGAAAATTGACCTAAACTCCTAGTGTGAACCAGGCCTTGGATAGGGAGGCACTGTTTGATGACTAATGGTAAGTTCTCCATGATATGCCTCATGAAGAAAACCTATTAGGTATTTGTCTTATTGACAACGAGAGGGCATGCTGTTTTTTTGCCTGGATACCAATTCCCTAATAAGTGGTGGGGCAACAAATAGCAAGGAACTGAGAAAAAGTGATTGTTCTAGTGTCACTATAGAGCCAATACACAAGACACCTTAGCACTAGAGTTAGTCAACTTTTAGTGCTAAACCCTGGTAAGAGAAAGGTGGGGTGACAGTAAGTTAAAAATATAATGAAGTTGAAGCTGCTGCCGCAACACAATTTTATCATTTATTAGGCACATTTGAAAATGTTACCTTTGGACTAAGGGACTTAAGACGTTTAGCGCTACTGACAGTCATTGAGACAGACTCCTAAGCCATTTTTGAAAATGGGATTTTGGAGATTTTGAAAATTATATCCTTTGTTTAGCTAGACACTAAGTAGCTTTTATTACTTCTCCACATGGGAAGCGGATGAAAGCCTAGCTGGGGAAGGTAAACCCCATCCCCACCCTGCCCCTTCTGCCTGAGCCCGTCCCTGGAGCCAAGTTTCACCCACCCCTAGCCTGATTGTTCCTGACCACATGGAAGGCTGGGGCTTCCAGGCCTCAGCCCCAGCCCTCCCTGGAGGTGGTCCCAGAATTCGTGGGCGGGCAATCCTTGCCTATATTACCAAATGCCCATACGTCTCTCTGAATGCAGTCACAAGCTATATTTCAGTTAACTGCTCAAAATAGGTTTTCTGAACAAAAGCTCAATCACTGAAATATTTGCAAACAAGTAGAAAGCGGGGGTCACACTGCAAGCTGACATTAAGTTTCTATTTTGCTGATCATGAATATTTCTCTCACTCTCTAGAAACAAACAGCAGCTACCAGAGTGACAGTTCACAAGTGTTCTGTACAGAGAGCAGCTCTACTTTTTAACAAAACATCTCTCTAAACAGTTGAGAATCCATCAGAAATACCATACAGTAGATCCAGGAATGCAATTTGATCTCATCTCTTGAGGTGATTTATTTGACAGAAGGTGTCTGCTAATTTTTGTAATTAGCACACAAGCTCATTGCAAGTGCTGAGTCAGTAACTTGACTTGATGTTTCCATCTACCTGTATTACCACAACTGTTATACATTCGGTGTCTACTTAAGCAGCATTTAGTCCTAATTATCACACTGCACAGAGGAGATAATATTCATATTCTCTCTCTCTCAGTGGCTGTTTGTGGCAGGTCTACAAACATTTCTTCATACACTAGCACTGACAGCCCCAGGTCCAAACCAACTGGTGCAGATCATCTGGCACACTATGTTGCAACACCAGTAAGTTATGGATCCCACCCCAGGCAGAGCTCCACATTTGGAGGATCTTCTCAATATAGGTGAGTCTTCCAGTAGCATAAAACTAATTTTGCCATAGCAGAGAATATATATTTAGGGTCAAAAGGAAGCAAGCCAGTGTGCCCCTATACTATACTGGCCATATCTGCTCTTTGAAGCAAAGAGCATCTGGCTCCTATCCAGTTTGGTACACAATCTCAGGATGAGGCAAGTGGAAGTCATCTCTGGGTACATTTTCTGAGCTGCCTTGGGCATTTCTCAGCCACCATTGAGGATCTGAGCCACTCTGTGCACTTTGAAGATGTGCCAACAACTGAATTGTGAGCTTTAAAGTTGCTTGCAAAGTTATCCTATAAGATTGTACGTATGATGTGACACCAACAGAATTAATGGCTTTAGCTATTTGTTCTCCTCCTCTCTCAGAAATGTCAGAAGCATCATACTACTTCTTACTCTCAGAGGGCAGGGATTGTGCTGGGCATTTCATGGATACAATTTCTGTCTCTTTATTCTGTACAGAATTCTTGTTTTCCTTACCTGAAGTGTCTATATTTATTTAGCAAAGGCAGGGTTAACTGACTGAAAAGCAATGCTGTCATTCTCCTCATTTTGATATGACTGGGATACCCAAGAGGATATTTTGCCCAAGCCCCCTGGGAAGGCTACAGTCAGCTTTGCTGGTGGAAAAACTACGTGAACTTTTCAAAAAGCCTCTTGGATATGCAGCACGTGGAAAAGATAGATGCATAAATTCACTTACACTCTTGGCCTCAACAAGAATTAATCAGAAAACAACCCTAGTTAGTCTGCCCCCTGCACTGTTAGCCCCAAAGGGAACTTTATATAAAAGATAAGTTGAAGCAACAAAATGCAGATCCAGATTTTGAACATCCCAAAAAGGTCAGAAGGGCCTAGCTCCAGGGTTTTGATTTGGCTATTTATAAAAAGGAGGGCAAATTAGGCATCTCAGATTTTGAACATCCCCAAAGTCTATTTTCACACACTAGTTTCAGGAACTATTGTGAACCATCCTGCACTTTGAGTAAATGAAACAAGTGGCAAAAATGTAATGGGCTTTTTACTATGGCTACTGCAGGCATGTGCAAAAAAGGATTATGGAGCAGCAGTTACATAACTAGGATTGTAAACTTGTTTCGATGAAAAGACTTACACCTCCCTGCTACCTGGGATCTACAAAAAAAAAGTCACAGCCGTTTCAGAAGTGACAGGTTAAATTGGGAGTAGACATACACTGTTCCCCCATCATGAAATGTGAAATAAATTATTAGGAATTCGGACTTGCAGCTGAGACTGGGACCACCTACCTCCACCTCCCTAAAGAGCAACAGAAGACTCACAGCCATATTACAATTGCCTTGCAGCACAGTCACCAGATGAGCTAGACCACTGAACTGGCTGAAAGAACCAGAGATACTCTGAAGCCGTGCAGCAGCATTAAGTCAACAGCCATAAGAACGGCTGTACTGGGTCAGACCAAAGGTCCATCTATCCCAGTAGCCTGTCTGCCAACAGTGGCCAGCACCAGGTGCCCCAGAGGGGGTGGACCGAAGACAATGATCAAGCGATTTGTCTCCTGCCATCCTTCTCCAGCCTCTGACAAACAGAGGCCAGGGACACCATTCCTACCCCCTGGCTAATAGCCTTTTATGGACCTAACCTCCATTAAATTATCTAGCATCTCTTTAAACTCTGTTATAGCAGCTCAATCTTACACCCTCAGCTATGACTGTTTCTGTGCCTGTCTTGTTCCCAGCCCTCCTTTGTCCACTGGGTCCAGCCACCCTGTCCTCATCTTGGTCTGTGATTTAAATCAGATAAGAGGGTTCTTGGGTTGACCCTCTAAAAGCAAAGCTAATGAAAACCATTTTTTGTGGCCAACTTATACCTGTAAAACCTAATTCACTAGCAGGGGTGGCCCATCCATAGGCATGAACTAGGCCTAGGGTGCCAAATTAAATGGCCGTTGAGGGGTTTGGAGGTGGGGGCGCTGATCGCACGTTTCGCCTAGGGCGCCAGTTGCCAGCAGCTCGTCTAGGGCTGCTCCTGTTCACTAGATACTCAGTTGTAAGGAGTATACATTAGCCTATTACAGGACTACTTAACTTTAGAAGCCCCGAGGGCCACAATGATGCTCACAGCACGTGCCGAGGTCCGCAACTTAAGTGTGGTTGCATAAACATGCAAAGATAAATGCAAATAGCTTCTTTCACACAATGCCCCAGTACTTCCTCCCTGGGGGCTAGAAACGCTGACACCGTGTACCTGTCTGTTTCAGCAGCTCGTCTGCTTGTGTCTTTCAGTATTCACCCCACCCGGGAGATGCCTCGCCATTGTGGAGCACGTTCCCAGTGGAGACCATGTTCAAAGGATTCCACCCACAGACCGCGTACTGAGCGCCGCATAAACCTAAATCATACCATGGGCAGGGCCGCCCAGAGGATTTAGGGGGCCTGGCAGAAAGCAATTTCGGGGGCCCCTTCCTGGCACTCCCTGTCTCAGATCTCAGACATTCTTGTGGGGGCCCCTTTGGGGCCCGGGACCTGGGGCAAATTGCCCCACTTGCCGCCCCTCTCCTTCCCGCAACCCTGATTGTGGGCCACAAACAAACGGGCCACAGGCCGTGTGTTGAGTAGCCCTGGCCTATTATATTGCTCCTCCCACAAAAAGAGCAAGCATAACAACAACAGGAAATATGTTTTTCTAACTATCACTGAAAAGGGAAACCCTCACCCCAGGGATGTAAACAAGTATTTGCTAGGAACATGATGGTATACAATCTTAAGTAAAGAAATATATTTGTTTATCAAGCTTATTAAGAATATACAGAAAGAGAGAGATGTGTGGGGGAGAGAGATAATGAATGGGCAACCAATACCTACTGCCTCAGGGCCATATTCTGCCACTTATACACTACAGTGTGCCCAATGGGACCACTTGGCCAGGAAATTACTATTCAAAGAGAAATGTGTCACCATCTGTCCCACAGTAACACACTTTGGGCACAGAACAACATTTCCCAACTAAGGTACCTAAAATTTGGCAGCAAAATCCATGGATTTGCAGCACCCATGAGACCCATAGATTTGCAGCAGTCAGTGTTCAGCACCTCATCATCCCCTATTACAATGCCTGAATAGGATTTTGATGCTTAATTTTACACTGAAAATTTGTGTCACAGTAGACATTGTGGCTAAGCCAGGCCAGAAAGGTATAAAGCCAGTTCCCCTGATAATTAAAAGTGGGTTATTGCAGGTCAAGCAGGAGCAGCTGACAAGGGGTTGACTCAGGCTGAATAGGGCCAGCTGGGACTGGGCTCTCTCGGATGGGTTAGGAATAGCTGATTCCACTTCAGGCCTGCCTGAGACCTTTCAAAGCCTCCCCTGTTGGGTGGGAGGAGGGGTAGACAGCTATAGGGAAATACCTGCAGCTACTGAGCTAAGAGACAGCAGAGGGGAGAGGAGCTCCAGGAGAGGCTGGGCTTCCTACCACAGGGAAAGGCTACAAACCCTACCCCCTGCTAAGGGGAAGGCTGACTGCCCAGACGTAGCAGACGGGGTGTGTTTTATCCAAAGTCCTGCCTGCCAAGGGGAGACGTGCAGAGACTGGCAAGGGAAACGGGAGCCCTTGCCACGCTACTGAAAAACCACATTTAAAGGCGATATTTAAATCACAGATGTGAGTCTCTGTTTAAACCAAAGGTGCTACAATATTAATTCCCCTGTAGCCTCACCACTGAGCCATGATCCTATTCTTCCTGGGACAATAAAGGCCACCCACAGAAGAACTGTCTGTTGGGCTGGTGAGGAGCTACAACCATACTCTGGGCAGAATGGTCCATCCCTGCCCTTGAGCTGCTGCTCCTCATATTTAAGTGGACTCACATCCATTCTAGAGGAAAGAGGGAGGATTGGGGGGAGGGCCACTGATAGTGCCCCAGTAGAGCCATGACTGAATGGCAGCAGCTAACAGTCCCCTTTCCTACCACAGAATCAGACTAGTGGGGTTTGGACTTAAACTATCCAAGCTGAACTGAACTGGTTTTTATTTAATTTTCAGCCAAGACAAATATAGTCCAATTGTCAAGATTTTCTTCAAAGAGGGTTTGAAAACACTGATTTTTATAGCCATCTCAGTTTCTCATTTTATCATCATGAGACTCCAGGAGCCAAGGCTCTGAGAAGGTCTTTGTGCCTTAATGAAGCCTTGAATAACTGTGGAATGTACTATAGTCTGCAGGCCTCCCAGATGTGTCAGCAGAGAATTCCCGCTGGGCAGAGCAGGGAGGACAGTAACAATGTGCTAGAAGCAACAAAGCATTTAGTGTCAAGCTATCCAAGATCCCTGTAATTTAAATGTTCTCCCACCACAGCTTCCAGAAAAGCTTTTTCTCATGCTGTGAGAAGTACATTTTGCACAGAGAGTGCGACACCAAATTCCCACGTTATTTATGTCAGTTCCAAGCTGCCCAAAGTTTCATGAATCTCTGTTGCGTCCAGCCAAACACTGTTCAGTGCACAGGTATGTGAGGGGGAATGCAGCATGTTGTCTCACCCCCTCATCACCGCAGTCCTGGGAGCCAGGGCAACCAGGGGACAAATTAGCCCTTGCCACATTACTCCAACAACAGCGCTACAAGAGCTAATCCACCAGCCCCGTAAAACCAGAATTCTCTGGCCATTTCCCTAACATTCCCTTAGCTGGTAGCACAGAACCAGAGAAGCTACCTTTATGTCACAAGGCATTTCCCCTTGAATAGGGGACTCTCCAGCTGTTCAGTTAAAACCCTGCTTTCCATTTCCTTTGTGCCAAAGGAACTCCTTATTGGAAGCTACTTACATTTAGTAAATAGTGAGGTACTGCTGTGTATTAACATTGGGATGCAATGAAAATGAATATCTGCTTCAATAGTAACTTCTTAATACACAGCAAAAGAATAGTTGCTTTTAACTTACAATGTCATTACACCATTTCAGAAAAATCAAAAGGGACAGTCCCTATTATTCTTTTCTAAAATAGGAGAAAATAGTGCACACACACACACACACACACACACAGTCCTTTACCCAAGAAATAAACCACTGAGATTCCACAGCGTGCTGGACAATCATATGTGTTTCAGAAAATTTTGCCAGGAAAATCTTGGACAGGGATGGTGTCATGCAATAAATACAGCTGTGTAAATAATTTTTCTCCCCTGTTTGCTAGCAAATCTGAAAAAAAAAAGAACTTAATGTTTTAAATTATTATAAAAGGATGTTTACAAATGAAAATTTGTTCAAATTTTTTAAAAAATCAAAATTTCATTTAAAAATGTCAAAAAGAAAAGTTAATTGTTGAAAAGAAAGATGTAAAATATTTTCATTGAAACATTTGACAAGTGTGTCAATTTTGTCTAATTATTTTGGTGTCGCTGAATATTCATTTCTCTCAAAGTAATTTTGATCAAAAAGTTTCACACTGTGCTAGCATTAAGTCAAGAATCCAATATGGTCATGATCTAGAATGAAACTCAAAATAGAAAAGATATGTCAGCAGTAAGGGAGTGCCTCTTGAATAAGAACTTCCAGAAAAAGTGACATGTCAGCAATCATGTCTCCATTCCCTGAATTTATATAATGGCATGCCACAGCAAATGCTATGGGCCTAACTGATTCCTCAGCAAAGTGGAAAAGAAAGACAGCCCAATAAGTAGGTAGAACCTGTGTCAGTTGAGAAACCAGGAAATAGATTACTTGGGACGTCAAATATAACAGTACCTAGAGGATGGATTTCTTCAGCATTCTCTTAAAGCCCATAATGATATAGATGGGAACCTTTTAGTGTTTCTTCCATTCCCAAGATGGTGAGGCTCAGAGTGACTCAGAGAGCCAGTTTCACATGTGGGTAGATGCCCTTTTATTACTGAGCTCTATTCGTCTATTCTCCAGTGTCTCACTGGACCCTTTTCCCCAATAAACTAATCAGTCTGGACAGGAACAGGAGATATACTGGAACCTGCTTTTTCAAGACCCTCCTTTAACTTTTATTTTATTTTTCCTCTGGGGCTGAGACTATGCAAGTTTTATATTATATAAACCCTTCAATTCAAAATGATTTTAATTTAAACTTGATGTCTTCATACATTTTGTTTCTAGATAAATTACATTTCTGGGAGAGAACCTGGAAGTGAACCAGTTCAGATAAAATAAAATTCAACCACAATAGATATCCAAAATTCAAATACAAGCGTTTCCCTAAGTGTTTATTTTCCACTTATTTTTGGGCTACACTGCACTTCCTGCTTCCTCTACAAGTCCAAATGCTACATTTAAAAGGTCTTAAAGGACTTCTGATTGGACCAGAAGGGG
>CM057845.1:141927002-141974372 GCA_030068395.1 Apalone spinifera | reverse complement strand
TGCGCAAAAGCAGCTGCTTTTGCGCAAAAACTGGCCAGTCTAGACACAGCCTCTCTATGTTTGAGAAAAGTTGTATGTAGGGAGTTTTGTGGTGGGAGTTTTGTTTGGTTGTGCTATACAAGGCACACAATTGATTTGTGAATGATTAAAAGGCAGACCGTTTTTTGGCATATACTCTGGAACTTTGAAAGTTCATGCTTTTTATCTATCTCAGTACCCCTGTGAATAATGGTACTGTATTCAAGGATAAAATATTTTTAAATTATTGTTGAGAAATAGGACCCAAGACAACAGATACTATTCAGGTTCAGTTGGATGCAAGAAGGGAAATTCCAACTTAGATGACAAATGTCATAATAAGCAGTATGTGTTGTTAAGCTATTTAGAGGAACTAACACTTTCACTCACCCTTGATGAGGAAACTTTTTGAATTCTTCAGTTTACAGTGTAGCACGTGGCAATATTTCCTCTAAACAAAGTACCACAATTAACACATCTTTGATGAAGAGGTACTAACACATCACTGTTACCTTTTTGATCACCTCCCACATTAGGGTGCAATGTTGGTTGATAAGAATCACTGAGAATGTGATTCTGACACAGCCTTCTTAACTAAATATATATTCATATAAGTTTGAACAGAGCCACTGGAAAAACTCATACACTGCAACTCCCTCAAACACCGGAGTTCTTGAAAAGTGTCATCTTTAATTCAAACTGATACATTCAAATGGATATACAAGTTGCATGTTACCCAGTTCTATTCAGACCAAAAAGTTTTCATTGTTGGAAGTCAGATATATCAGTCTGTAACAGAGTATGCATATACTGTCCCTTGAGGTATGGGTATCCAGGATTGTGGGTGCCACCTGGTCATCTGCTGGGTTGTCAGCAATCTTTGTCAGGCTACATCTTCACTGCAGGGTTTTTCCGCAAGAAGTCTTTTGTGGAAGAATTCTTGTGCAAAAACGTCTTGCTCAAAAGCGCGTCCACACCTCAAAGCACATCGCTTTTGTTATGCGCTTTTCTGCAAGAGAGCGTACACACTGCATGGATGCTCTTGCACAAGAAAGCTCTGATCGCCATTCACAGAACGGCCATCAGAGCACCTGTGCTTTTTCGGATAGGCTCTTTTTGCTCAAGAGACCCCTGCAGAGCATCCACACTTGCCTTTTTGTGCAACAGCTGTAGCACAAAAAGGAGTTATGCCTTGTAGAAAGAGGTATACCTCTACTGCAGAAAGCCCTCTGTTCTGCCATTTTTACTGTTCATTTCCTTGCACAAAAATGTGCTTGAGGTGTGGATGCTCCCTGGGTTTTTGCGTGAAAACCTTGTACTGTAGACATAGCTTCAACAGCCCTCCATCCCAGGCAGTGCAGACTAATGGCCAGAGTCAATAAGGGGTAGCCCTTGGTCCAGGGCAGAACAGCCAAATGGCCAGAGTCAATAGTTTGGGACAATATCCCAGTAGGGGGAGCCGGGCCCACCCTACTCCACCAGGTCATGACTCAGGTTCCTGTGAATGGCAGAGTGCTCCATCACTTGCTCAATGGGGCATCTGACCACAACACGCTGAGCTCACTCAGGTGAGTCCCTTCTTACCCAAGTTGTTGCAGGGATGTTCCATGTCGTCTCTGGGTCCTCTGGTTCCACTGCAGCTGCCTCTGCCTGGGCCTGCTCCAGCAGTGGTAACTCAAGATAGTCTCCTGGGTGTCTGGCTCCAGCATCTCTGGAGCTCCTGCTGGAGGTTCTCCTCCAGTGGCCAGCCCAGAATGAGCTGAGCTACTCCCTTTTATACTGCTTTAGCATTTGGAGCATGCCCAGTCTGGATGTGCCCACAGAGTTTTAACCCCTCTTGGTTCAGTGCAGGGTATGCCCACCCCATCACACAGTCCATTAGAAAAGAATTTTGCTTTCACCTCCTGCCAAAGACCACTGGCACCACATATATCTTTTCTCCTGTTCATTTCCACAGAGATCTCGATGACCCTGCATGTTCTCATTCTTACCAACTCCATATGATCAGGCTGAATCAATGAGGTCCCATAAATGACTGACTCTAAAACATATTTGTGTTCCTTTGTAACATTCAAAGTACTCATTAAGGATCCTATTCTGCCAATAAGTGACGACTGTGGGCTGTTTGCACACTTTAATTCATTAGTTTTGGTAAGACATTAGTACATTTGGTACCGTACAAGAGAACAGGTGTTCAGCATTTTACTGGAACAGACCCTACATATTAAATCTACAAAACTATGTCTTCACATGTGTTCATTGATTATCTATTAATTTACTAAATTTGTACCCACAATATAAGCCTGCAAATCAGAGTACAAACTGCAATCAGGTAGCTGGAAGTTCAAGCACCAAGGACAGGGAATTTAACAATGTATATGCAAGGAGCAAAGAAATGATGTTGAGGTATAAATTGAAGTTCATTTTTTAAATGTCTGTAGAGGACCCCTCTGTAGAATGGGGAGGTTAACAAATATATCTACCAAATTTTGTAGCAAACTGTGTTCAGCTAAACACACCTTTTTTAAAAATCCACATACTCCCACATATAACATTTTCTTTTTTCTGATCCTGAACCAAGACCTGGTTTCTGATCCAGAAGAAAGCATTATATGACTTTTACAACAGATCTGAGATCATTTTATTTGTATTATGTATCTTAGTATAATAGGGCTGACTGGGGGAAAATAAAAATGGTATGAATCAATCCAAACGTTTTGAGATTGCACTTGAGTGCTAATGGTGCACAAAATATGCCTATAAGTGTAATTAAGGATAACTGTGTTTTAAATACTGTGTCTCCACATTAACTAAGTACATATAGTGCATAAACATTGATTGTGTTACTTGGCAGAATTTCAAAACCAAATTATTTTAAATGAATTTTACAACTGAGCTGAATGGAAGTCCTTAATTACATATTTTCTTCTACTAGTGACATTCTTTCTGGTCCTCACAAAAGGAGCCTGTAAGAGTGTAGGTACTCACCCCCATAGGTTCCTCCTGTTGGTGGTTTGTGAATCAGTCCTTTTCCAGATCCTGCATTCCCCCTCCCACAGGTGGTGTCCTGCTCTCAGATACACATGCACCCACCCTCCTGGACCTGGAAGTCCTTAGTCTAATCACTTGCTCCAGTGGCCCATTGCAGTGCCCAGTCTAGCTCCTTGCTCCAGAGGCATTCTGCAGTCTGATTTGGCCACACATCATTGTCAAGGGGGAGGTCCAGGCCCACGTGCTACTCTGGATCCCAACCCAGGGACCTTCTAGCAACAGTTACCTACTACCCTCCTACAACTCTTCCCTATGGCCTTCTTCTCTGGGCCACTTCCTGGTAGCCCCTGCACTTTCTAGGCCCTTCTATGGCTGGTGGTTGTCAGGCTAGTGCTCCCCTAACCTCTACCACCCTATCCATCACTGCTTTCCTGAGGTGCTCCAGGGCAGCCAGTCCAACTTCAGGGAGAGATTGTCCACAGCCCCTGTTTATATCACCTTCCTCAGCTCTGATTAGCTGTCTCAGCAAGCCTCCTCCCCATTGGCTTCCAACAAGTACTTTATTAGTTGGAGGGCTCTTAACAGGCTCCTCTGAGGCTACTTTAGCCCCTCCTCCTTCTGAGTTGGCAGTTGCACCACTACAGAGCCAAACTGACAATACAGGAGAAAAGCAGTTTTAGCATGAGCCCAAACCAGAACAAACTACATTTTATAGGATTCAGAGCAATGGGCCCCAGCTTCCTCAACTGCTGGACAGTTATTTTCTCAACTTACTCGTTTTTTAAAAGCATGTTCTATTTCCAGGGCTCATTCATGGTGTTCATTCATTCCTTGGATACTCTCCTGTTTAGACTGCCAACACCTGTGTGCCAAACACCATCAAACACAATAGTAGCTTCATGCCAGTACTTGTCCACCAGAAATAGGTACCTAAAAAGCAATCACGCGGCAACTATTTTAGGATTCTATGGATTTAAACCAATGATCGAGAGCTGAAATACTGTATCCCTCAAAATCATTTTTCTGCATAATATAGTCTCTTTCCTTTTTTAAGTTTTCTGGATTTTTTCTCTTTATTGGCTCTATTATTTGAAATTATGTCTCCAACTCAACAACAACATTTCCTTTCTTAAAATCTATGGACTAAACTCTGATCTTGCTTATACCTGCATAAGGTGATTAACTCCATTAACTTCACAGTCACACTGAGTTTACACTGCTTTAACTGAAATTATGATCTGTCTATGGGAGGGGATACTCCCCACCAAGGTCTTTGATTAAAAGTCTAACTGAAGTCAATTGAAAGACATACTGGATTTTAGTGATCAGGCCCTAAATTAATCATTTTAAGATAGGATCTGAATTTGATCTTTCTGCTTCACAGTGCCCTTTTAAGGATGCTCTCCAGAAAAGCAAAAAAAGACTTACCAGGATTTTATTTGTATGTGTTTTGTATATGAAACTAATATTGCCTTACTGGGGCTGAGGGATCCAGCAGTAACAGATAACAGCTACCTGATATGAACTGAGGTATTCTAAGTGTGTGACTGCACTAGCATGCCTATGTCTGCATAATGCACCCATCACATTGCAGATTTATTACCAGTTTATTATGTAGCTTTATCAGTTCATGAACCTTTTCTCAATGTGCTCTCCCCTCAGAAATGAGAAAGGGAAAATATTGAGTTAAAAGAAATTATTAGCTGAAAGAGGGAACTAGAGAAAGCAGCAGTCAATTACTAAAGAACATTCTCTGTGTTTTATGTGTTGTCACCATAGCATAACTTGTATTGTTGCTATTGATTAATTTACAAAACAATGGCAAGGACTTAAGACGGGGGGGAAGCTATTTCCATAAACTCACCATGAGCTCTAGATTGCAAGCTTGGTACATAGCCTTCAGGATTTTAATTCCCATGCCATCTGGGGGAAAAGACTTGTTTCTTTGACCTGAAAATGACTAAAGAAAGAATGTGTGGATACAAACATGTATGCTAATTATTTAATGAATTATGGAATGTGGGAGGATCATCCTATGCTGATGGTACAGGAGTAGTGTAAACAGAAGTGTAGAGCATGTATAAAAAAATATGCAAATAATGAAAAACATGAAGCTTTTTTTTGCTGTGTTATAAAATAAAAGATTTTACTCCTATCATAACACTGATTTTTAGATGAATAAAAAGCAATTTAAAAAACTTTTTCAAGGAAGAAAAGCTACTATTATTGCCAAGTGACAGAACAATCACATCCCCATTTTGTTTTAGATGGATATAAAAGAAAACAGTGCTTTTCTGAATCTTTTCTGAAGGAGAAAAGTTTTTATTTATGCATAAGTCCATAGTCAATAGGCTCAAGACAATTGCAGAAATAATATTTTTTTCCAACCAAAAGGAATTCAAGGTGGAATTAAATGTTCTTTTAGGGGGCTTATGAACAATTTAATGGCTTCCAGAATTGAGAGTGTGTGGGGGTACATGTTTGTGTAGGTGTTTATATAGGGCAGATAGATATATCCTTCTGTCACACACACACACACACACACACACACACACACACACACACACACACACACACACACACACACACACACACACACACACACACACACAAAGAAGATGCAAGGAAGCAGATGTCGTCACAACTTTTGCTCCTGTGCAGCAGCTAGGTTACTGATACTGAGTGGGCAATTCATGGTAAGGAAAGTGTTTGCAGAGGAAATGTTGCTCCAAGTGATGTTTTCTCTTACAAGGCACTGTTGCAAACAAATGTCTACTATAATGCGAAAAGATTGCCAACATGAAAGAAGAGGTCTGGAGATTTGGACAGGAGACAGTTTCAGTGGAGGGAGGGCAGGAGAAGCTAGATTGGAGAGGAACTCGTTGAAAAGATCTTCAGACAGCATTTGTAGATGCAGGAGAGATGGAAAAGCAAACAACCCTCTGGAAATGAGGTGGATTTAAGGGTGACATTTAAAAAATATATAGAGATACCTCAACATATGTGTAATGGCAGGGGAGAAAACTTAGAGTGAGGCTTGGGAGAAGCAGAGTGAGGTTAGTAACCTGCACCCCTGCCCCAGAGAACTTACATTCTTCATAAAATAATGCACAAGAACTTTTCACCCAGTCTGTAGCTTTTCAGAAGTTCAGTCTGCATGACACATGGATCAAACTCACAAATGAGCAGAACGTGTGAAAAAAATCCATATTGCTTGTAGCACTCACCAACCTTTAGACAGAAATAACAACAGTAATGTAGTGAAATGAGATATGCCACATACCATCTGGCAGCTGTGCAAACAAAAAGAAGAACCTTATGAAGAACTTTATGATGAATTTGTAGACCTGTTGATTACATTGCACGTCTAACAATAGATATTGTAGTATGTACACTAGGAGAACACTGTCTAAATCATGCATCATTTAATTGGTTACACGTGGACCTTACCATTGGTTTAGGCATTCATTTTATTTAACCATACAGCCTTTTAAACTTGCTGACTTTCTTCTACAGTGAATAAATTAAAGAACTGTAGGTTACATTCCAAATATAAGAAACTAAAGAGAGTCTCTTTTTTCTTTTTGATAACAGCAGGAATCCCGATAGTGGTCTGATTCTAGAAGGATGCTTAGTACGTTGATGTAGCTAACAGTCTCAGATTTCATAGTAACACACCAACCCTGCAGCTGGCAAAATCCTTCCCCTAGAAAGGTTAAGGGATTTTTATTAATGTGGTTTTTCGGCATTATGATGGAAAACAGATAGTGATTCAGAAGAGTATGTGAATTAAAAAAAGTGCTTTAAGCCAACAAGCTTATGGATTTTGAAGGACTGCCAGGAGACTCATTAACTGAAACTATTCAAAAGGGCACTGACACATGTTCATCTAGTTAAAGAGATGAATTTCTCTCACAACAGGATTAAAAAAAACAGAATATGAGAACACAATAAGTGTACTTTAAAAATCTTAAGCCCTTTTCAGGGGTGGCCAAATCTCCCAAGTATAACTTGTTCAGCCATACATTGTATTGTCTTTTCCAGCCTACACGCTCCCAGCAACTGTCTTGTCTTTCTTAAATACAAGGAACAGTGCACACACTCATCTTCTCTCTCTCATTGTTACCAATATTTCTACCAGAGATCAAGTTGCCCCCCTGCTCAAGCTACCCCTATGTTCATGGCTTTGTGTGCATGCCTCAGACCAACCCTTTTATCCTTTTCCAGTCATCTCACTCTTCTTCACCCCAAATTCCACGCTCTCTCACTCTGGCCATCTTTATACTGACAAATTGTTTGGGGCATGTCTACACTTGGAAATTATTTCACAATTAATTATTTCAAAATAATTACTCCCAAACTAACTATTTTGAAATACTTATCCTTCAGGGAAGCCTCAAAATTAGTCCAAGGGAGGCTCCCTTAATGTGGATGCACTGCCTCAACTTAGAGCCCCAGGAAGCACTGGGGAGTAACTATTTTGAATGACTCTTGCGAGAATTTATTTTGAAATAGCAACTGTGGACCATTTTGAAATAAGTGTTATTCCTTGGGGGAAAGCAGGACTTATCTTGAAATAGGTATATCTCCATATATATAATATTATCTCATAGAACTGGAAGGGACCTTGGGAGATCATCCAGTCCAGTCCCCTGCCCTCACAGCAGAACCAAGTACCATCCCTGACAGATTTGCCCCAGATCTCTCACAACCCTGGATTCAGCAGGTCAATGCTCAAACCACTGAGCTATTCCTCCTTGTTATTTTGAAATAACAGGTGTGGCAATGTGGACGCTCTTCTTGTTATTTCAAAATAAAGGTAAAGCCTAGAATACACCAGGGCTTTACGAGCAAAGATTGGGAAAGGACAACAACACACTGTAGTAGCAAACGACGGACCTGCATCACCCAAGCTCAAATCCAAGATTCTCAGAAATACAGAAGTCTGTTTTGTGGGGGGATATGATAGAGGTATATAAAATCATGAATGGTGTGGAGAGGGTGAATAAAGAAAAATTATTCATTGGTTCCCATAATTTAAGAACTAGAGGACACCAAATGAAATTAATGGGTAGCAGGTTTAAAACTAATAAGCGAAAGTTCTTCTTCACACAGCACGTAGTCAACCTGTGGAACTCCTTGCCAGAGGAGTCTGTGAAGGCTAGAACTATAACAGAGTTTAAAGAGAAACTAGATAAATTCATGGAGGTTAGGTCCATAAAAGGCTTTTAGCCAGGGGGTAGGAATGGTGTCCCTGGCCACTGTTTGTAAGAGGCTGGAGATGGATGGCACAAGACAAATCGCTTGAGCATTGTCTTTGGTCCACCCCCTTCGGGGCACCTGGCGCTGGCCACTGTTGGCAGACAGGCTACTGGGCTAGATGGACCTTTGGTCTGACCCAGTACGGCCATTATGTTCTTATGTCTAGACCAGACATGAGGATTAATTTTAGTTGCTTTGTCAAGATAGACAATCCCTGTGGGTCATAACATGCACCTACTATTAACAGGCCACAGTTGCCATAATCATTAACCAAGCCAAACAGGAGCAGCTCTTCCCTAAACACATGCCCTTCTGTTATTTCCCAATCTCCTTCCAACTGGTTTCACTGTTTTTAGCCCCTCTTCTCTTGAACGCGCTGGTTCTTTTTAAATGAAAGCTTGTCTCCATTTTTTAAGCCAGGTAAAATGACTACAGTAGAGGTAGCATGGCAAATGAATATGACAAAGTCAACGGTCTCACGTTCAATGGCACAAGAACATACTACAGCACTCTCCGGTCTCTTCCCCCCACATCACTTTCTCCAGTCGCTCTAGGAAGCAGCATTTAACCATCCCTTCACTTGCTCCCCAACTCATCCCTTTTATCCATGTTCACACATGTCACACGCACCATGCCCTAGTCACTCTTGACACAAATGAAAACTGAAGTTATAGGTAAAGGGGAGGAAGACTGTGCTCTCTCATCAGCTAAGAGCAAAACAGCTCCTTCTTTCCCTGCTTTGAGAGGCTTTGCATCTTATCTATCCCTTCTTCTAGCTGAGCTTGCCAAGTTTTACCAGCCACTCTCTCTACTAAGTACCACATGATGGAATGGGGGATTTGAATAAGCTTTCAATTTTTTTCTACATAAAATTAGTAAACCAATTTGCATCAAAATTAACACAGATTCACGTCACCCTCTGAAATCAGAAACCAGAGTTTCATACAGAGCTAGTGTTGAGGTTAAAAAGTCAGCTTCCGATGGGTAATAAACAAGGGATGTTTCAGGGCACATCCTACACCAAACTAAGTCAAGCTCTCCATGACTTCTGTAGAGCTACTATGTGGTTGCTAGTTTACAATAAACAAAAAAAGTGTCCTACTTTCTTCTTTTATTAGGAATTGCTCTTAAGATAGCCAATGATTTTTTTATATAACTTTTTTTATTCTGTGTATTGAAAGAGAATTCATTTCAAATGTTTCTGAGCAGTTAATCTACAAGTCAAATTTAGTATTCCATCAGAATATTCTAACTGAGCATTTGAGCTGTTTCAATCACAACTAAAAGACAAAGGTAGAGCCTGATGAAATGAAACATGAAATCATAATCAATCCTAGCCATTTCTATTCTTTTGCAATAATTTTATATTGGCTAAATAAGAAATACAAGTTATGCATTTCAGACACCAGGGGAAAAAATAGTATTTCTCCACATTCTTTCATCAGAAGATTTCAGAGCATTTTGCAAACCTTAATTAGCCTTAACACAATAAAGGAAAGGTAACTAGTATCATCTCCATTTTAAAGAAAAAAGACAAGATCAATAATTAGCTACAAATGAAAATGAGAGTCTGGATTAGAATTCAGGTGTCCCATCTTTCATTCCATACTTTGGTACACCTCACTCCAACAGAAAGGTGTCAATGAAGCAAAACAACGTGTGTTCAAAAGTGCATTACCACAGTGAATCATGAGAGGGTTACTACTTCTAATTCTGTCTGCTATGTTTGATAACCTTCCCTGAAGGACCTCAGCTACTCCAGGACAATCCTAAATATAAATTTGAAAAAATAATAGTGAAGAATAGCATTTACGAAGCCTTATTAATTTTTAACTCAATTCAGTTAATTTTAAAACCAAAAGAATGACCGACTGTTGTAAAGATCAAGTCAACAATAACTAAGCCATTTTAGCATTTTATGTGAAGAAAAACATCAATATGATCAAGCATAACTCAAGTCTTTATCAGAGAGGTCTCCACTACACCTACTGCAATTATTTTCAGAGCAAAATCATGTATACACACACACAAGCAGGGTGCTTAGATGTAACTATGCAATACACAAGGGGGGGAAATGACCGTAGAGAGAACCAAATCTTAGTTTCTTGACTATAAAATGTACAATTAACGTAAGACAATTTTAAAAAACTGGAAGGTTAGTCATTTTTAAAATAGTGACTGAAGATTTTGGAGAACAAGGCAAGATTCTCTAACTAGTTTTTCCTCTTCTTCTTTCAGTCAGAAAACAATTCAACTGAAAGGATTTAAAAAAAACCCACAGAACAGTTTTTGCTAGGTGAAGTCATCTTTGCAAATCCCTAGAACCCAGCAAAATACCATCCACATCCCATTCATCATATTACTGACTGCGTTCAGTGGAGAATGAAATGAATGGTACAAAATAATGAATGGAGAGGTACGACTTAATGAGCTTCTTCAGAAGTTACACGTTGTGGTTTCAACTCAGTTCAGAAAGACATGAATCCTAAAATGTCTCCTTTATTAAGAGATAAAGCTAATTGGATCTGAGTTTGCTCACTGATAATAGCCTGTGCTGCTGAGATAAATGGTTAAACAAAGCCAAGAAGCCTTCTTTTCAACTCCTTTAAATGGTTATTAAAGGTATAAACTGTAATTTGACTGACATGATCACACTTAATATAACTGAGAAGTGTGTTATTAAAAAAAGAGACTGCCATTTTGTTTTATGATGTAAAGAAGAGCAGGAACTAAAGAAAATGGGCAAGAACAACATTCTCTATCCAACTCCTGAAGTGTAAGCCCTCTGGGCTCCAGGGGCTCAGTGGTTTTGGAAGATAGGGTGGAATAATTGGGAATGGCTTTCCTCCTTTCTACGGTTACAGTGGTCATAGCCTCAGAACATGAACAGGAGACATGTTTATAACAATTCCAAGGAGCTCACCAGAAGCCATGGACACTTTTAAACCTCACTAGTAGGAAACCAAGTTCACAGAAACCAGAGGAACTCAGGAAGCAAACTCACAATCACATTTTCAGCATCACTGCCACCGACTGTGAGCAAGGACTCAATTAGGCAACATTAGTGAGCAAATTAGTGAGCAAATTAGTGACTCATTAGTGAGCAAATCTTATTTTCTGGGCTGAGTTTGCAATGGTAGCACCACCTACTTCTTAAATAAATTTGACCTTTTTAAAAATGGAATACTGACATTACTACAGCCAACTTAATAGCAAAACAGGTTATATTTCTGGGAGTAGAAGATTTTTTCCCCTAGCAATTTACTATTCCAAATGAGTTTATCATGAAATTATCAAGTAATATTAATGGGTAAAATAATTGATTTAACATAACACAATTGTTCGTCTTTACTCTTCACTCTAAGCAGTATTCATTAAAGCTGATTTGTTTTAAAAATCCATTTTAGGGAAAACCTTATAATTTCGACATTTAATTTTCCTCCCAAAATGAAACAAGAAGTCAAAGCACCAAAACTAGTTGTGAAAAGAAAATGTTTAAAACTTTTAAATCTGGGAATGTCAAAATGGTCTTTCTTTGATACTAGCAATCAAAATGAAAAAATGTCAAAATGTTTACATTTGTCAACTTAAAACAAAAACTGTTCAATTCTGGGCCACATCAACCCTAATCAGCAATTGCCTGAGCAGCTGCAGTGCCTCATGAGAGATGCAGCCCTGTTCATAAGATACTATGGAGGCATGAATTACCTAAACTAAGAGTCACTTGAAGCAAGCATCAGATGAAGTAAACAGATTATTGTTTAACTGTCCCAAACTAAAATATTGTTTCAATATTCCATGAAGAAAATTGAAAGAAAAAAAGTGTTGGCTGAAGTGACATTTCATATCAAAACATCCATGTTAATGGAAACCACAATTTTGGTTGAATCATATTGAGATTAAATTCTTGACTTGCTACCTTGTTAGACATATTGAGCACTCATTCCAATTTACTTTTTGGTCTTTTTCAACACAAAACAGATTCTAATCCATAGCTACATCTTTTAGAAATAGTACATCTTGCCAAATAATTCAGTTTTCACAGAGGAAGTTTCAACTTACGTAAAATGAAAATTATGGTTTAATTGGCATTTTGAAAAAAATTGTTTCAACTAAAAATATTGTTTAAAATGGAATGAAAATGTTATGTCAAAATATGAAGTGCCATTTCAAAATTCTCTGTAGTGGAGGGAAAAATCAAAATTCCCGCCCCTCTCCCAATTTTGTTTCACGCTAAGTAAAAAACAAACAAACATTTGTTCAGCAGGAAATTGCTACACAAGTAATGCTGATCATCCCCAACAATTAACCTGCTAGACCTTATGATTGATTAAATGAAAGTCCAAGATATTTCAAGCACTCTGGAAGAAGTATCTTAGAAACTGGAAAGGCTGAGTTAAGGGTTATAGCACTTGCCTAGGATCCAGGAAACCTGGAATCAATTCTCTGCTCCAACACTCACAAATTGTGTGATGGGAAAACCCCATTGATATTAGAAGTTTTGTCTGAATTAAGAATTCAGCATTAGGCCTCTGATCCTCTTTAGCAGAATTTTTCTTCCTGCATGTGAACTCATCAAGAGCAAGTGTGATCACAGAAGTAAATAGCCAACATTCTTTCCCTGAGTTAGTTGGCAGATAGACCTTAAAACCCCTCTTTTTTTGTGATATGATCAACAAATAGTTATATGACTAAATGAAGTTGTTGTAATTTACCAGGTAGTAATGAGAGTATTTTTCACCAAGCCGATACTAAAATTAATAT
Organism: Apalone spinifera; assembly: GCA_030068395.1. Classification (NCBI taxonomy): domain Eukaryota; kingdom Metazoa; phylum Chordata; order Testudines; family Trionychidae; genus Apalone; species Apalone spinifera. Next base: position 141,961,337 of record CM057845.1, on the reverse strand, counting down.
CTTTTATTGGACCTACTTCTCTCTGTGAGCAAGACTAGCTCTTGAACTACACCGAGCTCTTAAATTCCTGGTGAACAGATCAGCACATATTCTAAAAGAATCATTCAAAGTTTAATCCATTAAAAAGATATTATCTCATCCACCTTTTTCTCTCTAATATTATAGTTCTGACGACAATTTACCTATATGTTAAAATTAATGGAAGCTTTGGATACACGAGGAACGTAGAATCAGGCCAATGGCATTTCTTTTGTAATTTTAATCGGGTGGGTTTCCTCTTTTCTTAAAAAAATGATAGCATATGGTTTGGTGGTTCTTCATACCTCAGTTTTACACACCACTATTACTCTGAAGGTGTCAGAATTCCTCCTGATAAAATCCAGTGTAAGAAAGTAGTGTAGGTCTGATTCCCTAAGAAGTACAACTCATCAGCTCAACAAACCAAAGTTTGGGACTTGTAACTGTTTTTAAAAGTTCAAGAATAACTTTTGTTTGTATTTTATATTTGAATGTGTAGCAGAGCTTTATAGCCCAATCCAACTGTCAGTCTATAATACAACCATCAATGGGACCAAAAATGTCTTTGTGGAGGCAGAAAGATTACTTTAAGGAGAAGTGGGTTTCCAATCTAAGCTTTTGTGCATCCTTCCCATTATTTCAGTGTGTTTTCTGACCTGTGGACATGCAAAATCTCTCTTTCACTGTCTGGATTTCTAATTTCATCTGAACCCATAAATAAATGCAGAACAGATTAGCATGCCCCCTTTTTATTATGCAACAACCAAAATGTCATTTTTTTTCCTTTTTAGAAATGACATGTTTTTATTTCTGTGACCTTGAACTATAGCTAGCACATAATACATTAATACAATCTACTTTACATGGCTAGATAAGAGATTATTGTATTTCAGTGGCATCATTCAATAAAGACAGTTTATCAAATCTTCCAGCAAATATTTTAGAAAGATTCGTCTTTGCAAATAATTTCAGCTGGCACATCCTACACTATACAAGAACTGGAACCAGACACCCAAGTTATAAAATATCAGAGGTGTCTGCCAACACACAACCAGCGTAGAAAATTAAGTTCTTAGAATCCTTGTTTCTTTCAATTATGAAAGTAGTAGTATGCCTTTTGTGGATAGAAACTGTACAGCACCATAAGATTTTTTTTTTTAAGAAATGTAAGTATTACAGAAAAATCATGACTTACACCATTTTATTTGGCTCTCCTTCTGACCCTAAAGTGAGACTTCATAGTTTATATAATATAAAGCAACAAACTGATGCAGAGTTTTATCCAATAATAGTAATCTCTTCCTTACCTTTTAAATTGGTATAAAATCTCTCTCTCTCTCTCTCTCTATATATATATATTAGTGTGTGTCTAAGTCCATTTGTTCAAGAACTCCTCCTAAATGGGGGCCACCAAATTTAGCTTCCTCTTTTTCTAACTTAAAGCAAAGTCAGGGTTTGTTTGTGCCAGGAAAACTGGAGGTCCTGGGAAAAGGACAGTTTTCCATAACATGGAAAGGGAGGGGCTGCTGTTGCGAGGGATGTAATATGAGAGTGGCCATTGGGGGCAGCAAGCCCACAGAGGAGAGCTATCCTGCAGTGTCCATTGGGGGCCAGCCATACCACTAAGATAGTGACCAACATGGCTAGGCGTCTGCCAGCACACTGTAAGTAGCCCCTCTGCTCCTTTCTTCCTCCTTGGCCACAGTGCTGTAGGAGGAAGGAAAAAAATGCCCCGGCAGCCAGGACTGGGGAGCACTTGGGGGAGAGGGCGCACAGAGGAGAGAGAAAAAAAAATCCCCTGGTGGCCAAGGACAAGGGAGAGAGAAAGAATTCCCCTAGTGGCTGGGCAAGCTGGGTGGTGGACCCCTCCTCCACCCTTTGCCCCTCTTCACTCTGCCTTCTCATTTTCCCACTCCCCACCCCAGCCTCCTGTACCCCCCTCAAGGCCCTGCCCAGACTCCTGTATCCCCCACAACACCAGTCTCCTGCCCTGAAGAACCTGGGCAACAACAGGTAAGTCTGTTAGTATTTTATAAGTCAATATTTTATAAGTGTGATTTTTTTTGTTCGCTCTGAATGGAAAGTGAACAAGTCAAAAGATATTTTTAACAATATTTGTAACAATATAGAGAATAAGAGAAAAGGGTGAAGATGATAAAATTCCTCCAGAGGATGAGTTGCTCCCATTTTCTTTGGCATTATTTTGAAATGGAAGAAATATGCACATTTGATGTGTTTAATATTTTACAGCTAGAAGTGCATCATTCCAGGTTACACTCTCAATGAGAATCTGAACTGTGGGACTGTGCGCCATAGGGTAAGATATCCAAATTAACCTCATTTATCTAGTTTTCCATGGCATTACAAAGCACTTGCTGCAATTGACTCTGCTTTGACATTTTAACACTCACATTTTAGACAATCAGGAGAAAGGCAATTGTTATTAACACTGACATTACAGAGCATATGAATAACATTTATGGTCTTTATGCTTAGCAAAAAGGTGTACAAAGCCAAACACTTACAAATTAATCTAATATGTTCTGCTCCTTTAGAAAAATAATTATCTCGATTTTCTCTCAAAAAATACTAGATTTTAAACAGAAATACTTGATTTCAGTATCTTCAAATTCTTTAAGTGGACTCTAACCAAATTAAGTTAATATATACACTCAAAATTACTGAATTTTTAGAAGCTAATTCACAGCAAATCTTACTGCATCAGGATATTAGTTACAATCATAACTTGAATAGTCCTTAATTCACAGTACATTTTTATGAATGCAGCTGGTGAAGATATTTTTACAGGATATTTTCTCATTGCTGTATAACCAAATTTAACATGTGAAAAGGGAAAAAAGGACAACAGTAGTATTTTTAATGTAGTTTGATTGACTTGAAAAACATTTCAATTTATCTTGATTAAAAACCAAGAGGCATAGAATAATTACATGAATTGCTTTGTAGCCCTAATTATAAATTACAAGCTGGTTTTATAAGAATAGTATTTTCTTTTTCTCTGCTTAAATCACTCAATATCGTACCTGCTACTTATCTCTTGAAAGTAAGGTTTGTGATTCAATATGTGAACTATGTGTAGTTTTTAAAGTATTTAAGTAACTTTTTGAAGACAAGAAGAAATAGCTGGAGCAACAAACCTGAAAGAGGTCAAGAATTCACTTCCATGATCATAGATATTGCTTCATATTGGTTTGTATTTCTTTCCATTTCTGCAGTTTTTCTAGAAAAAAATTACTTCTTCCATTTAAGACATAGTTCAAAATAAAATTTTAATTTACCAGTGCACTATAGAACATTTTCTGATAATGTATCTCTTGGATTCTATTCGCATTTTATAATTTTTGCTTTTCTTGTGTTATCTGTTGCTCACAATTGTGTTCTGGCTTTGATAAGCTTTTCTGTAAAGCTCTGGGAGATTAATTGACAAGGGCTGATTGAAAAGGCATATTGCACCTTGAGGCTGAGTGCTTTCTGAGTGTTATTGCACAACTGCTATACAGACATAATAATAAAAAAAAATCGCATGTATACCAGGAACATTCTCCTCCATATGCAAGATGTGTCAAGACATGTCACACCAGTAAAGCCGGAGGTGGGAGAAGGGGGAAAATTCCTGTTCTCGTTATGTGGGCTAAAATCCTCTCTTTGCGTGATCAGAACAAAAAGAACAAGCACGACACATAATCCCTGAATACCCAGGCTTTAAATATGCAAGAGCCTTATGCACGCAAAGGCAAGTTAGGTAACCACATAGATTACCCAAATCGGAGGTGTGGACACACCAGCCAACAAGACACCCCCACATGCCTAATCACAACTTTTAAGCTACTTCTTTATGAATACAGATGTAACAAATCCAAGGAAACATTTCTCAATTCTGTGGGTGAAAAGGATAAACAAGAATAACTACCAGTACACCTTAAAAATCAAGGATGTGACAAAAGCACTTTTTTCCAGTGTATGATTACTAACAAGTAGCTACTACTGCTCGCTGATGTATCACATTTATCCCTATGATCTTCCAAATACCTTTTCTATTAAAACAATGTTTTCCATTCTCCTTTTACACTGAATTTAAAAACAGTCACATGACAATCATTTATTGCATGCATTTTATCTAGTAAAACCAGAACAAGTCTGAATAACCATAATTATTTTATAGGCACACTCCTCAGAGCTGTAGCTGCACTTAGCAACATGCTGCATGATGGAGGTGTCATGAATTATAGGACTCAAGGACTGAATGCATGGTCACCAGTGAACAATCACACGCGGCTATTTGGATTAATTTATAGAGCACTCTTGAGTGAATATGCGCTGCCACAAAATGGCGCTATTCTCACACAAACAATGGCAATTTGTCACAAACTCTCGTAAAAGGGCCCATTTTGACACAAGAACTGCATGGCTTCTGCAAGCAAGGGAAAGGAAAGTATCTCTCACATCTCCTGAGCCTTACACTGCTACTACTCTCTTTCTGGAGAGCCTCTTAAGGGAAGAAGGGAGAAATGGCACTGCCTGCCCCTCAAATCCATCTTGTTTAGCTCATGCAACTAATCCTCTTTGCTTTCAATCTTCTTCGTCGATAACGTGACACGACTCCATGTTTGTAAAATTAAACTGACTGTTTACGAAAAGTAACTATTTATAGATGTCAACTGCAGCTAGCATTCTGGCCACGTACACACCTGCTGACTTCCTGGGGACTCCTCCAGACTTTCCTCTTGCAACTTATGTTCTGACCTCCAGCTTCCATGTAGGTCGCTACACAGCCTACCCTCTCTTTTCCAAGTGCATCCACAAATGTGTATGCCAGTACTGCCAACTCTTAGGGTTTTCTCACAAATGGTTGTTTTCTTAAAATCTTATTCCTTGAGTCTGGTTAATCTCAGCTTTAATTTTCATGAAAAAAATTGTTCGACCACCATGTTATTCAGAATATAAGAATGGCCATACTGGGTCAGACCAAAGGTCCATCTAGCCCAGTATCCTGTCTGCCAACAGTGGCCAATATCAGATGCCCCAGAGGAAGTGAACACAACAGGAAGTCATCACGTGATCCCTCTCCTGTCATCCATTTCCAGACAAACAGAGGCTAGGGACCTGGAGGTTTTTCACCTTCCTCTGTAGCATTGGGCACGGATCACTTGCTGGAGGATTCTCTGCATCTTAGGGTCCTTAAACATTTGAGGACTTCAATATCTGAGATATAGGTGAGAGGATTATTCTAGGAGAGGGTGGGTGAGATTTTGTGACCTGCATTGTGCAAGGGGTCAGACTAGATGATCATAATGGCCCCTTCTGACCTTAAAGTCTATGAGTTTATGAGTCTATGAGACAGCATTCCTACCCATCCTGGCTAATAGCCATTGATGGATCTAGCCTCCATGAATCAATCTAGCTTTTTTTTTTTAACCCTGTTAAAATCCTAGTCTTCATGACATCCTCTGGCAAGGAGTTCCAAAGGTTGACCATGCACTGAGTGACAAAAAACTTCCTTTTCTTTGTTTTAAACAAATTTTGCCACTTCACTGTCTACCATTGCTGGGTTGCAGAAAGGGGACTGGGAGCCATCACGTGGCTCAGCAGGGCTGTGGAGAGGGGAACCCAGGAAGCCCAGGGGCACAGGGCAGGTGTGGGGTGGAGGCTGGTGGCAGGGGGCCAGAAATTACGTCCTCTGGCCTGGCAAAATCCCTCATCTGGGACCAATCAAATACTGTGGATGCTGGACCAGAAAGGTCCAACCTGTAATATAAATCCACAGATAACACCACCTCCCCGAAGCACAGAACAGAATTTGGCACCATCTGTACCTGACTGGCTCTGCTGAAGTGTGCACAGGCTTCTCTTGTTTAGTGGGTTATAAATGCATCTAAAAAGGCAATCCTGTTACAAATCTGAAATGTATGCCTGTTTTGACTCTTCTGCAACTACCATAAAAAGAATATTTCTTTAAGAGCCATATTTTGCTTATTTACAGAGGTGTAAGTCTGGAGTAATTCACTTGCATTAATTTAATAAGGAAAAAGAGAGAAAATACCACATAATTTTCAAGTGTATTTCAGCAAACACCAACTTATTCCACAATGAAGCTAAACTAGAATTGTCATCAGTGGGGGACCACTATTAATTTGTGGTATGTAATAGTATTGTGTAGTTAACATTACTTTTTTTAAAAATTTCCTTGACTACACAAATGCTGATTTCAGTTTTCCAACATCATGTGTGTTTATAGGAACTTGGTTCAAAGCAGGACCAAATAAAAAAATTGGACTACTGTAAAACAAGTTTCAAACCATTGTACTGACCTTAGTATGCTTTAATAGAATTAATCATGCTAAATTATTTTGGTGTTCATGCGGCTATAATGCAATTAAAGAAAATATCTTTGGGAATTTGATTATTTTCATTAGTCCATTATCTGAACTTAAAACGGTAGGTTTCTACTAATGAAACAATAGCATAAGAACTGTTCTTGTAGACTGAAAGGATTGCAGAGTAAGACATCATGAGACATGAGGAATAATTAATTTAACTAAAAGAGTAGATATTGCCCCATAAAAGAATGCTATGTGGTAAAAACAAATTCATCAAACTGGCATTTTCTGTTTTCCAAATTTTAATACCAAAAATGAAAGTGACAATTTTGACCATATTTGCCTTGAAACACAATTGTATTTATTCCCAAAATATTGATAATGCAAAATTGTATGTCTCCAAATGTAAGAGATGGAAAAATTGAGATTTATTTAAGCTGCAAAATACCAAAATCCATAAGCACTAGAAACATACAAGAAACTTATTCCCTCTCCCTAACAAAGCCTAACAATTTAATATTCCATTATATATTACCTAGTTTGGGCTAGTATAAAATAATACATCTATTTAAAAAAAAACCATGGCATTTAACTACAATATTGTTAACTTAAACTTCCCTGTACTTTTAAGCTACTGCATGCTTGTTATTATGGACTTCATATGGCAAGCTAGTCTATGTGGGTGCAGGGGGTTGCATATGCAGAGCAACTTTCAGAATTGGGAGTCCAAGATTTTAAATCTAATTAATTGTTAGGGCACTTAGTTTTTGGAGTTCTTAATTTCATTGTTGAAACTAAAATAATTATCATATGCATATTTTAGCATATTGAGCATACAGTAATATATAAAACAGTTATTAATGTTCATAACAATTGTTGGATACACTCCTTCAAGCATTCTTTATGTACAATTTCCATTAAGTCAAATGGTTTGAGCATGCATCACTTGCAGGATTGAGTTATTTGTTAAATAATATAAAAGCATAACCATTAGGTTAACTTGTTACTTTTGCTGATTTAATTAGTTCTCGTACAACAACATATTTCTAAAATCTGGCTCAACTCCATAACATCTTTTATTTTTAAAAAATCCCTCACAGATTCCAAGTGTGAAGACAGGGTAAACAGAAAATAGAAGATACATTCTGTACTTAATTTGTGTAGCTCACAAGATACAATGAAAAAAAAATGCCCATGTTTTGGTGACTTTTTAAAAAAACTATTGCTTTTATTATGAAAGCCTGGACATATCTTTTGTTTTAAAAGTAAATTGATAGAGCTGTCATAGTAAATGTACACAGTGAAAATTTGGGATTAAAAAATACACAAGAATATTTTGGTTACAGCAACATTTGTTAATACTGTAATAATATTAAAATATACTCCTACTTTTCCACTATAATCCCTAATTGTAAGTGATTTATAACTTGTTTAAATCAACCCATTTTTGGAAGCAATTCAGCCAGTGAGTAAAATCAATTATGTTGTTTTTAACTTGGAAAAATCAAGGACAGAAATGTAATATTTTCAGATGCCCTTTAGCTAGAAGACAATATAATCTGAAAGATTTTAAGTAAGGACTTGGTGCAATTAAATAAAAAAAAATGTCTAGCATTCATGTCTTGAGCCTTGATATTGCAGAAGCCAGACTCCCTTCCTTACCACACAAATATATCTCACTAAGCAAAAAAAATTCCAAATGGAATTCAACTGCCCAGAAATAAATTAAAGATACTTTTTTCTTGGCTTATAGTTTTTGTGTTTTTTTTTAAAAAAAAAACTAGCAAAATAATGTCATGTTAAGGTGAAACCATAAACCGAGCCAGATCCCCAAACCTCAGAGATCCTGGTTCATCTCTGAGTGGCCCTTTTTCACTTCACTTGGTGTTTCTCCAACGTTTATACTGATAGGCTACATCTATACTGCAGGCTTCTTTCAGAAGAAGCTTTTTTCAGAAGAGATCTTCCAAAAAAACTGCTTCTGAAATAGAGTGTCCACACTGCAAAAGTGCATCGAAAAAGCAATCAGCTGAATGGACACTTTCTCACATGTAAGCTGTGATTGCTATGGACGGAATGGCCACCAGGGCACCTGTGCTTTTTCCTCTTTCCTCTTCTTCTGAAAAAAAAAAATCCCTCTTCCCCATCCATACACGCCTTTTTGTGAAAGAGCTCTTTTGCAAAAAGGCTTCTTCCTCGTAGAATGAGGATTACCAATGCTGGAAAAACCCCTCTGTCCTTTCCATTTTCTTGCAGAAGAATGCGATTGCAGTGTGGACGTTCCTCAAGTTTTGTTGGAAAAATGGCTGTTTTTCAAAAAACACACCCACAACCCACACACCACGCTGTAGCGTAGACACACCCTTATAGAAGAGATGTTCTGCCCCATGGCACAACCTTGAAAATGGAATTTCCTTACTCCTGATTGTTGAAAGTCTTACCCTCTTCGTCTGCCTGTTGTTGTACCCTTAACTTGCCCCACAGATGCAATACAAAGCCAAACTGCAATCACTGGGAAATCACTAGGAATAGGCAGATATGCACGATCAGGCCTCAAGTGATCAGAGATTACTGCAACACTCAAAACTGAATCTGCAAAATTAGTTGTGGTGAAGACATTTAAAAATAAATGCCTCAAATCTGGCTCTCAAACTCATTTAAGAAGTATAAAATAAGAGGCCTATTTTCTTAAGGGCTGAGCATTGAACATTTCTCACTTGCTGAGCACTCATGAAAATCAGGCCACTTATTTAAAGCTCCTAAACCCATATTCTGGAACTATTATAGATGCTTAATTTTGAAAACCTTAACAGTAAAAGGTGGGTATTGTTTTACATTAATTTATTATTGCTATCACATGAAAATTAATGTGACTTGTTAATAGCTTTCACATGGTATTCTGCTGCAAAATTGCACCAAATCACAATGATTTTGCAAAGCTCTTAAAATATTCCAACTGTGACTAATTTATATAATTTAGGATTAGATAGTTACTGGATAAAATCAACAGAATAGTAAACCTTTAGACTGTAAACTTTCCAAGGCCGGAATTATGATTTCATATGTTTATTCACTGCCTGCCATACAGGGGCCCATTCCTGATCACAGCCTGTGGACATTATGGCAACCAACTATTAAATCCTGGCCTTTGTAAACAGTGTCTTTGTTGATAACAGCAACTATAAGCACCTCTTGCTAGGGAAATAAATATGTTTAAAGAGAGAGGATTGTTTGCAAGTCATGTTTACTTTTTAATACACTGAACAGTGCCACAACTTTTAATGTTTTGACAGTACCTCATTTACATCTTCTGTTGTTACAAATATAAATGTCAACAGCAAATACAATTTTGACATTTCCACAGGATCTCTTGCGGTCGAGTACTCTGCATATTTTTAGTTTTTTTTTGTTAAATCAGCTCTCCAGCCTCTTGAGCAGAAACACACCCACCACTTCTGTAACATGCTTGAAACTTCAATAAGGCAAAATTCAGACTGTCACACTACTGAGCAGCCAAAATACAACATACAGGTACTTCCCACAAATATCACAGGTTAGCCCTTCCTAAAAGAGATACCTGTATCACAAATGAAAATATTTTTAAATGAAATGAGGCTTCCTTTTCCAGCTCTTTCCATAACAGACTTTGGGATTTTCAGCCACCAGTCTATTTTGTATTTAAAGAACTAATGTAACAACATCAAAATCCAGTATTAAAACCTGGAGAATACCCCTCGCCCCTCAGGACTCTCCAATTCCCCCACACATTTCCAATTATTTAAAATGGAAAAGCCCAAATGCCCAAAGTTCAATAAGGCATTCAGAAATCCTCATTTCTAGATTCATCTGTGGTTTGTTATTTCCCTCCTCTTTAGTTCATCTCCTTGCTGTTGCTTTGGGAGGAGGCGGCAAACAGGGATTGGGGAGGTGGAAAGATTGAGCGGAGGTAAATCTTACAAGATTGCTAGACTTCCTTAAACTGCTCAGTGCAGCATGGCTAATCTGACCATGCAATATTCTGAACAAGCGTTCATACAACAAATCTTCCCTTTTTGTCAACACAAAGCACCCCTCCACACACACATACACACACACGCCATTAAAAACACTTTAATTCTATACTGTGCTTGCCCTCCTCCCCCATTCTGAAATCCTAAGAGCAATGTTATATGCCCTAAACTAAACCGTATTTGCACACAGGAAGAACTTGAATCAGAAGCATTATCCTTGTGAAACTGATGGGACTGCTCAAGTGTTGCTCAGATGCCTATGTGTTTCCAGGATCAGGACCGAAGAGAATAGACAAAGGGCACACAATATTTAGTCTCTGTTTTTAACATACGTACATCTATTGACAGATTAGTGTTGCATCATGCCCCCCTCCCACTAAGCAACCTTTTCCCCACCTTACAGCAGATACTCCTTAGCTAATTTTGATCCTTATGTGTCAAGTGTCCTGATCCTGCCAGAAGATGAAAATACAAGGTACCTCATCCATTTGGGGCAATTAGACCCTTGACAAATCTGGTGACAAAGTGGCATGCAGTCCTTCCATCCTATACTTATAATTCCAGTGAATTTAACCCTGCTGTATCACATGCTGGCTGGCAAAGGAGGTGTTTTAACATCACACAAAGTGAGTAGCTCATGTTCTGTCAGGATTTTTTTCCTCCAGTGTCTCAATGATGTTTATAAAGGAGGGGTGGCTCTACATAGGGAAAAAGGGGGGGAAATGCCTCTTCATTTCTATCCAGGGATTGTACTTAATACGCATTTGTTCAGATGGTTCTGTTTGCAAAAAAATATTTTTGATATAAAGGACATTGAATAATTTATGCAATATTTAATAATGCAGTAAACCAGGGAGAGTTCAGCAAGACAGGACTGGCACTCTAAATTATTTGCCTTCCTTGCTTTTCCAAAAAACCCACACACTTAAGGACCATTATCATACACAAAGTAACAAAAAAAAAAAAAGAGAAATACTAGCTAATTTGGAAATGAAAATACAAATGGCTTGTTCTAGTTGGTAGGATGAAACAACAGCCTTCCTAGTCATACATTTTTAATAGTAAAATAAAGGCTCAAAGAACAAAATAAAAAATAATGGAACAGGATTTATATCTACATTGAGATCTAGAGCTTTCCATCTGAGCCTAGCAGACATACCAACTACATAGCAGCAAGCAAGAATGTTAGCATGATAAATGACTAATAGTTCTTTAGTGTACTATACAGAATGATGTGACATCAAATGCATTTTAAAATACCAATAATTTTATCAGGCCACATACAAAGCTTTCCCAATATTTTATATGTCTCATGACTTGTCTTTATTTAAAGTGTGTTAATGTGCAGATGCAATATATCATTTCATGGGGTTTGCTGCTTGGTTGGTTTTCGTTAATGCTTTTAAAAGACAACATTTCAATGTAGTTTTCTTCCTTGACATTCTTGTTTCTAAGCTTTGGAGCTTTCTTTCCTTAGCATCTGCCTTAAATAAAACCAATATGTGTCCCGCTTTCGAAAATGTTGTTTTTGGAGGAGGAAGGGGTGGAGAAGAGGACCTTGTAAACATAAGTTATGGTTAAATGTTTAAATCAATGGGAAACACATTGAGCATTTACAATATTTCTCCCAGGCAAATATTTTCAAAATTAGCTTTTCATATTTGGTATCCCCTTCACAGAAGTCTAACACTGAGCACCCTTATGAAAAATCAGCCTTCCAAGATACCTGGAATTGAAAACCCAAAAACCTCTCATCAATGGTTGCAAAAAATCTTCATCTTTCATGCTAAAAAAAGATGTAATTTAGCATAAATCTATATTCTACATAATTTGGTATTTCCTTGTATAGTTCTTCTCTATCAACTGTAATTTGTTTTTCTAACTGAAAAATAGATTTACCATCTTATGAATTGGTTAACTGAAATGAAAACAAATTCAGCATCTCTTCGCTTAGTAAATGTGCTTAGAGCTAATTTACCATTTTCGTACCGCAAACTATCGAAACCCATAAAGGCAAACAGTTATAAAATCGATAAATTCTATTCTCTTGTGTTACATAAAGATGATTTATCACAGACTACCACATTTGTGCCCAACATTTTTCTTTTCATATAGGGACCTTAAGAAGTTCTAGAAATAAAATGCTGCGTGGAGGATATCTGGAGTTTTTCCAGGTATGCTCTCACCAAGGTGAAGCTTGAAAAGGCAGGGGTTTGATGATAGTTAGCTCACTAATGCAAGATGTTTCTGATCATCCACTTTCACAAGACACATCTCCCTTTGTATTCAACAATTAAAGATTGCTATAAAAATGTATGAAATTCATTACAGTTCTAAATTATGATCTATACACAGATACCATTTCAAATCAGAGTTTCTGTCATTTGCTACGTAGTACATTAAGACATTTGGGGCTCACCCACTTTCCCCTAGATTTACTGGATTTAATCATTTTGAAGGGATTTCATTGTTTCAGCAGCATGAAGTTCTCCTATGCCACACAGAGACTCAGAATCTTGGTAGAGATTCTCTCATTAAGGAACTCAGAATGTGTCACTGCTGTTACAGTTCCTGTATAAGCTGGATATTGTTTCTGCTTCTATCAACTTTGATTAGAACAATGGTTAATTTTAGTGTTTAGTAGTGTATAGTTCACCAGCAAATGTAAACAATTGATAATGCACATAACCGTTAATTAATAAGCTCAGAATTGTACTAGAGTGTTCACATCTTTAAAACAGCCACAAAGAAAATAGGTTTTTTTGGACTATTAAATGAGTCATTTAAAATTCTACATGCCTGTCTAGTTCTAAGCTGTTAAATTCTCCATTAAGCCTAAAACAGAAGAAATTGTATACTAAAAGTGTAATCATTGCTAAACAAATTGAATATGTGCAACTGTTTAAAGAAGAGTTTTATTGTTAAAATGCCTTATCCTTCATGCTGACACCACAGCTTTTTAAAACAGAGGCACTCCATCGTTTGGCTAAATTTCACATTTGCCCATTTATCGTTACACTCACTGTTAATCATTATTTACAATATAGGGAGGAGGGAAAATTTCAGGTTTAAGACTGTTCATATTGTGCGAAGACAGGCACACGTATTGCCTTCTTGTATCCAGGCTCCCAGCAGCCAGCCTGAATAGCAAGTCAAAGCCTGCAAAAGACCTCTTCCATTCTCAGCAGAAGCGTGGGGGAGGAGGGAGAAGTGGAGCGGGTAGCATTGAGGCATAGCTAATCTGAGAGGACAGTTCATGCTTATTATAGACCCATTGCTGATAATAAAATCTGAATCCAACCGCCGAATGAAATCCACTTGAGACTCTTGGCTTCTTTAAAAATTAAAGTTATGGAAGCACTTGACACGGAGGTGGATCAAATATCACTAGTTTGCGTGCAAATACTTACTTAAGCAATCCAGTGTGCCTAAATCTGTGCAGAAATTTCAGGTGGGCATCTGTACAAAGGCAGCTAATTATAATGTTCCATTACCCCTTCCTAACTGTCACAATTGGCCCTGAGTGGTCATGGTTGATTTATTTCAATTAGTTTTCACAGGCTTAAAGTTATGACAAATTTATGTTTTGGCTGCAGGAAATCGGTACCAATCACGAAACCACCAAAACATCAAAACAGAAGGGAGTGAGCTCCTGTTAACATGCCGACTGCTCAAATCCCATGACAGAGTGCAGCTTATTTCAACTCAGTGACTGCATGAAGGCACAGCATTGCCTACAGGCCGCTTACAACTCTTCAACTGACCCTTGATGATCAAGAGTTTTTTGATGATAGCTGGCCAGTGTTATAATGGATATTTCCCGTGCTTTTGAGTAGGCTACTTAATAATCCATCTCCTCTAGATGGCAGCAGAAAAAAAGAGTTTTAATTCAGAACTTTTTTTTTATGTGAAGTATGCCTTTTGAGACGGACCACATTTCTCTTTTGTTTTTTACCTTCCTCCACACAGGAAAGATATAGGAAAGTAGGTTCACAACACAACAGTCCATCACATGTTTTATATGGCTAGTGTGACTGTTGGGTCACAGGTATCCCCTGCAGACTGTCACCCAATGGGCTGATCAGATCCCTGAGCCTGCCTACTGCACTCTGAGGTACCCCACCTCCTTGTCCTTATGAGCCAGAAGCTCTGGTCTCCCCCACAAAGACCCAGAGTTGTGGTAACAACCGCTCCCCTCCCCCCCACCCCCACACACCCCCACTCCCGGAAGAGTAACACAAACACTGAGAATAGCTCAACTCTGGGAGGGCTCAGTTACAGGGACTTGACAGCACCCAGGTGCATAGCCCCAGTGTGACCAAAAACCCCAAATAAATAAGTTTTACTCTGTATAAAAGTTGTACATAGAGAAAGCTCATAAAGTTGGCTCCCTTTTGAAGTCAAAGATATGCACAGCTGTTGTTCTGCACTTCCTAAAGTAACAATTATTTACCCTGGATTTGATAATACACAAAAGTGATTTTATTATGTACTGTATAGAAAGTCGGATTTAAGTAGTTGCGAGTGATAATAGACAGATCAAAAGAAGATATGCAATTGCAGCTACAACAATTGCTTAGCTGAAGTTAACCTACCTTACATCAATTTTCTGGGACAGCCCCATAGTGGGAGGTTGATGGGAGAAACTCTCCCCTCGACTTCCCCACTCCTCACCACTTAGTACCACCATGGTCAATAAGGGTGTCCTCAGAGTTGGATTTAGTGGATCTTTACTAGACCCACTACATCGAACTCCAGAGGGTTAAATTGCCAAAGCATCAATCTTCTTGTAAAATGTAGACAAGGCTGCTAAAATCAAATACATCAGCTAAGCCTAATACTTTAACAGAGATTGTTACAAATAATAATTTCTCACTCTAGTCCTTATTTCAGGTACAGTTCCTCTCAGGCCAGAGATGATCTTTTTCTGACCTGCAGCTAGCAGCTTCTACTCCCACATCTTGTTAGAATTCTTTTGTCCCCAGGTCTTTTCATGTGTCTTCTGATAGTGAGAAGAAGTCTGTAAAACTGGTTGAAGACCATCACTATTTGGATCTCACTTCTTAAACAGAATATCCCCAGGCCAGGAATTCTTTGTTCTATTCCCCCCACCCATGTGGAAAAATACAAAATTCAAGATTGATTCCAGCACCAAGTGACCTTGTCACATGTCTTGACAGGACTAATCATAATATAGACTTACATGAAAAAAAAAAAACCCAGAGGACTATTCACAGATCCTTGTCTTGAGATCTGGGCCATTATGTTTCTTTAAAACCACTAATGGCTTTCACTAGCACACCAAGATTAATAAACAGGTTTACACATATTTCTAACTTCATATGTAAGAATGATACTTGCACCCAAGCAAATCAAATATATTCAGAGGACTATAAGGTGTTGAATGATAAGTCACATGTCCTATTTTGCATAAAGCATATAGAGTTATTCATATTCAAAAAGCCATTTCAATAAAAAATTGTACATTGAAGGGTACATTTTAAAAGGCAGAATATGGCTTTAACCAAAAGTTCTCAATGAAACCAGTTTTAAGAGAACCGCATAATTACACCCTAGCTATGAACCAAATTCAGATCTGGCTCATGCATAATTAACTGGTAAGTCAATAAAAAGTCATATGCTTTATACCAAACTTTGTTCCATTGATTTTTTTAATTGTTAATTAGCAAATACTTAACATGGATTTTAAAAAAAACATTAAATTTTGTCATCCAGTGAGCTAAACTGATTGGACAAAGAGTCCTGTGGTGTCTTAAACACTGACAGATTTATTTGGGCATAAACTTTTGTGGGTCAGAACCACTTCATCAGATGTCCATTTATGAGCTTTCAACATCAAGTATTTCAATCCTTCATCTGGGTTTGGCCACACAATCATACTATTATGACAATTTATACTCCATTGCGGGCAAATAAAATGCTTGCAAGCTTTATAAAGTTGCCATTAGCCTTTGAAACATCTAGCAAAGAAAGAATGTAAGAATGTCTCTTATTTCTAAGATCTCTTCATTTGCAAATCCAGGTCTTCAGAAATAACAGCCTTCATGTTCATATGAAGACTTCAGCTATCTTACAGTCATTCTAAGCTACTGACTACCAGAACAATCATTATACTTCTGATTCCTCTCAACACCTCCCCAAACTCTTTACAGACCGGCCCTCTTCTATTTCATATAGGGTTTCAAGGTCATATCCCACTGCATTGCACACAGCTCAGTTCGGCTCCTAAACAGAACTACTTCATGTTTGGAGAGTCTTATTAGGCTGGATTCATTCAGTTGTTCCTACTGATCTAATATATGCCATCTGGCAATGATCTTCAAGGGACCATATAACAGAAGAGCATAACCAAAATACAACAGGCCTTGGCCACACCCCACTTTTCTCACCATCTGTGACCAGATATACAGCACTTGAGGGCCCCTGCAACAGAAAGGGAATTTTCAGATAGCCAGATGCAGCTTTTTTCCATCAGTTTGGTGATGTAAGAAAACTGGACCAAGTTTTTTTTTAATATATATATTTCACCCATTGTTTAGAAGGACACTTGTCCAACACATGCAAGAAGGAAAAAAGTGTTTACCATGCAACAAAAATAGTTTGAGATGTGTTGACCACGTACATTCCACTGTTAGTGCACATGCACCACAAAATTGGATCATTTTGGACACTAGCGCCTACTGGAGCTGCACCTGTGCTCAGTGCCCTTCTGCTTCAAAGGTGAAGCAACCCCACCCATTATGAGTTCACTAATCAACACAGAACTCATGTATTACAGGACTCCACAGTAGCAAGGAAGGAGGGTGGGTGGTGAAACACGTTGAGGATCACAGTTTCTGTTAGTAAGGTTGAGTGCTTGTCTTTCCTGGGTTTTATGTATGTATATAAATAATGAAAGACAAGCACTCGACATTACTAGCTATATTATATATTACAATATATTATACTGACTTTATTATGTACTAGAGGTTTTCTTTGTTATAATGAAACCGTCACTTTCAGATTTCAGCAGGCAGCCAGCAACTGATACCTCAACATGAGACCTCTCAATCTCAGCCATCAACTGCCAGCCGCCCATCAACTGCCAAGCAGAACAGCTGATCCAGCTACATTCCCCCATAAAATGACATGAAGGTTTTTTAAAGACATCTATATTTTAACATCTTCATATATTATCCCCGATTTGAAGTTCCATTGCCATGGAAACAGGGACCCGCAGCTAAGCCGCAAACTCCTGTTAATTTCATCTCTCAGGTCAGATGCTCTTTTGGGAGCATGAAATGGGATGATAGTCTGCCAGCAAAACAGAATGAATGCAAGTTAAGACTTGTCCCCACTTGAAAGTTAATACTAATTAAGGTCAGATATGAATTTGAAGCATAGAAACTATTTCTGAATAACGCCCTTATTCTGGAATATGAATGCTTTAAAAAGTGGGTTAAGCTAAAGAGGTGCAAAACACTTTTGTTCTGGAATAAGTGCATCTACTGATGGAGTTAATCAGAAACAACTTGATGAGTAGACAAGCCATAACAGTCTGCACTGTAAAGGAAACTACTATACCTACCATCTAAGCATTTGCAATCTAAGTCTAGCTATACATTAAAGAGACAGATCAACCCCGCTGTGTTACTTAGGGATGTGAAAAATCAACGCTTGAGCAACATAGTTAGGCCATCCTAACCCCCAGGGTAAACGGGTAACTAGAATTCTTCTGTAGACCTAACCGTGACCTGTTAGGAAAGTAGATTCCAAACAGCAATGGGTGAACCCCTTCTGTTGCTGCAATGTGTGTCTACACTGAACAGCGGAAGCATTTGCAGTTAAGACACCACCCCTCAGAGGTCAATGCATCAGCACTTTATGGCAGAGTACATTGTCTGTTAATGAAAGTTATTCATTAATCATCCTAAAACAACCTGTGAACCCAAGACATGAAACCAATAAGAGTTTGAGTTTAACAGGACTCATAGTAGCAGGCACTATGCTCAAAGCAAATACATGTTGAACCTCTCTAGTTCAGCAACATCCGAGGTCCAGCATGATTGCATTTAGTCGAATATCCACTTACCATGGGTGTGGCCAAGATTGGTCCAATCAAGTTTATTTACAGCCACCTATCCCGGCTTTGTGCTGTTATTTAGCTCTAATTTATCCCTAAAGTCTTCTAAGAACCCAGTAAGCAGTGGAAGCGTTGGTAATGCTGCTACACAATATTGACCTCTCATGGTTCAACAAATTCCCTAGTTCAGCACTGGTCAAGTCCCGATGGTGCTGGACTAGAGAGGTTCAACCTTTAGTTGCCAGGTAAGATTTTAACACAAAACCGAATTCAAGAAAGCAGTTAAGCACATGCTTAATTTTGAGCATGTACATAAGTAGTTTTTAGATCAAAGGGACTTACACATGTGCTTAAGTGTCATTCTGAATAGGAATTAATCTAAGCATTACAGATAAGTGCTTTCTTGCCTCTAGCCTTAATGAATAATTATTGTAAAAACTCTGCAGGACAGATGAAATTAAGCTATCAGTAGTTAAAAATGAAAGATAAAAGAAAAGTTGAATGACATAGCAACACAGAAATCTTTTTCTCTCCAAAACTTGTTGCTTTCTTATTGGGTCACTGGTCACATGCATCATGACAACAGATATTTCAGGTGGTAAAGCATTACAATACTTTTGAATTATATCAATCATCCAATGTATGTGTTACAATCTGCACAGTAAAAGGAAGACCCTTGTACTTAGAGTAAAAAGACTTAGTAACACTGAAGTCTTGACATGTTTTTAAATGTAAATTAGAGCCTCAGGCAGTATTATATTCAGGGCTGAGGAAAGAGGAGGTAGTTAAATGTGTGTCCCAACCCTTGGCTATAGAAGTGGATACAGGAGAATGCAGAGGACATACAGGCAGGCTTATTCCCTTTCCCCAAATGAAAGTGCTCAGAAACTGCTACCAAAATGTCTCATTAACCAAGAACAAGTTTTCAATGTAAACAAACAGGTATATTACAAAGCCTTCAAAAACTAGAACAAATTTGTGCTGCCTTTATAAATCATACCCTCTGTAGTAACATGGTCATGAAAGGATTAACTACCCACAGCATTATGGGACAGAACCATGATGCACACTTCGCTTACACACACTCTTATGACCCAGTTCCATCAAACAGCAAGTTCCTAACCTGCAATCTTAATAGATTTATTTCTGTTGCACTCACTGGGGTCCTTTAAAAAAAACAAAAAACAAAAAAAACACTAAAGACCCAGCCACTCTCTCAAGACAGCATACTTGGGGGTGGAGGGAGAGCACACTTCAACATCCTATAATGTTCAGGCTCCCTCGCAGGATCAAAAATGAAAGACACCGACAAGAGGAAATACAGAATTTTAAAAAGTGGAGAATTTTATTGAAGTCAGAACTTGAAAACTGGAAAGTACGTAGTGCCCATCTTAGAAGCAAAATGTCAATTTTACATTAAAATACAGTTCATAGAAGGAAATTATAGGACTGTCTATCAAAGTGGAATTTAAAATATTAACATCAGCCAGACAGCAGATTCTGGACTTTAACTAAAAGATTTAATTATGTAATTTTGGGACCTAGAGAGCTAGCTTTTGTTTTCTTTGAGGGCTTGAAAGGGTAGTTTGTGGACTTTGATCTTCTAACAGAGCTTTTAACAGTTCTGCTTATAAAGGTTTTTTGTATGAATGAATAATTTATCTTATAAAAATACATTAATTGCGTTTAGGAAATTATATAACTGTATTACATAAGCTGGGTGTATCTGAACTGTAGCACTGATACTGTAACTTCATAGAAAATCAGAAGAGGCACTCTGCATTACAAGAAACAGAAACCACTATACAGTACGAAGGATCTTTAGCATATGGAACGTTCTAATTGTAACTCTCTTGGAGTAATGCAATTCAGGGGAATGCCCTCAAAAATTTAGTTGGAATAATTAAATAAATCTGAAATATGGCTTTTCCATTTTCTTTGAACTAAGTGAGTTAACACACTCTCTTTTGTACTTTTTCAACCAGTATTAATTTTCAGGACTGTGAGCAGGGGTAGGCCTGGAGGGCGAACTTGAAAAAGATTAGTCAAATTCAAGCCTTATAAACAGAAGAGTTTTATCTGTCAGTTTGAAAGAGAACTTTAAAGACACTGTGATATGAAGCGGAATTATCACCACTATTAATTGCATAGGCATATTAAAAAGACCCTGGAAAGTGACCTCCTCTAATACAGAGAATGCATGTAGAAAAATATGTCTTAATCTTCTTTTCTGCGGTTAGATAAATGTCAAGTATATCTATCACCTCAATTAACCATAGGAAAAAAGCTGTCAAAATCTAATTCTTTTTTTGACAAGGCGTTTATTCTGAAACCAGCAGAGGGAGAAACAGGCAGTTGTATTAGAAAGAGATGAGTGTCAAAGGGTTCTGAGACACATGGTGAGTTTTCCATGTGCAAAATGCTGATTAGAACCATGGTAAATCAGTGCTAGTGTGTTCTGGGTTTGTTGCCTGAGCTACAGTAAAATGAGGGGCTTTGTGGCATGGTTTACTGTAGCACTGAGGTTACGGTAACAAAAGAATGCTTTTCAGCTCCAGGACCATGCAAAATATGAAAGAACTGATGAAATGAAAGAACTTTAACTTCAGGAACATTACAGAGTGTATTACAGAATACTGTAAGATATTTATTGTAGGAGTATGGTGATACTTTGATTTGTTGTCTTTAAACAGACTCAAATCCTTTTTTTGTTCCTTCTCGTGCTCTATCAACTTGAACTAGCCAGAGCTTTTCAATGAATTCATTCTTCAGAGTTTAATTCATAAAAAGTTGTTCTCCCCTAGTCTTCTGATTTGTAGGAAGAACAATAAAAAGGTGTGGTACTATCTTCACTTTGCTTCTGTTCCATTTTTCATACATAAGATTTTTAACCACAAAAGCACTCAAATACTGGCAAAAAAATGTGCATCAGAACTAGGCCTATCAGAACTATGTTAAAAAAAACCCTTGTATGTTGCTACCCACAATTAGAAATAGTGTAACAGAACCATTTTTTTCATTCTAGATACTTGAAAAATATGCATCAGGATTGTCACCTAAATTATGAGATGTGAAATAAATCTGAGGTTCCTTATTTGCCTTCTGGTTTCTAAGACTTCAGGGTACACACGTGGGTCACATTTGCAAGCTTTTCTCCACAATCAAATATGGAAGTTTACTTCGTTTAAATGAAATCAAGATTTCCATGCATTCTTCTGGCTCTGCCACCTGGGAACACAAACCACAAGACTCAGAATAAAATTCCAACTCAGTGCTGATGAAGTCCCTGAAGATGGGGGTATTTGCCAACCTGGAAGCAGCATATACCAGTAGAGCTGCCACTCAAACAGCAAGATGTTCTTAGTCACCCCATTTTACAGATTCCACGTGGAAAATGTATTAACCCACTGAAAAAGCGGCTTAGTTACAATGGAAGGAATAGGGCTCCAATGTTCAAAAACTATCTGGGATTCAAATTATCACGTCTTTCAGTTTTTCACTTCACTAGAGAAATGTGCTTAAAAATCAACAGTTCTCTCAAACAACTCCAAGACGCCCTAGACCAGATTCTTCAGTTGTGTCAGTTATAAAACTCTATTGACTTCAGTGGAACTCAGTGTACGTCATACTCAATCTAAGTTGGTAATACACACCAATAATGCAAATAAAAGTCACATGCTAAGACTTGTGACTGCTGTCCCAGGCTTCTCCTGAAGGTTAATCTTCACAGAGTCACGTCATCCCAACATCTGAATAGAGGTCATGGTCATGTGATTACAAAGAGGGTTATTAGTTCTCCAAGCGGTGTCCAGGCCATTGCAAATCTATGTATTCATCAGTCAGGACCTCGGCAATCACTAGAAAGGCCATTTAATATCTGCCCCAAAATTTTTGAAGACACACATTGGAAGGTAGATGGAAAATTATTTCCCAAGTGCAGTAAAACAAACACTTGGATTAATACACTTGAGTAACAAGCTAGCCACCACAAAATAGAGTCACAGACTCTTGGGGTCTCAGGGAGTTCCCATCCCATCAATGAGTCTCATGCCTTGAGCAATATTATGCATTGCAATTCTCTCACTCCTACTGGACTTTGCCTGCAGTCTCAGAGCAATAGCCACTATTGCCTCAAGAGGTCAGACTTCAGCTTGTACACTATAGTTCTATTCCCTGCAGGACAATAATTGTGATAATTCAGGAAAAAACCATCCAGCAACATTAAAGATACTTTCAGGGACAAAGTGTCTTTCACACACCATGTTGTGTGCTCTATATTCATATAGCTTTTAAATAATACTTAACCATTCCTAAGATCTTAAAAGGCCCAATTTCTTTAGACTCTCACTGTAGGGTCTGACAGCTTGTCTCAATCAGACCTTATGGATTAGATTCTCAGACCATTCTCCCACTTTCATCCTCACAGAAATGAGAATGCCAACTGTTTATAGTGCTTTTGATCGGTCAGCTCCCAAACTTGAAAAAACAAGGTTTACAGTGTGTTGGAGACTGGACAGCATCTTTGAAGCCCCCACAGTCTTTCAGGTGTCTACCTAGAATAGATGTTCATATGTAGAAAGTCATTGTGTAGCTTTCCTGTTCGTTCTTTACAGAATCCTCTCTTGCTAGGTTCAAGGCATTTCCGTAGTCCTAGAATTTCAGTATAGAGTATTCTCCACTCAGTGGCCAGATCACATACACAAATTCAAATAATTGTTCCATCTCATTATTCTTAGCATTACATCACAGCTCCACTCCTGTCACACCCCATTTCCTTGTGTATAATAAAATAAGCTCAAGAGTTCCTTGCTCAGGACAAAATATCAATTACTTGGCAAAAACTGGGATAGAATCCAGATAATCTAGCTTGTATTCCGGTGCCTCACCCTCTGGATAATGCTTTCACATTCAACTCAATATTTGTCTCTTCCTGAAAAGGATTTAGGCTATTATTCCAGTTTCAGATTAAGAACAGAGCATAAACTTTATATCCTATCAACTTCATAGCACATCAGAGGCACTAACAGGACACTAATTACACAACATACCCTGAATGAATTCAGCCCAATTTGAAACTTAAGTGGCACATAAAAAGCAGAACCTTGTGTTTTGATAATTTCAGAATTGCATGACCTGTTACCATATAAAGGGTGGAGTGCACTGTCTGATAAAAATCCTACAGTAGCAGGACTTGTTACACCGTAATTAAAGACTGACACATCTGTTTCAATTTAATTCAAGCTCTTTTGAACATAATTTCATAAAGCTTCCCGAACATAAATGCACTAACATCCGATATCCACCACTGAAGTCCTACTCTTGTTAAACACAAAGTACATAGTTAAAGAGCAGTTTTTAAAGTCATGTGCTTTGGACCTCTCACCCCCACTCCCACAGCATGACAAAGATAAGATCTCAGGTTTTAAAGGCAGGATTCATAATGCTTAATTAGTTAAGAGGGCTTGTGTGGGTAAGAATGCACACTAAGGGGCTTCTCTACAGAGATGCTTATAGTTATAGTATAGCTGCTTTTCATCACCACTATAGTCTCCAGTTCAAAGATTTTGGCACTGTGCATGGTTAAAAAAAAAGTGTGTGGGGAGGGGGGGATATACTGCAAGGGCAAAAGAGGGAAGATAGTCCAAGCACTCTTTCAACTTTGTAATTCCAAAACTGAACTCAGACCTTTCAATCAGAATAATGTGATGACAGTTGCATTATAGCAAAGCTGGAGCGCTTAGTAAAAAGTGGCTGCTTCACAGCCAGGTCAGTTCTGTCCTCTGATGACTAACCCAATACAGAGAGAACAGAATGAGGGTTTGATTAGGCCTTTTAAGTATTTCTCTAAGGTGTTGGAACCCATAAACATTAGCTGATGATTTTTTCCCAAGCATTAGCCAAAATGAAACAGATGGAAGAATATATTTGAAATGTTCAGTGTTTGTCTTCCCTATTTATGTTTTCACACCCTGAACTGGAAGACATGAAGAGAGAGAGAGAGAGAGAGAGAGAGATGTGTAATTACGATTAGCAAACAAGTAAAATCTTACAGCGAATCATTTAGATTTATATCAATATTTGCAGGAACTGAAAAGAGCAGATGCACAGTCAAATAATCCAGACAACGCATGTGCATTTGCTTGGAAGAAAACAGGTCTGTCCCAAAGCCAAAATACAAGCGGAGAGAAAGCTTATCAGCCAAAGAGCTCTCAAACTCTTCAGCATTCTGGAATTGTTACAGGAAATACATAACCAAGATATAAACTAGCTGTTTTGAAAGTTGTTTTCAAATATGTTTTAGATCCTAGATACCTAAAAAGATCAAACTGAGTAAACGAGTCTGTCCTACCATTGATATTCATACATAAAACAATCTTCGGTTACAAAGCAGGAAAAAAGGTGAATTTTACAGGTTAGGAGTTTCAACTCAAAACTAGACTTCATCAAGAGGTAGTGTCCACACTCAAGGAAAAATATCCAGTTCATGTACACCAACTGATATGCTGCATACACATCAGTTTTGTGTACAGTATGGTTTTGAATAGCTTTCTTAGTATCCACAGAGTCTGACAGACTTGGGGACATGAAATCACACCAACTAAAGGAATCATAGGAATCATTTGCACAAATCTCATATGACCAGCGTAGTAACCAATTTACATATTCTGTTACTCCCATTATTAACATCTGTCATTAGGCATGCTGTGATGGATTAACCCTTTTGGTCCTCAGATGTGCTGAAGTTTAAGCTCTTCTGGATCTGAAAGAGAACTGTGATGAAGTTCTATATCCTCAGGGCAGTTGCAAGATGTTTTACCTCACCCTTTCCCCTGCTACAATTTAGGAAAATGGACTTGTCAGATTTTTGTACAAGCTTACATTAGAGCAAGTATGCTCAGTATAATGAGCATGCAGAAGTGAGTGGAGTCAAGATTTCATGGAGAGTTACTTGTCTGTCAGAGACCACTAGTCCAGGCTGGTGTATGAGTGAGGGTTTCATGGACATAGGCTGTAAGAAATGGGATTGTAATTGCCTTTTCAATACTTCGTGAAGCTCAGTCATGCTCCTGTCTCTGTACAAGAATGCTCCAGATTTCTCCCCCTATGGATGGTAAGTAAGAAGACAGTGAACTCCTTCATATAGACAGCCATGATGACGGGGGAGAGGGGAGTTTTGGAAGAAGGCACAATATATTTATTTTATTACACCATAAGGAATTTTAGGGTTGAAACTTCTTAAGTTTCATACTCTTAGGGCATGTATAGACTATATTGTTTTTTCAATAAAACTTCACCTGCATCCACACTGAAATCACGTTCTTTTGAAATTAAATCGAAAGAATGCAGGGGGGTTTTCGACATTGGTAAACCTCAAATTATGAGGAAGAATGCCTTTTTTGAAAGAGCTCTTTCGTAAAAAGGTGTGTGTGGATGCAGAACAGGGACATTTTTCAAAAGAAGAGGCAGTCGAAAAAAGCACAGGTGCCCTGGTGGCCATTCTGTGAATAGCAATCAGGGCTTTCTTTCAAGAGAGTGTCCATGCAGTCAGGACGCTCTCTTTCGAAAAAGCAAATCGCTTTTTTGATCTGGTTTTGAGGTGTGGACGCTCTCTTTCAAAAGAAGCTTTTTCAAAAGAAACTTTTAGTCTAGACGTACCCTTAAGAAGCCCGTCTCTCTTCATTGAGCTGCATACATTTTATCACTATTAATAAGAAGTGACATTTGGGCTTAGTATTTTCGTTAACCACAGAAGGTTTAGAAGAATGTGATCCATAACTGATTCTGTAACTAGTCAAATTATTAGTTGAACCTAGTAGGGTTGGGTGTAGCAACCAGTACTTTTCCTATGCTTATACTTTAAGTTATTTATTTTAGATTAAGGGCGAACCAACCAAAAACAAAATAGTCTCCATGAGAAAGTACAGGTTGTTCTCTCTGTAATGGGGTGCATCATATTGGAACACAAAATAGCAGTTGCCAGAAATAGTCTTAAAACTACACTACATAGAAAACAAGATCAAAACAGTTATACTGCTAAGCACAGATTGGGAGCACAGAAAATGAAAATTTCCTGTTAGAAGAAATAAATTAAACCATTTGTATTCAAATCATCTCACCAATAAAGAAGACCCATACTTATTTTTGTACAAGTCTGAACATGTTTCTTAGCTCTAGTTAGTTTACACCTCACTTTAAATAGTGTGTGCAATTAATGAAACCGGAATGCTAGGGGTTTTTTTAAGGAAAAAGCCCACAGTAGAAAAGAGTTTAAAGTTAGTATATTTGGAGTATTACTTGCAAATTTCATACCTTGCTTGATTAAATTAATTATCTATCAAAAGACTAAAGAATGTAGATCTAACATAACATGAATGGAAGCTCCTGTAATTCTTCAGGATTAAGATTCTTAATACAAGCTTTGAAATTCATTGCGACACCAGGAGTCATGATTTCCCTCCATTTGTATTAGCATACAATTCACTTACATTAAACGCAACATTTTGTGACCTTTGAGGGTGAACAGTAGTATTGCTTCAGAAGCTCTGAACTTAGACTTACTGTAGCAGCTGTGGGTATTGCAGTCAGTTAGGAAGAGGTGTAACAAACCGCACAGAATTTTTTTTCTTTTGAGTATTAGATATCTATTTAGAGATTCAAGAGATTAAGTGAGGAAAAAAATCAAAAATTTTTGATTACACAGACATGATTATCTTCTGGCTTCATCTACTTCTCATATCTAATTGTGTATGTGCCGTGATATAGCATGGAGACAAGACAGCACCTGGACACAGATTAATGACTGCTAAGGAATCCTCGTGCATTGTATTGAGGAGCCTATAAATATACAGAAAGGAGTTCTGCCTTCTTCCACACATCTCAAAGGACTATTCAGTTAGCTTTTATCTGCTGATGCAAAAAGCAGTATGATGTATAGCTCTTATATTGACGTCATTGGGATCCTGTCTTCAACGTCATGAAAGTTAGCTAGCTAACTGCTCCAAGATCCAATATAAGAAGTGGCATTGACCTTTCACCACACTTCTCTAAACAGTGATCCAAGTAAGGAAAGAAGGAGGCTGTTCCTGTAAGTTTACACAGTTTATAACTGGTCCAAATTTCTAGCAACTGAACCATCACTTCTCTGTCACAGTCTCTCAACTTCTATGGTTCTTGGTAGTGATTTCCAAACCTTATCTTACTAATTTCCTTGATTTGCTCCTCTGCTAATCTTTTTATGCAAGAGGTATAGCTATTTACATTGATAATTACAGCAGGAACAGGGGTGCAAGCTTTACTTTTTACATTTTAAATCTTGTGTCATGGAAAAAGTGACTGATTTAACACTCACTTTAATATATCTCTTTGTCAATACAAGTGTCTCCAAGTGATTTCCCACATTCTGCTAACAAAAAGGATTTTTTTCATAACTTTGGTGCTGCATGAAAACATCAAAATAGCATGTAAATAATTATCAAAACTGATATTTACAGGTCCCTCTGCCTCTCTCATGTCTTTTTAAACAGTAGCTAACTAATATCAACTCAAGTTTATGGGTTTTACTCACATGAACCTTTCACAAAACAGATTGTATTTTGGTGGAAGTGGAGTTGCACTATAGTACTATATATTGGAAGGGTTATTGGGATGTTTATGAATTTATTGATTTAGTTCAATAAGGGACTATGGGACAAAGCAAGCAGGAAATCAAAGAATGACCTAAGGTAACAACTCAAGTATTTGCTGAGAAATAGGTTAAGAATCAAGCCCAAGCCAGGAACCTTCTATGTACTTTATGAAGCAAAAGAACTCCATCTGGGTTATTTTTGAACATTCAAACAACAGGAGTGGGGGTTTATAGTTACTGCTTCTCAGGGAGGTGGATTAACTAAGCCAATGGGAGAACTCTCTCTCAGCAGTTTAGAAAGTTTTTTTTAAAGGGCCACTGAGGCACTGTTTTAAGTATAGACTTGCCTGAAAACTTTAGGCAAGAAAGACATGAGTGTAGACTGATTTAAAATCCCATTTCTATAAAAGTTTTGTATATATTGTTAAAACAAGCAACACTTCAGCGACCAGACAGGCTTCTTAAACCAAATACCACTGGTACACAGACTCCCAAAGGGAGTAACTGCAGGTACCACAACTCAGTTGGATGCAGGTCTGCTGACAGGGAAAGAGGGGTACAAAGAGAACAGTTGCCCCTGGGCCTGGCGATTCAAAGGGGCCTGGGGCTCCCAACCACTTTTGCTGGTACTGTAGTAACAGGAGCCCCAGGCCCTTTCAATTGCCATCAGGGCGCTGTGCTGCATATTCCCTGCATCTCTGAGATCAAGGGAAGTGGGGGGAGCGCACAGCACTCTGGGAGCACAGAACCAGGCCTCCACACACACCCCTTGCCCTGAGGCCCACACAGGCTGTTGGCTCCCCTAGTTGGGCCTGCTGGGTTATTACAGTTGATGCAAAATGGGTTACATCCCAGGACCAGAGCAAGGAGTGAGACAGTTGTGGAACACCATTCCAGGAGAGGTGAGGGAGTAGGAAGTGAGGGAGTAGGAAGTTGGGAGAGAGACACTCATATCAGGCAGATGACAGACAGGTAGGTCTCAATTTTTCCATTTATTTTGTCATTGGCTTGCCTCACACGCTCATACAATGTTTGCAATATATTTTAAATAGGTCTCTCTCACTGGGGTGAGATACCAAAAAAAATAGCGGAAGGAGCAGAGAGGGTGAGGAGAATGTACAGAAGACAAGGAACTTGTCAAGAAAGAGTTCCTATGGAACAAGGGTAGCTTCCCTCATTTAAAAATAAACGTAGATTAGGACCAAGCAAGGAGGAATCCAAAGGGGGATAATTAGGTGATTTTATTGGTGTTTTTAGCAAGAACGTCCCAAGCATAAGACAGATTGGGGGAAAACATGACCATGCCTGTTTGAAAGTTTAAACAGGTGAACACTGGAGGTGGCCATCATGGGCTGATGGGAGCTTGAGTGAATATGAAAGACCTGGAAAGTGAAGACAGATACTTGATGCACAAGGACAGGCAAAATGCCTCCTTTCCTGTTGCACCTCCACATGCCATTCAACCCACCATCATGTGCTTCTCTGCACCAATGGGAGCTGCCTTGGCCTTGCTTGCAGCGCAGGCAGTGCACAAAGTCCTTCCTCAAGGGGCATGCAGTGCAGGCGGTCTTACTGGGCTGCTGGCTAGGAGCTGCTATGGGTAAGTGACTCCCACTCAGAGCCCTACACCCCTCCTCCAGGTAAAAAACCTCTTTTGTACCTATATTCCCTCTCAGACCCCACACCCCAAACCCTACTCCATGTTACAACTCACCTGTCCCGTGCACCCTCTTCTGCAGCACTGACCCTGCATCCCTCTCCTGGACTTCAGCCCATTCCAGGTCACAATCCCATCCCTCCCTCCCAGACCCACTCATCTCTCCTCTGCCCCAAGTTCCCGTCTGTATCCAACCTCCATCTCACATACTGCACTTCCTCCATTAATGTCATCGAGGAGCATGGCTCTTGAATACTTACCAAATTCATCTAATGTTCCGTGACCCTCCCCCCATCAAAATTATTGCCCTGGACAAGTGACTCATGTTAGTACTTGCATAGCTACCCTCCAATAATTGGTATTATGGGAGGTAGTGGTGATTCCACAAGCGGTGTTCCTCCAACAGTTCTTCATATGATGCCCACTTGTCTTTAAGCTTTTGATCTGTTCACTCATGAAGATTTAAGATTTCATTTTCACTTAAGGCTAAGGACGGAAAGCTATGCAACAGACTGCTCTATGAAATTCAACTTACTCAGCATTCCTTATAACTAGGTGCTATTCAAATGTCCAGAACACCATCAAATTTCTGAATATCCTCCTTTTTAAAATCACATCTTTCTCCACACCCCAGGAACTTCCACCTCTCGAATGTCATTGACCAATCTCCAATATGCCTTAGGACTCATTTTTTACCTACTGATGTCTTAGGGAAGTTGCTTCCCTGTTTGCATTAAAAAAAAATTATCCTTTCTAAGGTATTCAGGAAATGGGGGTAGTAGATGGGTCTTCTCTCCAGGGACAGAGTTTTGAAAGGGGGGAGAAGAGGCTTAAAAGTTCTGGCTGCTAGTAGAGGAGAAAATGTATGACTTCCTTTTTTGTGTGCATGTTCTATTGGACTAGACCGAGCTAATTGTCAGTGGACAGCCAAAAGTCTGTAGGCCTAATAAGGACAGAATAATGATGCAATGCAAGCTATGCTGCTGCACCAATAAGCCCAGTTGTGGAGAGACGGAACAGATCTAGTGTTGAAAGTATAGTTCATTGAATCGTTCTTCATCTCCATCCAAATCTTGATCCATCTACCTACAGTACCAGGTATAAGGATGGCTCTTGTAGCATTCACATTTTCCCACCAGGAATGCACTAAGATAGCCATTAATCACTCATAAAACGCTTTCCATAGACATGAGTTAGTAAGAGCCACTTACAAAATGTGACCAATTCGAATCCATTCCTGGTCTCTGAACCAACCATTCTTCCAATTACTCTTCTGTTTGATCACCAACAAAAAAACTATTTTCATATCCCTTATTATCAGACTCCAATTCCTTGTGTGTCTACTATTGCTCTACTTCTGTTGTTTTACTTGACTCTTCCGTTTCAGGTTACATACTGCCTTGTTTCCATGGAAGGAGAAAGTTAGAGGAGTTAAACCACAATCAGGCCCATTTAAGTGCAGCAATATAATTTTTATATTAAAATACATATAAAAAAACATACCGGTATCAAGTTGCTTTATTGTTCAAGCACTATATAAAGTTCACAGATCTAACTTAACAACACAAAAGTAATAATTACATGAACTAGAATCTGAACCACCCAGATTGAAGGATATATTGTTTTATAAAAAATTAATTTTAAACAAATCTTGTAGTAATTTTAATAAAGCAGTGACTTTATAAAACACAGCTGAGGCCGCAACCTGATCATTTTAGGTGTTGTATGAAACACATACAGTCAGTGCCCGCTGAAGCAGGGGTGGGGAGAAAGAGTGCAAAGGGGGCCTTTTAAATTGCCACCAGAGCACCCCCCGTGGTATGCTGAGGGCTGCCTGGGCAAGGGGGACACTGCACAGCATGACATAGTGCTGTAGACTGTCTGTGAAGTCTTGCTGTTTCCAGGAGCACAGAGTCACCCACTCATCCCACTTGCCCAGGGGCCTGGAAATTCTGTCACTACCCCGCCCTGAAGAGCTTGGCCTCTTATGGCTCAGTCTTCAACTCCCCACACAAGTAGATTACTGAGCCGTTGCTGAGTTCACTCAACTCTATAGGGCTCTGTGAAGGGTTCACATTCTTGTGAGTGCCCCTTCGTGGCAGAGGGTGCATCTGCAATTT
Organism: Apalone spinifera; assembly: GCA_030068395.1. Classification (NCBI taxonomy): domain Eukaryota; kingdom Metazoa; phylum Chordata; order Testudines; family Trionychidae; genus Apalone; species Apalone spinifera. Next base: position 141,929,486 of record CM057845.1, on the reverse strand, counting down.
TCAGCCCGGCTGTTCTCCAGAAGGGGAGATGCCCCAGAAGGATTTCAGGTCTGTTGCCTGGGACCAGGTGACTTCTTACCCCCTTGCTGTGGCTGCTGGGAGTTTGGAAGGGGGGGAACCAGGCCCGCCCACTCCTCTGGGTCCTAGCCCAGGGACCCTGCAAGTAGCAGTTGCCTTCTAAGAGTCTCTATTGTCTGCTGCTATCTGGGCCATGTCCCCAAGATGCTGCTCTGTCCAGCTCTTTGTCTCAGGGCTTTGAGGTCAGGCCCTCAACACATCCTGTCCCAGGTTCTGTAAAGCTTTGTAACTAGTCTTCAGCCTCTGGACCTGGGTCTTAATCAGGTCTAAAGTTCAGCTCACGCTCAGAGCTGTCCAAGGTGCTGCTATCCTCCCAGTTAGAGACTAGATCTGGCTGGGTTAAGCTCCAGTAAGGAACTACCAGGCCCTGGACTAGCAGCTTTTTATATCAGCTTGCTGGGCCCTGATTGGCCGCAGCAGAGAGAACCACTCTATCCTGCTTTGAGGGCCTCTCTTCTGCTCATCTCCATGGGGCAGGGTGCGGCAAGGATTCTAGCAGGGGGTGTTGGGCCTAGTTTACCCTATCACAGGCTCCAGATATACGACAGGTAGAAACCTGAATTTAAGAGACTAGATAAAAAAGGCAAACAGCAAATGGAAGCACAGAAAGATTGAGAGACTTCCCCCTTGTTATACATGAAGCCTGTGGCAGGGGATTGAAATCCCATCTCCCGAGCCCCAGTCCAGTGCATGAATCATAAAATGATGCTTCATTTTTTAAGAATATAGTGTGCGTTATCAATATCAGTACATCGCACTACAACACTGATCTGTGTAAAATAAGCTCCAATTGCTGAATCTCACAAGTCTATTCACTACATTAATCAGAATTTAGTAACTGAAGAAAGGTAGAATAAAGCTTTGTAAAAATGCATTTCACTACTACTCCAGCAGAATAGGTATACTATAGCAAGTTCATTTTAGGCCAATGAACGCATATTCTAACTTACTGGCGTGTGTTGATCCAATAAAAGGTATCACGATATACCATCTTCATATTACATCTACTGATCAATCATTTGGTGCAATAAAAATAAAGTCACTGAAATAGAATGTTGTCACAGGATCAATGTCTCAAGAATGGAAAATAAAATACCTAGCTTTAGCCTTGACATTTAATTTCTGTAAGCGTCCCTACTTCACCGTGGCATTTCTCATGCAGCAGGAAATTACTAGCTTGTAATCATACTTCATTCCACACATTTTAATCAATAGATATTTACTGCTATTAACATTAGGATATATTCTACTGGACTGATAAAATTGATAAACTGATATATATTCTAAAGGACTGATAAAACTGTAAACATTTAAGTGAGGCATTTCAGTACAAACACTTACAGCTCTACATCAAAGATTCATCCTTTTGTGACATTTTCTTTATTTCACATCTGTCTTGGAACTCTAGAGTTAAAGAGCTCCCTAATATGTTTTCACATGAACTGGGAAGGTGAAAGCGATAACACTTCAGTGGCATTTAAAAAGGAACACAGCAGAATCCAATTTTAAGCATTAAATTGGCCAATGCATCACAAACTTTAAATGAATTGATACCAAGTTATGTATTACTATATAATTTTGGCTTGATGGCCTCAAGGGATATTTCAGAATCTTATTACACTTTAGTGCTCATATCCTGATATCATGTATCAGTGAATAACATCAGTATAAGTGTATAAACTTAAAATAGCAAAGCTGTTGGGTGATAGTGCTAAACAAACTGAAATTATTATAGACAGTTTGTACCAATTAGAAAAAGTTCAAGCAGTTAACTAAACACCTGAGGCTATCTTTTGGCCTTCAAACTTGGAAGGAAGGTCTACTTCATCACCAAAGAGTAATTATATCCAGTCTTGTGGTTGGCAGTTAGTTACAGAAAGGTTAAGAAAGCCCTATAGGTCAGTGTAGCCAAATAACACTGAGGTAACTGCACTGAGATTTCTCAGAAGAAAACAGCAAATGAAGACTAGAAATGTCAACACTTCATCATAGTTCTTACAATTTTTACTAAGCTGGAAGAAAGCATTTGATGCCAAGTTACCAAATGTCATTTGTATATTAATGTCACTTACATTTAAATTATATTCTATTAGATGCATAGTGTCATCATTATATAGACAACACTACTCTTCAGATTTTAGTAATTATCGAAAGCATCGTATAATAAGTAATGGGTCAGGAATTATATTTGAAAATGGAGCAAGAAGTTAAATGGCACTTAAATTTTAAAACGTGCATTTCATTGTCATTGTGACAATAGTCTAAGCGCATTTCCCATTAGGTAGGCATAAGCTTCCCGTGTGTACTACAAGCAAATATTAATATTTATTCAAGGCCTTCATCAAGTCAGGTGCTACAGTAAACTTCCGATAATCCAGCACCTTTAGGACCCAGGGGGTGCCGGAT
>CM057845.1:141899170-141911382 GCA_030068395.1 Apalone spinifera | reverse complement strand
CTTCTCTCATCTGCATCCCTTTTCCGGAAAAGGGGGCCTATGTAGACACAGCCTTGAAGTGCTGACTTACACAATTACAATACAGTCCTCCGTACACCACAGATTCCCTTAAAAGTGGAAGGGAAACAGTTTTCCCATCTAGTGGATATCTTTAGGAGCTCAAAACATTTTTCTGGCTCAAACTGAAAAAAAGTCAAAATTCCAAACACAAAAAAGCCAACTTGAAAGGTGAATGTGTTTCCCCTTTCCTATCAAAATATTGAATTACAATTCTGTCTCATCTTTATTCAGTCTATTTTTAAAATTTCAAACCAAAAAGTTGTCCTGAGGCAGAAAAAACAGAGTCTTTCCCTATTGAAAATGGAAACCAACAGAAGCCATGAAGACAGTTTCAATATTTGTTGCAACAATTTTTAGATGGAAAATTCAAACAGAAGCCTGTGTACATTACTAGAGTAACTCACCAAGAGCAAACCCAAAAGCTTAAAAAACAGCAGCAAATGTTTCTTCTTGCTATCATATGTTTCGAGAAGAGAACAAACCATTGGAGCTCACTATTTGTGTTAGTCCTCATTTTATTCTTGTATTTACTATAATCTAGGCTGCCATATTATGAAGTACCAATTCACAATCTTTGAGAAACAAAAACTATTAAAATAATTCAAGCACTGGACAGGGGTAGTTTGTATATTTTTCTATATGCAACTTACAATAAGCAAATCTAACCAACCAACCATTTTCAGCATGTGTCGTTGAAGACCTGTCTGTGCACGATTGTCCCTGGTACTTCATTATTCAGACTGGCATAATCAGCAAATGCTGACACTGCACTGAGCACATTCCTGAAAAGTGACACCTCTGTAAGTGTTTCTGTACAAAAGGGTGTAACATAATCACTAGCAAATCTTCATCTGCTTCTCAACACCCTAGCAGAGTGCAATTCTGAACACTAGGTCAACTCAGGAAGGAAGGGATACCAAATTATCTATCCTGCCCATAGATCACAGGTTATTCCATATTAAAAGAGCATCTTTCTCTCCTGCTGCCTGCCCGCCCCTCCCCTCCCCCCTCACACATATACCCAGCTCTGCACTGTAAACCACATTCTACGTCCAGTATAATTCTCTACTTAATATCTACTTGTCTAATGCTGGCCCAGAGACAAATGTCCTCTGTATACTTGAGCAAGTCACTTAACCTTCCTTACCAATATCCTCATTGATAAAATAAAGTATAATACTGCTTCCCTAGTTGACAAGAACATCTCAAGTCTTAATTCACGTATGTTTGTGAAGTCCTTCAAAAAGTGTGGAACAGTCTGTAGGTTATTTAGCAGCAATTCTATACCAGAGACCTGAGAGACTACTAAAAATTTGCTCATTCTGTTGCAAGGGTGTGTTTAATTCTTGTGTTTTAACTGCATCTTCCTATATATAAACCCTGGTTTATTAGGCAATTGTACACCTCCTAAAAAGGTATGCTAAAAACCATTCAAGGGCATGTTTTATGACATTTATCTTTTGAACTACACAGCTGAACTGTTTTGATAATTATTAAACTGCCAAAAGATTCTGGCCCAAATTAAGCGGTGTAAAATCCCACTAAGAAAATTGGCTTTAAGTCACAGGAGCGTGAAAAAAAATCCAGAATTATTGGCTGATTTATGCAGTCATGTAAATTATTATATCCCCAGAGTGTTTTTAAGTATTCAAAATAAAATTCCCCCTTTCCCACTTTCTAATACTAAAGCAGGAGATTCTACAAGAAATATTGACAGACAACAGGGACACTAGCATGTTTAAGTTTCATTAAGTGATTTAGATTTTGGTTTTTTGTTATTTAAGAAAACTAGGAAGAAGATATTTTCTCCCCTATGTTGTCGGGCTGTACTCGTGTTAATGAGAAACATTATCTTACCAAAGAGAGCTTAGTATCCTCATTTCCATTTATATAGGAGATTGATTAATACTTAGCTAATTGGCACATTGAAATAGGGATTAACTGAATTTGCTTTTCTTCACAACCCGACAACTATAATTTAGATCCTTATTTAGATTTCAATCTTATTATTTTTGAAGGTAATCATCTTCCTGTTGTTACAAATAAAATATCAAAAGTACAACATTATTTGTATCTTATGTTTCAAATTAGCTAATTAACATTGCCAGAAACTGAGCGTACAGTGAGCAAAGCTTAAATCCCCAATTTTGGAGTCAAATTTTATACCTCCTTTTAGTTATATTATGTAGATGTTCTTGAGTGGTGTAAGGTCAAATAATTAGGTACCAATCTGAACTACAACTGTGTGTTTATAGTACTGTAATAATAGGACGATTTCTGACTGTTTCTCCGATAGTACACATGGAATATTTTTTCTAGTGTTTTGCCTCTAAATCCACACACTGCTTGAAGACAGGTGAAAAAAAAAAATCACATATAGTGAAGTGATTCCCTTTGACACATTTCAAGAGGACTTGTGTCTGCACAGGTGATTGCAAAGGTTTGATCTAAGTAACATTTATTAATTAGTTCCAATATTCATATCCTAGAATCTGAAGCAAACCTAACTGAGGAATTGGAAATAAAAAAAGGTTATTGTGATCTAACCATGCCCCATTTTGAAGCTCTTTAGACAAAGACAACTTTATGTATAGCAAACATGTGTCAGCAATTAGGTAATGGCACCATTCCACTACAATAGCCAACTGGGTGAAGAGGCTAGCCCTTCAAAAGCACCATCACTTGTTTGAAATGAGGGAGCAGGTGGTTTGATGGATGAGGTCAGAGAGCCTACGTTACTAAAATTGCCCATAAAATCCTGAATATATCTTGTAGCAGGAACAATGTGTGTGGTTTTGTTGATTTCATGACAAAGCATACATACTAGGTAGCTCTTTTTTTTTTTTTTTTTTTTTAAGCCTTCTTAGTCTACTTTGATTGTTACCATGAACTTTAAGATTTAGATGGAAAACAAGAAGCAATGTTGCCTAATAGCGGGACTGGGAATCCACTGGACTGGGAATCAGGAGACCTGGAGCCTGTCACCAGCTCTGCCACTGTCCTGCTAGGTGACCTTGAGCAAATCACTTCACCTCTCTGAGCATCTGTAAGAATGGGGATAATGATATTGGCCTCCTCTATTGAGTGATTTGATATCTTTTTATGAAGAATGTTCTAGAAGAGCTAGATATCATTACCAACAGAGTTCTCAGAGGCATTGTGTGAAATTCATGGAGGTTAGGTCCATCGAAGGCTATTAACCAGGATGGGCAGGAATTGTGTCCCTAACATCTGTTTGTCTGTAAATGGGTGACTGACAGGAAAGGGATTACATGATGATTACCTGTTGTGTTCCCTCCCTCTGGGGTATTTGGCATTGGCCACTGTTAGCAGACAGGATACTGGGCTAGATGGACCTTTGGTCTGATCCAGTATGGCCATTCTTATGATTTTTTTCTTTTGAATTTTAACTGTCTTGAATGTTTTCCATAGAAACAGATAGCCCCAAACAAACAGTATTAATTTACCTTTAACATTTAAAAGGTAATTGTTTGCCCTCAGTATTTTAATCTTAATTTAAGGGTCATTCATTAAATCACAGAAACACAGACTTCTAGAACTGGAAGGGACCTCAAGAGGTCATCAAGTCCATTCTCCTGTCCCCACGGCAGGACCAAGCACCATCTAAGTCATCCCTGACAGATGTCTGTCTAACCTGCTCTTAAATATCTCCAGTGGTGGAGATTCCACGACTTCCCTAGGCAATTTATTCCAGTGTTTAACCATCCTGACAGTTAGGAAGGTTCCACTCCCCTCCATGTCCAAGTAAGCCTCTTTTGCCATTTAAATCACGTAACACTGGATAACATGATACGCTGCTCAGCACAAGAGGTAATTAGAATTAACAGCATTACCTCAAACACACTGAACCTGTAAATGACTCAGTACCTTGAAGACCTACAAGATTTATTTAAATTTCCTTGAATCCTATGTATTTGGAGGATTCAGCTACAGTTCCCATGAGTCCCAATTTTTCATAGAGCAGTCCCTTTTGCAAATTGAGCATTCTATAAGCCAATGACCTCAAACGGCAAACCCGCTTCTAAATCCTACTCTGCTGGAGTACAGGTTGGATCCTCAGACCCTAAGTTAAAGTTCATAAAATGATAAATTTTAAAAAAATTAACACACGCATCCCAGCACTTCATCTGGGCCAGCACAAATTAAGACCCTCCCCCATTGGTAAATCCAAACACTTTACACCCATCAATGCAAGACATATATTGCTCCTCCCCAGAATCCTTCCACAAGCACACGTTTGTCCACTGCATGAAGTTCAAACTACTTGTCCTTGTCTTCACAGCACTACCACTCCCCCTACCTTGGCCACTGCCTCTGCCTTTTTTTAGTGGTGCAGCCACCTCCTTCACTCTGTTACTGGTGCCTGTTCAGGATGCTCCATTTCTTTTCTTCCCATACAACCGCAGGACTGCTTTCCATGCCACTCAATTTGGAATGCCCTTCCCAAGCTGGATTTCCAGGCTGTTAATCAGAAATGTAAATGAGAAGTTACACTGTACTACCAGGCTTCCCAAGTTTTCTACTATGTGGTCTGTGGGTCAACACAGTTTACTGAAGATGTGTAGAAAGATGATGTGGTGAGAGCTCCCTTTAGTGGACATATTTACATAGTCATTAAAAAAGAATAAAGCATCAACTTTCTTTACTCCACTGCTGAATGCCTGCATCACCCCTAAATATCTTAATTTAGGCAGCACCCATCCCTCCAATATTTGGGGGAGGGGAAATAGCATAGAATAACCCAACCCTGCCTTTGGATGTTTAATTTCTCAGACACACTTACACCTGGTCCACAAGGCAGCTTGGGAACCACCCTTCCACTAAGCAACCTATTCAGTTGGATTCTAAGCAGAAACCAAGAATACCATTTCAAGGTGCCCTGCCCAAGGTCTTTGAATTAAATATGTCACTCTAATTAAAACTACAGTTGTAAAGCAGAACAAGGAACATGTGAAACCTAAGACCCACATGGTTTGCTTCCTGCTACTCCATATACCGTCAAGGATTGCGTTCCTCTCCCTAAGAAGCTGGATTAGTTTAGCACAGTGTTTCCCAATTTTATTTGCCCACAGAACCCTTTTCAGCTTAAAAGAATTTCAAGGAACCCCTAGGGTTTCCAGGGTAAAATTTGCTTGCTGCAAAATAGACTCTCTCATTTTAAGAGGGGGTGGGGCAGTACTGCGTTCTTGCGGAACCCTTACTTTTGGTTCCCGTTTGAAAACACTGGCTTAGCACACATCCAGCACCTCTCTACTGCCCCAGGAGTTTACAAGAACCATAGCTGTGTCACCAGGGCCTGGAGAATTCCATGCAGGCAATGAGAAGATGGGGCTGGAGTACCGAGACTTACTTTGTTCCCCACTAGAGTCCTAGGATAGAAGGCACCAACAGCAGAGGGAGAGGATATAGGACACTACAGCGATTCTATGTTGTGACCACCAACAGACAGCCCTTGAAAAGCTCTCCCTCCTCCCCTCCAAAAAAAAAAAATGCGCACAAAACACCCATAGGGTTCTAGTTTGCACCAATTACCTTCTCCAACCCCTCTCTCAGAATCCAGGCAGTACAAATTGGCTTAACACAAATCTTGGCCACCATCCCTCCTGGCAAGCGCAGCGCAGAATCAGAACCCAGTATTTAATATTGCTGCCCACTCCTCCCAATCACCTCTACACATTGTCATTTCATTTGTGCCTGATCCTTTGTAGATTGTAATCACCTCAGGAGAGGGATTATGTCTGATTGACCAGTAAAGGAACATGCACATCTTTCTCTGAATGTCAAGCACCAGTGGTCTTGGCTCACATCCTTTGCCCCCCTTCTGCTCCCTAGAAGAGGTCCAGCATATACTGGCATATAGCTACAGTCCTACAAACAAAGTTCTAAATAAAGTAGTTTATTTCATGGTAAATGGGCAAAAAGATAGCTAAACAGTTGAAGGGAATTAGAGCTAAACAAAAAAAGTGGATATCACATTCAGCTTCCATGCATATAATCAGTCACAGCCCCGGTCTGGACTAAATTCATAGGTCACAGATCACAGCCAAACAAATACAATCCCTTTAAAATTCTCGAGACTTCAGGAGGACACATGTGGATTTCCTTAGAGCGCTTTAAAATTAAGTAAGCAATGAACACTGATAAGGAAAGAGAGTCAGAATGTGTGTCAAGAAATATTAACACATCCTAGAATATGCTATTGCACAGTAATCTTGCTTGCCAGCTAGTTAACTCTTCAAGTTTTTAATTATATTATTTCAGGCTTTTCTAGATGCTTTAATATCTATAACAGCAATTCAGCATGAGGAGTAAGAAAGAGAGTAAGAGGAATGTTTTAATCTCCTATTTAATGCCTTTTGCACAATACATACTACGCTTGCTACAAATTTGTATATTCATCTGAATTGCTGTAATCTACAATAGTATTTCCGTTGTGTACATTTGGGAGACCAGCTTTATGTACATCCAGACAATAGTAGTTTTAAAAATATTTCAGCACTAATTTTATCAAGTCTTTTATCCCTCTCTCACTTGATTGAAGGTTTATTTGATCAACCTACATGATCATTCTTTATTTAAAATATATATATATTTCACCATTGAATTTTTGCTAGTACATTTTGCTGTAACCCCACAAGTGCTGGGGAACTTTAAAATTAAGCACATCTGTAGGTTATTTTCCCCTCCCATGTAGTAGAGTACATTTGGAACATTTAAGAGGTAGTTAAAAACTGGAAATCAGTAGGTCTCTGGATGTCCCATGCATGCTTACCAATACCATAGTTTGTTAAGATTTCGGAAAGGATTTATATAGCACAAAGCATTTGTTGGTTGCATTAGTTCTGGTCAACACTGTAAATATTTCATTGTCATGTTCTTCAAAAACAAAAAGTGTACATGCAGTAACATATAGCCAATAAAAGGCAGGCGAGCCTGCCAAAAAAAGTGATCACAGCAATTTAAAAACACATCCACTACACGTATGAAACTAGTGTTCTTTTTTGGGGTGGATCCTTGCAGGCAGGAAGATTCTGAACTGGTCAAACAGTAGGGAACACCAAAAGAAAAATTTTATACAACACAGAACTAGGTACTCATAAGTATGGATGGCACAGATGCCAAATCCCCAGAGGTTACTGGACTGCTTGGCTGATAAGTCATACTCTTTAAACCTGACCATAATTTATTAGTTTTCTGGGAACTCTGAATCCTGCGGCAGTGTTTTAGCACTCATTAATGGCACTATAAATTAGAATGAATAAATGGTTAGTTAAATAACTTGCTAGAAACCATCAGGACCATTAGCCAGATAACAGAGTTTATAACCTTTCTGCTGCCACTGGGAACACGATATCAAATATTATATTTTATTATCTTCTGTTAGTTAGATATTTATTCCGCTTCAAACACTGAAATTCTAAAAATTGACAACAAGCCAAAAGATGACAGTAACTGTGTTGTAGCCAGCTGCATTCACTCCTTGTTTTTAAAAAAATAGAGATAATTGAATTGACTTCAAATATTTTAAAGCTTCCTTCAAGGTCCAACCACTAATTAAATCTCCTGTTTGTTTGTTTATTTTGATTATGCTGCATGTGAGATGACAGTCTGCTATAAAAATAAACACCACCACTTGATTTTTGCTTTCAGACTATAAAATAGGAGACAACGGGAAACAGGGGGCAAGTCTTATTAGCTAATTTTAATGATTGTTGAACCAAAGATGCCACTCAGGACATTAAGAGTAACAATTTTCAGCAATATGAGGTCTAAGTTTCATTGAAAGTCAATGGAACTTGTGTATTTGAAATTTTATTTTGTGCATTTTAAAAGTACACACAGTATATAACCTTGCAAGCACCTATTATACTGTATGCATTATGCCTCTCGGAGTCAGCAGAATTGGACCCTTTGGAAGAAATCATGCCTACATTTAGTCAATGAACAGGTAACATCAGACATACTTCAGATTTGGAACAATGGTCAGCAGAAGCATGAAAGAGTTTAGCAGGGAGCATGAGCAAATAAAAAAATGGTGCCAGTGCACGAGAGGGCAATATCTTCACAGGAAAAAAGGAGGTAGAAGGGACAGAGGAGTTGATGGGGGTTTTTTTATTGTTGTTGCTGTTTGACATCACCAATTGTTTTGTTGGGTCAAAAAAACAAGCACTTCAGATCAATCTGAAATGTTTTCGTCTAATCTTTTGGTTTCTAACATCTAGAGTAGTAGCACAGGGGTTGTTTGCACAGCTATACAAAAAGATAGCTTCTGGCAATATTGAAGAGGAAGTGAAGGCTTGTTGAGGAAGCTGTATTGGGAAGGAAGATAAAGTTGTTCAAGTGCTCTTAATGGCTGTTCCCAGCTACTAAGTGAGGCAGAGTTCTTTCCTTTTTGTGCATCATTCCCAATAAAAGATGGGGGGAGGGGATGTGTTTCATTTGACCTTTCCATCAAAACTTTAACTTTTTGACAATATTTTGAAACTTGTTTCATTTCACTAGAGGGGAAAAAAAGCCTCCTGTGGAGAAAAAAAAATGTTGGCTTTTTTTAAAGGAGGAAAATGTAGGTTTCACACATGCACAATAAAGTAATTTTAAAAATTACTGGAGTCTGCAAAAAGTTACACTAAGTTTCATTTCAAAATGTTAAAACCTTTTTTCACAAAGCGCACATTTCATCAACACACCATTTCTGAATATTTCCCCTTTCTCCCGCCACACACAAAAATATTTCAGCCAGTTCCACTACATCCGTTTTTCTTAAACTATGTTCTGTGGAACACTGGTGTTCCGTAAACTCCTCACCAGTGTTCCACGACCTCTTATTTGTTTTTGTTACTTCTTTGTTTTTGTCTTTTTTTGTCTGCTGACAATTTTTTATTTTTTTTAAGAAAATTTTCATAGGTGTTTCCCATAAAAAATATTATTGTTCGGTGTTCCGTGGTCTCAAAAAGTTTAAGAAACACTGTACTACGTATTGCTATGCCCTATGGTCTACGCCACTGAAAAACTAAGGAGCAAGCATGACGTGACTGATGTGAAGCATGGCATATGCCGCCTACTACTCAAGTCCCCAGACAGCCAGAAATCCTCCCATGTGAAATCCACATAGTTAAAATGTTTCACTGGAAACAACATGACCATCTGGATGACTGGCAGAGCCAGAAGCAGCTATTGTAGAGGGCATGATTTACTGGGCTAGTGTATCTGAATGCACTCTTCTGTCCTTGTCTCTTTGGTTCAACAGAGAAACATCAGGTCTGGCTCCTAAGTAGCTAGTGGACTTCTTAGCCTTCCCCGTACTCACCTCTTCCCATCTCCTCCTCCCTCCTTCCCACCACCCTTCCATTTTCCACTAGGTCAGCTTCTCTTTAATTTGTCTCCTACTATCCACCAACCTCTCCCCTTACCCTGGTCTCTCTCATTTCCCTCCTCATGCCCTCTGCTGTGGCCAAACCCCAACTGACATGGAGAAGTTCCATTGCATTGCAGTATTCCTAGGGACAACCAGAAAGTCCAGGTGCCACTATGGTTTTGGTAGTTGTCTGCTAGGTAGGGACGCATGCCGCACATCCACTCTCTAACCCAACAGCCAGTTGTGGGCCAGCAGAGCCAAAGCTAAGTAGTACAGTATCTGAAAAGGTCTGCAGGGAGGAGGGACATCAGGGGTTGGGTTGATGGGTTTTGCAGGCAGGAACTAAAGAAAATCTGATCTTGGACCTCCCAGTATCCAGGGATTTGGAGTGTATGTATTCTGTGTCTATTCAGATACAATACACAATTGCTACATATGAACCATGATTCAAAGAACTTGTTCAATAGGGAATCATTCGGAACATTATATGTTTTTTTTCCAGGAGCGTGAGCATTGCATTGCAAGTTTCCTGTACAGTTCATCTCTATAACCAGACATAAGAGCAGCATAAAGAAGTTTCCTTAGCTATTTTGCTCTCATTTGGTTAGCAGAAACAGCCACTTTATCTCAGCTCTTTTCATGATTAAGTTGCAAACTTCTCTCAGATACCAAGCATTTACCATTTCACATTTCACTTATAGCTGAATGAGCTCAAGGTGTGGTCATCATATAGATAAACAAAGGATCCAGAGCCATTTTGTTTTATTAATAAAGTTAAGTCAAACTTTGCCTTTTAGAATGTGTTTTTAAAACTAACTAGCAAATGCCAAAGAAAGATTTACTTTGAGGAAAATAATGATTTCCAATACTTTTATTTTAAGTAGTGAATTGGTGACCCTACAGAAGGTGCCTGGTTTGTATCTCACTTATCTAAGCATCAGGATCCAATCCTAGGACCGCCGCATCTATAATTAGTTCCATCGCTTTCAATACCACTCTGAGGAATTGGACTAGTAGCTGGTACTATTGGTGGACCAGAGCACAGGATTATGGCCTAAACCAAGAATAACCCCTTTTAATTCAAGACACATACACCAATGTAACCCTTGTGCAAATAAAGAAATCAGGCACAATTAGTGGGCATTGAAACAAAACAAAAAACCAAGTCCTGGATCTGTAATGGAAAGATGAATAAGAAATACAATTGACTGAAATGTTCAACACCACACTACTATGGTAACATTAGAACTGCCCCCTGATTAACCATACTGCACAGTGTCTGCCAGTGATAAGGAGGCAAGACTAATTAGCCATTAAGCTTAAAGTAACCATATTTCCCTATGCCGAATATGGGACACCAAGATTGGGGCTGGGGGGGACTCTTGGCACTTGGGATTTTAGCTACTGGTGCTCAGGGCTTGAATCCTGCAACGCGGGGGGCGGGGGCGGGAAGAGTGGGAGCCACCGGTGCTTGGGGCTCTAGCGGCTGAAGCTCCAAGTGCCAGAGGCTCCCACCAATCCCACCCCACTGCAGGGTTGAAGTTCAGCCCCACAGCATGCAGGGTAGGGAGGGCAGGGGAGCCTCCAGTACTTGGAGCTTCAATGGCTCAAGCCCTTAGCACTGGCGGCTCCCTCCCTCTCCCACTGCTGCAGGGGAAATATGGGATAACATGCCTGTATTTTAAAAAAAAGTCAGAACACTGGGAGGAGGTCTTAAATAAGGGATTGTCCCAGTGAAAACAGGATGGATGGTCGCCCTAATTAAGCTGTCTTTTTGTTGTTTTTGAGCTGTTCAGGCTACCATTAATTTACTCAGCAGTTCTGCTTGCTCATCCCAAAATTGGAAAACTACCACACCATAGCTCACATTAACTTGCTTTAGTGTTTTTTTTCCCCTTTAAGAATATTCAACAGGCCAGCTTCAAAGCTTTGTTTAACACATAATATATGGACAAGAAGAATTGCACCAGAAATACAAATCTATTCTGTCATTAAACTGTAGATATCTTTGGTTTCTTTATTTTGGCTATTGTGTCATAAGCAAATAGTTTTGTTTTGTTTTTTAAAGGAAAGGCTCCCGTTGGTGCCCTGCAGTCCATGCAAAATATGCTGAATAGGAATCCATAAAGTATATATAACTTGTGGTCAAAGACTTCCTGAGAATGAAATCTATTAGAGTGTGGAATATTCTCTTGAGGGGAGCGGTTGAGGCTCTATCATTTGTGATATTGAAATCATGCACAAACAGCAGGGGGACAGAAATGAACTAATAACTATGTGTCTACTTTTAAAATGTAAAGTTTGCTATGGTTACTCTCAATGAAGGGCCTGAGTAAACAAACATTATGAAAGCCAACTAAAAACCACAGAAGCCCTTATAAATTTTGTGGTTTCCACAGCCTAATAGGTTTATTAGCATAGGAAACAGATGTACTTTTATTTTATTGACTCAGAACCTTCAATACTGTGTAAGCTGTATGGCTAGAGTAGCCATGTAACCGTGGAATTACTGGGGGAAAATCTATTTATGATATATGCATTAAAAAAAAAAAACCTAGCCACAACTGCCATTTTCCAATATTTTCATACATGGAATGAAGTGTATGAAAAATGGCATATGACCTTGAAGTAGGAAGGAGGTAACCATGTTTTAAGGAGAGGACACTCAAATACTGCTGGGTCCAAGCCTTCTGTCAAATGGCCTTTAAAGGAAGAGACCTTCCTCTGCACCACACTCCCAGACACAACCCCTTCCTAATACCCATTTTCCCCTTCT
>CM057845.1:141880911-141899070 GCA_030068395.1 Apalone spinifera | reverse complement strand
GGTGTCCAGTCTCCACAGTGGCCTCTCCACCCTGGGATGGGGATGCCACAGGGAATCCATGGCCTCCCTGGTGAAGGAGTCCAAGACGATCTGCGCCTCCTGGTCCTGGAACACGAGGGCACCAGACTGGAGCACCAGCTGCAGGCACTCGAAAATGGCCAACAGGGGCCAGAGCAGGCACACGGCCACCCCTGGTTCCATGGCAGACACAGCAAGGCACAAGAAACCAAAACCAGGAAAAAGCACTAGGGGCAAAAGGCAGTGGTGTCCAAAAGGCAGAGGGCAACCACCAAACCTGCTATGGCTGTCAGTCCCTGCAAAGGTCCTAACGTACGGAGCAGGAGACCAATGGCTGTCCGGCGAGACCCCTTTACGCACGTGGCTGAACGGAGCACCAGCCCCGCCCCCGGAAAGGTCTGGTGCCCTTTTGCCCTCTTCAAAATGGTTCCGGGCTTCTGCTTTTGCGTAAAAGCGCGCTGCCCATCTAGCCGTGCTTTTGCGCAAAAGCGCATCGTTCTTACGATGACTCCCAATCTAGACGTTTTCTTGCGCAAATACTTTTAATGGAAACACTTTTCCATTAAAAGTATTTGCGCAAAATCATGCCAATCTAGACGCAGCCCTCAGGACTCCAGCCAAGGAACTGGGACCCTGTTGTGCTAAGCACTGAGCAACCACTTCCAAACACTTACAGACCAGGCACTAGACAGGTGAGAGGGGCATAGAGAGAGAGATGAAATAACTTGCCCACGGTCCATCGTGTAGGTGAAAACAGATTCCAGTTCTCCAGCTCCCATTCCGGCACCTCACCCAACAGACCACACTGCCTTCACAGCATGCATGAGGGTTCGCCTGCCACACCGTATCCAGCTCCCGGGGGGGGTGAGGGGGGAGGAGACAATACTTTTTGGTGGGGGCCACTCCAAGATTTTGGAAAGTAGTCAACGGCTGCACTTTCCTGTAGAGGGGGTGCAGGGTCTGGGATGGAGTTTGGGCACAGAAGGCTGCATGGAGTAAGGGACTGGAGTGCAGGAGACAGTGTGAGGGCTGAGAAGGAGGTCAGGGGATTGGGGTGTATAGTCAGGGAGGGAGTGTGGGTACAGGAAAGGAGTCTGGCTGGGGAAGAAGTGTAGGAGGGGTACAGGCTCTGGGAGGGAGTTGTGACCTGAGAGAGAGGGGGACAGAGGGTTTGGATAGTGATCATGGGGAGGGAGTTGAGGTGCAAGAGGAGATGAAGTCCTAGAAGAGAGAGAAGGTCTGCAGCACCACCAAAGCAGGCTGGGCTCCCTGCCGGCTGCAGTCCCAGATCACTTTAAACTGCAGGTTACTCCTTCCATGTGGTTCTGAGCTCCAGGAGGGGGAAGAGGCTTGCACTGCCCCATCCCCCAGGCCAGTCTCTCAGGTCCTATTGGGTAGTTGTTACTGCTCCTATTGGCTGGAGGATTGGGCCGGGGGTGGGGAGATGACACAAAGTCTCCCCTCCCTCCGGAGCAAAGAGCCACACAGACTGTGCTTTAAACTGTGGCAGCTGAATGTCTGAGGGTCCCAGCGGGGTGGTCCATGTGCCAGATCCAGCCCCTTGGCCTTATTTTGCCCAGCCCTGCTCTAGGGAAAGCAGCAGAAAGTTAGTACCAGACTGAGAAATTGCCTACACTTTTCTACCAGACCTTGCTGCTTCCTGGAATGGCATCCTTCAAAGGGGATTAGTATAGCAGTCGCTGGCTCTGAGGACCCAGGCTACAGAACAGAGGGGCAACACGACTACATAGATAGCCCATAGCATCCAAGTGCTTTGGTGCAGAACTTTTGTCCTTCCTACAACAGACAATGTTTCTTTCCTAACTTTCCCCCTCTAATAAACACCCCTCCCCATACACACACACAGATATATATAAAAATATATATAGATATCAGGGACAACATCACATGGAATAGTGTGGGGAGTACCTTCTCCCCCAGGTCCTGTCATGCAGACACTTCTGCAAAAGAAGACAATCCATGTACCTGAGTTGGCAGTCCATGCTCTCTGGCTTATTATAGCCATTCCTTGGGGGATACACCCTTTTCTTTCTTGACATGTTTTACAACTTTCCAGGAATACCTAGCTAGTTCAAAGGAGCCTCTTATTTAACATTTTAAAGCAGACAGTATTAGACCTCTATCCACCATTGTCTCTGGCTTGGTGAGTGTCTCCACAGGGGATTTCCAAAAAAATAGGTCAAAATTGTTAATCTGGTTACATCCATGGGGCTGCATCTTGAAAGTTTGAGCTTCTCTTCCTCCTCTCTACCCACAGTTGTCACTGAAATTGCATGAATCTTGATCTACACTTCTATATTTGACTGAAAGCATCCAAGTTTAATCAGTATCACCTCATTTGTTTCAGTGTTACTTTTCAAGTTACAGAGCAGCGTTTTATACTTTTGAGTTATTCACTTTGGCCTAGTTCTGAGCTCACCCACATTAAGTGGGTATCAGGAGTAGATCACTGAAACCAAATGGTTTAGGCCCATGCAACAGAGTAGACTCGAATGCTAGCTCTTGATTTGGAGAGCCTTCTCATAATCATGGAAAGGAGTGAGGAAAAACATTCAAGGATGCCTATAGCCAGTCCTGCCCACCTCCACATCTGGATCCCTGTGTTGGAAGCTCAGTTTCACAACTTTTCAACTGGCTGATTGTGCCTTCAGATCTGCACAGGCAGGTCACTGCACCCAGGCAGACTCTGCACAGGCATCAATCCATGAAGATCCAATTCCAGAATCCAAGCTGAGTTCTCTGAAGGGTCTGACATCTCTCCAGAGCATTCAGTGCAACCTACTTTGTTATAATTGCACAAACCTCACGCGGGCAGAAAAGGCAAAAAGAATTTGCTCATGATATTTGTGAGAGATGATGTTAGAGAGTCCTTGTGGGTGGAATGGGGAATACCCAAGCAATCCACCACAGTGGTCTTCAGTTTCGAAAAGGGGAACTATGTAAAAATGAGAAAACTAGTTAAAATGAAATTTAAAAGGACAAACAGAAGAGCAAAATCTTTGCAGGCTATAAAAGTGTCTTTAAGACACCATAATATGGTCTGACATTAAATGTTTATCCCAAATTAAAAAAAAAAAGTACTAAGACAACCAAAAGTGGCACCTTGGCTGAGCAAAGTGAAAGATGCAGATAGAGGCAAAAACACAGTCTTTAAAAAAATCAGAAGTCAAATTCTACTGAAGACAGACAAAAAGAAGCATGAACTTCAGCAAGTATAAAAGCACAATTAGGCCAAAAAATGTGAAGAGTAATTAGCAAGAGATTCTCGGACTAACAGCAAAAATAAATCAAGTATACCACAGAAGCAGGAATCCTGCCAAACCATCAGTAGAGCCACTGGATGATCGAGGTGCAAATGGAGCACTGAAGGAAGACAAAGCCATTAAAGGGAAGCTAAACTAATTCTTGGCATCAGTTTTTGCTTTAAAAAATGAGGGGGAAATTCCCATACTTGAGCTATTCTTTTGGGCTGAGGAACCGTCCCAGATTTAGGTATTGATAGAGGTGGCTTGGGGAGGGGGAGGAGGGTGGGAATATGTTTAAACAAACAGTAATACATCACCAGGACCATATGGTATTCATCCAACAGTTCTGTAGGAAATCAAAACTGAAGAAGTGTGCTATGTAATCTATAAATTAAATCAGCCTTTGTACCACATGACTAGAGGGTTGCTAATTTAATGTTGTTAAAAAAAAAGGCTCCAGAAACTATCCTGGCAATTATAAACTGTAACCAAAAAGCACCTTGCATTGGCACCCTATAGGGTGTGCAAAATAGGCCTTGTGAAATATCATTAATATTCTTGCCTAATATATGTATGAAATGCATATTAGGAGTTATGAACATAAGCTGAAATTACCAAGATGTGTTTACCAAATAAGTCCAGAGAGTGGATAAACATGTTTCTCAAAGAAAAAGGGCAAGATGACCCTCTAATCAGGTATTGTGCAAAGTTGATTGGCAATGAAGGGAGACAGGAAAAGAGATGTGCGTTTTTAGCAATCATGGAACATCTTTCACCATGAAACTTGAGGTCTCCATCCTCACAACTGGAATGAAATCCATCTATGAGTAAACCTCAGGCAAATACATTTCAAAGAGTGACTGGACTACAAGAGTGAGGGCAAAAACACCCCAGTTTCTCACACACGCCACCAGCACCCATGAGATGACAGAGGTACCAGGCGCCTTGACTTAGAAAAGGGATCTCCTCCCAGAGGATTTAGTCAGCCCTATATTAGGAACACGTGGTAAGAACTTTACCATTAACCAAGTCTAGCTTAAGTTTTAGCTACAGGTTGGATCTCACTGGCCCCAAACAAAGGGATTTGTCAGACCAAGGAAGGCCCCTCCCCTTGTGGCCATGCTGTCACCGGGCTAGGGCTCCAGCCTGCCCCCACTGCTACCTCAGCCCCCTGGAGATCTCACCAGAACTCCCTGCCCTCTTTCCCTCCCACATACGCACACACTTTGGGCTCCCAGCTGAGTCACTGGTGCCCCTTACAGTGCTCCTGCCCCACTGTCAGACCTCTCTTTTCCTGAGCTCTGTGGTTCAGAAATATCTGTGGTCCATGCTGGACCATGGATGTTGCCAGACCAGGGAGTCCTGGTTAAGGGAGGTACAACCTGTAGCTGGAAGTATTTTAGTCTTAAATACAAGTCAGAAATGGTTACATTTGTAGTGGCTTCAAATCTCTCTTTGCAGTTCAACTTTTATCTTTTAATCTAAAACAACCCTGTGCTATATTTAAATTGGACTGTTTGGTAACTCCAGTTAAAGTAGCCAACTGTTGAATATGGATCCTTTCCAGGTACAATGGACGTTTAATTTCTGATCTTTCCAGGAAAGAGCTGGATAGTGCAGAATACAGGTTTTGGGGAAAACTCAAAATAAGATACGCAATTTGTGCTATGCAAAGTGCGTATCTTATTTTGATTCTATTTCAGAAGAGCTTATTTTGAAATTTGGCACATCTACACAGCACCAAATTTCAAAACAATACACTATTTTGAGATATCCCTTAACCCCTCATGGAACAAGGGCTACTGGGATGCTGAAATAGCATGCCTGTTGTTTTGAAAAATATTTCAAAACAGGTGGCTTGTTAAGACAGGGGGTAGCTATTTTGGGATACTTCCAGTATTCCGAAATAGCCGTGCAGTATAGATGTATCCTGAGTGTATTGCAGTCACTCTAATAGTAATAACCAAGGCTGGTGGAAGTCACAGGTGTTTGCTAACTGGCTGGTGGTGTCAAAGTTGCTAGACCAGTGCAGTGGCTATACGCAGACAGTCAGTACACTGTTGGGCTGTTTGAGGCACCCGAAGTTGCATTGCAGGTGGTGACAACTAGTTATGGTTCTGGATTGTACCCTGGAAAGCAATCCAGGCCTGTAAGACTAAACTTCAGTACCATGTAAATTGGTACAACTAAAAAAGTGAATGTTCAGACATGTAGACAAACACTATGTGTTGGGAATCTTCAGGGGGTAACCAAGTTAGTCTGTACAGGATAAACTTAAAAAGCAACAAATGGTTTGGTAGCACTTTATAGACTAACAAAACATGTAGATGGAATCATGAACTTTCTAAAGTGGGTTGTGCCCACGAAAGCTCATGATACCATCTACATGATTTGTTAGTCTATAAAGTGCTACCAGACTGTGTTTTGAGGCAGAGTCAATATAGCTTCTGCAAGTGGAAAACCATGCCTCACCAATCTGTTAAAATTCTTTGAGCTGGTTAATAGCACAGTGGACAAGAGTGATCCAATGCTTATAGCACACTTAGACTTTTAGAAAACCTTTGACAAGATCTTTTACTCATATCCCATGATGGCTTACTTTGCTCCAGTGCCTTTTTTGGAAAGGGCCTCTCATGAATCAGTAACTAGTTAAAAGAAGACACGGAAAGCGCTCAAAGGAGAGGGCTAAATAGCATGGTACCCCAAAGATCTGTACTATAACCCATGCTGTTCAACACATTCATAAACGACCTGCAGAATAGGGTAACGAGTCAAGTAGCAAAATTTGCAGTCAATACAAAATTTCCTCAATATAGTTAAGTCAACAGCAGATTGTGAACAGCTCCAAAGGGATGTCACAGAAGTGAGTGAGGTTATGTCTACACTAGCCCCCTAATTCGAACTAGGGTGGCTAATGTAGGCATTTGAACTTGCAAATGAAGCCCGGGATTTAAATATCCCGGGCTTCATTTGCATGTTCCCGGGCGGGCACCATTTTTAAATCCCTGATAAGCCAATCTGGTCACCTACAATATTTCTTACTGCACATCGGGATGGTTTCTTCGTGTGCCTTTAATAAGGCTTCTTTAAAATACTTCCAGCTCTCCTGGACTCCTTCCCCCTTCATGTATCCCAGAGGATCCTGTCCATCAGTTCTCTGAGGGAGTCAAAGTCTGCTTTTCTGAAGACCAGGGTGTGTATTTTGCTACTCTCCTTTCTTCCTTTTTTCAGGATCCTGAAATCAACCATCTCATGATCACTGCTTCCCAGGTTGCCACCCACATCTACTTCCCCTACTAGCTCCTCCCTCTTTGTGAGCAGCAGATCAAACTGCGCATGGCCCCTGGTCGGTTCCTTCAGCACTTGTACCAAGAAATTATCCCCAACATTCTTCAAAAACTTCCTGGATTGTCTGTGTACTGCTGTATTGGTCTCCCAACAGATGTCAGGGTGATTAAAGTTCCACATGAGAACCAGGGCCTGTTCTCTTAGTTGTCTGAAGAAAGCTTCATCTACCTCATTTGCCTGATCTGGTGGTCTATAGCAGACACCAACCACAACATCACCCACTCCTACCCTGACCCCCTTAAGTCCTGATATCTTCATCCCTCCACATACCCTCCCACCATACCCCTCCTCAAACTACTAACCCTGACTCCAGCACCCCCCCACACATATCCTCATCCTCTGCTCTTACCCCTCCCCCCCACACACCCCCAACCCCTCTCCCTCACACTCAAATTCTTACAAATACTATCCTATCTCATCTCCCACTGCTACTTCCTGCCCAAGTAATACAACAGTCTCTGTGAAATTTAAGTTACTTTCACCCTAGTAGATATCTAAAATGTATAGTTAATGCTCCAAACCAGACACAGGACTCTTAGCTATTGCCACTTTCTGAACATCCAAAAAGAGCTCAAGTTACAGAGAGACCCAGGAATTAATCCATGTTACTTTTAAAAGGTCAGTGTAACCAGGTACAAAAATTTACTTATTTCCACCCGAAATGCTGATTAAACTGTAAGATCTGCTCCCTCCCCTCCCTATACCTCCATTGGTAGAAAATGTTCATTTCTTGCTTTTTATTGACAGCAGCATTCCCCTGTGAGCTACAAGTAATAAATCAATAATTGGTTTACTTCTGCTTCTCTTTGATTTGTTCATTTGATTTAAAATGAAGTGAAACATTCCGACAAGGAAGGCTGTCAGCAAATCCATTATTGTGTGAAACAAATTATGCAACTAGAGCCATTTTCTAGAAGGGACTTTTCTAGCACAGCTATTTTAAAGAAAACACACTTATTTTATAGCACGAGTGCCCACAATAAAGGACTAGACTGACATAGCTGAAAAAAACTAAACAGATAAGGCAAAAGTAGCAGTAGTGCACATTTCCTCATACTGCTCTACTTATCTGCCTCAACCCTGACCTGGAAGCCACCACCTTTAAAGTTTATTGGATAGTCCAGTTTCCATGTTGACTAACTCTTTTCCTCCCAGTTACACTGCCAATAAAGATGCCATCCACCAGTCCCAAGTGGCTACATAGCCACAAACACAGATCAAGATCACCAGCTCGTTTCACACACAGTCAAGCAAGTAACCTTCCAACGCCTCACTAGCCCACCTGACTCAGAAAAGCAGCCGGATGGTAGAAGGCTCAGCAGCCCACTGTCACTCCCCTAGAGTCATCTGTTCCTGCCAACCACCACATTTAAGAGCCTGATTCTTTGTCACCATTCAAAAAAAAAAAAATCAATCCTGTGGAGCACAACTAGACCTTCTAAAGAAAAGCTAATTATTCATTGCATGTCTATGCCCTTCCTGTGAGCTCTCATACATCACACAATGTTGCATGCTCTTAATCAAAGTGCTTCATTATCATATTGCCATGTATCACTATCTTAAAAGGATGACATTTTTATAGCTGTAACCTTAAACTATTCAGCTATGCTTCTTATTTGTTAAGATAGTATTACAGCTAATAGGATAGTAAAATACGTTACCCTTTAAGTGAGGACATCCATGTATTTTTTAATCATAACAAAGAAAAGTGCGTCACTTTTGTTCATTACGAGAGTGGTTATGCAGGTGCTCTTGATTTTAACCTAACTTTCCCCTTTTTCTTGTCTGACCTGGCTAAGTTTAAATTACTGCATCAGCAAGGAATCAAGCCACACTGAGGCTGTCTAGACTGCAGGCTTCTTTCGGAAGAACCTTTTTTCGGAAGAGATCTTCTGAAAAAACTTCTTCCAAAAGAGAGCATCCAGACACAAAAGTGCATCAAAAAAGCGATCTGCTTTTTCGAAAGATAGCGGCCATTCAGTGTGGATGCTCTCTCACATTAAAGCTGTGATTACTATGGACAGAGTAGCCACCAGGGCACCTATGCTTTTTCCTCTTCTTTCAAAAAAACTCCCTCTTCCCGTCCACACACTCCTTTTTCCGAAAGAGGTCTTTTCCAAACAGGCTTCTTCCTCATAGAAAGAGGTTTACCAACGCTGGAAAAAACCCTGTCTGTTCTTTCAATTTACTTTCAGAAGAACGCAATTGCAGTGTGAACGTAACTCAGGTTTTGTTGGAAAAATGGCCGTTTTTCCGACAAAACTCTATAGCGTGGACAGACAAAAAACGTCTTCAGGACACTGCTCGGTACCACATGTTGACCTCTCCTGAAAACCACAAGGTAACTGATCATTCTAAAAATAATGGGGCTGGCGGAGTCATTGCCGTAAGTGAGCCATGTGAATGCCATCTATGTTAGAGAGCTGTGGGAGCGGAAGGGCTCTTTCACATGCATGAGATGGCGTATTCAGCTTCCGTCCACATTCCTCCTCACCAAACTCTCACAGCCTAACCATTAGCTTGAAAGGGCTTCTAGCTACTCAGGCCCCACTTCTGCTCATCTGCAATCATTTCCATTCTTGTTTAACTGTGTGTTTCATGCAGAGCAGGAGGGAAGAGAGGGGAAAAAAAAATCAGAACACCGATGCATTTGCTTTCATTGTTGGAATATGCACCATGTGAGCAATAAAAAGTTATACTATTTTGCTTGTTGAAAAAAACATTTTAAAAAACACAGAGTAATTTAATATTGCTTTTAGAAACATTAACTAGCTGCAGGCAGAGTTCTGCACTGAAATATGGCCATCTGTAAATGAGTGTCTGACCTTCCTCTGAGTCTGCAGGGGGCTTAAGAAGTTCACTTCACATTGTTATAAACCAGGATAGTCTATTTTTTGCCAAGGTCCAAATTTCTTGGTCAAGGCATAGTCAAGGTCCAGACAGACTCCAGAGAAAATGAAAAAATTTCCAGGGCTTAGAACAGCAATAGAGCAGCTCCACTAGAGAACTTAGAGCAGCACAGCTGTTAGCTCTCTAGTGTAACTATAGCCTCAGACTGGACTCCCAAAAGTCACGTCAGTTTTGGGGAAAAAAAAAACTTGACCTAAAAATAGATGTGCAAGTTATGGCTGTGACAAGTGTGACCGGCTTTTTCCTCACATTACAAAAATTATGGTATTTTTTCATCCTAATCATCCATTATTTTGGACTATTTCTTTCTTTTTTTGGTGGGGATTTTTGCTGCCTTTATATGCTTTCACACTACCAGCTATTTAACACTTTTCTATGGAAAATAAATGTAATTGAAATAGACTAGTCAAAGTACACTTTTAAATGGAATTCTTACTTGGGGGGGGGGACAGCAAAGAAAATAGCATGCAACCGTCCAGCAGTCACAGTCCTTGAATGTGAATTGTTGACATCCACTGCCACGTCCTTCATGACTGCCAAAAAAACTCATCAGTAGACAATATTGAAACCATAGCTTTACTGCTACAGAAGACTGAAATACTAAAAAACCCAATTTTTGATTGGATTGACCTGATTTATTAGAACCACTGAAAGCAAGCAAGCAAGTACAGATTTTTCTTCAATTGTACTGCAGTCCAACCCCCCCCCCCCCCTTCTTTTTTCCCCCTTCAAGAAGACAGATAAATGGTACTTCCAGGCAATGATATTTTACTTAGAAAATATTTTGAGAGGCAGATTATGTCCATGATCTGCATATTCTGACACTCCACTAAGTACACAGATCTTGAGCATGTTACAACAGAATAAATCTGGTTTTTACTCCCACGTTGTATCCCGTCAATGCAGACTATAGAGCTGTAAACAAGTGGGTCTCTGGCATGATCCATCATAAAGGCTCTAAAGGAGCCATTACAGTATGCCATGTAAAAGCTTTCTAAAGACTCATAAAAATAGATCTTTGACACAATATAATGTAATGGGTTTGACCTTGGGGATACACAACAAGCCCCGGCACCTGAAAATATCCTTTTGTTTAATGTGGTTTTAAGGCATGACTAATAAAGCAATGAAAACAGCCTGAAGCCAATAGAGGAGGATTTTGAAACTGGTCTGCAAATGGAAGAAGATAGATGGATTTGTGCCCCTTTTCCTTCTGTACAACATGTAAAAGCATGAGGAGGCGCGCTCACTGCCAGAGCACCATCTTGTGTCAACACTCGCCATTGCAGTCAGTCATTCTTCAATTCTTGTACTGCCTAGTGTGTCCCTCAGGTGCCACCTTTCCCCATGGTCTAGGCTTCCAACCAGGTCAACTGTCAGCCCAATCCCCTCCCAGAGTTAACAGGAAAGTCCAAAAGAGGAAAACCCAAAGTCTAGTGGCATTCACGGCAGGCCTTCAACCCCCATCTGGAGCTAGTCATTCTTGGCTCCTTTTGGTCCAGGGGAGTGGTATAGGAACCCACACTCACCTTCTCCTCTGGGTTACATCACAAGGAACCTAGTTTAAGCATGTAAGGACTATTCCTTCAATTCCTCGTGACTTTCCTGGGCTGTCTTCTATCTTTTCCTTTATCAGCATCTTCCACAGGTTTGCGGACTCCACTCTTTCCACCATGGAGTTGCAGCTCCTCACAACTTCTTCCCAGTCAGCTGTTGAGGAGTTTGTCATGCTACCTTAGAGTGACTACCAAAACAGTTACTAATGTGAACTCCTGGATCACTAGAGGTCCTCTTCAACTTCTCCAGTCTATATTGCCACCCAGACAAATTGGACTTAGTGATAAATGGTCTCATACACAAAGTAAATCAAGTTGCTTCCGGTCTCGAGAAACTAGACACTTACCCCAGATTAACTTGTTTCCTAGTTCTTATGCCAAAGACAATACCTGAAGCAGGTGGTATAAACTATTGAATGGCTTATTAACTAGGAAAAGGGAATAAATCATTTACAAGTTAAAACAAGCTAATGTGCACAAATGAGTGACTGTGATTCCTGAAGATGACTGATCTCATCATCTGTCAATTCAAAATGTCTTCCAGGAGAGACCTCGATGATCTCTGCCTGTGTTTCAGTGCCTCCGGCTCTGTGATATTTCAACCAGAAAATTTTTCCTTGTCACCCTGTTTTACATTTGGCCTTCCAGTCCATGAGATGAGCTCCCTTGCACATAACACTTCCAAGGCCTGATAGGGCCAGTCAGTCATCAATCCTTTGTAATATGAGGCGTCTTAATGACGTTTCATCTTACTGGGCCTTCTTAAAGGGCAGTAAGGGAAGGGGAAGCTCTCCTGGCTGGATTTTTTAGTTCAGAGAAAACATTTAAGTTATAAAGCATAACATATTTCCTTATAGTATGATAGACAGGCATAGCAAGTGAAATTAATACACACAGTGATGCATAAGGATTAGAATCAAACACTCAATATATTCTTGTCTGAGTATTCCCACCAAAATTCAATGGAGTACTTGAGCAGTGGTTCACTAGTGAAAATAAGGGAGATCAGAGTGTGCTCCATGTGTGTCCAGTACTCTCTCTTCCCCTTTCCTCCACCATCATGTATTCTAACAGACTATCCTCAGTTGGTACAAATGTGTTATGAGGTATGTGGTGAGATGCCTGTTTACATCTGATGACCTATGGTCTGGTGCCAATTATGATGTCATTATAGTTGAAAAAGGACAGTCAAGTCTAACAGTTATGCTACAGTTTAAGTTTCACACATTGGACTTCAAGTCAGGGTTTTCCCTAGAAAGTGTCAGCACAGACCAACCTAAAGAGAACAAATAAACAAGAAAGCATAGTGTCTCTTTTGTACTAATTAAATTACATTTATACTCTGGCAAAGGTCTGTATTGCCTAAGGATCTGAAACAGATGTTAAGACAGCTGAACCTGGAACCTATTTGAGTTTGATTTCATATAGTGTTAAAACAAAGCAAAAAATTAGTAAAACGTTAATGAGGGCATTTCTAAACTGCTAAAGGATTTCACACACAAAGTACATGGTCTGAGAGAATAAATCTCTCGAACACAGGAGCAAAATAAAGCATTTAGCAGAACTATTTAAACACCACAGGTAAATTTTGACCATCTTAAAACCAGAAATTCATGTATGTTCCTGAATCTGAAAGCGAAAGAGAAACAATTAGGTTTCCATGCCTCCGGTTGCCCTTGAGATTGTAGGATTATTTGGGCTCACTGGTACTTTGAGTAAAGCCACTCAAAGTGCTTTCATAAAAGGACAGTGGTAAACATTAGAGTGAAGTCATCTCATGTATGATGGCTGCTGCGAGCATAAGCAAGGAAGCAGTGCTAAAGATAGCAGAAAATGTCACAAGAGGAAGGTGGTAGAGGTCGCACAAAACAACTTCAGCTTTCCCCCTTCAGGATTAGTCGAATGGGCAGTTAGCATGCCCTCTGACATAAGTGGTGCTGGCTAGGGAGTACTGCCAGGGATTCAGCTCCTATCCAAGGCTCATTGGAAGCCATGAAGATTTGTTTTCTTCTTCCTTTGAACACCAGCTTCAACGCCTTCTAGATCTTGAGTACCCATAGCACAAAATTACCTGAATAGTTTAAATTGTGGCAGATGACTAAAAACAACATTTCACAGCCTAAAAAGAAAATGTTGCTAGTCAATGAAGTACACTTGTTTTAAAACGTTGAGCTCTGAATCGCGAGTACGAGGTTACTGCCACAGAACTGATGAAAGGTCTGCTCACTAATTACTGTCTGCTGTTATTTTGCATTAAATGCTGCTTTACAGCTTACATTATTCACATCCTTTCAGGATTCTCTTCTGATTGGTCTTATGCTGTATAAAATTATTCATAGTCCTCCTCGTAGCAATTTTCAAATTGTTGGAAGATTTTGATGATGAAATTCTGTTTAGTAAGCAATGATCCAGAGAATGTATATAAAATTGAGTTGAATCAACTGAAAAGTCTATGCTTCTAGACTCTCTCCATATTTAATAAGTCTGGCTGTATTAAGAATGGTTTTAGAACATTAAGGGCATGTCAACACTACAAAATTTCAAAATAACTAGATTTGAAATAACCCCCAAAATATCAAAACCCAAATAGTGTGTCCCCACCATGGGGAAGCCTTGAAATTAGTCCAAGGCAGGCTTGTTATTGTGGATGCGCTACCTTAGAGCCTCCCAGAAGCACTGGGCAGTAATTACTTCAAATTACTCTAGGGAGTAGTTATTTCAAAATAGCAACAGTTGAGCGTCCACACTAATGCTATTTTGAAATGAGCTTATTCCCCGAGGAAAGCAGGAGTACACATTTCAAAATAACCAGCCCGTTATTTCGAACTAACCCCCCTTATTTCAAAATAGTAAGTGGGGCATCCACACCACCAACCCCTTTTTTCTGAAATAACTTCCTAGTGTAGATCAGGGATAAGTATATACCTTTATACTGTTTGATGTTTAGATTTTTAAATCAAGAAACCAGAATATTTTTAAATACAAGA
Organism: Apalone spinifera; assembly: GCA_030068395.1. Taxonomy (NCBI): domain Eukaryota; kingdom Metazoa; phylum Chordata; order Testudines; family Trionychidae; genus Apalone; species Apalone spinifera. Next base: position 141,884,985 of record CM057845.1, on the reverse strand, counting down.
TTTTGGTTTACAAACCTCAACTTCACAATAACTAATCATCTAACATTGTTTAGTTGTAAGTTCCTTTCAGGCCAAACTTCAACTGCCATTGCTGTAAGCCACAACTAGGACTAAGAGTAGTGACCCATGGGAAATGCATGCTATTTGATCTAATTATTTTAGATTATGTCTTGCTGACCCAATAATTTGCATCCTTATTAAGATTTAGAGCATCAATATAAAGCAGACTTACATTGCTATTAATATAGCATTTAACAAAAAAAGGCACAAGGTCTCTCCCTTGAAGAGCTAATGGTATGCAATTGCCTATTTAATTCCGCCTAGTAAATGAGGAACCTTTGATATCTTCATGTGTTAAGGCTTTAGCTGGAACTACTAAGAATTTGTTTTATTGTTCACTTAGCTAATATGCAGAAGAAGTGTCTTTAAAAATTCAGTGTTGAGATCTTGCACAGCCATTTCATACTTTGGACATAAGTTATTTATCTTTTTATTTGTACCTGAATGTTACACTATCAACTGAAAAATACAAAAAGCTCAATTTTGGGGGAACTTCCTGAAATAATTAGCTCAATTTGACTGGGACCTAGTCCCTGCACAAACCAACAGAGGAAAACAAAATTAAACATTACCATCACCACACCATATATTCTTTTAACTAGTGTTGGCAAATTAATCTTAAATGCATAAACTTCAAGTAGGACAAGAAAATAAAATACTGTTTAAAAAAATAAAGGAAGTGGGAGATTTCAAACATTTTGACTAAAAAAATTAATTAAAAAAAATCAGAAGATGAAACACTCAGGCCAGAAAGGTTAGCTATTGGTATTTTTAAAGTGATGTGAAATGTGACAAGCTTATCAATCAATAGAAAAGACCGCATGCATCTTCCCTTGCATTCATCCTGAACTGCACGAGGGTTAATACAGTTATACCAAGTCCATTATTTTTGATTATAGTAATGAAAAGTGTCCTATTTAACAAAGTGAACATCAGCATCCTGAAGAGGTTCCACAGCTATCCGTCTTCCATCTTTAATTTTAATTAACAAAACAAATGGATAGTAAATTCAAAGCAAAGAATCAACATTAATCTCTAAATCAAAAGGATTTACATTGAGATTACAATTAATCATATGCATGAAATATCGCATTTAATAGGGTGATGCCCTGAGTTACTTTGTTAAATCACTAAAACAATTCAATTTCCAAAATTAGTATTTGGATCCTTTCCAAACATATCCCATTAAGATTATCAATTCAGTAAGAACACTGACACTGAACCTTTGAAAAATAAACTCTGCAAAAACTTTTTGCATTTGATTAATGTGCTAGCATAAAGTATTTACAGCCACAATGGCCCTCAACAAAAACAGAACCTAAACACCTAATGGAGGAGCTGTCGTGACCTCAAGTAGCTCTGTTGTTGATGGCACATTAATAATCCCATTGGGCTGTCTCTTCAAACATCCGACATTTTATAGGACTAAATGTATCCTTCATGGAAGCCAAAAAATGCCATGAATATCAATGGAATTCTAGCTACTGAAACCAGCATTGTATCTGGCCAATCAACTGGTAGGATTCTACCTGTCTAATTAGTGCAAAATTGGGTCCATCATTTACTAATGTGAACCATATTTTAGCTCCATGTGCTATGTAGAATATTACATTAAAAAAATGACCCAGTTACACACACCTCAGTGACACTAGAATTTGAACCTTTCATGTATTCATACCACTATAGCTATCTGGTGCTCTGTTATCTTGGGAGCATTTTATTTTAAGACCTTCCTGTTTTCCTGTGATCTTATCAGTCAAGCACAACCGGGAGCATAGCTTTCTATGCTCTTATTCCTTCTGTTACAAAGGCTAGTGCAATATCTTCATGAACTTTATTCTGTTCAGCAGAGTGGTGAGCATGACAAATACATGGAAGGGGGCTGGCTTTACCAATTGCCAATACAGGCAATTACTTAAGTCCTTCATACATAGGGGGTGGCCCTGGATAGCAAGCCCTCACAATGAAGTTTTAGTTTCTAAGGAAGATATTAAAATAAGTCATATTACACTCAATAATAGGATCCCTGACTTTACTCAAGTGCTCCATAACTTTCCTTTGCATCAATGCAATATCGTAGAAGGTTGAGGTATCTTCCAACCTGAACAGGTCATCTAGTCTAACCTCCTACTCGAAGCAGGATCGTGTCCTACCAGAGCATGAAATGTGCCTCTCTTTCAGCCTTTGTTACCCTGCCTACTTAGCTGGAGCTTATTTCTGAAAGGTACAATGCATGGTAGCTGTGACATTACACTCCATATTACTTATGAAAATATGCTTATCATATGGGTATGACATAACAGAGATCTTACGTAAGCCATATTGCATAAGGTACATTAGAAAGTGAGTGAATGTGAGTATCCAATTTGCATGCCTGTGTCATTTCTGCATCTGAAGTTAGGAATATTGACCATGTATCTGTATTTCAGATGGGTTACTTTGGGTGTCATTCACAACTAACACTTCAGGTACAACAAAGAAAAAGCCAAGCGGGGCTGATAGCCCAGTAGCCCAGACAATGGACTGTGAAAGAGCACAGTCTTCCTGTCAACTCTCCAGTCAGTCAGTGAGTAATGGCTGCCACAGTCCTGCAGAGACAGGGGTCTAAGTCACCTGGTACTGGATATCCTTCTTCCCTTTTTGGAATATCAGTGTTTTTTTCCACTGGAGGACAAAATACTCCAGCCTTACTTAAGAGCTATACAAGGCAGGGGATGACATGATCTCTCCACCCAAAGAGACACTGGAAGAACACCTGGAAAAAAGAAACCAAAGAAGAGTGGATCCAAAGCTAGAATGACATCTAGCTTGAGAGTAATAATATGTGAATTTTCAATCAGCCAGCCAATGCAGTGGTCTTTGAAGACTTTCTGTAATCTGCCTGCAACAGTGTCTAAGGCAAGGGTAGAGAACTTAAGTCCTGGGGGCTGGAGTCCTGGGGTCCTTAGCTTGCCTGGATCCAGTCCCTGAGGCTCAGGGCTCCCTCCTCCCCCACCAGGGGTCACATTAGTGAGGGCTTGGTTGCTTCTCACTTGTGTGCAGCCCCCAACTGATTTTTCTGAGAGTCAATGCCCCTCCCCAACCCAAAAAAGCTTTCCTCCCCATAGTCTAGGGCAGGGCTACTCAACAAGCGGCCCGTGGGCCACATGCAACTCGCAGCCCATTTGTTTGCGGCCTGTGGGTGGGAGCCAAAACAAAAAAGTAGTCAGTATAATGGTCTTCTGTTGATATGCACTTTAGTAGTTAAATTCCTGGACTGTCACTGCTCACTAAAAGAACTGTCATATGGGTGGAAATCGGGTAAATATTGCATTTTATTAGTATCAGCACAACTGATTTAAATGGGGCTTGCGTGTTGTGAAGTCTTGCCTTAATCTTTGTATTCATGCCTGTCACTGTGAAAGAAACTATTTGCATATATATTTGCATGTACATGCAACCACACTTAAGTTGCAGCCCTCAGCATGTGCTGTGAGTATCATTGTGGCCCCCAAGGCTTCCAAAGTTGAGTGGCCTTGGTCTAGGGTTCCTAGAGGAATTACTATTGGTAATCAAATTTCTTTAATGAATCAAGCATAGTTTGTGAACTTTATTTCTATTTGCTACCTTTGTAACCACTTAAAATCCACCTTTTGTAATTCAGCTTATTCCTTTTTTATATTATAACCTTATTTGTGCAATTCTAATTGGGGATAGAGGGAGGGTAAGCATCTGTGCATACCGTCCTCCAAACTGAGGGGAGGGGCATTTTACAATATACTTTGGATCTGCACTCCAAGGGAGGAGCAGGAATCCGAGTGCTGGGACAAGTCCCAGCCTTCACAAATCTCATTGTCTGGAATTCTGCAGCTAGGTGTGGTCTTGCTTGTGTGTGCTGGTGAAGGCTTAACAGCCTGGTTCAGCAAGAGACAGGCAGAAGTGGCAGTCTGGGTACCCTAACAGGCAGGCTCAGTGGTATCTTAGAACACAGAGGCTACGTCTACATTGGCGCGCTTTTGCGCCAAAGCTATGCAA
>CM057845.1:141857741-141872185 GCA_030068395.1 Apalone spinifera | reverse complement strand
CTCATTCTACAAGGAATAACGCCTTTTGTCAACAGAGTTCTGTCGACAGAAGGCCTTATTGCATTTACACTGTCCTTTGCGTCTACGCTCTCATGTTGACACAACTGGATGCGGTCTAGCTGCTCTTTGTCGACAGAAGCTTGTAGTCTAGACATACCCAAAGTGTCTAATTTATATCCCTCTGTCAAAAGAGGGATGTAGTCTAGACACAGCCTCACTCCTGCATTTCCTGCCTACCAACACTTGGGTTGCCAAGCGTCCAGTTTTCAACCAGAACCCCCAGTCAAAATGGGACCCTGGCAAGGCCAGTAGGCACAGTTGGCCAGGCTGTTAAAAGCCTGGTTGGCTGCAGGAGAGTAGGCCGGCTCCATGCCTGGCTCTGCTTAGCTCCCAGGAAGAAGTCAGCCTCTCACCCCAGTTCCTGGATATAGGGCTGGCTGGAAGGACTGTGCTGCTCCTGTCTTCAGGCACTACCCTGGGAACAGTGGGAGCTGCGGGGGCAGCATCTGCAGACAGGGGGCAATGCACAGAGCCACCCTTCCATCGAGGAGCTGCATGGACATGATGCCGCTTTCAGGAGTCACACAGACTTCCTCCCTCCCCAAGAAACAAAGGTGCTGCCTGAGGTCAGTCACCTAGAGCCAAACCGATTGGGCCCAGCCAAGAGCAATCCTGCACCCCAAACCCTTTATCCCTTTCCCGTGCCCCTCGCCGTCTCCTGCACCATTCCTAGGCCCTCACCACATCCCAAACCACTCAACCCCCCCACCCATTCTAGAATCCACTCAGCCCCAACCCCTCCCACATTACAGCCTTCTGCCCCGGCTCGTGAAAATGAGCAAGTGATGGAGAGAGGGGGTGGAGCAGAGGTTGTTTTCTGCTATTAGGAAGTTGGCAACCCTACCTATCACCCTCCTTGAATGGGGGTGGGGATGTAAGGTCAATTAACATCCCTGGCAGGGGATGGTCCTCCAGACTGATATCCCAGAAAAATGAGACGTTAGGACTAAGAACCTAGTGCACTTTTGCAGAAATGAAACCCTGTCTTCCTTAGTTTAGGCTCATTTTCCATAGTCATCTTATCTACCATTGGGGGTGGGGAAGAACGAGGGCTCTATGCTTTAATTTCTGCTTAGATTTCATGTCATGTTGCAATTTGTCCAAGCTATTGATTAGACAGCCCTGAGTAGTGATGCATCATCTTAGGTAACAAGATACTGGTTATATTTTGGCCGGTTAGCACATTAAATACACACATACACCCCTTCATTTTATGCTGAAAAGCACTCCACAAATATTAACTAGTTAATACTCAACATTCCTGCCTTCCCTTTTGCAGCTCCCTTCCAACAGGCTTCCTCTTGGCTGGTGGTTTTTTTTTTTTTTGGTAGACACCCACTAACACCTCCCTCCTTCTCTACCAGTCCTTTGTCTTCCTACATGTTTTGCTCGGTCTCCCTGTTGCAGGCCATTTTGTCTTCTATCAAGATCATTCCTCCTACCTTCACCTTCAGTCACATTTTCCATTACCCAACCCAGCTGGGGCAGCAGCAGGAACACTGAATATCCAGATGAGCAGTGGGAGGATTAAAAAAGGATATGGGGTGGGAGGAAGGTGAAAATAGGTATTCAGTGGGAGAAGGAAAGAGAACTGGGGTGACACACAAAAATGAGGACCAAGAGAAAATATAATGAAGGAGCCAGGGGACAGAAGAAGAGGGCACACTATGCTAACTGGAAAACCTGTAATTTTTCTCCCCTCATCAAGAAGTTCCTGTGTGAGGTAAACTCTGCTTGTGGTGATGTGCAATTGAGCCCTAACCATTGCAAAGAACAGCTAGAGGCAACCTATCCATATTCCCTTGAAGATTTAAAAAAAAAAGATAGAACTGATCAGTCCTCCCCAACCCCCACCCCCAAAAAAGCTGTTGTCATTGACCTTTCTTTAAAAAAAGTGGACATTTAGGCCAAAATGCATCTTTTAAAAAGATATTTCAACCAGACCTGAAAAGGAAAATATCAGGTGCTCCCTCTTACTCTGCTCAGTGGCAAAATGAAAATACATGCACAGCCACCACAAACGATCAGAAAAACACAAACTAAAAATGTCCATATAAAGGTTTGGAATTTTTTTTTTTAAAGAATTAACCCTTTTCAGAACAGAGTGAAAATGTAGTTCGCCCCCCCCCAAAAAAAAAAAACTGTGTTGCCCCATCTCACACCAGCTGTACTTTTTACTATCAATAAAAATGACAAAATATTTCTCTCTCTTACAGGCCTTCTTTTCTCATTGTTTGTAGAATACAACAACGCTATGAGAAGTTGGGTTCCTTACCTTTACAAGTATAAGGACTAGCAAGTCTGTCCTTGCATACTTCACAGTAATTGTGAACTTCTCCTACAGCCTAAGTTTCTTGACCTTGACTGGAAGGCTCACTGCCACATGCTGTGTGAACATACTGAGGCAGTCTGTGTCATGGTCCAGGACTCCATTATGCAATATGTTCTACAAACAGAACAAAAAAACCCCCACAAATCCACAGTCCCAGTCCCCAAGAGCCTACAAACCTTAATTTCTAATGTTATTATACCTCACAAAGCTGCTGCTTTAAAAAAAAAGAAATGAAACTTTGAAGGCTTTTTAAAAAAATGGATCATGGCTTTTTTTTAAAAAGGTTTATAAACTCTGGGATGAGTTCCCCTCACCCCTTCTTTTAACCACACTTAAGGAATAGTAAGAGGAAGGGAGTGAATAGAAAGCAAGAGAAAAAGGGGGAAAGGAAGAGAAATAAAGAAAAAACTACCAACCAAGAAAAAAATACCTTTGAGAGTTCCTGGTTAACTGTCAGCATCACTCCAATATCACCATTATGCACAGGGAGATCTCTGTCAAGAGAATTGTTGTCCAGGAACAAGAATCAAGTCCATTTAAAATGAGATATTTCAAACTCTGGGAGAGAGAAGGCAGGCCAGTAGAGACTCAGATCAAACACACTACTTTGGGAAATGGTGTAGGGGAATAGCTATCTTTTCTAAAGCTAGAAACCAGACACTCAACTCCCCATGTAATCTGAAGGGGAAGGTGTGTGTGTAAAAAAATTGCCACAGTCTTTGAGACTCTATGACACTGGGTAACTAATTCACTATAATCTTCCCCCTACCAGGGACTCTCCTTATAAAGCTCTTTGTTTTAAGATTTCACCTACTGGTCATGCTCTGCATCAGTTATCTCAACTCTTTCCACCTGTTTGGATGTCAGCAGCAGGAAGTAATCAGGGCATTAACTCCCTGCCCCCAATGCTAGGATAAGACTTCTGCAGCCTCACGCACACCCCTGCACCAGAGATGGCTCCCTGTTGTAAAATTTCCCAGGTGTCTTTCTGCACAGCTGACTTCTAGGGCCCACAGCACAGAGAATGGTCTGCATTCTGTCCGCATGCTGCCATTTTATTTCATGTTTATATCCTGATCGCACAGCGGCACTACTTACCAAAAAACCCACAACCCAACACTGCTCCAATTCATGCAGGATATTCACATCAGCAGTGACAGAAAGGCTTTTTTTTTTTTAATTGTTGAGGGCTGAAAAAAGTTATAGTTGGGAACCTGGATGCATAAATTATGTGTGGCGGAACTGAAGCAGTTGTGCTTTCTTGGCTGAACCTCTACATGGAGCAGGCTAGTGGACTCTGAGGCAGGGGATTATAAAATTAGTGGTTCTGATTTAAACCAAGAACTGATTATTTAGACCAAAAGAACTCTGTCCTAGCCCCAAGTTATCAGTCTTCCTTAGCAATAATTCTCACGTGAAAGGAATATTGTGATGAAAATGTGAGGTAGGAGGCATCAAGGTAAAAATTCTCCAGGGGTGAATTCTGCTTCCCCACGTGGAAGTCATGTAATTCAACATTCAGAATTAATTGTCAGCTTCCTTTCCAAAACACCAGCACAACTAGGATTTTGCAGCAGGAGGAGGAATACCTTGTAAACGTTAAATGAGCAGATGCCAGGCTGATACTTCAAGTAATAATTTTTCAATTTAACTTTCATTTAAGTAGTTGTATATTACGTTAGCTTGTGGGGTATAAGCACTGTCACAGAGAGATAGACCAGGTACTTAACAGTTATTCGATCTAGCAGAGAAAGGCATAAGAACCAGTGGCTAGAAGCTGAAGCCAGACAAACAAACTAGGACAAAAGACATTTTTTTAAAATGAGGGCAATTAACCATTGGAACAAACTTCCCCTTTCTTGAGGTCTTCAAATCAGGGCTACATGTCATTCTGGAAGAGATGCCCTAATCTAGTGCTTTCCAAATGATGTCTGTGGAACCCTGGGATTCTGCGAAGTGAAAATACAGTGTTGTTTTCAAGTCCTCATTATCAAGACCAAGTCGAGTCTCAAGTCACTACAGTTCAAGTCTCAAGTCAACTCTCGAGTCCCTAAAGTCACTTTCGAGTCAAGTCTCAAGTCTTAATTTAAAAAATATCAAGTCACTTTTGTACAAGCCATCAATATCGGAATTTTCGGACAATTTTTTCACCAAGTCGATTTAACAAAATTAGCTAGTCTCAAGTCACAAACAATGAACTCGAGTCAAGTCTCAAGTCGAGTCACCTAGGCGACTAAAGTCGCACTCGAGTTCAAGTCGTGGGACTCGAGTCAACAACTCTGTGAAAATAAGAGTTCTGTGAGAAAATTTCATTACAACAACATTTTATGATTTTGAAAAAATAAATATTTAAGCATTTATGAATTTTATTGAAAACAATTTTCATGTGTGTTTGACACAATAAGTGTCCCTGTGTAATGCCAGCTTAGCTAGAGAGTAGGGACAATGATGTTGCTATTCAGCGCTGCACGCACAGTCAGTCAGTGGTGCGATTGCCTGTTATGTACCACAGTAAATCCCTGTACTCACTCTCAAGGAGAGTGGATCACGTGGGTGACTGAATATGAATATACCAGCATGGAGTAGGACAAAGTCGAAGCTTCAGCTGACAAACCAGCAGCTTGTATGGGAGTGCTCAGGCAGTGCTCTTGAGAATACTTTACTTCAGTATAGTCTTGTGATTTCTTGTATTTAAAAATGTAACCATGACAAATATAAATTGATTCTGATAGATTAATCTATGTGCAATTAAACTAAATGTTGATCTCATGACCTTGTTTAGCACTGGTTTATTATCCTTACTTATTTGTGGTCTACTTTTTCAGCTCCATATAGATAAGACTATTATTAGGGGTTCCGCAAAAGTCTTTTGAGTTTAACAGGGTTCCATGGCCAAATAAAATTGGGAAACACTGCACTAGTCAAACAAGTCACCGGGCTCAGTACAGGACTATTTGGGGATGTTCCAAGGCCCTACGTTGTTCAGGTGGTCAGATGAGACTCTCATTCTCCCTTCTAGAGTTAACTTTTATCAAGCTATTGATCATTATCTAGATAATGATAACAAGGCGCACACAGCCAGAACATCTCCAAATAAGTCTCAGAAGGCTTTAGCATGGTATAAAACCCGTGTCCTTTATTCCTTCCCAATTTCCCCACCACCAGTGTCCAGATAGATACCATTTTACAGGGTTTTTCTCCATTCCCAGGCTGAGTCAGTAACCAACAAGGAGGCTTCCACCTGATTTCTCTCCAGTTGGCCCCTTCCTGCTTTCTAGCTCCCTCCAAGCCTTTGCCAACACCTGCCACACTGAGGAGCCAGAGGCTACAATCTTCAGGCAGGAATCAGGCTTTTTCACCTGCCCCAATCTGTTCCTCATGACTGCAGCCAAGTTACTGCTGCCACAGTAACCAAAAATGGAAAAGAAGAGCATCCCCCCAGGAGCTGAAGTCACAGAGAGAGTAAAAAATACTCTTAACAATATATGATACTGTAAAAGAACAAGCCTCAATAACGCTAGAAATGTCACTAGTAGTATCCGACATGAGCTCTTACTTGCCACTGTCTCCTCCACTGTTTTTATACATAGCCCCAATTGCTATCATTGGGTAAGTTACAATTATGCAAGGTCCTTAATTGTATCTGCTAAAATACACAGGCAGAAAAGCATAGCAAGTCACCTTGGAGGCACTGTTACAGAGCAATTATGTACACATGCTGAAAGAGGTCATTCTGCAACTGATTTGATTTGCTTGCTTTGGCTGCGTGGACAAAATCCTACAATTGGGCCTACCTAAAAGGTGTGTTCATCCACATTCTTTCCGCTCTCTCCAAAGGAGGACACCAGACAGTGCATTTTGCCATGTGCTGCTGGTATAATTCCAAATGCACTATCCTCTGCTTACAGAAGACAGTGACTTAACAGCTCAGAGCATCAGGATGCATGAATACAAATAGATAGGTAGCATGGTAGGTGTGGAGTCAAACTCAACTGACAGATTGTGTTGTGGGAGGGGGGGGAGGGGAAACGGCTGTGGGGAGAACTTTGAACCAGGTCAAGGCACAGTCAGAAGCAGTTACAAAAAAACCACAGTTGTACTTATAGAACACAGGGAAGCCCAAATCTCATTTTTTGCCTTTCACGTTAAGCAGTGAAACAAATGTGATCAACAACCATAGATAGCAGTTATCTTTATCTCATTCTAGCAGTATTTATTGTGAGATCTCCTTAATTGAAAAAAAATCATTTATTTTAGACTTCATACATTTTGTTTCATGGTCCTATCTATAGGCTGTTTGGATTTGTCAGCTCTCTCTGAGCCTAGCCCAATAGCCTTGAGTGTGCTCCTCTAAACACAGCTGCAATACAAATAATAAAAGGATTAAATTCTGAGAGGTTCTGAGCACCTGCTGGAGCCACTATTCCCTTCCAAAAAAGTAAAAAAGATGGTCAGCATCATTGAGAATTGGATGCAAAAGCCTTGGATCCAAAAGCTTTATTTTGTTTGGAGAAAATAAAGTGTAACATTGAGGACACATCAAGTCTGACATATTTCAAACGTTCTTTAATTCCCTAATAAATTGCATCTTACTATAAATTTGAAAATAACTGTTAGAAAAATTGTAAAAAAGATTAATGTTCAAATGTTTGCTATAAGTAGAAGGTAAAAACCTCAGAGGTGAATACAGTCACTTCAGTAAGATGCTTTATGCAAAGTGATGTAGGGAATTTTGCCATGTAGCTCCCATGATTTTAATAGGAATCATATGGTTAAAAAAAAAAAAACCCACACTTTGAAAACATAGGAAGATTGAGGCCTGTTACCAAGGATGCCAAATGCACAAGCATATCTGTATTGCACACAGAGAAAAATCTAAGCCACACACAGGAAAAATGTGTGCCATATGCATTTATTAGTTTAAACAAGAAAAATAGAGCCCTTTCTTTACAGGCTGTGATATAATTGGCAGGGGGAGAAAAAAAATCAGTGTGCCTAGTGACAGATCCTGGATTGTGGTGCAATAGCGCCACACAGTGCTTACAACAGGAATTATTTCTAAATTCCCAAGGCCATGCCAGTGTTTTCATTGCAAGGAGATTGTGCTGGGCTCTAGGCAGAAGAGGAATAGCATGCAGTTCTCTACACTCAGAATCGTCTGTTCAAGTGTTCATCCTAGTAAGAACTACCAAGTCCTTCAGTATTTGTGTAGAATGCTCCAGATGCTATCAGAAACAACAGAGCTGCCTGTGTGAGAGTTTCTTAGAGTATTCACCAAGACCGTGAAAGCTTGAACAAAGCTGTAATGTAGTCTTCTGTCCTTATCGCATCCTTCTCTTATCCTACACTATTTTCTGTTTTTCCTAGTTCCCATTCCACTATTCTACACCAATTTACAATTAAAAAAAAATCTCACACACAAATTTCTCATTTTCCTACAAGTCAAGCTGTAGTTTGCAATTCCTCATTAGGAATTACAGCCTGCCATTTCACGATCAACTTTTATAATTCCAGTTGATCCAATAAAAGATCTCACTCACCTTGATTAATATTATCTTACCATAAATTATACTTAGTCTGACCTCTATTTAAACTATATTGAAAACTACTGTGTGAACCAGTGGTGGGCGGTCTGTGGCCTATGGGCTGCACGTGGCCTGTCAAAGTTCTACGTGTGGCCCACGAGATATTTTGTTTACCATTGACAGACTCCGTTAGTATCCATCTGCATGGTAATAGTGGTAGGAAAAAACCTAACGTGACCAAAGTGGTAAAAGCAAGGGGACTTTGTGAAGTGAGGTGTCTGACAGCCGTGCACTCGCTGTGCATCCAAAAGTTTGCTAAAGGTTCAGTCAGCACACCCCACAAATTTTAGGTAAGCAACTAGCAAAATTATTCTATCCCAACCCCACTGGTTATGACAAACTTGCTGCTCACTGAGATGAAGCAGGGCCACTCATGCAGCCCACTCGCTAGCCTAAAGTTTCCCCATCACTCTCCCTTGCAGCTGTGCCATTCCATGTTTTTCATCCATACATTTATATCCAAGATGTGACATCATAAAAAGGGGGCTTGACAGGACAATATTCTTAAAGAAAAAGAAATCTCACATCACTAAATACTCTGTCAGTCTTGTTTAGTAGTTGTGTCCCTCATTTTGCGTCTTTGTCTGGTACATGAAAGTGGAGAAGAGTGATGTGGATATTCTTCTGATTAGCAGGTGTAAATACTCTGTTTGTTTATAAAACACCTATGAACTTCATGGTCTTATGTAACACACACAAAAAATATCCCAGCACCCAGTCCTGACTGTTAAAGGAATGTCTCCCATAATTGTAGTATGTCTAGAAGCCCAACAGCTATTGTCTGGCACTCACATCCACAACACTGCATACTTACATTATGTTTTAGAGATTTCAGCAAGTCTGTCAGGCAACCACTTGTGCAGGACACATTACATATATCAACTCAAAAGTCAGCACCATATTGCAAACAGGCAAAATCCCCCATTAAGGTCAATGGAGTTGTGTCCATTTATGTTGGCAGTCAGTATGGCCCATTCTGCTTAACACTAACTCCCCCCCCACACACACACACACACATTACTAGATGTTAAGGCATTCCTCTCCCCTACCTCCTCCTCTTTCAGGGTAATAACATAACACACTCTTCTTGCTCCTTCTTCATAGAGCTGCACACTTGTGTCATCTTGTTGCCTTCTACAGTTCCTTCCCTGTATGATCAGCTACTTTTAGGTTTCAAAAAAACAACAGTCAAACTCCCTAAACCAAGATCCCAGATAATTTTCAAGCTTTAAGAAATAAAAAAGCTCAAATAGAAAAAGAAAGGTCAAATACATCCAATGACTGAATTTTCCTCCGTTTCTCCTCCTCTCCCCAGTGCAGTAAAATAAAACACAGCCCAGATGGCCACAACAAACCTTGACTGCCTGCTTAAAGACTAAATGAGGTAAAGTAAGTTTCCCTCTGACTGAGCAAAATAAATTGATGAACTAGAGCAATGTCTCAAAGTGTAAAGACTCATGCTAAAAAAAGAACTTTAAGAACATGCAGAGTATTCTAATTCCACACCTGCATAAGTTTTAGTCTGCCATGTAGTTGATTTTATTACATTGTTAGCGTTCATCTTGAATTTAGTTTTCCACAACCTGAAACACAGGAATGCTGTTCACAGATCTCACTACAGCCGTACAGCAATTTGGCATTGACTAGGTAAATGGCTGAAATTGGACCAGAGCTCTGATGTTTGACTTTTTAATATCTTTGAGAAATGGAATAGTTAGAAGAAAACACCACTTTCCTCAGCCAGTGCCATTGCCAGCTTACTCACTCTCCAGGGTCTCTTCTGACGGTGGTCCAACATGTCCCATGATGGTGAGGAGGCTTTTCTATCCCTCCTCCTCATGGCCAGTCTTAGTGAGAGTCTCTTCCAGCTGTTTCTGAACCACTTTTCTGGCATCACTCCCTCCCCCTGCTTAGAAGTTAATGAGAAACTGAAGATCACAGATTGTATTGGAACTCGCATGTAGAATAGTGATAGAGATGCAGCCGTGTTAGTCTGGTGTAGCTGAAACAAAAGACAGAACTATGTAGCACTTTAAAAACTAACAAGATGGTTTATAGGTGATGAGCGTTCGTGGGCCAGACCCACTTCCTCAGATCAATATATAGAAGAAAATCGACACAACCATATACACCAATGTGATACAATCAAAAAAATGAACGCATCTGAAATTGACAAATCAAATTTTAGAGTACAGGTGAGAGGGGAAGGTTAGTGTCTGTGAGGTAATGAGATTAGGGGTGATAACTGGGGAAGCTATCTTTGTAATGGGTGAGATAATTAGAGTCTTTGTTTAAACCGATACATAAAGTGTCAAATGAAGCTTCAGAATTGTCATTCATGCTTAAATTTGACACTGTATGTGTGCATACAATTTCACATGCGTTCTTTTTTTGATTGTATCACATTGGTATATATGGTTGTGCCGATTTTTTTCCACATATTGAGCTAAGGAAGTGGGTCTGGCCCACGAAAGCTCATCACCTAATAAACCATCTTGTTAGTCTTTAAAGTGCTACATAGTCCTGTATTTTGTATTGGAACTCTGCACCACTGAAATCAATTAGAGTTTTGCCATAGATTTCAGTGGGAGCAGGATGAGCACCAAAGTCTTCAGAGCCAATAGTAGTCTTATTCCTCACTCTTGCAATCTTCATGTTGATAAAAGCACTTTACTACCATTAAAAGTCTGTTTAAAGAAGGCAGATTTGAACATCCTCATTTAAAATGTACTTATATTATTAGCCCTCTACATCAATAGTATGTGCAGAAAACTATTCTGAGTTGGGTCTTTGATCATGCTAAGGTGCATTAGTCTATTTTATTGATCAAATAATCACTATAACACAATTGTTTTTATAATTGAAGAATTTTCATTGGTTTCTTTTTTTAAAGGGTAATAACCTTTAATTGTTATTAGGGGTGAACTTCCCATATAGCAAATCTGGCTGGGCTTCAATTGGTATCTGCTATATTTTTCCAACATGTTGCAATTACAATAGCAACTTATTAAATTACAACAGGAACAGTCCTCTTTAACTAATAAATTTGGTTGTGTGTGGTAATGATTGACTAGATGCTGACTTTTATTATTAACTGTATGGCATATAATTATTTATTACAAGTGACCATATCACCAGTGTGGCCAAAACCAATCACGCAAATGCCATTTTCCAATAATACATTTGAGATTTGGAAAAATGTTACCCTAATTATGACAAGAAATGAACACAAACTCTTTATATTATCTTTTCTATGAAATGGAGTTGCATTGACATCCACAGGTACAACCTTTATTTGGTCTTTTTTTTTTAAATGTGTGTTTTGTTTTTATCAACTTCTCATTTATAGGCTTAGAGAGGAACCAAAACAAGAACCACTCTCCAGACACCAAGAAACAAAGACTCGGTTTGACTTAATCTAAATGTGAACCACTCCCGATATGGACATTTGACTATACAATGAAAAAATGTAGCCTCCAAAACCTAATTCTCTCTCTTCTATTACAAAGTGGGTAGCATTTCAACCTTATACCTATCTTAGGATACACAGATCTCAAACTTACCACCTTCCTTCAAGTAGGCTTCTGGTAACTGAAGCAGCAATAAAAAATTTAGCTCAGTTTCTCCAGAGCATGGCTGTTCCTAGAGGTTTTCTCTGGCTGAACAAGTCTATACCTAATCCCTAATTCCCTGTACTTTGACATTTTCAGATAATATCATAATTCTGCGTTAGACAAACAAGCAGAACTACCTGGTCTGCTAGGGTGAGTGAGCAGAATAAGCCTGTATCTCTGAGCAGGGTCCTGGCACTGGAAATGAAATGGAGGCCACAGAAGAGCTCTACGCATCATAATGGAGATCCAAATCTTCACACAAACGTGAGCAGTACAGCATTGAGGGAGGGTGGAGAGAAGATCTACAATGAAAACTGCAGAAAGCCTGGAAAATCCTTCCTCTATTGCAGATGAATAGCTAGCTACATTGCACAGCTAGTTTTTAAATGAGAAAGTGTTTACTGAACTTCAGTTTTACTGTTGTTTTCTCTCCATGGGATGTATCAGTTATTGGACAAATTGCACCTCTCACCTGATTCTTGTCTCAAACGCACCCCGTGTAGATCTCAGGCTTTGAGCCATCTCCAGCTCTCGGGGTACAATTATGTGGTTTTGTTTGTTTGTTTTCATTTTCAGGCTGGGCCCTAGTTGCAGTCCCCTGGTACCAACCATGACTGCCTCAGCAGACCAAGGCTCAGACTCTTATTGCGCTTGCACAAATATAAATAGCAGCATAACCACGGTAGCACAAATTGAAGCAGCAGAGGTGTGGCTGAGTCACGAGTTAAGTGTATGTGTGCATACAAGCAGTGGAATCATACTCCAATATGCATCTAAGAGAAACTAGATGTGATATTGTAAGAAAGGTGTCAGTAGGTATTAAAGGCAGGCTATGCAAGGAGCTTATCTGACTAATAATTTTGGGAGAGTGAGGGAAATAGAAAAGTGACTGGATTAATTTACTATTTACATAAAAAAAATGTGGCCTAGGGCTCCTACATAGACTGAAAGGATAAGAAAAGATGGATAATTATAGATTACAATTTGAAAACACTCAGCAGTTCAAATATTCCACAGCATATGACAAGTAGAAATTGGAAGAGTAGATTTAGACAAGAGAGTCAATAAGTGTAGGGGAACCTGGACTACGCTGCCTGGCAACAGATGGTGATTTTGCCTTTAACACAGTGCGGATCCCTAAAAAACAAAACCCAGGCCTGTCTCAAGTCTGATGCACATAAGGACGCAGGCATGGTTTGGGAGGGAGAAGTTTTGCGAGGCAGGAATGTTTTGAACAACAATGCAGATTAAGCATGGTATGCGAGATCACGTCAAGAACACATGATAAGCAACCTTGTACTGGCACTTCTGTTTCTGATAAGCAAACATTACAGATGCAGGCATATAACTGTCAACTACGCACATAGCAGCAACATCCCGAGTGACAGGATATACTCCAAATAGGGCATTGGGCATTTAAGTATCTTACACGGTACATAATCAATTGGTAAATATTATTAGAATGACCAAGTCTCGCTTTGCTATAAAATGGACTTAGTAAGAACAATTGATGGGAGGGAATGAGCAGGACTGACTCACAGGTCCTGCTCGATGTAACTAGAAGTAAATAGGCCCTTTACACTGGCAACCCAGTGCATGGTGTTCCATTGCGTGGGAAGAAAAGGAACCACAACCTCCTACCTGGTACTGTAGGTAGCATACAAGTGAAGTGTAAGTGAACTAGGCTTTATTATTGTATTATAGTAGATATTTTATTAATTGTTTTTGCATTGCTTTGCACTGTATTAATTGCTTTAGAATTTATAGTATTTAAGGTTTAAATTGTATAGTACTTTTTTTAAGGCTTGTAAAACTTAAACAACTATGTTAACTGCTTAAAGCTTGCAATAAATAAGAAAGTGGTTAAGTATCCTGGTTTGCCTTGGATCTAAAATAAATCGAACCACACAACAAGAAAAAAAAAACCCAGATCCAAAACACAACAGCAAATTGCATAAATCAAAAAAGCATGAAACCAAGAAAATAGATTTGAAATTAAGCCACACTAAATACTAACCAGTTGAGATGAGTTTCTGCACTCTATTTCTAAAACAAGATTGCAACTTTAAAAAATTTTTTAAAAAATTGACCATGTAAATTAGACATTTTTTTCCAACAGCACTAAACAAACTACTATGACTTGGAAATTGAAGCTTATACACCTATGCATGATTCAGATGTTTACTCCAAAATTGTATGTGATTAGAAAAAAACCCCACTTGTGTTGCTTGTAAAAGTATATACCACAGCATGCAAAATTTACTCTTTGTACCACTCTGCTTGAGTTTATCAGTCTTTCCAGACACCTGTAACCTTTTCAGGAGTCTGATTTGTCTTAAGTACCCCTACATTTCACTTCACTTAAAAAGGATTTTTTTAAGTGACAGCACACTATTACTGAAAAATTTGCTCACTTTCTCATTTGGACCATATAATTATAAAATCAAATTGATTGTAAATATTGTACTTACATTTCAGGGTATAATATAGAGAGCAGTATGAACAAGTTATTGTCTATATGAAATTTTAGTTTGTCCTGATTTTATTGTTAGGTTTTTTTATGTAGATTGTTGTAAAACTAGATAAATATCTAGATGAATTGACATACACCCTAGAAGAGATGGTTACATTAATCCCCTAGTTGAAAACCACTGCTTTAATGGAACTGGCAGAGTCCTTCTGACGTGGTTCAGATTTTTCAGATCAGAAACTGTAAAATTTTCAAGAGTGCTCACATGACTTGGAAAGTCACTGTTCAACTTTTATCTCTAGCCACATAGTTCTGTCTGTTTGTGTAATACTGGTCTACAATGTTTTAGAAGTCGTCTGCTTCAGAGATAAAATGTGCTATTT
>CM057845.1:141808134-141845716 GCA_030068395.1 Apalone spinifera | reverse complement strand
GGAAAAGCGGCTGATTTTCCGGAATAAGTGGCCCAGTGTAGACACAGCCAACAGGATTAACCAATATGCCCAGGTTTATCGGTTAATTGTGTAATTGTCTACAGGTTGACATCCCTATATTCTACTGCATGTCTTTTACTGGTAATTATTGTATTTAGTGACATTTTAAAATTCAGTAAAGTCAAGAAAATATTTCAGAATAAAACGTATGCTGCAGGACAAGATCATTTTGAAGCACCAATTCTAGCATTGCTGCACAAACCAGTCTGCCAGTGCCTCCTATATTTGATTCTTAACACTTCCCATTATAATTACTGCAATGTTTTTTAGGAATTTCTAGACAGCCTGTCTTCCCTGATAGTTCACATTTTCTAGATCTTTAATCATTTCTGTTGCTCTTTTCTGAACCTTCTCTAATTTCTCCACATCTTTCTTGAAATATGGTGCCCCAAACTGGACACAATACTCCAATTAAGACCTAATCAGCGCAGAGTAGAGCAGAAGAATGACTTCTTGGGTCTTGCTCACAGCACTCCACATAATGCACCCCAGAATCATGGTTTTTGTTCTAGGTTTTTTTGCAACAGTGTCACACTGTTGATTCATGTTTAGCTTGTGGTCCACTATGACCCCTAGATTCCTTTCTGCGGTACTCTTTCCTAGACAGTCACTTACCATTCTGTATGTGTGAACAGATTGTTCCTTCCTAAGTGGAAGACTTTGCATTTGTCCTTATTAAATGTCATCTTACTGATCTCAGACCATTTCTCTAGTTTGTCCAGATCATTCTGAATTATGACCCTATCCTCCAAAGCAGTTGCAACCCTTCCCAGCTTGGTATCAACTGCAAACTTAATAAGCGTACTGTTGATGCCATCACCTAAATCGTTGATGAAGCAGTCCCAAAATAAATCCCATGGAACTCCACTTGTTATGCCCTTTCAGAATGACTGAACCATTAATAAATCTCTGAGAATGGTTATCCAGCCAATTATGCACCCAACTTATCGTAGCTCCATCTAGGTCGTATTTCCCTAGTTTATTGATAAGAAGGCCATGTGAGACCATGTCAAATGCCTTACTAAAGTCTAGATATACCACGTCCACCACTTCTCCCTTATCCACAAGGCTTGTTCTCTTATCAAAGATTCATTTGACATGACTTGTTCGTTACAAATCCAATAGCTATCCTATTGCCACCATGGTTCTCTACATTCAGTCCTGATGCCGTAAACCTACCAGGAATCAGAGTTTAAGAAATGTATTTGTTACCATGTCAGTTGAAATTTTGTTCCCTGGCAGCACTGTCTTTGGCAGCTGTCACAGATAACATTTCCCTGCATGACCCTAACACTGTGTTTCCAGCTTATCACAACTTCACTTCATTGACCAAAAGAGAGGGGAAGGTTTTCAAAACAGTGAGACAGTGTTACGTTTTTTAACCAACAGCAGACAGAATGTCTGGGGGCAAACTTTCTGATTGGAGCAGAAATCAGACATTTGGATCTCTGACAAACTGAAAAGATAAAACAGACTGTTGCTCTTTCAAGGAGACCTAGCCCTTTTCTTTTGATAAAGTCTAAACAGACCCTGTCCTCTTCCTTTCTTCCTCTTCAATGTCAGCACAGAGGATTTAAAGTGAGCCAGAAATACAAGCCCATAGTGAAACTGCCACAAGGTGTCACCACACTACCATTATACATACTGTAAACACTTGAAGTTTCTATTATTCAGGCTTACTTGATCTCTGTTCAGAGTGGAGGAATGGTGAGTACAGCACAACTGTTATTTTTAGCGTACATTAAACCTATCTTGCTTAATAGTTCTGACATTTGAAAACTGAATAAAAACCTTTGGTAATAGAGCAGCCTAATATTCAGTAATTCATTGCCAATTCGTTTATAGATCAGACTGTAATTTAATTCAAGACCAATTAAATTAGTATAACTATCTTCAAATCCAGGTCAGTAACAATTTCAAAATGTTACAATTGTAGATGAGCTTCAGGAGACAACAGGCATTTTGTGGGCATAAATATTCCATCATTTCCCCCTTCCCTATAGGGTAAGAACTATTGTATCAGCAGCACATTGATCCCTACCCTATTTCTCATGGTTGGTGGCATTTTGTCTATCTATATAAAAACTTAATATCAGATGTGCTCTTAATTAGAAAGTAACCTTCCTTGGCATATGGATGAGCTCTATTTTATATCTTCACATCCAGTTCCCCTGATCTTGCTGTTACTAGTCTGTGTTATTCAGTGTCCTGCAACTCTGGGATCTGTTCAAGTCCAGTCATGTTTGCTAATTGTTGATCATACAAGATAAAAAGAAAACAATTGTAA
The DNA here is from genome assembly GCA_030068395.1 of Apalone spinifera. NCBI lineage: Eukaryota > Metazoa > Chordata > Testudines > Trionychidae > Apalone > Apalone spinifera. The sequence continues at coordinate 141,843,369 of CM057845.1, read as the reverse complement.
CTCCTTAGTATGTACTACCTATAAAATATATAGCATCCCCTTTGTTTGATTAAAACCATGCGAGTACGGTATGGAGGAGAAAAGGTTTATTTTACCTAGTGCTTCAGCTTTATTATTAAAAACAAAAATTTGAAGTCACAGCAAAGTATCTCTCCTCCCATCCACCCAAACAACACAGCTCTTGAATGCTGTTAGTTTAGCATGAGCCACCAAGAGCTCTGATTTTGATATTTTCCCCCCTCAGTGGACAATGAGCTCTTTTCAGGATGTTTTGCTTCAAGGAAGCAGAGTAACAGCTGTAAATTTGAAATGTGAAGGACCACTGTAAGTGTGAGATAGCAAATGCTACCATATTTGAATGGTAATGACAGCACCCAGTAGAAGCGTGTATGACCGAAATTTGATAGTCTACGAGCACAGTGAAAGTGCTGGAATAGAAACATGTCAGAATCAGGACAAATGACTAACTCTTTCACTTTAGGTGAAAGGCTAAAGGAAACAAATGTTAACTGAATTGTGCACTTACAAAACCAGTGCTTTGGAGATAGCGCACTGACACACCAACAGATCAGGAGCTAGCTCATACCAAGGCCCCTATGCCACACTGAACACTGACAAATGCACAGCTAGAAACCAGTCTGATTCACTTATGCACTAGTACAGGTTGCACCTCCCAGAACCGGCACTATCTGGTCTGGTAAGACCATGGATATTCCTGGATCAAAGAACTAGTAGCCCAGGGGCAGGAGGGCTATCCAGAAGCGAAACAGGCTGAAGCAGCGGGATGGGGAAGTGGCTGGCAGAAGCCTGATGAAGAGGGACTGGAGCCAGCAGCAGCCCCTGGCAGCCTGTGGCAATGGGTCCAGGTCAACACACAGCAGCACAGTACCGGGCCGGACAGCCCATGGCAGTGTGGGGCCAGATCCAGAGCCCCAGGCAGCCCACAGAAGTGGGGCTACAGACTGCAGGCTACCACAGCACAGCAGGTCAAGCTCTTGGCAGCCTGAAAAAGTGGAGACAGGGCCAGCGGCAGTCCCCAGCAGTGTTATAGTCCATAGGAGCATGCAATCAGAGCCCACGGGCTGCTGTGGGGCCAGAGTCCGAGCCCTTGGCAACTCCTACCATTGGGACTGAGGGTTGAGCTAGCAGCAGACCCTGGCAGCCCAAGGCAGTGGGGCTGGCGCTAAGCTTGTGGCAGCCCATCAGTGCAGGAAGCCCGGAAGGCAGGCCAGCCAGAGCAGTGGCAGTAAAGCCAGCCAGGGCTGGGAGTAATGAGGGAGCTGGCAACGCTGATGGGCCGTGGCAGGGAACCTTCCCTGTTTCAGGACTGGTCAGGACTTGAGGGTGCAGGATCAGGGAGGTCAAATCTGTATTGTTAAAACAAATGTTAATTTTATAAGAATGTGTGTTGCATTTGAGTTTTATGAAAAGTTGCTACATACATTAAGCTTTCTGATAAAAGATTACCTTACAACATGGGGAAACATGTTAGGTATTTGCTATGGAACTGGAAAGCCCCACAGTCAGAAAAAAAAGAAAAAGAAAAAAAAGAAAACATTACCAAGTGTAAAAGTTTACCACCAAAAGGTATTATTTTCTGCCCCAAGAGATCAGATCTCTACTGAGACACAAAACAGTGTGGAACATCAGCGGTCAAAAGACTGTATGTATAGCTTCTCCCTCTCCCCCACATGCCTACAAAGAGGGGATGAACACAAGCCCTCATCACATCAGTTTGAATTCTCAGGGGTGGAAGGAAGGAGGAAATAAAATTACCTGATCTGCAGGAGCTGTATCACTGTAGTGCTTGGAATTTGGAAAGGGCATTATTATTAACCTGAGCAGAAATCCCCAACCTGTTTAGCTTGGTATAACCCTAAAAGACAGGTAGAGCTTGCATAATAGAGCAGCTTCTATTCCTTTTAAAACCTATGACTATAATTCATTGCATATAAACAATGAGCAGTCCTGTGGCACCTTAGGGCATGTCTACACAGCAAAGTTATTTCAGAATAACGGCCATTATTCCGAGATAACTATGCGAGTGTCTACACAGCCATTCTATTATTTAAAAATAATTTCAAAATAACAACAGGAGGCTTATTCCAAAATCTCATTCTACGAGGAACAATACCTATTGTGAAATAAGATGCATATAGATTCTCCACTGCTGCTATTTCAAAATAGCCCCTCACCAGGGCCATTCTAAGTTATTCCTCCGTAGTGCCTCCTGGGGCTCTAAATTGAGATACCATGTCTACATTAAGGAAGCCTGCCTTGGACTAATTTTGAGGCTTCCCTGCAGTGTAGATGTGCTATTTCAGAATAACTATTCTGGAATAGCTTATTTTGAAATCCATGTGCCGTGTAGATGTAGCCTTAGAGACTAACACATATATTAGGTCATGAGCTTTCATGGGTAAAACCCACTTTACCAGATGAGTTTAACCAGCTTTAAACTTGTAAGTTCTTCTATTATTTTCTTTTCCCAGTTTATACATCTTTAGTTAGTTAATCACAGAATTGGCTACAAGCATTCTCTTTGGTGAAAGAGCGAAGATACAGGAAACGCAAAATAAATGACTAATCTTTGGCACATGGGAGTAACTCACTGTGATCTTGGAGTAAGGGACCATCTATCAAAGGCAGATTTACCTGCAGAGCAAGACAGCCGGAGTGCCAAAGAGGACTGTCTGTTACTCCATCTTAAAACTGTTATAATGCTTGAGGAATTCACACATGATACCTGGTTGTTTTCTATAATAAGACTTCACCAACCACTTAGGAGTTTGTGACCTAGTTTCTAACTGTTTGTGCTTCGTTTTCCCCCCATTGTCATGAGCCATTTGAGACAACCTACTTGTATCTCCACACTCACCTCGATTGTCTTTCCACAAGTTCTGCAAAAAGACGTCTAGCAAAGCTGAAACTAACAGCAGACAGACCTACAAAGAGAAAACACAACATACTCGACCTATGGGACTGTTGCTCTCTGCTTTCCTCATTCCCTCTTCTTGGGAAAAGTCAAACACTAGAAGAAGAGCACAAAATGCTTCTAATGTTAAGTGCAGAACACTCTTCAATCACATTCATGTTACAGGGCATTTCAACAAATAAAGACATCCCATTGTGCTGTATGCCTCATCTGAAGTGCTTTGTGCATTATGTGTAAACGTGAGTAGTCAGTTGATAAAGCATACATTTTGGCATAATTTTAATTTAGCAAGGAGAACCCATTACATTTTGAATGTAATGTTAATAAAGTCATATTCATATTTGTTAATACATGTTTAGAAATTCAATGTATTTTACCAAGAAGTAAAGGTGAACACATACTTCCTATAGAAGTATACGGCACAAGAAACTTGTTTTAGTTAATATTCAGAGAGGTAGCAGCTCTACATAAATTGAAAAAGGCACTGTTTAGTCTTTGGTTTTCATGGTTATTTCCTTCTCTTCACTCCAAAAGCCAAAATCATAATCATGTAGAGTCTTCCCCTACCTTTGATAGATATGCATGTCACCCACATACTTCAAACTAGCAGATAACACACAAAAGGAAAGGAAACCGCTTCACAGGAATTTAAGGAAAAGTAGCTTGCTTAGAAAGCCATTAGTATCTCAACAGTTTACTAGGAGACATTTCAAGCACTGTCCTTTACTTATATAATCACATTCTTTTTAAACAAATGGTGAAAGGAAAACTAGAAATCAGTTAGCTCACAAAAGTGAGTTTGAGAGTTGGTTTTGGGCACCATATCTCTCTCATGTCTCCCTGCTAATTTTTAGTTTTAATCACATTTAAGCATTTCTTTAAAGTGTGAATTTCTGTCCCATGTGTGAAAAACCACCCAAATAGGAAATTAGAAAAATAATGAAAACTGAGTAGACAAACTATCAAATATTCAAGGCAAGTAAACAGAGAAGATTTTATGTGGTCTTTTGTGTTACTTTTGAACACATTAAGAAAACAGAGAAGCATAGCTATTAAAGTTACCCACATTCCCTTTAACCTCTGAATTGCTTGTGGGAGTGGAAGAGAGCTTATCTCGAAAAAACTTGACATACCCAGTTTAACACTTCTGCAGTAACTGGATACAATTCTTGATTTTGAGAGGACAGGAATTACTACATGTAAACTATATTAAACTCTCCTGTAAAGTGTATACTATTACCAATCAAAGCATTTGCTTAATATGACGTTTAAATTGATTGACTGAATTCCTTGATACACACAGACACCCCACCCTCGTTCCAGAGAGTCAGTGCAAGAAATGGAAACCATCTAATTTTGGGAAGTGGGTGTTGTAGTTTTACACGGCAGAGGTGAGGGAAATGCTACTTGAAAATGAAAAGTAAGTGACAGCACTGGAAAATTAACTATTAATTCAGAACACTGGCAGCCGCACCTCATCTTATTACGTTCTCTCTATTTTTTAGTGAAGAAATCAACTTAATGACAAAGAGGCAAGAAAGTTCACTCCATACATTCAGTGTTAGTATGGAAGACAGATACCCAAAAGCAGTCGGTCTTTAAGTGAATTTCACTCAGTATTTTGGCTCACGGTCAATTTAGCAAACTTGACTCAAGAAATAGACATCACCACAAGTCTGAAGTTATTTGAACATTCAAGTATGCACTAGAAGTGCTGTATTGGTTTTCAAACAACTGTTATTCCCCCAATTCAGTAAACACATTGCTCAGAATTTGAGGTTCAATTAAGCTCAGTTCTTTCCCATCATATAGCTCTCTCAGTTCATTTGACTCATATTTTATGGAAGGCATTTGTACTTGTGTCCCAGGCTCCAGAGCATTTTCTCCAACTATTTTAAGATTCACTAATTTTATTTTCCAGGTATTCTCTCTAACTGGACAGCGGATGAGTCCAAAGATTTGTTCAAAGATGCCCAAGCAAATGTTGCCTCTGTGTACTGTGCCAGCTACTGCCACCACTACTAACCCATGCGGAGAAATTACACACTTTAGTCCACCAGCACCCAAGTTGGGGTTCAATAAGAGATACTCTTCTTTCACCAATGAGAGTAAACGGAGGCTCACCAATTCTGCACCAACATATTCTTCCATGTTCTTTTCTAATGTATTGTAACAAAATTTCAGTTTGACATCCTCCCAGAAATGCTGTGGTCCCCATTGTTCATCAGATTGTCTTCCCAAAGGATGCTGAGAGTTCAGAAGTTCAAAGAACCACAGACAAAATTCTCTTCCTAGGCTGTGCCAATCACCCTCTTCCTGTTGCTTTTGTCTCTGCTCAGAGCTCTGCAATCAAATAGAAGGGAAAAAAACATTCACTTAATTTTCTTAGAGGCTTGCTACTTACTATATACGAGTCTTTAATACAGCTGTGCTAAAATTTAGTTTCCTATTCTGCACATTCCTGAGTTTTCCAGACAGAATGTTGTAGAAGGAATCAAGCAAGTCAGTCAAAACTAAACCTCTCCTCTTAAATAATAAAAATTCTACATGCTTGTCCATAGCAGGTGCTGAGAGTCCTCTTTAATAGGTGCCTTAGAAATACTTGAAGTAATTTTATTTTTAACAGAAATGAGAAAGGTACTTACAGTTGGTTTGATGAATAAGCTCAAATATAGTCTGTGGGTGAAATCCTAGCTCAATTTAAGTCAGTGTCAGTTCTGCCATTTACGTCAATGGGGCCAGGATTTTTCAGAGTGTTTCTAAAGAGTATAATTTAGTCTTACTGTGCAAAAAGTAGTTGTCTGCACAAATATATTCTAGCTAATACTTGCACTTAAAACCTCAGATTATGGCACTGCCCTGTCAAACCAACATAAAAAAAATACAGAACTAAATGATTAGTTACAATACGTATCTTCAACGAATACCCCATTTCCTTAGAGCAATGGTAGCACTTCTCATACTGAAGGAGGCCACGTAGTACACGCTGAACCTCCAAAATCTGGGACACTTTGGTCTGGCAACATCCATGGTCCAACAGGACCATGGACGTGTTTGGATCAGAGAGTCCCAGTGCCTGGTAGTGTGAGCCCTGATCCTGGGAAACCTAGCTGGGTGGGACAGCAGTGGGACCAGCAAGCCCAGTCCCCAATAGTCCTGGCTGGGCAAGGCAGCAGCAGGACCAGCGAGCCCCATCATCGGGAAGCCCCAGCCATGCAGAGAAGCAGCAAGGTAACCAGTGGCAAAAGTGGGGCAGCCAGCAAGTCCCATCCCCGAGGATCCACAGCAGAAGCCAAGCAGCTTGCAAGCCCTGTCCCCAGGGATCCTCAGTTGGATGGGGGAGAAGTGGGACTGCTACAGCTGGGGAGCTCCGTCCTCGGGAAGCCCTGTCCCCAAGGAGCCCCCACGGGTCAGAGCCCAAGAACAAGTCCAACCCCTGCAGGCTGGAGCCCAGTGGCAGTGGGGCCAGAGCAGAGCCAGCCACAGGGACCGGGGAGCATACTGAGAGACCAGTGGCAGGGATCTTCCCTGATTTGGCAAATTCCCTCCTTTGGGATGGGTCCAGGCCTGAGGGTCCAACCTGTAGTTAACTCTATTCTCAATATCTCCCTTTACTGTATTTGTCTTTATGAAGTATAAGCAAGCTTCCTTTACACTTTGGATCCTCAAATGACCAGATGGAAACAATCCTGATCCATATTAATCATTTTGTGTGTCCTTGATGCAACATTCGAAGCTGCTGGAGTATATCCGAACCTGCCTGACATCTCAACCTACGGCAGTAGCGATTGCTAACAAAAAAGAAAAATCAGTAACCTAGGAAGAACTGCAAAGAGGATTATTGAGATATAAAACTTCTCACCATTAGGTTATCTACTTGAGCCTAGATCATTTTGGTTAGTGACAAAGTCAGCACCACTGGAAAGTTGTCTGGTCACCTATGTGAGGGGAGCCTGGTCTTCACCATGTTTCTAATAGAAAAGTGTCCAAATCACAGAAAACCATCACCACACTTGGCATCTTTGCTATCTCCGGAAAGAGGCCCAGGACTAAGATGTCAAAGATTCTAAACTACCCTTCTCACCAGATGAGTGCCCTTTCCAAAACAGGGCTGAGACACTGATGGAATAGTGTTGGAAAGCTTGCACAGACTCTCCCAGTGCTATCCCACCTGCTCTCAAGACAGGGAGAAGACTTCAGTCTCCAAGAGTATCATTATTGCACCCTTTCTCCAGCACTAAGTCTACTGGAAAAATACTCAAACTATTAATCCAAAACACAAACATTGGCAGCATGAATATAAAGAATAGTCTGAAGAGATCAACACAACTCCTCTCACAAACTAAATTTAAACTTGTTTAAAAGTCTCAAAGAAATATGGTCCAGTAGAAAGAGCAGAGGACTATGTTAAAACTAGATTCTCCACTACTTCATTTAACTTCTGTATTCCTAATTTCCTTGTTTTTACAGGTGGGAAATGAAACATTCCTGCCTTTGCAAAGCATTTCTAAGATCTACAAGGGAAGAATTGAAGTAACTGAAGTATTATTTCCTTGAAGCAACCCAGTGAGGCTGTAGTCTGTCCTGCAAATGCAGCTGAGAATGATGGGAACGAAGAGAGAAACTAAGAAGCTGCACATCATCCATAGCAAGTGGAATATCACAATGAGGCTGCCTCAACCACATAACTAAGAACAAAAGTGAAAAGGATAGCACAAAACCAATAGCAAGTTGTTGAGAAAGGTACTATAGGACAATCAAAATTAGAACCTATAACTTGTGTCTCACACCATGTGCAGAGGAAGAAGAAATATGAAAACTTAAATATTTGGGAAACAAGTACAGATTGACAGGTTCTTTTAAAAAGATACATTTGGCTGATACCAGGATTCAGAAAAAGAAGTTCTGTAAATTAGAGGAAAAAACACTTTCCCTGATAAAGGGAGAGTCGGGGGAGTATGTGGAGTGATTTCTCACCCCCACTTCTGCTGCAACAGGTAAAGGGAAGGAGAAATCTGACCACAAAGCACATAAAGTTGGATTTCCCATTCTTCCTGTATTTTCTCTTAAGTATATAACTCATTTTTATTTTTACTGTTCTAATTTCTAGTCATCTATCCTTCATTTTCTTAAATATAAAGTTGTTTTCACTCCTGCTGATTTATAGAAAGCATCTAAAACACCGTCATAATGACACAAGTCTTACAATGTGGTATATTACTGAGAAAACAGAACTACTAGGTTCCTTACCATGTCCCATCTTCTGGGTTTATCTTTTGGACTGTAAATTCTGTGAGGGCAGAGAGTTTTGCACAACAGCATGCATACTTTTGTCACTTACACAACAGCATTTATAGATAAGTTATTTCCCTCACAAATAGGAGTCAAATTTGCAAATCAGTAACTACAGAGCTGTTTGACAGTTGGGTGAGATCCATTATGTCTGAGTCACATAATTACTTTATAGTAATAGAAATGTAGCCTGCTTCAAAGACATTTTAACACCAGACTTGAAAGAGAATCCTCTGAACTGTCATTCATGCTTAAATTTGACACTTTATGCTGAGGTCTCAACAAAGATGCTAATTATCTTACCCATTACAAAGATATCTTCCCCAATTATCACCTTTAATATCATTAGCTCAAAGACATTAACCTCCCCCTCCTCATCCTCCCTCTGTTCTGAAATCTGGTTTGTCCTTTTCATATGTGTTCACTTTTTTTGATTGTATCCCTTTGGTATATATGGTCATACCTATTTTCTTCCACAATTTGATCTGAGGAAGTGGGTCTGGCCCACGAAAGCTCATCACCTAATAAACCATCTTGTTAGTCTTTAAACTGCTACAATTACTTTATAGTAATTATGGCATCCTGAAGTTAGAAAGACCAGGTCCAAAAAGAGTAGTAAGCTAAAAAACAAAAACCTAAAAAACCCCAAATTTATTTTTCAAAACACAAGGAGGAAGTTCAGATCACCCACAAGCATGCTGCTAACGAGGCACACCTAGTCACATCATATTAAGCAGAGATTAGGAAAAGGCCTGTTCAGCAGCAGAGGACTAGTACTACCACCAGTCCTAAAGTTTCACAAAAGTTTTTCACTATCCATCATGCATTTCATACTCCACTTTCCACAGGACAGGACAGGAAAATGGCTTGCAAAAAGCTTACAGCTATTTGAGCATAAATGATCTATATCATGTGACCTGTTACTCAAAAACTCAGAGTAGCAGTGTTGTTTTCGTACTATTGTCACTGGGCAAAGTTTGAAAACAGTGGGGGTTTTTTAGTTTTTTATTTAAGCATGGTTTGTTTTCCCAACAACAGGGGCTAAACTTTCAGAACATTTATCTTGAAGCTTATGGGACTTCTTATGTCCATTTCTTTGAATTATCCAGACTCTGAAGTATGATTTTGTCTTAATTTATGATCTAACTATTCCACTAATTGCAATTCAAAGTCAGTTACATTTTAAGTAAGTACTCAGACACTAATGAATGAAGGCCATTTTATCTATATATGAGATTCAGATGTGCAAAGATGAAAGGATAATATTTTTTATTAAGTGAAACTTTTAAACCAAAAACATTCAATTCCAACTACAAACACAGGAAAACTCAACCATTTCAGTTTGGCTGGGAAATATACAAGGTCAATGAACTTACAAGCTTGTTCCACACAGGCAATATTCCTAGGTCCTTCAGCATGTAGAACTCACCTGTTGATTTGGTTTAATATCCCCTGTATCTGCAGCACATTCTGTCAGCTGTCCATTCCAATATTGCGTTGCACGATGAATGAGCTGGTGTTTTTCAGAAGAAGGTGACATAACGACTCCTTTTGTTGCCAGGTACTTAAAAATTATTTCTCGATAGACTTTTCTTCTTTTCAAGAGTTCTTCTACACTTTGACTGTAAACTAAAATTGCATGAATGGCTTCTGAAAATAAAGAAAGTTAAGTCAGCAACTGCTTCTTTCATTAGAAAACCAATTGTTGATTTGCTGACTGAAGTAAACTTTTTAATGTGAACATTTCTCTCAATGAAGACCAGTATCAAATTTATGTAAATATAATTCAAATGCATTCTACAACCCATATTCTAAAGTCTGAAAGTTATCTGTTGTCTCAAAAGCCTAACAGAGACTGATACTTGAATCAGGCCTAACTGGCTGAAACTACAACATAGCAGGTTGCAGGGCTGAACTGAAGACCCCCAAAAATCAGCTGAGTTCAAACCAAAACTGATTAAACACAAAAACAAACATAAAAACAACTTGCCTCTCCATAAAGAAAACTTGTTTTGTTTTGTTTTTAATTTAAATTTTTTGTTTTAATTTTTAAAACAAAATATTTTTCAATTCTAAAGGATTTCCCCTCCTGCCCCATTTTTTAGGTAAAGTTCAATTCCTAAATATATTAAAAAAAAAATCAAAAAATTGTTTCAAATAGTCACTAGTTTTGATTTTTTTTTCAAGCAATCTCTTCCCCCCCCCCCCCCAGATAGAAATAATTTGCTAACAGTTTTGGTGCCTAAAATTGTATTTTTTGGCAAAGCGACTATTTGTTGGAAAAAAATTCACTAAGTTCTAGATGAAACACAAACGACACAAAAAAGACAAATGAGTACAAGTAGGGTCCTACCAAATTCAGTCTTGTTTTGGTCAATTTCACAATCATAGGATTTTTAAAGTAGTAAATTTCATGATTTCAGCTATTTAAATCTAAAAATTCACAATGCTTTAACTGTAGGAGGGCCAAAAGGTTTTTGTAGGAAGGTTGCAGAATTACTACCCTTACTAATGTGCTGCTGTTGATGGCAGCACTGCCTTCAGAGCTTGGCTGCCAGAGATTGGCATTTGCTGGGGCCAAGTGTCCAGTTCTGAAAGCAACACTGCTGCCATGAAGAAGTAAAGATGGCATGGTATTGTATGGTAATGCCATCTGCACTGATGTCTTCAGAGCTGGGACCTCACCTCTGACTGCAGTAGGGTTGCCAGATGGTTTAACAAAAAAATACCGAACAGCCCTCCCCCTCCAACAAAAAATACTGGGAAAAAATTCTGTCAAGGAAAAAAAAAGGGGGAGACAAAAGTTAAGAAAAAAATTAAAAGGAGTCTGTCTCTTTAAGATGACCAGCATCTTGGGCACCATTTTCAAAAACCCGCAGCTCCACCCAGTAAGCACACAGAAGCCGGGGGGGCGGGGGGGGGAAAGGGAGGGAAGAGCTGGCAGGGGGTAGGGCCCAGGAGCGGCTTCATTAGCCGCACTTTTGGGGGGCAAGAGCTGCATGCAGCTTGCGAGCCGCAGGTTGACCATGGCTGGTGTTGAGGAAGGCATCAAGTGGCCAGCTCCCTGGTCTCTGCTGGTCACATGGGCCAGAACAGTGTGTGCTCCGCTCCCACCCCCTCTCCTAGCATGGCGCCCAGCAAGTGCCCCCTTATGTCCCCCTTCATGACGACTCTGTCATGCTCTTCACTCTCCCGCCCCCACCAAACGCGGCAGGGGAAAATTGTCCTCACCCGGCTTCCATCCATTTCACATGTCCGGTATTTCCTGGTTTTGTTTTGTTTTTTAAACCAGATTGAGCCGGCAAATACCAGACTGTCTGGGTGAATACTGGACACCTGGCAACCCTAGACTGTGACAGCTCCAAAATAAGGATAGCAATACCAAACTATCCAGGTTTCATCTAACTAATTGTGAAAGTGACTTCAGACTTACTTCAAGTCATCAACCGCTGTAGTTTCTTACGGATGTCGGAGAAGGAAGTTTGGGGTATTGAGTTCAAGTTAACATCAAAGCCTACTTAAACATTAACCCAAATTAAGTTGTTAGTTAATGCATCTCAAGGAACACATGCAGGGTGCAGTCAACATGAAATACATTGACTGCTATGTCCTGCTGTAGCTAGAGTTTCCAGATGGCTTGAAAATGTTGCCCCATTTAGAGTACATTCTATGCGTGGCAAGATAAATATCCTAAAAGGGTTATTCTTTTTGGCAAGCTCAAATAAAGCCCCTTTGGCAGACACTGGACATCAGAAGAAATGGGAGGCTCTAGCTAGATGCTCTGCTTGCAAACAACATGAATATTGTATGCAAGCAGAGTTTGAGCCAATAGCACTGTTACAGCCAGGTTGCTTTTGCAACTTATAATAATAGGGACCTACCAAATTCTCAGCTGTGAAAAACATGTCACAGACCATGAGATCTGGTCCTTTGTGTATTTTTACCATAAATTATAAAGATTTCCCAGTGGGCAGGTGAGGGGGAGGTCAGCATTTCACAAAATGGGGGCCTTAACCCAAAGAAAAGAAATATATCAAATATGGCATTTTTCTACATCACACAATGTATCCCTCTAAATATTTAATATTTGGTTATTGTACATCCCACTGAACTGCATTCTGTTTCTTGCTGGCAGAATCACCATCTAAATTCTGATTCTAGAAATCTGCATTGTTGACACACAAGGCAGAAAGTTTTCTTTTTTAATCCCAATTTGAGTTCACCAAAACTAGTAGTTAACCAAAAGTTATCTTTTGTAAATTCATAAAATTTAAATATGGAAGTCATTGAGGGCAAGCAGATATTAGAACATTGGGATTTCCTTCTTAAATATATACTTTTTTTACAGTAACCTTAAAGAAAAAAATATCTATGTAGGCAAGTAAAAATTATATTTTGTTTAGAAAGTCAGCTGTTCAGAATTATCATAAAAGGCCATTTTCTGTTAAATATTTCTCTTTCAACCTTGTAGTTATACTAGGGATGTTAAATATCAGTTAACTGAATAGCCGAGTAACCTCATGAATCCTTATCAGTCGACTATTCTATAGTTCCCCGGGGCAGAGCCGACAACCAGTGCACTCCAGCCCCACTCCCAATGAGCCCCCTGCCACTCCGTGCTACAGCCTCTGTAGCAGAAGTAGCAGCATGGGGTGCCAAGCGGGAGCTGGTCTGCAAGAGCAGCCAGTTTAAAAACAAGCTCCCCTCACAGACCGGCTGCCTGTCACCCTGTGCTGCTGCTTCTGATAAGAGAGGCAGCAGCACAGGGTGGAAGCACCCCCTGTCTGGCGGGGGGGGGGAGGGGGGTCTGAACTCCTGGACCCCATGAGAGCCAGAACTGAGCTGGGCTGCCTGCCCAGTCGACTCCTAATACACTTTTAATGCAGAGCCACAGGAGAGGTAGGTCCCAGACCCATTGCAAGCCAGGACTGGCCTGCTAAAACATTTACTGTCAAGGGGAGAGAAGGGAGAGGGAAACGCATGTAGTCTATAGCATTAACCTATAAACTTTTGTTTATCAGCTAATCGACTACACTATCACATCCCTAACTTATACGGTTGATTGCTGGAAACTTGAAGTAGCCAATGTTAATTCTAGCTAATGTTTCACATCAGCACTTTAGTGTTTTAACTCTGTACACTTTATATTTAGAAAAAGACTTTTACTAATCCTTACTATATTGGACAAATTAAAAGCAAAGCAAAGCAAAACAGCCACAAATGAAAATGCGTCCACCGAAGGGGTGGAAGATGCACAAAGCGACTTTGCCCTATGAACTAGTAACTTATTTACCACCTGACTGCAGGTCTCTTTCAACAACTGAGAGCAGTAGTTACTCTTGCCAGCAGCAGCATTAACTGGTGTTTCAGTTAGCTGCAACACGCGTATGCCTTGCCCACACCTCCAATTTTTAAATAACTTGGGCTCACGAGACACACTACTTATACACAAGATGAAAAGGCTTTTAACTACTGTACAATCACTGTCAAACACCCAGGACATGAGGGCAGGGGACTGGACTTGATGACCTCTCGAGGTCCCTTCCAGTCCTACTATTCTATGATTCTATGACAGTCAACATTCTGTGATTATCTTGGTAATTGATTCAAAAGTCTGAATGCCCCCCAGAGAAAAAAAATCCACGATTTTACTCACTGAAAGCTGATTTTGGCAGTAACATCTCATGTTGGTGTACAGAGCCTAGCATAACCTACTACTGATGCCGTTTGGATGCTACCACAACACGCTAATAAAAAACAAGCTAACCCACAGAAAGACCCATGGAAGGAAGATGCTCTAAATAGGGATAAATCAAATCAAGTCTCGAGTGCTCACAAATGGTGTAATTTTAGGGCCATGAAAAAAAGCTATATCACTTATCTAATCAGGAAAGTAATAATTATTTTCTTTGAAAATAAAATCAGAAGATTACTTGCATAATGAAAAAAATAGGAAGCCCATTTTACAGATTTCCTACTTCAATTCTACTCCACGTTTAATAAACTCAGGCACCTGACTAGGATTATTTTTGAACTGCATCATCAACGACTAGGTAACAATGCAATGTGCATAGGACCCCCAAAAGTTTCACCCGCGTCCCTGCCCTTGTTCCCACATGCTCCTGTAGGCTGTTTAAAGCCACTAAGGCAGGCGGCTAGACAAAGCACAAAACCCTTCAGGAATTAGTCCTGCAGCACAAGGCAAGGCCGCAAGGACCACGCCATGGGGCTGAGGGGAGCAACTGGGCTGGGAAGGTGGCTGACCCAGACCAATATTTACTTTGCGGAACAACAACGCCCGAAGCGATGGGCGAAGCGAGGGCCGAGCGCAAGCTGAGCGGGGGAGGGGGGCGAGGGAGGACGCAGAAGACACACGCAGCCGCGTTCGCTGCCCTAGAGCAAGGCGGTGCCCACCCAGACCACAGGGGCGTGGCTAGCGCTAGGCCCCGCCCCCTTTTCCCGTGCCCGCCCCCTCCTAGCAACTACGCCCCGGCCCCACCTTGTCGGTTCTCCGGCAGCACCAGGCGGTTGGTGATCGTGTCCGCCAGCGCCATCAGCTCGCCCGTCTCCAGCCGCTCCAACAGGTCCCGGCACCCGGCCCGCTCCCGCTCGCTCAGCCCCATCGCGCCCCGGCCCCGCGGCAGCCGGCGCCGGGCCGGAGCCAGCCCCGGCTCGCGCAACCCTGACAACCAACTACCACCGGAAGAGATGAAACGTCCGCTGCCGTAAACAGACCCTCGTGGGCCGCCTGGGAGCGTCAGCTATCGGGGCTCGGCCGGAAACGGGCTCCTCCCGGCATTGGGGTTCCGCCCCGTTTCTCTGCCCCGCCCCTGGAGCGGAAAGGGGCTCGGGCGGGTGGCAGCTCAGGCGCTGGGTCAGTGAGCAGGGGTGGGGGAAGATTACAAATGCCTCATTGAAACATGTGGGGGAGGAGGGAGAGGGGACAGCTGCTCACAAGGAATCCATATGATCATGCGCTGGTTTTCTCATGTAGCTGTTTGTCCTGGCCTTTGGGAAGGAAGAGTCCCCCACATGACGATAGACTCTGAAGTGACATAGCAAAGCCTCTTTTTCATTTGTGTGTCTTGCCCGTTCTCACTCACATGAATAGGGTTTAATAAATCATTGTAAGGGGAGTTGGGAAGAAATTTTCCCCAGGTCAGAGTGACAGTGACTTTCAGGCAGCGGGTTGCCTTTCCTCTGCAGAGAGAGTTACTTTATAAGATAAGCTGTGTGTGTCGCATGTAAGCATTTTGTTCTCTTTACAGGGATCGCAGGTAGTGGTGATTCTTGCTCCCTGCTGGTTTCTCTGCTTGTTGCACAGAATGTCTAATCTCCTGTGGGACATAATACTTCTATTGTCTAATTTCAGATTGGGGGGTTAGTGTATAGGTACCGGTAGACTATAACATACAGGCGATCCAAGAGGATGAGCAGGTGATCCCTTCTCACGTTAACATCTATGCCTTTGTGTCTCACTGGACCTAACCTTAACTTCAAGGATTTCCTTTCAAAGTATAAACTCCATATCCCATTACCAATCCCTGCACTTAATGCCTCTTCCTAATAAACTAAATCAATTTTAAATCATATACATAGTCTGTTAGGGTTACCTAATGTCCTGTTTTTAAGGAAAGTCCTATCGTTAAGCACTTCAGGAGCTATCCCTACTTTTTCTTAAATAGGCAAAGGGTTCTGTAGTGCCTGTCTTCATGCCACCCCTCCCCCCTCATCAGTACTGGTGAATCCTATCCCGGGCTGAATCCGTTTTCCATCTGCCCATCCACCACCAGTGAATAGGGAAGAGGAAAGGAAAGGGAGGGGTCAGTGGCTGACCATGGGGTGTGTGCACAAGGCTGCTGTAGCTTTGCCTCATCACCACACAAGTCTGGCTGCTCCTTCCTCCTAGCGGCCTGTCAATGCAGCAACCACTATACACTGGCTCTTGGCCGGCAAGGTCGTACCTCCCATTTTATTTCAGTCCAGCACTGGCTGTGCTCAAGTTGCAGTTGCTTGTGATAGTGAGCAGGTGCCAGGTAGCAGCCGGTAACATATTGGCTTTGCTACCTAGCTAGCAGTCCTTTACATACTCCCCCTTTTCCTGCCGTCTTATTTTGCCCTTTCTTCCCTCACCTGCAATCCCATTGCTCCGTATCCCCTGCAGCTGGGTGCATCCCACTTCCAGCACTGTGAAGAACAGGCCCTGGTTGGAGTATTTGGCTCATGAACAGCATGGAGGGCAGGCTCCTTCCTTCCTGCACTCCTCCTACGTGGGCTGGTACACTAAGAAAGCCCCAAACCTAGCTCAGGCTATTCAGCAGGAGGCAAGCTTTGCATGCATCAGTACACAGAACTGTCAAGAGGAAGCCTCTTTGCCCCACAACTAAGCTGTGGAGTTTGGGGACATATTACTTTCTTAAAAACCTCTAAAATTCTCTAAAAGTTGCATTGAGATAGTTGAGATTTTCCACTCTACCAATTGTACAGAATGTACAAAGTTATGAAAAGCAGTTGGGAATTTGGAAATTTTAACTGCACAACCAAACTTGGTGTACAATATAATCTATATAGCTCTTCCCATCTTCGAAGCACATACTACTTTTCAAAGCCTTGTGAAGTAGATATGGTTGAAGCCTGTAACCAAAACTATGGCAAAGACATTAAGGGTTAGCCCTAGGCAGTCTGTCCAAGGCCAAATTAGAATTCAACTGCTGATTCTCCATCTTATGTTCACACCACTAGACCAACATCCGTCTCTGTAAGGTATATCTGTTCACACCTGTCCATAAATCATTTCTCTTACTCAAGATGTCTGCTATAACCCATCAAGTCACCTATTTCTGTGTGCTCTCATTATATAGCATCCATACAAAACTTAAATCAGCACTCATTCTATGAAACAGCATACCCTAAGAGCTTCTGACAGCATAGCTGTGTCTCAGAGGTGTGAAAAATTTACACCCAAAAATGTGCCACTCCCCCTACAGTAGACTTGCTAAATCGATTGAGGAATTATTCTGTCAACCTCAGTACATTTTCTCGGAAAGGCAAATTAACTATAGCACAGGGAGAATCCTTCCGAGTGTATGAATATTGAAGCACTATACAAACAGAAGATGCGGATTACAGTACAGTATGCAAGTACAAACCAGACTTGTGGCATAAAGAATTGAAAAGTGGTGATATGGCAAATGTGCTCAGGTTCGTGGGTTTTGTTTTTTTTAAATAAATCATACACGCTTCAGATTAACTGTGTGATGGTCTTCTGCCTGAATGCCTAGAGCTGAGTCAAAGGGGTTTTTAAAGGAACCTAACAGGACAGTCAAAACAAGGACACCTAAGATTCTTGAGGAAAAGCAATAGGAAAAGGTTTATTGGAGAATGCCAACTAATAGGCTTCGCCCCGAATAGGGTAGTTAACTCCTCCCATGGTTAAGCCTAGGATCAAAAAGGATCCAAAGCCTTCAAGAGTTCCTGGGGAAGTGTACGTGTGAGGGAGGAGCAGGGATTTATTCTGCTCTGACAGTCAAAGACTTCAGGTACCAATTTAAATAAAAATTGGGCATAATACATAGCAAACAATTTATGCTAACCATAGAAATGTAAAACAGAAAAGGGATTCAGCAGGTTTGCCTGTACCACATTTCTTTGTTTATAGAAAATCATGAGATCATACCAAAAGCCTTAGTAAGGCAGATACATCTCCCCTCTCCGTAAGGCTTCTTACCCTGATAGCTAATCTCAGTGCCATTTCTCTATCTTCATTGTATGTACAGAATGGAAGGCAAGGATAGGTATGGGAAGTATAAATCACTTAAAGTCATTAGGTAGATTGATAGATAGGTAACAGGGAAAACATTAATATAAGGGGGGTCACTTGTAAATCCTGTGCCCACCATATTAGTAAGAACCCAACAGGAGGCTACTACTGAAGCAAAGAACCAAGATTTGACTGACATAAGAATGGCCATTGGGTCACATTGATGGTCCATTTAGCCTAGTATCCTGTCTTCCCATAATAGCCAATGACATTTGCTTCAAAGGGAATCAATTTAACAGAGCAATTACAAAGTGATTCATCTCACGTTGTTCAGTCGTATCTTAAACTACAACCTAAAGGAATCAAGCAGAAACAGCAAAGGTTGACAAGGCTAGCAAATCCTGGGGACATCCCAATTCCCCAGGAAGACTCTGATTCTTCTGATCCCACAGAGAAAAGTAGCTGGCAGCCTCTTCAATCTCCAAGTCTTTGACCTGCGTCCTCATATGGTATCTATTGAAGGGAGCTACTGCTTATCAAGTAGGTGTAGAAAGACACTTTGGCCTTAAGGCAATGGTTCTCAAACTTTTTGGCCAGTGGTCCATCTGGCTCAATGCAAACCTTTCCATGGACCACCAGTTGCTAATGGAAACTCACTGCTAATTACATAATTATGCTCGAGCCATTTTGCTAGTGCTGCAGCTGTGGAGAAGAGTTTAATTTAACCAGTAAGAAAGAATATTAAATTAAACCACTTAAGTGCTTTAACTCTCTCATGTTCATTTATGAAACTTCATTTTAAATAAAGGTTTCAATGTTTTCTTGAAGGTGAGGCAGGGAATCCTTTTCGGATCAGGTGCCACTGAGCCACAGAAAAATCAGTTGGGAACTACACAAGTGAGAAGCAAAAACCGCCTCCAAAACCCCCCAAGCCTCACTAATCTGGCCCCCAGTTGAGACACTTTACTCCTTTGGCACTCCAGCCCCATGGTGGGAGGGGGGAAGACGGGGAGGACTGAGGTTCAGGGCTTCCCATGGTCCGGATTTACTCTTCTGGGGTTCTGCGATTAGTGGATTTTGTGGAACCACCCCAGGCTCTGGGGTAGGGACAAAATTGAGGGGTTCAATGTGCAGGACAGTGCTGCTAGTGAGTGGGTAGGGATGGAGGTGTGAAGTCTGAGTGGGAAATGGGTGCAGGAGCAGGCTGGGAGTAGGGTGTCTGGCACAAGGGAAGGTGCAACATATGGCTTAGAAGGCAAGGGTGCAGGAGCAAGCGAGTGTGCAGGAGCAAGATGGGGGAGGAGGGTCTGGACATGACAGAAAGGGCAAGGCACTTAACTTGCTTTCGTGCCCTGCGCCGCTCCTAGAAACTGTATTCCAGGCACAGCCTCCTGCTGCTCCCATTGGCCACATTCTGGCCAATGGAAGCAGCAGGGAAAGCCTCCAGGCAGCGCATCCATGCACTGCTGTTTCCCCAACCAGGGGAGGGGGAATGGCTGCACGCAAAGCTACTTCTGGCTTTGCTTCCTCCCCGCAAGGTGAATGAGGCGGATTCCCCTCCACCCAGAGAGAAGCCAGCACTGACATTCCAACTTCGCAGGGAGGAGGGCACAAGGCTGGAGCACCAGCACAGGGTCCCTGCTATGGGAAGAGGGAGTGACTTGAGGGTGAAAGGAGGAGTGTGTGGCTGAGCTCAAGCCATGGACCACCTGAAAGGTAGCTGCAGACCACTAGTGGTCCATGTACCGCAGTTTGAGAACCACCGCAATACAGTATTACACTGTGTACCAAGTAACAGTAGATACTGTGGTCAAATACTTTTATCAGGCAGATTCCCGAACAGATTACAAGCTCACTTAATATTAACAACAAAGACAATGTTTTATTGAACAATCTATGTACAGTACAAAAAAGGTTTTTAAAATGAAACACTACTGTTGATTTATTGCAGTTTGATGGCTCAGTTTTAATTTGTACTCTTATATAAACGAAAAGTAAAATAATTTAACATTCAACAAGGAAGCACAAATTTCCTTTCTTGCTGAAATTTTAATAGCTTTTACAAATTAACAGAGTCCCAAAATGCATACACTGCATTTAGTCAGAAAGGTGTTATACAGTACCAAATAAATTAAAAAAATAACACTACCCCTTTTAAGTCTTTCATCAATACCACTGATGTTAAACAATAAAATAAATGAGTACAGCTGAACCTTCATTGTGATATTAAAATCACAAGTTTAATGTTATAAATTACCCAAACTATACAATTTATAGGTTTTTTTTTAATGAATATGGCTAAATAACCCAAGTACCAGTAACCTTTCCCCATAGATATGACCATTTTCAACCTACACTGCACAATTATTGTAAAGGGTGCCTATCAAGCAGCAACTGTTGAAAGTTAGGATTTACATGACCTTTATAATGGAGCGTGTTCAAGGAGTAACAGATGAGCTCTACAAAAGGAACTGCCGAGTCAAGCCAAGTCAAGTCCACTTGGAGGAAATGATTAATATATGACAATTTGCACAAAGCACACAGATGTTGACCCAGCAAAGCACTCAGATGCATGAATAATATTAAGCACACCAATACTGCCATTAGCTTCAATGGGACTATCTGCACGCTTAAAGTTACACACATTCTTTGCTGGATCAAAACCATGTACCAATATTGGAGTAAAAATAAATTCTAGATTAGGAACTTGTTTAACCCCTGGAAATTGAAAACTCAATTTAGGATGGTGACTTAAATGCTTCTCAATAAAGCATGTATAATAATCCCACACATTATAAATACATTTTATTTTCAAATTATAGTTGCTTAATATTGCAACTGAGTATGGCAACAGGTAACATTATACAAAGGGATAACTAAACATATTTTGAACTAAAAATCAACACTTTAAAATGTTACCTGCCACTTATTCCTTTAAGTAGGGCCCTGCCTAATTCATGGGGCATTTTGCTCAACTTCAGTTATAGGATATTAAAAATCATAAATCAGGTTTCTGCTATTTAAATCTGAAATTTCAGTGCTGTAATTGTAGGGGTCCCAACCCCAAAAAAGTTGTGGGAAGGGGGTTAAAAGGTTATGGGGGGTAAGAATACTGCTACCCTTACTTCTATGCCATTGCAGGTGGCAGCAACGCCATCAGGGTTGAGCAGCTGGAGATCAGTGGCTGCTATGCAGGATCCCAGCTCCGAAGTCAGAGACACCACCAGCAGCAGCACAGAAGGAAGCATGGCATTGCCATGCTTACTTCTGCATCGATCCTGGAAGCACAAAGGGTGGGAATACTGTGACCCTCCCCCTCCACAACTCCCTTTTGAGATAGGACACCCCAGTTAAGAAATTCTGGTGAAATCTGTATAATATGGGTATAGCACACAAGACCAGATTTCAAAGAAGGAGCAGGAGGGAGACACCTGGATTTCATGGTCTGTGATGTATTTTTCATGGCCGTGAATTTCACAGGGCCCTACCTTTAAGTGTTTGCCTAAGTAAAATAAAATCTAGAGTTTTCAAAATTAAGTATACTGAACATGTGATTTAAGAAGATGGCTGTGTGCAACTGAAGCATCTTCAAACAAAAATGAGCTTAATAGGTAGAAAAATTATGGTCACAGTTTTATGCACATAAGCTACACACTTTAAACCAAGAAAATACAAATCCCAATCATGTTTTTAAAGCAACACGTGGAGCTTTAATCATTGCTTTTCATCATTATTAAGTACACTTAGAGTTTTAATACATACTAATCAAGTTTTCAAGTTTCTATAACTTAATACTCTAAAATTATTTTTTCCCAGATGTATTTAAGCAATTTAAACTAAAACTGAAACTAAAAAAAAAATAAAGGGGAGCCTGGAAATATTCCAAAGAATATAACCAGGCTCTTAAAAGTTAATTGGTAGAGACTTTACAGTAGATAAGTGCAAGTAAGGAAATATATTTGACTGACTTATGTTCCCTTGGTTTCATTTATTTTAAAAAAATCCATTTTATACATATGATGCATTTTATATCTTGGAAATAAAAGATGCATTCTTTGGTGCCTCAAATGTCTCACAGATCTTTCTAGAAGTGCCCCAAACATTGGTATTAATGTAATGCACGCATACCTGTGATCATAATTTTATACCTGTTTACTTTTGGCTAAAGCTAAGTTAAAGAACCATTTTCTAAGATTCAAAAAGTAATAATCTGAGTTTGCATTCTTTTTTTTCCTCCAAGCAAAAGAAAATGGAAGGAGAAGTTACACGAACATCTATTTGATTTCACAAGGGATTGCTAGCAGAGTCCTTTTTCAATTATAGTGTTTTAAGTGCCAGAAATATTTAACAACCTATTTTACAACGAAACTCTTGTTTGCAAATGTAAGCTGTAGCTACAATGAACAGATCTCGTATCCATATTTTTATTGTTAGCAATTTTTAGGTAATCTGCTGAGTAAGTGAGCTGGCTGCCTTACTATACTGTAAGCATATTGTGATGAATCATTCAATAAGCAAACTAATTGAGCTGGGAAAGCCCTTGTGTTGTCCTACATTACTGTGAAAGTTTGACTGATGCCCACTATTTTCATCAGTGATAGCTTCCACCACTCTGTACCCAGCCATCTAGCTAACAGCAACAAGCAGGGTATGAAATGAATTTAGTGTAATCTAAAAAAGAAGTAGCACTGTTAGTGGGCAATTTATCAATGGGGTTGAAAATCTGAGCACTTGCAACATCTCCTTTGATGAAAACTCAAGAATGCCTGTTTGTTTTGTGTCTTTAGGTCTATTACACAGGCAACATGTGGAAAATTTCCAGTCTTACAGATTCATTCTGGATGTCATTTTTATCAGCTGCCAATTGTTGGCCCAAGGTTATATTGCTGTTTTTTTTTTTAATAAAGTTCTCAGAGATGCCTACTCATTGTTATACTGTTTAAGGCTGACCTGTTAGATTTTCCCTACCCCTTCTCTACATGACAGAGCATTACTTGGTAAATCAAAACTCAGGGCTGGTCTATACTACAAACTTAGGTCCACATGTTCAGCTTTAGGTCAAATTTGTAATGAGCGTGTGCACACTACCCAGTCCCTCCCATCGACCGAAAGGGCTGTTAAAATTGACCCAAGTACTCCATCTGAAGGAGTATAATGTAGACCTGGGTTCAGGTTTTACTCAAGGGGAAGGCTGAATTAAGATACCTAACTCCAGATTATGTTAATTACATAGCTGAAGTCAACTTACCTTAAGCTAAATTTTCCCACGGTCTCCACAGCAAGAGGTGACAGAAGAAAATGCTCCCTTTGGCTTCTCTTACTCCCTGCAAAAAGCAAGAGTACAGGTGCCAATAGGGGTGCCCTTGGAGTTTGATTTAGCTGGTCTTTGTTAGACCCACTAAATCCAACTCCTGAATAGATCGTGGCAGAATCGATCTTTGCTTAGTGAAGACACAGCCTGAGGTTACATTCACTCTTCAAATTAAGGGCAATGGAAACACTGCATATTGTAATTGAATTTCTGGCCCCCAGGTGATGATCCAGAGGGCTCCACTGATCTGGCAAGCACTTTGAACTCCAGTGCTCTTCAGCCAAGTGAGCAGGCGAAGTCCCAGGAACTTCTGAATGTTACTTTCCCACTAGAACAGCATATAGAGCTCACCAGCACAGGTGAGCATGTATGCCCAGGGTCACAAATGCCTGCAGCACAGAAAGTTCAGGAGACAATGGATCTGACTGCTGGGAAAAGGGGAAAGAATGGAAGAGCTCCAAACCAGAAAAGAAATGCTGGTATCTATGCCAAAATCGCACAGGGTGTGGTGGTGGATAAGGGCTATACCTGGAACACACAGCAATGCCACATAATAAAGGAGCTTAGACAAGCATAACAGGACAAGGCTGATTCTGGGCCACAGACAGAGTTCTGATGACATGTACCTATATAACCACCCACAACTATGTTTTTATCCCATGAAGCATTGAGACCTTAGCTCAGAATTCCAGTTTGCTGCAGGGACTGTGGAATAGCTACCCTCAGTGCATCACTCCTTGAGTCAATGCAACCCCTGGCAGTGATGATGTGCTCTGTCAGCCAAAGACACCTAGCGGGGGCATGCAAAATTGCATTTATTAAATCAGATGATTAAAGTCAAACTAAACAAATTAACCTAATTTTGTAGTATAGATTTGTCCTCAATGCTCCATCACTGTGATACTAAGAATTGAAGGACTTTTATATTTGGGGATTATTTTAGTTCTGTACTCCAGCTCAAATTTCTTCACTCTACACATACATTTATTTTTTAGCCTTGATTTTGATGCATTACTCTGACCAGCAGTTGTACACATATTACTTGTAATAAATCTCTCAGGCTACCTCCACACTGCAGCACTATTTTAGGATACTGGAGCTATCCCAAAATAGTTATTCCACGTCTACCGAGCGCGCTGTTATTTCAAAATATAACAGGTTCGCTATTCCGACGTCCCTGTAAACTTCATTCCATGAGGCGTAAGGGATGTTTTGGAATAGTGTTTTATTTCAAAGTAAGTGCTGTGTAGACAACACCAAATTTCAAAATAAGCTATTTTGAAATAACATTGAAGAAGCTATGCAATTTGCGTATCTTATTTTGACCTATGGCGCAGTGTAGACGCACCTTCGGTGTTTGTAATGGACTTTTTATTTAACATTTCCAAAAAGTCAATATGTGTAGTTTCACCATGTACTTTGGGCTTTTAAACACATCTGAACTGTGTTCTTGTTCAGATGATATTTCCAATATCAAACTGTTGATGAAATTTTCCTTTCATGTTCTCTACTTGAACATTTTGGCTATTGGAACCCACTGTCAATTTTAAAATTTTCCCTACGCTCTTCCTTTTGAATTCTGAACACAAGTTTAAATGACCTCCAAGAGTTTTCATTAAAAAAAAAATTTGAGCATAGATAGGAAGGGTTTACTATTACAACTTTTAAACCAGTGGCACATGTTACAGCAGTGTTTTCTTAAGTACTCATGCCAGACACACTATATGGTGCTGTTGTTTGATCTGGGAATTCATGGGGCTTTCTAGATAACTGGTACTTTGGGAACTTTGTAGAGCAACCTTTCTGGATTCAAAACCTGCACAGCTCCTACTATTCCTCTGTGAGTTCTGTCTAGAAAATGTGCTTTGTCTTGTATCAAGGTCACGTTTTTCTTTAGTAACTGAAGTCTGCTTTATGATTAAGGCCATCTGGGAAACAGCAAACTGATACGTCATGTAGTGTTCTCTCACACCACTCCTCAATTGATGCATCTTCCCACAACATTTAATCAGGCACCTGTAAAACAGATCATGTACAGGTTTCATTTTGTTCCCATTCAAATAGTGCTTTAATTTGGAATTTTGCTTGAGTTTGTCAATATGCTTAGTTTTGAACATGCAAGCAGAAAATGCATAGATTTAACTACCCACGTCTATCTTGTCTGAATGCTCTCTCATCAAAGCTATCTGCTGATGTGCAAGTCTCATTTCTTTTCCTAAATACTTAGTTTGAGTTTATCATCCGGTCTAAGTTCCTCCTAAGCTGCATGATCTTGAAGCAGCTATTAATCAACATGCAGATGCTCAGGGCTACGGTGGGGAGAGGTGCCTCTCCATGCCAGCCCCAGCATGGATCTGCCCTGGACTTGCTGTGGCCACTGGAAAGGAGCCTCAGACCTGGCATAGACCTGCTGCAGCTGGAGGGGCGGGGGAGGGAGGAGGTGCTTTTTCCCTAGCTAAGGTGCTGCTGTAGAGTGAAGAGAGTTGCAGGGAGTCAGGCTGCCCAGGGGCTACAGTTGTCACCACTGTAGTCCCTGGGCAACCTGCACCCCAAGGCCCTCCTCCCCAGCCCCAGCCCCACCCCACACCCCCAATTAGACACCTCTTCCCCTGCAGCCCAGCCTTCTGTCCCAATCTTGAGCTTCTCAGCTCTGGCCCCACTAGAGAACCTTCACACACATACCCAATGTCTTGCACCTTTCCCTTGCTCCCTCCCACCCCAATCTAAGTCCCTCAACACTGAGCCCACTCCACCACCTGAATTTTATTATGTGCATTAATACAGAGGTCAAGATACATTCTGTACATGTGGAGAAAAATGTAACTGCTTCCAGTTTATTAAAATACTTTGTTTTTATGCAGGTAATTACCACTCAATTCAACCAGTTTTTTGGGTGTTTTTTTTTTTTTTTAAAGGCTTTAGCATATTGAAATTGGTTATGCGCTCTGTCTGGAAGCCTGACTGTTTCTAAGGGCCATTTCTCTGTTAGTTTCTATCTCTAAACATATCTAGAAGCATTTTAAGACTTACTTTCATCATCTGAATCGAATCCAAAGAGCGTCTGACATTTCTTTTGTGCAAGGTGAGCCTCAAGTGCTTCTGAGTTACAGTAAATGGTCAGGCAGTTCCCACATCTAAATCTTTCTGTTGATTTGTTACTAGCTTTATCTTGCTCAGAATGGGCATCTACTTTATCAGTTACAGTTTTTCTACGTTTTGGCATGCTAATGTATCGTTCATCAAGGTAACTCGGAGGCAATGGTCTAATGTATGGTTTTGTCAAAATTAAGCCATATGAAGTGTTTTCTGTTGTCTGATTTGGTTTGGAAGGTGACTGAGATACTGCAACAGAATTATTTTGTGGTATATCATTGCAATTCTGTAAAACTGGTATTGACCCATTTTCTGTCCTTGTTTCGTCTGCCACTCTGTCCAAAGCTGCACCTGATGAAGCTGAACAAGTCTGCTCCAATTCACTGTGCCCATTGACCAGTTGGTCACGAACATTACAGTTTTCAGAATTTGGCTGTACTATAGGCATCTTTTGGTCTATCAAGCTTAAAACTGTAGCAGTGACATCAGATGAATTTTCATTCCCATTCTGAATTACACTATATGTTTTCTTCTCAATACTCTGGATATATGTCTTTGGTTCTGTAGAGTCTTTCCTTGCTTTCCAGGTTGGAACTGGTAAATCTACAGCTTCTTTTTCACTACTAGATGCATCTTTTTCTTGGAAGCCACCAAGTGACTCTGACAGGGTATCTGAAGAATCTTCTTCATTTACTTTAGAACACTCTGGTGATTTGTTTAAATAGTGCTGAGCCTCATGTTCATACAGCAAAGGAAGCTCTTCAAAAAGTTCGCAGCACTCTGCAAAATTGCACTGAGCTTTAAAAACATTGTGACTTTTTGTATGCTCTGCAAGCTCTGTGGACAGCTTAAATCTCTGATTACAGTTAAAATGTAGACAAAAGTAAACGTTTGGATACACGTGTCGCTTCAGATGGTCTATGAAATGCTGAGAATCTGCAAATTTTCTCTGACAGAACCGACATTTTCCTTTATTCCACTTCATTATATGCTGCTGTACTTTCAGATCAGCTGGGTGAGCTTTTCTTGCATGCTTATTAAGAAATCTTATCTTTTTAAACACTCTAATGCAACTGTTGGCAGGGCACTTGAAGTTACCTTCTTGATCCATAACATCCAGATCTTTTTGAGAGCATAAAGCTCCATTTACCTTATGAAGTATAGGAGACTCTTGACTTGGGCTATCACCACTCTCAGGCAAAGTCTCCATAGTTAAAGGCTCAGGAGCATTATTTAAACAGCTGTCACAACTGCCATTTTCAAGAACATCATCCTGTACGCATACATCATTTTCAGTCACATCCAATACTTGGTCATGGTTTTGTACTTCTATCTCAGTACTGGGGACTGCTGCAGCCTCTGGTTCATTATCTTTAGAATGATTAGAATTCCCATTTTCGAAAGAGACTGATGCCTGAGAGCAATTTACTTCATTTAAAGCAGGGGTTTCCTGATCATCCTGATGGGTGGCGGCAAGATGCTGTCTTTGTATTTTCTTGACATGATTCCTTAAGTGTTTCAGCATGAGTCCTCTTTGCCGAAACTTCCTACAGCATATTACACATGAAAAACTGCCTTTTTTCTGGTGAGCCTGTGCATGCCTCACAATGTGACCACCAAGAAATTCTCTATTGCATAATGCACAACGATGCCTTGGTACATTATGATCCATTTTAGATAATGCAAAAGCTGCATGGTTCTTTCTTGCATGACCTTTGGATTGGGCTCCAGAGGGGTCTTCAGGGTCAAATTCCTCACTACTTAGATCTGCTAAAGAGACAAGATCTTCACTCAAAGCCTGATGTTCCATTGGCTTCTTTGTAGTAGAGGTAGAATTTTCCAGTGTACTTTCACCTAAGCCAACAGATGCTTTATCCCCCAACAGCGATAAACAATTCTGCTTGATCATCAAAAAATTCCAAAACTCAGGATCAAAAAACAAACCTTTCTTCAAAATTGGAAGCAATTCAAAACGTACACGGTTTTGAACAGAACTAGTGTGCTCATTATACTCTTCATCTGCACATTTGTATAGAAGTTCAACAGTGTAATACGATTCTATGGTGCGCTCAAGAAAAAAAATTGAAAGCGCACAAATTCTGAGTATCTCCAAATCATTTGGCAAAAAATGAGCAATGGTTTTATATATGAGACATTTCATGACTGGATCATCACGAAGGTCCAACTGCAATGCACAACCACATATTTCAACGCAAATCTGCAAACCATCTTCCCCAACCTGCAGAAAAAGAAATTAAGATTCATTATACAGCTTCTGCTTTTGTTGTTGGCTTGTGACAGGCAAAATATTTTGTCTGAAGGTAAAATAAAGAGCAAACAAAAATTCAGTTCTAAAAATACATTTCAACATGTAACTTACTTTGTACTAAAATATTCAAAGATAAGTGGCGTTAAGAGTTCACCTCAGTTGTTAATATAAATGTTTAAGTTTGTGAAGTGTTCCAAAAGCAGATTTGATTAAGTGTTATGTAAATAAAACAATAAAATACACTATAGCTTGCATCTCTATAAACCAGGACACTCTGGTCCAACCATCAGACTTTGGATGTTCTAGTATCAGAGTCACAGTGCAGTGTGTGGGGTGGGGAAGGGGGATGGGGGAGGTCCAACATGATGCGGAGGGGGAAGGGGGAGACTGGGAGCCCGTCACGTGGCTTAGCTGGGCTGCAGATGGGAGGCGGTGGGAGCCCGGTGCACAGCCAAGGCGGAGGGAAGGCTGGAAGCCAGGAAACCTGGTGAGCAGCTCAGCTGGGCTGCCGGGAGGCGATCTGGGAAGCTTGGCATGAAGTCCAGCTGGGTTGCATGCGGGAGCTGGGAAGCTCAGTGGGGTGGGGGGAAGGGTGGCAGGGCAGCCAGAAATGGCCTCCTCTGGTCTGACAAAATCCCTCATCCGGAACCAGTCAGGTCTGAGGGTGCCAGACCAGGGAGATCCAACCTGTACAGCTAAGCCCAAACATAACATTTGGTTTGCATTGCAGGCTGAGTATCTAGTGCTGTCAATATAGCTTCAGCTATTTTTGCACTGCACATTGCTATAGTCAAAAAAGACAGCTGGAGAATGGTTTGGGCATATTTTAGTTACAGTGTAAATAACTGCACGCAAGGGAACATTGTGCAAAGCACTATTCTGCTCCCTGTATCCTGTTTAATTGCTTTATATTTCACAATATAACTAGGCAGATTATAAATATGTTTGCACAACTCCTAAGGAAAGAAGAATACAATGGAATGTTTTCATCAAGGTTTCTAATAAATCTGTCTCCATTTTGACTCACTTTTAACATATACTGGGTAAAAAATGAAAACTACAAATGTGGGTCTCATTTTTCCAAGGTGACAAGTGATTTTTGACATCTTGCAATTGCCTGACATTTCTGAAATGGTAAGCTATCACCCTGAAAAATACTAATTTAAAATGTAAGCTAGGCCCTCACCTGTATTCCTGAAGATTTATAAATTTCACATTTTATCTGACATAATTACTTTAAATAAGGGATTTTGATTAATGAAAAGCCTGGGAACAAGTTTTTATTATAGCTATATTGCATGCACCTTCAATATCTCTATTAACAAATACACAGTCTCATATTTGCTGCAGCATTTAAAAATCTAAAAAGCAGGTAAGTGTTTAGTTCAATCTTAACAACAGAGCAATGCCAGATTAACCTAACCACAAGGAAAAAAATTAGACTATTTTATCTCAGTGCAAACAGTGAATATTAGTTATACACAAATGAAGCAAATCTGTTATAGTACATTAAGGTTAGTAAATTTAGATTAATCAACTAATTGAATAGTTAAAGTAATTTGCATTGACTATTTGATTCATCAATAAGGGTGCCTCCGCCTTTGAAATGAGAGCTCTTGCTACATTTCAAAGTCTGAGGCACCGCAGGGAGCACAGCCAGTGGGGGACTCGAGCAGTCTCCTGCTGGCCTCATGCGCCCTGCTTTTGAAATGTACAAGAGTCCCGGGAAGGCTCTTGTACATTTCAAAAGCAAAGTGCTAGGAGCATTGGACCAGTGGGGGATTGAATCCCCTGCATTTCTGGCAGCTCTTTACTTTGAAATGTGCAAGAACCCTGGTCTTGCTACATTTCAAAGGCAGAAGCACTGCCGGTCCCCTGCCCCTTCTCCCCAGAATACGGTGGTGGGAGGAACAGGCTTTTAAGTTGGCTCCCACCCAGCAGTGGGTGCTGCTCCACTTCTTGCTGCCTCTCTCTGATAATGAATATAGTATGGGCCTTGTCTTAGTGGAGACTCTCGTGCAGATCACACTTCCTGTCATTTGAGACTGCCTGGATCATCAGCTCTCCTACTGGCAAAGTAACAACATCCTTGTCAACTACACCAATTGCTTTCATTGCAAAAGAGTATTAGAAAAAAATTTAGAGTATTTTTGGCTCCTTTTAATACAAACTAGGGAAACAGCACCATGTAACTAGCCAGATGTTTGCAGAACACCAGTAAGTATTGCAACGGCTGCTTGTAGTGAATGGACAATAGTTTGGCAACCAATGATTTAATTGATACCACCACCCTTTAAACAATTCAAAATCCGTATCTGCCCCAAAAAGGGAAATATATAGTTTTCCTCTAAGAAAGTGTTCCAAAAAGTTTTAAGAGATGTGCTCTTCTGGAATTAGGGTGCCAATAGACAGAGGACAAATGAAAGGCTTAGTGAAAGCCTTTAACAATAAACAGTGATATATTTAATCCAAGTGAAAAGCAATTATATAGAATATACTATTTAATCAAAATGACAACTGAATCACAGCCAATGAAGAAACATTAAAAACCACTGTTAAATGAACTTATATAAAAATACTAAAGATCAGCCAACCACATCTTTTAGAAGAGAAATATACATGTACAATTTTTCTCCTTCCCATTTATTGAATCTATAGATGCTTTGATCATTTAGATCACTGGACCTTTAACTCCTCTCTGAATTCTGTAGACAAGTTACTTATATTGAGCTATTGACATATTGAGTTCTAGTATCCCATAGAGCTTGTTGTAGAGTGGCTGTTGCTGAAGAAACTCCAAAAGGAACAGAGTTTCAGATTTCTGCATGAAAGCATATTACTCTTGTTGCAATAGCTAAGATTATGAGAACTGTAAAAAGTTATACAACTTTTCTTCTCATTTACTTTGTACATTTATTTATTGTTAAATGTTGTAGTGTCAGTATGCCCTTTATGTGGGCTCCTCCCAACCTAGACAGAAATATGAGAAAAATTAATTTAAATAGTAGGAAAAAACCCTAGTTTTTTGGAGCCTCACTACATTTGAGATCCATGTTGTTTAGCTATCCTTTTCGCCCTGCTTTGCTGCAATGGCTCAACATACAAGAAAATGAAGTAGCAATGAGCAAGTCAAACTGGTAATACAAGAAATTACAAAAGATCACCACTTACTTCATCCTTAATGACTTTCATGAAAGGGAAAATTACTCTGACATTCGTAGCTATCCTTAAAAGCTGGTAGCACTGATCAACAAATACTTGTCTCGAAGGGTTAGATTTAAGCTGCAGCTTACTCCACATAAATATCAGGTCCCTATAAATATAAAAACAAAAATTTTGTTAGGTTATGGTTGAAACTGAGCTGTCCCTATGATAGGTGTGTTTCTGTGGACAGCTTGACTATGCATATTATCTGCATGCTAGTAATTCTGAAATTATAATAATGTGATGGTTAAAGACCAAGCTAATTAAAACCACAAATACATGCAGGAAACAAAATGGAAAGTGCCATTTTACGACTTAAAGCATTGATGCATCTGCTTATCACAAATCTACTAAAATATGCAATAAGATTAATGGATCCAGTTGAGTATCACAGAGAACTGGACAGCGAAACAAAAAGCTTCTAGCATTTTACTAGAACAAAACAGAAAGCTCCTAGCATTTACCTCCCCCTACCCAAGATTATAGGAAAAACGACTGTCATGCTAATATACTCTGGGATTAAGTTACACTCAATATAAGGTGGGGAAGCTTTCTGGGGCAAAAAAAGTCTTAGGATAACAATACTGTAGGATAGTAGGGACATGCTCTCCTAATAATGGAATGGATCAGTCTATAAGTGTAGGACTCTACCAAATTCACGGCTTGAAAAAGGAGTAAAGGACTACTGCATCTGGTTTTTTTGGACACTTTTAACCTATCCTATATAGATTTCAAGAAAGACCACAGCATCTCTCAAAGTGGAGGTCCCAAAGTTATCGTGCAGGGCAGGGGGAGGGAAGCACATGGTGTTGCCACTCTTATTTCTATGCTGCTTTCAGAACTGGGTGGCTATAGAGCAGCGTCTGCAGGCTGGCTACTCAGCACTCAAGACAGCATGCTGCTAGCAGCAGCACAAATAAAGATGGCAATACCATACTATCCATCCTTAATTCTGCACTGCTGCTAGCAGTGGAACTACCCAGCTCTGAAGTCAATGCTGCTGTCAACAGAAGAACAGAAGTAAGGGTGGCAATAACACTATTGCCTACAATAACCTTGCAACCTCCTGCACAACTCTCTTGGGTCAGGACTCCTACAATTACAACATCATGACATTTCAGGTTTAAGTATTACAATTCATGACATTTATGATTTTAAAAATTCTATGACTCTGAAATTGTCAGGGCCCTAGCTATGAATTACCATTAGAAGATACTGATGTCTCTCCATGTGCAGGTATATATCATTACAGTACCATCCTTTTCCAAACAGTGATGTCTTCTGTACTATGCAGTGTGATTGTAGCCCTATTGGTCCAAAGATATTACAGATGAGGTGGAAGAGATATTTTTAGGACTCGTTTCTGTTGTGACACACACACTCTTTCAAAACCTTCTCTATCACCAACAGAAGATGATCCACCTTGTCTTTTGTACTAGCCTATTTAACCTATACCAGGTGCATAGCAATATCAGGCCATATTATGGGAAGTCTGGTCTGCATGTTCAATACAAATAGGGAAATATGTCTCTTGCCTTTACATGCAACTTGAAGTCTGATGTTATCCATCCAACAGTTGCATGCCAAGGAGTGGAATCTTGTGCAGAAGGAAATAATATTTTTGTTCTCTGGTCTGAACTATGTAAGTGCACAGTTCAGTGAACCTCTAACGGGAACGTAGATTTACAATTTACAGACCAGTAGGCAGTAGTAGAACATAGGGGCATCAGGAAATAAAACAATTTCTTCTATCTTTAACTGTGGAGTCACTACAGTGACTATTAGGGATGTTAAAATATATTTATTTTCAGCAGTTACACATTTACATATCGGGGTGCTGGAGGGAGCCAGTGCTCGCGGAGAAGAAGTTACTCACCCTGCACAGTAACAATGGTTCTTGGAGATGTATAGCCTTGTGGGTGCACCACTCAAGTCTCGGTGCATCTTCATGCCAGTGAGGGGAGATTTTTGCCTAGCAGTGCCTTCACGCATCATGCATGTGCAGCTGCCATCTCATGTGGTTTTCGTCCGTTGGCTGCACGCATGGCATGAGTGTCCCTCCATGCCTTTTCTACTGGAAAACTGTTTAACTGACTCCACCACAGAGGGGAGGAAGGGAGGGTAGTGGAGCACCCACAACGATACACATCTCCAAGAATCATCATTACTGCACGGGGTGAATAACTTCTCCTTTGAGTGGTGTCCCTGTGGGTGCTCTGCTCAGGTGTCTAGCTAGCAGTACCCACTGCTCGCCATGTTGGGTGTTGGAGCCAGTTATGAGAAGAGGCAAAGACCACATCAGCCAACAAGTGGTAGGGATAGGTCCCTGCTGCAGATCATAATGTTGTGCAAAGGTGTGATGGCAAGACCATGTCTCTGCACTACATATATCTGCGAGGGGTACATTATGCAGGAAAGCAGTTGACGTGGCCACCGCACAAGTGGAGCGTGCTGTGGTTCCCTCCTATGAAGATGGTAGGAAGTGTATATGCAACTGGCAGTCCACTTGGAGATGTACTGCGCAGGCTGTTCCCCTGTGGCGGCCGGATATAGAAACAAAAAGTCTGTCCGATTTTCTGAATTCCTTGGTCCATCTCTGTAGAACGCAAGGGCCCATCTAGCATCCAAAGTATGTAGCATCACTTCCCTCGAGGAGCTGCGAGGTTTTGAAAAAAATAGGTGGAGAGCTAGATGGGCTCATTGAGATGGAAGTCTGATAACTTTAGGAAGGAACCTGGGGTGAGGTCTGAGGGTGAGTTTATCCTCAGCAAAAATACTATACAAAGGATAAGCCATCAGGGCTGTAATTTCACTTACCCTTCCTGCAGAGGTTATTGTCACTATGAAGGCCACTTTCATAGCTTGGTGTTGTGGTGAAGGCAGTAGCTTGTGGCTCAAAGGGTAGTCTTGTGAGTAAGCCAAGCACAAGGTTTAAATCCCAAGGTGGCACTGGAAGGCACAAATTTGGACCCATCTTTCCAAACGCCCTAGGAAGTGCTTTGTGATAGGATGCGCAAAGAGAGAGAGGACATCCACTGATTCATAGAAGGCTGTGACAGCAGACAGGTGGAAGTGAATGGAGGCGATAGAGGTGCCATCATTGCTAAGGTCCATGATTTATTCCAGTATGGTAGGTATTGGAGCAGTGTTTGGCTGGAATTGATGATGGCAGCACAACTCTTGAAATCATCTCCCTTTGTTTTGATAGGTGTACTTCGTAGAGGAGCACTGACTATTTAGGAGGATTTGCTTCACTCTGAGCAGATAAGTTCTTCATTTTGGAACCACGAAGAACTGAGTTTGAGGGCCCCCAGATTCAGGTGGAGAGTTTTGCCTTGATGTTGAGTCAGTAAGTGGGGACCGATGGGTGG
>CM057845.1:141795094-141808124 GCA_030068395.1 Apalone spinifera | reverse complement strand
GGAAGAGGGAGTGATTGATAGGTGGTTCAGGTAAAGAAACCATGGCTGTCTTGGCAAGCAGGGCACTATTAGAATCACTGTGGCTCGGTCTGTGTGACTCTTGTTCATCACCCCAGAGAGTCAGTGGAAAGGCATACAAAAGGGGAGATATCCAAGGTATGGTGAAGGCATTCCTCTGATCTCTTGCCTCGACCTGCTCAGGAGCAAAAGGAGGCGGCATTTACGGTTGGCTGCTGTCACGAATAAGTCTATGATCGGGAACGCTCATTGTTGGAAGATTGGGAAGATGACACTAAGCTGAGCTCCTACTTGTGATGTTCCAAGAAATGCCTGCTCAGTTATGTTCTGTCGGCCTGGTACGTACATTTACGTTGGCATTATGTCTTTCTTCAGGCATCAGTTCCAAAACCTGACTGCTTCTGCACATTAGAGTGTGAGATCAGGCAGCTCCCTGCTGGTTGGTGTAAAACAGAGGGTGTGCTGTTCGTGAGGAAACAGTTCTGCCCTGGATGAGGGGAAGGAAGTGTGCACATGGACTGTGGATGGCCCTGAGTTCCAGGAAGTTGCTGTGAAGCTGCATCTCTGATCATGACTTTCTGCCCTGGACTGACACTGAGTCACAATGGGCGTCCCAACCTAGTAGTGATGCATCGGTTATGATGACCACTGATGGATCTGGGCAATGGAATGGTACACCCGCGAGGAAGTTGCACGGGGAGGTCCACCATTTGAGAAATTGGAGGACTAGCGGATGAAGTGTAAGGTGTTTCGCAAGGCTGTGTCAGCTGGGAATGTAAACAGATGTGAGCCAAGTGTGTAGGCAACTCACGTGTAACCTTGCAAGGGAGACAACCAATGTAGTAATGCCATGTGTCCTAAGAGATGAAGGCTTAGGAGTTCAGCTGTGAAGGGGGTATGTATGACTCTGTTGGTAAGGTCACAATGTCTGGAACTGATGTCGTGGAAAGTAGGCTCTAGCAGTCACAGCATACAGGAATGCCCCAATAAACTTTATCTTCTGGGTCGGCTCTAGGGTGGGTTTCTGAACGTTAATGAGTAGACCCAGGAGAGAGCAGCAGTCCTTGGTGGTATTGGTCATGATTAGTGTTTGAAGAATACTTGATTAAGCAGTCACTGAGATAGGGGAAATATGACACCCTGCTTCCTGAGGAACGCCATGACCACAGCCAGAGTTTTGGAAAATACCCATGGACCGTGGAAAGTCCAAAAGGACGGACTTGATACTATAGTGGTCTTTGCCTACCATATATCTGAGAAACCTCCTGTGTACAGGAAGTATCATTATATGAAAATATGCATCCTGAAGGTAGAGGACTGAGAACTAGTCCCCCTCATCCAGTGCAGGCATAATAGTTCCCAGAGTCACCATTTTGAACTTGTTGCATATGAACTTGTTGAGCTTCCTGAGATCTAAAATGGGTCTCCAACCCCGTTTTCTTGGTGGTTAGGAAATAGTTGAAACAAAACCCTCTTCCTTGAAATTCTGGGAGGAACCAGCTCTACTGCCTCTAAGATGAGTAGTTCTTGTACCTTTACTCGCAGAAGGGGCTCATGAGAGGGGTCTCTGAAGAGGGAAGGGGGTTGTGTAGGGGCTATAGAAATTAAGGGGATTGTGTAACCAGTACTGATGATCTTGAGGATCCACTTGTCTATAGTGATGAGAACCCGTTGATGACTAAAGGGTTTCAGTCAGTGATGGAAAATAGGGATGGTATGCACTGGATCGGTGGAATAGTCGCTAAGACCCTCTACCACATCTTCAAATTTGCTGTCTGGTCACAGTGGATTGGCTGTTGCAGGACTGGTTGTGGTGCACCCTCCGTTTGTTGGAGCATTGTTTGGGTCTGTTATATGGTCTTTGCTGCTGTGTCTGTTAGTATCCCTTGGTTTCTGGTATGGAGTATACCTGTGTCTTCTATTAGGTGGGGTGTACATGCCTAAGGCTTGCAGTGTTGTGTGGGAATCCTTTATTGACTGGAGGACTTCGTCTACTTTGGCAGCCAAGAGTTGGTTCCTATTAAAGGGGAGGTCTTTTACCTTCATCTGCAACTCGCTTGGGATTCCAGAAAATTGCAACCACGAAGCCCTGTGCATGACTATCGCAGTCATTGTAGCCCTGGCTACTGTGTCAGCCACGTCCATAGATGCCTGAAGTGCTTTTTGTGCTATTGATTGGCCTTCTTTCATTTTGGCCTGGAGCTGGGACCTCTTGCTCAGGAAGGTCTTGCAGGAGCTCCTGTAATCTAGTATGGTCACAGTTAGCCAGGAGAGCAGTGTAATTTGATATCTGGAACTGGAGAGTGATAGAAGGGTAGACTTTCCGGCCAAAGATATGCAACCGCTTGTGCGCCTTCTCCTGAGACATGGCCTTGTACTGAAACAATCTGTGATGGATGGAGTCCACGACCAATGCATTTGGATGGGGATGTGAAAAGAGAAAATCCATGCTCTTAGCCAGGACAAATATTTTCTATCTGCTCTTAGTAGTGGGGATAGGAGGCTAATGTTTGCCACCATGCCTCTGATGTTTCCATAATAGCCTGGTTGATTGGTAACACTACTTTAGAGAATGTCAGTGGTTGGACTATCTTGAGCACTTTGTGTTGTTTTTCTGTACTTCCTGCAGTACAATGTCCTGAGACTGAGCAATGTGCTTGAATAAGTCCTGAAATTGCTTCAGGTCGTCAACAGGTGGAGAAGATGACAGGGGAAAGACCGCCTCATCTGGAAAAGAGAAAGACTGGGGAACCCAGGAAGAGCTGTCTGAGTAAGGTAGGTCATCATCTTCATCCACTGGCTCAGTTTGGGTTGTTGCAGAAGATGAGTCTGGAGGACGAGATGGTGAGGAATGTGCAGAGGTGGCTGGAGAACACATTGCTATATGAGCTGGTGTGAATACTGCCGTCTCGCATGAACGATAACGGTGGGAGGAATGGGCACAATATTGGTTCCATGGTTCCCAAGGGGGCCACTGGAGTTAGAACTGATGAGTTGGGTAGGCCAAGGATGATTAAACCAAAGGTATTACAGTGGGTGGTGTGACGGTTGGTGCCGAGTGGAACACTATCAAGTCACTGAACCCGTTGGGGAGGAGAGCTACATGGAGAACCTGCTCTCCTGTCCAGTGCTGTGGCCAGTGCCCGGTGCCAATGGTGTAGGTAAGTAAGAAATACGTTCTGAAAATTGTTGGTGGATTCGGTTGGCGGATTCTAGGAGAAGGTGAAGGTGTGCTCGGCACTGGCAGAGAGGGTATATGGGGCTGTGGTGCTCAGTGCTGTGTATTATTCGTTTTATGAGAAGGCTTCTTCGGCTCTGGTACCAGAGCGTGCTTCGGTTTCAACTGATGGGAACCGGAATTTTCGCTTGGTGTTGAGGTGCCTGTCAGCGCCGGCGGTGGTGACATGTCAAAACGTTGGTGCCGATCGAGGAGCGGCACTAGTTGGTGCAGAGGAGCTAGACTTCATCTTTGGCTCCAACGCCTCTCTCTTCGTAGGAGCTATTTTTTTGCTTATGCACAGTGTTGCCAAGTAGATGGCACTGGCAAACAGGCACCCCTGGACATGGAAGGCAAAGACGGTGTCGGAGAGGCCCGGAACCGACCGAAGACTCTTGAGGGTGAAGTATTAGCCCTCTTACGAGGTGTTAACTGCTTCGCCAGTTCAGGAGACTTATCCTTCAGTGGTTGAAAGGATTTTTCCTATAAGAGGTTCTTAAGTTTCATTTCTCGGTCTTTTCTGGCTCCGGCCATCATGTTCTGGCAGTCTGGGCATTTCTGCACTGCATAGCCTTCGCCAAGACATTTTATGCAGGATGTGTGCCCACCTGCTGTGGGCATTGAATCCGTGAAAGTCACGTTTTTTTGAAACCAGGAGAGTCTGGCATTTTGAACAGGACAACTTATAGGGTTCAAAAACTTGGAGAAATAATAAAAGGGGAAAAAGTTTATTTTTAAACTAAGAACTACTAATGAACACTAAGTATAAAATGACAAACTACTAATGAAACTACACTATTTTTATCTTTTCAGTCAGAAAGGAAAGCACTACTGTGACAGTCTTCTGGCAAGGATGGCAGAAAAGGAACTAAGAGACACTCACGCTGTGCATGCAGCCAATGGACGAAAACAGCGCGAGACAGCAGTTGTGCATGTGCGACACATGAAGGCACTGCTAGGCAAAAATCTCTGATGGCTAGCCCAAGGACCAAAAACTGAATGGAGCACCCACAGGGACCCCACTTGAATGAGCGCCAATTTTCAAGCCAGCTCCCCTTGAGCTCCAGCTCACCTTCTCCCTTCCCACTCCACTTCCTCCGGCCTCGGACAGCCTCTGTGAGAGGCAGCGGGAGGGGGAGGAGAGGCGGCTTCAAGGAAGTTGGCTCCCCACACACACCAGCTCCCATCTTCCCCCCTCCTGCTGTCTCTGATAGAGAGGCAGCAGGGGGCAAGGGTGAGAAGGGGTGCATGTAACTGCCCAGGCTTATCGGTTAATTGTGCACTAGACTCCATGACAGATACACTAATCTATGATATCTTTCAAAAGAAAGAACTCTAAAAATAAAGAAGGCATCTATATCTCAGAAAGATGTTTTATATTTCCAGAACAAACCTAAGCAACAACACTTAGTTAATAATTGAAATAATTTCTCACAACTCCCTTTCAAATCTCATGTATTAAGCCAAAAGCCAAGATTTGCTGAAACTCACCCTGGTGTGAAATGAGCCCTGTCATGACCAAGTTGTAGCGCTGCCAAATCAACAATGAGATGCCATCAAGCCATCTGGATTTTTTTTCTATTGAATTCCACAAGAATGTAGTGAATTACTATCCAAAGTAACAAAAGGTTTGACTTTCTAAAGCCTTTAATCTGTGCCAGATATACGTCTAGAAAGCTTTTGGATGTCAAGCTTGTGAAGGAGAGCCTCACTATGCCAAGAATATCATTGCCAGGATTAACCAACTATGCTACAACTGTAAGATCACTTGAGGTGTCTCAACTAGGAATGCCAATGTGCAGTTGATTACATGATTAACCAATAAGTCTGGGTTTACTGGTTAATCCTATCAACTACATGCACTTCCCCCCCCCCCCTCATTTCGTTTAACTGAATGTCCAATCTTTGTATAAATACATGAAGCCAGCCAAAAAGAGAGTCTGACCGGATAATAGCTACTTTATTGGAACGGTGCTTTTGTGCATGAAACTTCACAGGGAAAACTCTGCCTTAAGGACTAAAGATGGATAAACCATTCGTGTTCAGCTTTGCCAGGATCATGACACCCTCACAAATATCAAGCTACTTGTAAAGTTTGAGAGCACACTAAGATAGAAAGCAGTTACTCTGTGTGTTCTAACAGCTGTTTCAACTTTTCACAAACATTAAGAGAAGAAAGCTGAATAGCTTGTGCAGGGAAAAGTATTCATATGAGCCTTTTAGCACAGAAACTTAAAACTTTTCCCCTAAAAACTCCTACATATACCAAGTAGAATACTCCTTAAACAGAAGCCTCCTGACATTTATAAACCCTAAAGGTAAAATATTCAAATGCACCTAAATGACTCAGGCGCCTAAGTCCCATAGTCAAGTCATTTAGCCACTTAGGAACTTATGTCTAACTACAAGCGAACAGGATTTAGACTAAGCAGGTAGGTAAACTTTTGAAATTAAACTACTTGAATGCTTCTCAAAAGTTTTATTCCAAGCTTCTAATCTTCTCTTCTTGGGTGCCAGACTGACAATGAAGGTAAACACAGGATATGATGCAGAGCTTCCCTGATTCACTGATCAAATGTGGCCAGATGTTTGGCCAGAAGTAACCAGTTATCACCATCATGTAAGCTCTTTGCAACCCATGTTAAAAAAAAAAGGCAAATGTGACCTACTTCCAGTGCACATACAAGAACACAAAAGATACCAACTAACTACCTCGGAGCCAGATAAAAAGATCAACTGCAATTTTTCATGCTAAGCAAGTGACCATGAGAAACTAGGGATGCAAAGGAGTAGTTGACTACCTGATAAGCTTAAGCTTATCAAGTAGACTACTCGTATTCCCCCACTTTGCTGCCTCTGTATCAGAGACAGCGGCGGGGAGCCAGTTCTGAGGGAAGCCGTCTTAAAAGCCAGTTTAGCCCAGCAACATCTCCATGGTGCTGCCTGATGTCAGTCAGCCTTGCCTGGCTCCTACCGCCTTTTAAACTGCAGAGCTGAAGTGGGGTTTGTTCCCACACCTGGCACAAGCTGGAACTGAGCCAGGCTGCCTATTGACTACTCAGTTAAATACTTGCTGTGGTAAGGGCTCCTCTTTCCCAGGCCACTGGTTGGGCTGGCAGCTTGCTCCATTCCCCAGGAGTTGGGGCTTGCAGCTGGTTTCTGAGGTAGGAAGCCCAGCCACTTCTTCCAGGACTCCCTCCCCTGCTATTACTGCTCTAAAAGCTGTTATGGCTTACTCTCTCTCTCTCCCCCAACTCTCCCTCCATCCTCTCACTCTCCTCCCCACCTTCCAACTGGGGAGGCTTTCACAGGCCTATGGAAGACCTGAAGTGGAGTCAGCTGGGCCCAATTTGCCTGGGCCAGCTCCCTACCAGCTGCTTCTAATCCCTCCACTTCTATTTAGGAAGCCCTTTATCTCTTGGGCTGCCTTTCTCCCACTCTAACAGCCCTCTGGCCTGACCCTGCCACACTGCTTTTTAACAGAAATGTCTGAACAACCAAATCACTCACCCAGACGGTGTGATCATGTTTTGTTAAGCTTTTTATGTCAATATCCTGGTGCTTTATTTGAATCAGGATTATCTTGCTATACGAGGTCTCTTAAGGCCCTTTAGCGTATCAAAGACTGCCCTCTCTTCCATAACTTCTATGTGCAGCTGTTCCTGGAGAGAGCAAATGCAGCTTTGCGTACAACACCTATATGTGAATGTTTTTATTTCAGGCAGGATACATCGATATGAGCTACAATTTGCATCAGTAGACTTCGTTTGTGTTTAACTGCAGATTAGGCTGGTGGCTATATAAGTGAGTGGTTTGCTTTCAGAAATCTCACTAAGCTTGCTTCAGATGGATGTGTCACAGACACTGATAATAAGTATGTGACCATCTGCCCAACATCTGCATTATTGTTCTTAAGTACGTATGTTGGCCCTGGCAAATCCTCTTTGCTAGATCCACAGTGCACTGGATTCTGATCTGGAGGGGGAGGGGGGAATTCTTGCTATACATGACAAGCTATCAAGGCATTCCAGTGGCCTTGGAGAAAAGCTGAGACTTGTGGTACTTAATCTTGAACTTTATTGTCTCCAGCCTTCTGAAAATGGCACTAAAATGTTGTCCATGATCACTTAACTTTTGAACTCTGAAGAATAATTCATGTGTATAGAGAGAAGATGGCTATGCATTTCATAAATAGCATAGCAATTATATGCCCCAGAACCTTACAAAATTCAGAAGTGACCTATGGGTAGGAATGCTGAAGCAGCAGAAAATGGTAAAAACACGTGTTGCAATTCTGAAGAACATGATAAAGCATCAAGCACCTTTGCTGCGACTTAACAACTCTGACCCTGAATGCACGAGTGAATGAGGATAATTTATAGTTTTGAAAGCTGCCTATGTACAGTATCTAACCCAAAGATCAACTATACATAACATTTAAAAAAAATCTTAAGGTAAATAATTCCTGCTGCCAAATTTACAAGAGCCATAGGGGCTGATTCTAGCAAATATTTTATTTCTTAAAAACAGATCTAAAAACCAAACAGACCAAAATATTCATTTGAAATCATGAATTGTTGGTAAAGTTTACATTTTATCTTTGTCTCAATGCCAAAAAATAATTTCAGGTTCACAATTCATTTCAACTTTTTGCATCCACTACAAGGACTGCCTCCCATGAATAACTACACAGAGGGGTTAGATATGCATAGCATGCATAATAGAGAAGTCAGAAGAGTGACAATTCCAGTTTTAAAGTTTAGTTGCATCTTCAAGTTAACACTTTATTCCCATTGTGCCAATAACCCTTTATTTTCTATGCTGCTTCACCAGAAAAAGTATTTACCAGATACAATACATGTCTCCATTTTGGAGCTGTGGGACCAGGAACGATTCACACAGCTGTAAGGCTAAGGTAGTCTTCCCTTCTTTTTCAGTGTTGCAGATGATCTCAATTCCACTCTTGCAGTCAGTCCTCAGTAAGTGCTATGCAATTAAAATAAGAACAGTTTAGATAATCTGCTAATACACAAAATTGATCAGACCTAGGTAAGCTAAAGCAGAGTCATTGAAATATCCAGGAATTGCTACCAATAGGGATTCTGTGGCAATTACTCATGTTCTTCCACAGATAGTCATCTAACACAAATCTGTTAGACATTATCAGATATCTAATGTAAAGTTGTCAACAGGATTTACGGGTTTATATATATAAAACCTATTCTTTCCAGGAACTGTGTTGCATACAGCTCTGGAAGCCTAAAAGTCTTATCTTGATTTTGACAAACTAAACACAAAATTTGTAACATGTACTATCAATATTAAAAGGGAGAAACATATTGAACTATATAGTGCCATTTCACATACCAGCAAAAACACACACAACCCACCTTTTAAAAGAAATTGGACAAGGCACAAAGAATTGAACTGAAAGTAATCTAAAATTAACCTCTACAGTAGCCCTATTTTATAACAGCTATTCTACTCTGAATCTGTTATTTTGAGAATACTTTGGAAAAATGCTGCCTTTGGGTAAATGTTAACAACCAGTGAAGTCATGAGGAGTTGGACATTCAGAATAGAGGGCAGACTTTAGTGGATTTAAATTGAAGTGGATACCGGTCAAGTCACCTGCTGTTCTAACATTTATTTGTACTATAAATAAAACAAATTATGTGTTTCTCATGATAACTTATATAGGATAAGAGCATAATAAATTGTTAGAGGTATAAGAATGTACACTGACACACAGTACCTCCTGGAATAGCTGGTCTTCTACTGGCGACATATAAAGACAGGTGAAAAAAGCTTGATGGAAATACAAATCTTTACTGATTTCTGGATGATTTATGCAAGATTTGATAAGAGCCATTGCCTCTGGGATGCGTTCACAGGCAATAAGATATCTGGCACGTAGTTCAAAGAATAGTGGATTTTCAGAGCTTAAATATTTGTTAACTGTATGGAAAAGAAAAATTAAGCAGCAATTAGAATCTCAAGTCCTCAAAAATATTTAAATTACAAACAAATTTATAGGATCTTATCAACA
This sequence comes from Apalone spinifera, assembly GCA_030068395.1. Classification (NCBI taxonomy): domain Eukaryota; kingdom Metazoa; phylum Chordata; order Testudines; family Trionychidae; genus Apalone; species Apalone spinifera. The sequence goes on along the minus strand of CM057845.1, from coordinate 141,798,840 downwards.
AAGCTGTATAAAATACTGTCTGCAAATGAAGCCAACCATATAGGCACCATGTTCTGTAGCCTTCTGTTTGGAATCTGAGGAATTACTATGCTGATCAGATTAGGGCCACGTCTTCACTAGCCATGCAGATCAATCTTCTGGCATACTAGTTAAAACCCGCTAAACCGACTCCTGAGGGTAGTTTTGGTTGGTGCCAGTATTCCTCGCAGTATGAAAGGTAAGGCAAGTGTAGACCTTTGTCTGTGAAGATGGCACCAAGCTCAGCTTAAGGTAAACTGACTCCAGCAACATATTTTATGGAGCTGGAGCTGCGTACCTTAACCCAACCTTCCAGGTCTAGTGTAGACCAGGCCTACTGGTCTTATCAAGTATCCTCTCTCCAACAGTGACTAATACTAGATGCTTCAGAGGAACATGTAGGTGACCTCTTTTCCAATGGACAACCTGCCTTAAATTCTTAATTACTGAGGGACAGTCTTCATTCATGGATATATTTGTTTTCTGCAATCCACTATATAATTTTTTATGAGTGATGTACCCAAATATTTGAATGCCAATATCTAAACTGTATTGTAAAATTAAGTCCCCTAAATTTGGGTTATTGCTGGTTATGTATTATATGTATCTTATGACTTAAAACAAACTTTGTATTTGTGGAAAATCTAAGCATATATCAAGATGCACTGACACTCTTCTTAGCCTATGTTATGTAAACTTTTAACATTTGCTTTAATAACATTCTAAAACCTTGCAGTAGGCAATTATGGGTTAACTTGTACTCAGACTTTCTACCTCATCCCAAATAGCCATGAAGTTTGAAGATATATCTCCCTTCCAAGACACTCTTTAAAACAGGTAACAAAAATCTAGATGTTCCTATTATCCACAGAAATGGGAAAACAGGGAATTGAGAAGATATTCAAATATAATTTAGCTTCAGTTCATATACTGTGTATTTTAGTTTTTAACGTAAGTGTGTTTTACCTGCTTGGAAAGACAGGAAACTGCAGCTCTGACTCTTTAAAAAAAAAAATCTGGCCTACATTAGGCTCTTGCAATAAATAAGCCACAGGGTGGAAATATTTTACAGTTGAAATTCTAAACTAGGACAGAGAAATGCATTTAAATAAAAGCTAGAAACTTCCAGAAGTCTTGAAGCTCAACGATCCCCCAAAATACATTCCATAAAAAGAAAACCAGTAACGCCATGGCTTTTAATCTACAACGTTATGCTGTGGACACCAGATGTAACAAATCACATGGCAATTCCAAAGCTAACCGACGACATCAGCCCAGCTCTACTGTCAAAATGCATTCCTATTTGGAAATACAGGAAAACCTCAGCGTTTAGTCAACATATAGTTCTCACATTAATGTCAAGCCACAATTAAGTCTCATTCCTTCACATATCATGAACAAATGATGCTCAGAGTTTAGATTAAATTCCTCTCAGCCTTAAAGGTGCATTAAGTTACAAAGAGTGTTGCAATTTACTTTCAACAAGGACAACTGCACTAGAATACTACATTATATGCAACACAACCCAATTAAAATTCCAGTAGAAACCTCAGCACAGATTTCTAAAGATTTTTAGGAACCTAAAAATGCAAAACACCACTCCGCAAAAATTCAACTGCCCCACCCACAACTGCCTTTAATAAATCTGCCTCTTTGAATACTAATTTTCAATCTGAAGACAGTATATTTAATTTCTTTAACTTGAAATAAGAAAAAACCCTTAAATGTGTTGACGAAAAAAGAAACACTTGCAAAGTAGCAAATTTTAGATCATTAAGTCTACATTAACAGATTCTTTCAACTTTAAGTCTCATTGCACACTAAAAAATACCCTAGAGCGATACTTCTAGTTTGAAGAGCGTATGTTGCACACTGTCTTCACCTACATTGTGAGTACTCTGGGGCATGAAATATGTTTGTTACATGTCTTGAACAATAAGGCTGATTTTAGAGGGATTCCTAGGCACTATCAAAATACACAAATAGTTTATCATAAAAATCAAGTAAATTACTTAGTGCACATAGTTGCATGAAATAAGGTTATGTAATGCAAGTAAATAAACTGATTCAACCTCAACTTTAAAAAAAAAAATCAACCTGAGGTCCCTAAATGAGGAAGTTATAAGGAACTGAAAAAAGGAGTGGGAAGGATTTGAACAGAAGGCACAATTCAAGCATGAACTACAAGTTATTGCAGCCTGTCATTAGAACCAAAATCACTAGTATTTCCATTAAATTAAAAATGCATGATGGAACTACTTGTGTAATGATAAATCTGTATGAAAGGCAATTCAATCTTCAACCATCTATTTTACATGCAGGGAAGAGACCCTGACAAGTTATGTGATTTCATATTTAACTCCTACCTCTGCTCACGTTAGACTTGTAAGCATAATAAACTGTACATTACCTATTTTCACTGAGTAATGATTGGAAAGTCTACATTACTCTTTCAGCTTATTTACAGAGTTTCCTTTTCCAGAAGATATAGTCATGGATCACCATGCTTCAGCATCCAAAAGCTTAGCGTTCAATTTTACTGTAAGAACCCTTGACTGCTCGTTCTCACCTACATGGGTGCTGATCAAAGTCATTTCCAAGTCACTTCTGAGTGCTGTTCAACTATCACCCCTCTTTTTCCCCTTCTCCCTTTCCTCTCTTCTCTAGCATAAAGAGCAACAATATACATGCTGCTGATCTAACCCCCAAAACAACAAAAATGTTCTAATTACAGGCGTAACATTTGAACATACATACTGTTAATTTAAGAAAGCTTAAAAAAAATAAGGCATCTATTCTAGTCCAGAGAAGACTACACGTAATCTTCACTGAATTTAATAGATGTTCTGATTATAAAAATTAAAGCCTGGCAGCAGAAAGCTTTTATATCGGAGAATCTCTGCCCCTTCTAATTTTCACTTCTGCAATTAATGGAAGGAAGGCTGCTTTGGAGACTCACTTGTCTCAGTTTCCAAGAAAGTACTTCTTCAGTAAAAAAAAGCCTATATCTTTTTCTATAGCTTGCCCTCCTGCCTGGCCATCTGAAAATATTGCTTTTTTTTAAAAAAACTATGTGTTTAGAGAGTTTTAACAAGTTTACAAATCCTTGCCAGGTAAACATCAGAAACAAAACAATCATTGTAAGAATTGAGTTTTCTTTAAAAAGACATGCTGGAATATAGCCATCAGATTTTTCCATTTAATACCATCATTACAATAACCATGGCATTTCTAATGTATTAAATTGAGCAATCTGTCTATATACAGGTATGTCTATTAAAAGTTTATATAAAAAAACCTGGATTGGGGTGTGGTGGTGGAGGGGAATGGGCAGGTGAATGTACAAATTATTAACAAATAGGTAAACAAATATGTAAGTATCTACCTGTCCCCAGCCTATTTTTATTGGGTACATAATTGGTGTGTTATTTTTCAATTTCTTTAATATTTATTCCAATTTGGTCTATTTATATTTTGTAATGTAATTGGCTTGAGGTACCACCGAAACTATTTAAAATACATTTTCTTTTATTGTACTGCAGATTCATGTTTCCAGAGGAAATCCTCATTCCCTTGGCATGATTTGTCTATACACACCATTTCCACAAAATGTCACATGTGGACACTACTAGGAAACTAGTCTGCACAGATTGATATATTAGTTACTATTTGTTTCCTAACTGACTGAGGCTATTGCTTCCATGAAAGTTTTTTCCTCCCCCCCCCCC
>CM057845.1:141762076-141795010 GCA_030068395.1 Apalone spinifera | reverse complement strand
CACACACACACACACACACACACACTTAAAAAACCTGTTCCTGCAAGACAACAGAGTGACGTCACCACATCACTCTGTATTCCACCTCCCTTCTCCGTTTCTCCTCCTTCCCCCTGTCCTAGCTCAAGCCCGACCTTGCTGTTTCCCCTTGCTATTTGGAATTGCTATATTAAACCAAACCTCTACTCCCCTTCCTCCACCCCCACCCCACAGGGCTTTCAACACCAAGAAACATGGCACAGCAGCCAGCAGACCCCACATCACAGCCGTGACTGTCCAAGGGCGGGGGAGGGTACAGTGCTCAGGACAGCAACCCGGAGACAGGTGCTAGGAGCAGGGCTCCCAACTGGGCTTGTGTGCTAGCAGCGGGCTCTTGGGGGCTCCTCCACTGCCAGGCTCTTGGGAAGCCGGAGCATGGTGCCCGACCGCCCGGAGTCCGACTGCCTCACGGAGATTGCAGCCACTGGGCAGGGGGTGACTTACTGCAGTTACTGGAACACCCCTGAGTCACCCTGGGGAACCTCCGCATCAACCTGTCTGCTCCCTCCCTTCCGTTCCTGGTCGGCAGCTAGGCAGCCCTGGGCTCTGTGGGTAGGGCTGGGGCAGTAAGCAATGCAGGCAGGACTGCATGGGGGAGAGGTCACGACAGCAGCCCTTCACGCTGCTGCCTTCCCCATCTCAGCAGGATGCAGTGCCCGGAGCCCCTCGTGCACACAGTACCATCTGCGCCTCGCTGTGCCCCATGTGGGGCAGGCAGGCACCCCATACCTCCCTGGCTGCCAGGGTTAGAGCCAGGTCTGGCATGTGCCATGACAGAAGGGGAGGATTGGGGGGGGGAGGGGCGGGAGAAGAGAGAGGAGGGGGGGTGGGAGGGGAGGGAGGGAAGAGGCCTGGACTGGTACAGCAGGGAGAGAAGGGAGAATGAGGGCCTAAGTTGAGGTGGCAGGAGAGGGAGAAGGGACCCAAGGCTGGCACGGCCACAGCCCAGCCTTTCCTAGCGGCCCAGGGCAGGTAGAGAGAGCCAGGGTTGCCTACCCATGGCGAGAGGAGGTGGTGGAGAGCACAACGACCAAATGGGAGTTGAAAACGCAAGGAAGTTTGTTTTACTTTTCAGACCTATAAATAAAATTTAGGTGTTGGTGAGATCACTGGATTCTAAAATCTTGATGGACATGACCAGAAACAATCAGTTCATTAACTAGAAATAATATTACCTTTGATTAATATGTCAGTTTGAAATGCAAATAATGTTTGATCAACTTGGTAATATTTATGTATCTAATACCTTTATTTCATAGAAATATTAGTGTTGTTTCTCTGCATTTTTAAATTGAACTTGAATTTCCAACAAGAGCTTAATATAAACCACTAGAAAAAAGTTAATTTAGTAAATAAAAAAAATAAATGATTTGCCATTCTGTAACAAGAAAAAAGCTGCACAAATTTGGCATCTGAAAAAGTGATGAATTAAGGTAACATTCTTTAACTAAAATTCTCCTGGTAAGCAAAAAGATGTACATTCAGTGTGAAGGGCTATATTTAGTTACAAATATGTTTTAACCATCACCAAATGAAAAAAAAAAAATCTACCTCTTTGGGAAAATACAAACTCGAAGCAGGATTTTAATAGATTATTAAAATCAAGATTTCCAGCTTGCTGAGATAAATATAGAACAAATATTTTTGCAATACTGAATTGCTCATGCTAGGGACTCAAGAATCCTTGAATGCTCATGGAAAGCTCTCTCCAGAAGATTTGGGCTTGGGAGGCAGCCAAATTTAAGTAGCAATTTTTTTTTTTAAACAAGGAGATATTTGCCTAAAGTAAACAGAAAACAGCATAAGCACATGCTACCACCTCAAAGATAGATGGGTGACAGAAATCCAGTAGAAAACAGATACTAAAATACTTAGCAACGGGAAGGAATGGAGATCTAGTCTACAGTCTTCTTAAGTAAAATAATCATTTAAAGGCTACAGCTAATTTTATCCTGTGAGAGACCAACAACCAGGTACCAGGAAAACATGCTAGTGAAAACTTAAATATAATAGCTAACCGTCTGAGGTGCTGGATACTATCCAAGCAAATAAAAGAGACAGCTCTTAGAGAAAGGACTGAGCTTTTCTTGAAGGCCAAGAATTTACATCAAGCAGCCTGAGTGTTATATGTGATGTATTAGAGCTTTCTGCCCCCTCACAGCACCCTGCTGATACTATAAAAAGCCAGATTCCTTTGGACTTCTATTATTTCATTTACAACCAGATCACTTCAACCAGAAATCCTGATCGAACTTGCAGCGTGATACAAGACTGTCCAATGACATTTCCACCCTACTTCATCAATCTGCTTTCATACAAATTTACACCTATAATGAAAGGTACACTACTGACACCTCTGAAGAACCCAGTCCTTTTGTCCACAGATGACGTACACAAGTCAAAGCTTCTCCACATTATCTTTCTAAACTGTCTCTACTTCATTCTGTATCTGTTTGAGGGGGTAATTCAGTTTCTACTGAACTAGAGAAAAATGGTGACATCCTTCAGTCAATATCATATTGAGCCACTTTTGAACTAGTAAGCAAGAGGCAAAAAGGTACCATAGACCATTGCTAGTAGACCACATTCCCCAGGAAATTAAAGACTTCTTAAAATATAACTTGTTAAATGTAGTTTATAAGAGTAGAGGTGGAAACTTTTCACATATCTCAAATCCATTTTTTTAATAAAACGATAAGTATGTAAATTGTATTGATGTCTTGTCTTGATAGAAATGTAATGAAAAGCTTGTCCCTCTTCTGAAACTCTAGAGCTGACAGGTAAATAGCTGGCTCTAATAATATTATATGTAATTACTTCAATTAATAAATCTCACATCAACATACATCAAAGAAACTAGCTCATTCCCCACAGGGTGAGCAAACAGTGAACAATTTTTTATAACTAGTATCTACTATATAGGACATCAAGTACTTTATATCAAAAAGTGTAACACAAGTATCACTGATACCACACTTTCTCTGCTAGTATAGCACCAATATGCAAAAGTATTTTATAAAATACTTAAACATGTATGTTTTAAAGTCTTTTAAAAATGCATGTATATTAATTCAAGTACCTAACTCCTGAGATACAGGCTTTGCTTTAAGAACAGCTTGTAATACTGGATCTTCCCAGGGCCCTCCGTCTCGGATGATTCGAGTCACTAATTCCAGATTCACATTTCCGTATCTGCTGAGGAGGTTCTGGCATTCCTAGGAGTAAAAAAGTGCAATAGTTTTAGAACTGCCAAGAAGAGATCTGGCTGACCTGTTTTAATCACTTAATGGCTAAAAAGCAAACTTCATAAGAAAAGTTTGAAAAAGTTAGCATACCAGTTATATTTTATATATATTTAATTTATCAATTTCAAGAAGTGTCACACAAACCTTGGCCAACATTCTAACAATACCATCAACAAGTATATGCCATTTCCCAAACATCTAGGAAGCTGCCTAGTTCTAGTCTTCAATGAGAGGTATTTAAATGGAACATATATTAGGGTAGTCTTCAGCTTGTAAAATCAGTGCTGATTTATGCAACAGGTGAGGCTATGGCCCAGTAATACATTCTACACTCTAAATTAATTTTAATGGCAGAAGTGAATGAATGCAGTACAAAAAAAAGTTACCCTGTAATCATGCAGTCATTATGGAACTTCTTAAAGCATAGGTTTTCAAAAGCTTGTAACTCTTACCAAGCCAAGCTTATTTACCTCTAAATGTCTGCTTATAGTAAAATGATATTAGCAGCAGCAGCCACAATTTTTGTGCAGTCCAAGTTATTCCTTCCTTGTGATTTTCTATGAAAAAGTAACCTTTGACACCCGTATCAATTAATAGCTTAACTCACCTGATATCAGTCATCCACAAAAAGAAAGATATAATGGTAAAGAAAAATGTAATCTCAATTTCTTTTCGGGTCACTATTCAGGAGGATTGCGTCACCATTACATGTTATTGTACACTTATATGATTTTTGGGAAAATTCATATATTTCAAGCAAGTTAGAGAATTGATTCCAGGCATTTACAATTCACTACTTCAATGTTATTTTCTGATGTAGGTTTTTTTTTTAATAATACTTTATTCAATTCACTCCTAATTTGTCTATTATGTTTGGATGAGTTGTGTTTGATGATCAAGGAACTGAAACAGATGTATTTTCATCAGGACAACTTGCATGTAGGTGTTTGTCTGAAACGAAAATCTTACCAGTCCTCACTATTAGAGCCACTTTGACTATTAATGCACTAATGATTTAAAAGAAAAATATAAAACTTTGTGTCAAAATGCAAAACAAATGATAGGCAAATCATTTAAAAAAATCAAAAATAAAGAAAAACAAAAAAGCAAAAAATGTTTTTAAAAAAGCAATTTAAGGTAAAGAAAAAAAGGCCCATATTTTATCAGTTTTCTCTTACATCCCCATTATATGTTATAAATTCTTTAGGCCAACAATCTGTCTCAACTTGAATCTGACATAGCAATCATGCCTTTGGTTGCTCTATATATTAACAGTCCCACGAAACTTAAGCAGAAAAGACAACACTACAACATACTTCATTCTTTAAGTGTCTAAACCATTTCCTTTTCCCACCCCACTTACCAGGATGTGCCTAGATAATTCATGTCAGATGGATAATGAGAACATTACTGTACAATTATAAGGCAGTTACTAGATGTTAGCATCCTCTAATCCCAAACATGTAATGAAAGTTAACGTGAAGAATAGCCCTAACCAACAGAAGACAAGAGTTTTTCTTTTTCAGTCCACTGTCTAAAATTGTGGATGAGGAAACAAGAGTTAAGTCATAACCTGAAATACGTGATTATTTGAATGAACTAAACTCTGGCCAGATACTTAAATGACAGGGTGTCAGAAATGAGTTTGATGATGGGCTCTTGATATGAATTTTTCTGTCATCTTAAAGTAAATTAACGAAATAGAACCTATTAAAAATCTGTTCATCATTACTGAACTAAGACTGTGCTCTAGTTTATTTTGGCTTTTGATAGGAATAGTAGTTTCAATGGGAAATAGTCCTCTGATACAATTATAGAAGAGACGGGAAGTGTAAATAAAATGGTTTACTATCTTTTTTCACTATACTCAAGTGTTCTACCAATGCCTGCATCTTCTGACACACATGAAAGCATAACTTTCTACAAACAGGTTGGTCTTCAAAAAACCAAAAATTGTGTTTTTACAAACAAACATAAAAGCAAGCAGCAACTGATATTACCTGGATTGAACCTAGGATATCTTTTAAAGGATCTTCATAGAACTCATCTTTTCCAAAGAAGAGCAGCAATTCAAAAAAACTCCTACAAACACAAGTAATGACAAGTCAAAAATCAAACTAAACAAAGGCAAATCATTTCAGCTATCTTCAGAGCTAGGGATCCTGAAATTATCTACAAAAACCTATTACAAACTGTATTGCATTTCACAACAATTAAAATAGAGTAGTGTTTTCCAAAGCACTTGCCATTGGCCTGACTGACTCAATTTATACCAACAGTAAGAGTTAAGCAAAACATGTTGCACATTGAAAATCCCACCCACAATGTATGAAAGCTATCCTCAGTTCTGCACCAGGTAATTCAGTATTTTTGGCTGTAAATGAGAAACGCTGGTCTCGTCCACTCCTAAAAACTCTACTAACTGCTCTAACTCACAGGACTGTAAAAATCACAGGTATCATGGAAATGAAACCAAATTAAATAGAGATTATTTTTAGTTCAACTGTGTAACAAGCATCACTTTTCTGAAGCATTAAGTTAAATAGCTGTTTAAAGTAGGAAAACAGAGTGAAGATTCAATACTGCCTCAACTTTTGGATCTAAAAACTCGCAAAATGATGATATAGCTCAGTCCCCTTGTTTTCCTAAAGAACCCAGGAACACCTGATATTTCTCAGAGCAGAGAAAAAATCCTTTGGGGACAGAAAATGTTTTTGATTTCTTCTATCAAGAGGATGCTACAATATAAAAACAGAACTGTGCACATTACCTTTAACTTAGTTTCTGTTTACTCCAGGCATGTGATATGGAGATGGACATTAAACAAATTAGCAATTTCAGTTTTCACAAATGCTAGAACAGGGCTACTCAAAATACGGCCAGCAGCCCATTTGTTTGCGGCCCGCGGTGTGGTTTGGGTTTACACCAGGCTTAAAACAGCCCACGGGTGGGCTCCTTTGAACATGGCCTGCACTGAGAATACACTCCATAGCGGTGAGGCATCTCCCAGGCAGGGTGAGCAGTGACTCAAGCAGACAGGCTGGCTGGAACCAACATGTATAAGCAGGGCCAGCCCGAGCCATTTGTGCACCCCGGGCTCTGGGAGCGTGGTGCCGGCCCTGCAAGTGCGACACATGCGCGGCCCTATCCCAGGCAAGGGAAGCATGTGCAGTGCCGCCCCTACCCAGCCTGGCAGCCCCACACGGGGCCTCTTACAATGGGGCGCCCCGGGCGGCAACCCGTACCTTGGGCCGGCTCTGTGTATAGGGTGTCGGCATTTCTAGCCCCCGGGGAGGAGGTGCTGGGAGCACTGGGGCACTGTGGGAAGTGCTGGCTGCTTAGTCTTGTGGGCAGAGCCTGACAGGTATCGACTGGCTCACGCTGGTCACACTTGGATCTGGTGATGCAGCTTAAGGCTTAATCTTTGTATTCATACCCGTCAATGTGAAAGAAGCTATTTTCATGTAAGTGTGATTGCATATAAGTTGTGGCCGTCAACATGTGCTGTGAGTATCATGGTGGCCCCTGGGGCTTCCAAAGTTGAGTAGCCCTGTGCTAGAATATACTTTTATGATGCAATGTCCAGAAGATAATTCTAGTCCTTGTGAAACATACAAGCCTTGAAGGTTAGCCTGACATTTCACATAGGACTTTGGATAAATGGAGACTTAACCTGTAACATGTTTCTTTATATTAAATGTGCAAATCACAAATAATTTACCTTCTCACCCACAACAAGCTTTCTATTCCTTATTTTTTTTTTCGTCATTATGAATTTATGAATTGTCAAGGTCATGTGTGAGTGAAACTGTTGTACCAAAAAGACTAAAGAGTTGATCATTTGTTTTGTTGTCTATGGAAAACTTTTTAAGATGGTTTTCAAGAGTGATGAAGTGTACTTACAATCAAATGAGATTTAATTTAGCTTCTGTGAGATAAAATTTGAATTGGCATGTCAGTGCACACAAAGTTTGTAGGTCTTAATTCAGGCCTAGTTTCACTGCTCCTCCCTTGTATTTGTATGGTCTGTATGTCCTACCTCTCACTCAATCCCCTTCTCACAGATTTGATTTAAAACGGTTTTGAAAGGAAAACTGCTGAATAATAAGATACTGTGCTCTACATCTCAATTCCTCACAAATCCTATAGCAAGTCACTAGCCAGAAGTATCCCACTTGCCACTGAGCAGAAAGACAGTAAAGTATCCCATGGCAAAGCTCCTGTACTCTGCAAGATGCAGACTCACTTCCCTTCTGAAACAAAATGGTTGGAATATGGTTAATCACTGCTCTACCACTAACAAATTTAGCAAAGCATGCTACTTAAGTGGATTTCTGTAGGGATCTACTACATCTAGTTCTAAAGAAGAGTCACTAAGGGCATGTGTACACTAGGAAATTATTCTGAAATAACTAAAATTGAAATAACCCCCGGAATAACAAAATTGAAATAGTGTTATTCCCTGAGGAAAGCAGGAATACAGATTTCAAAATAACCACCCCATTATTTCTAATGGGGACACACCACTTATTTCAAAATAAGGGGGGTTATTCCAAAATGACTCTCTAAAATAGCCCACGTCTACATCTTTTTAAATACCTTGAAGATATAAATAAATGTACAACAATTTACCATCTTTACTGCTAATACAATTCTGTCATTTGAAAAGGCAAGAACAGAACTAAAAATCACCCTCAGGGTTAGAAATCACAAAAAAAAACTCTAGCAGAATGATTCAAAGAAATATCAGAGGTTGTTATGGAAAAATGAATGCATCAATGAAGTATACAGCAAAACTGACAAATGTATTTGATTTACCATTTGTTCAATGCTGCAACCAACTACATTGACCATCAAACAACAGCACAATTGTTCAATTTTATTTTAATAATATTTGATAGACATGCTTGGTCTGTTAAACATGCAAGCAGAAATTCCTATGAATAAAATCATTGGAAACGTATTACGTGCATTGTACTAACATACTGTAACCTGTTAAACTCTGTTAAAGAGCTCCAATGACTATATTACTGTACTCTCAAAACAAAAAGCCTATTGTTGTCATGATTTTGTTTCTGATATTCACATGTAAACCTGTTAAAACTTCCTAAACTGTAAAAACAAATCAATAAAGGCTTTCAAATCAGGTTACTAACTAGTATGAGTAAATTTCTAGCAAAAGGACTGCCATCAATATTTGCTAATTAAGATTAATTTACATACACAGTTCGAATGTCTATCTTTTGAAGTTCCAAAAGTAAATTCACAAACACAGCACACCATCATTATAACCAATCCTCTGGCACCCAAGCAATTTGTTCATCACAACCAGGAGTTTGCTGTAGCAAAAGACCCCTACCACTTACAGGAAAAGGAGCAGTAGGACCCATAGTTCCTCCAGCGCTACCACAGGTGGGCTCTAGCGACCAAGTTCATTATAACCAAAGGTCCGTTATTAGGAAGGGCATTACAGCGAGGATGTAATGTACAAATACAAGATAAATATTTGCAAAACTGTCTTCCAAATCTGCAGTCTACTTCCATGCCTCTGCTACTGCCCTCACCTTAAGGCCAGGTCTTAAGATCCATATCAGTATAATCACATCACTCAGGAGTAGAAAGCAGCCACACTTAACTCCCCCATGTAGACAGTGCTACGTCACTGGGACAGCTTGTCCTGTTGACACAGCTACCGTGACTCAGAAAGGTGAGCTCACTACACCAACAGGAAAGCTCTCCAAGCAGCATAGGAGCATCTTCACTTAAGTGCAAGAGCGATGCAGCTATGTCGATACAGCATTTTAAGTGTAAATTCTGTCCTAAGATTCTGATCAGTTTGACTCTGCTTTTCACAATCTTTTGGGAACCAGAAGATCTGGCAAAAACAATGCTCATATTACATGCAGCGCCTGATTGGGAAAATTATGAACAGCACCGGAGTCAGATAGGAGAATTATTCAGAGGATGCAAATTCATAATAGTTTGGGAAAGGGAATAAAGCAATGAAGGCAATAAGTGTATCGGTCACAAAGCTCTGGAGCACAGCCAGAGTAGCAGAGGTTCTCTCTCTCATAGCCAGATAGCTTTATATACCCAAGACCAGACACAGCTTCTTTTCCCTTAGAGAAGCGAGCGAAAATGGACTTTAAAAGTTCATTAAACTGTTACTACCCACAGGCTGCCATGAAATATTAAGGCGCAAACAGGGCTTCTGTGCAAGTCCCAGCATCCTTTGTCTTTACTGCTGCTGGTGATCACAGGGGACGACTCATCTTAGAACTTACTGGTGGAGCAAACTTATCCCTGACTTTAATACTTCCTCAACATTTATTTTTCCAACTGTAAATAACAGATAAACTTTAAGTAGCGAAAGGCAGAGTTTCAGAGATTGTAAAGCAAGTAACATGTCTTAAAAGTTTTGGTCATCTAAACAGTTTCTAAGTTACCTAGAAAATAACCAATTAAAATTCATTTGATACAGAGAGTATTTTTTTAAATTCAGTTTCCAAGATCTCCTAAAGTTAAAGCAAATTATTTTACTCTAGCTTCATACACTATACTGCTTGAAAGGAAGTAAGCAAATGCCAAGAAGATCCGAAGGGAACAGTAAAGGCATGTCTACACTACAGGTAGCACAGCTATATTACCATAATGTAGATACTTCTACATGGACGGATGATATCATCAAGCAGCAAAAGCTAGGTTGATGAAATAATTCTTCAGTCAAATTAGCCATGTTTACGCTGAAGGGTAGGTCAGCTTAATTAAGATACTGGAGGTATGAATTTGTCACACACTTGAGTGACACAGGTAGATTAATCTACACTTTTAATTTAGACCAGGCCAGGAAACATTTCTGTAAAGAACCCTTCCAGTCATATTCTTTATTAAGAGGAGAACATGATCTACAATAGTGGTTCCCAATCTTTTTGAGCATACCGACTCCCTTTTCAATCTGTTAAAATGTTATAGACCCCACCTAAGAGGAGTGTCGGAAAGTGGCAGCCAGCACTTCCCTTGGCCCACCCTGCTTTCTAAGATCCCACCACCCTACGTTCCCTACTCATCCACAGAGGAAACGGCGAGGGGGCTCGCATGGCCAAAGACAGATCCTGCCCCAGCACTCCGCCCTTCGCCAGGCACAGAGCCCTAAGGGATTAGGAGGAGGGGGAAGAGTAAGAATTGGGCCCACTACGGGACTGGGAGGGAGAAGAGGGCTGGAGCGTAAACTGCAGTGCAGCTGGTGGCAGGAAGACAGATGGTGCCTCCAGGGGTATCAAGATTCCATTCCGAAGACAGCATGCGTGCAGCCATTAACAGGAAAGCCCAGAGTGAGAATCACCTGGTGGAAAATTACAGTCCCACAGTGGGCCTGATCCTTATTTTTCCTTTCCTTAACTTTCTGTGGACCCCCTTTAGTACTGTTGCAGACCGCCAGGGGTCCCCAGACCACAGTTTAGAAACCACTCATCTACAATAAACTGGCTTTATTTGCAAGTAATGAAGAGTCAAGCTCCTTCTACATGAACATGCACCTAATTCTTCTCTATCCCATGATAAATCACATAGGTATTTTGAATTTGTTAAAAAAAAAAAAAAAAAAAAAAAAAAAAAAAAAAAAAAAAAAAAAAGATTTTACACATCAGGGATAGGCAACCAGGTCCTCCTTTACCTCAGTGGGCCTCAGCAAGCCCACAGCCGACTGGGGTTCCACCTGGAGTCCTATGGTCCCCTCCTCTGTCCCCCCTACATGCCTCTCTCACACTGGGGCACCAGCCCTGCACTTTCTGCTCCTCACCCTCCCTTCCAGCACTTTCAAAGAAGCTGCGAATCTCCTGATTCATACCACGTGTCCCTACTCCTCTCTCTCCCTCCCAGAGTTAGAAGACCAGAAATCAGCTGTTCAAGGTGTTCCATCTCTGGGAGGGGAAGGAGCAGGGATGGAGTGCGGAGCAGGGATGGAGTGTGAATCAGGCAATTCCTGGCTCCAAGTGCTGGATGGGAGGGGGAGGAGCAGGAAGTGCAAGGCTCCACTGCAAGAGGCATATGAGGTGGGGGTGGGGGGCGATGGGGGCCATAGAGCTCCAGGTGGAATCCCAGTGGGCCGTGGACTGCGGAGACCCACTGAGGTGATGGAGGGCCACTCATGCAGCTGCTGCCAGTTGCCCACCACTCTAATAGGTGGGGTCAATTTTTTGCAACCAAAGCTGTAGTGTTCATTTGCACAAGGGCCCTTCAATCTCAATCCTAAAGAAAAAAAATCTGATCAGCCTTGCTGATCAAAAGAATAAATACTTCCTGCTGCTCACAAATTTTTACTGACCATCTGAAGTGAGGAAAATAAGTTTAAGTAACACATTTTACTTGCAGCAGAAGTCTCGTCAAATTGTCATGGGTTATTTGAAAAACTACCAGCCTCTAGTACTCACAACTCGTTTGGGAAAGACTACACTAACTTTAGCAGCAAATACCTTCATTTTAGTTTTTAATAAAAGTGAATTGCAGATCTGAATTTCACATTTGTTTACCTCCAAAATGTGATACATGCTTACATCACCAAGCTCGGACGGCCATGCAAAACAAAACTGAAAACTTCCCTCCCCATCAATATTAAAATTTGTATCTCTTGATTCCCCAAAATTTGATCTGACAAACCACGTCTTCTTAAATACAGGTATTAAATTCATGGTGTTCATTTCTATTTGTCAAACCAGCCTTTCAGATAACACAGGTATTACAAGATACTACTTGTATATGCTTGTTTACTAGTGATCAAGTATTAAAAAGTATTAAAAATACATCTCTTGTATTAAAAAGAACATAGATACTGCCTCATTTATTATGAATAAGTTTCTTAGTAAGTGCAGGGAGAGAACAGAAGTTCCAGCTATCAGTAGTTTACCATCTGGTTACCATGGAAACCTTGCAAGTATGGAGAAAGCCCAAATGGGATCAGGCAGACTCCTGTTCTCTCTCTCTCTCTCCTATAAGAATTAGAACTTTGTATTAGACTTTCCTAAAAGACTGAGACTTCAACACCCTTAGTGCTAGCATACTTCAGCAATGTTTCCTTGGTAACTATTATGTCCATAATTACTGTGACATCACAGCAAAACTAAGCTAACCAAAATAGTTTTGGGGGAAAAAAGGCTTTGTTTTGTGCTCAATGCCCCTCAGCTTCGTAAGCTGGGGCAAGTAGTAATAAAAGAAAATCCATTCCCAAACTCAAGTGCATAGGTTTAACATAAGGGGTGATATCTGATGAAGTAACTCCTTCCCCTCCACCCTCTAAGACAGTTGATCCCAAATTCTGATCAGTACAGGTTGAACCTCTGTAATCTGGAATTTGGTCATCCAGCAACATGCATGGTCTGGCATCAGCAGTGACTGAGTGCTCCAGGACTGAAGCACTCAGAGAAAAAACAGCACCAAGCTCTCCCCTCTGTCCCCTTCCCTCTCTGTGATGAGGGCATGGCTTCGCAACTCCTTCTCTGCCCTCCTAGAACTCTCGGAGAGCCTCAAATCAGCTAATTTGTGGCAGTCAAACTCAGGGAAGAGGGGGACAAGGTACACTCAGCAGCTTCTCTCCTGGGGTCCCAGCTGCTGGCTGCTGTGGTTCTAGCTTGTGACAGAGGAGTGCAGACACGGGTAACGGCTGGGACCCCACATGGTAGCAGAGGGGCTGACAACTGATTGAGCAGGGGGGCTGGCAGCAGGCACCTGAAGGAGCAGTGGGGGACCTTAAGCATGTTGCAGCACCCCCTCCCAAACCTAGCTTCCTGAACCTTTGGAGACCCACTGGCACTTTGTATTGACCGCCCCTGCTTTCCAAATTTCTCTCCTTAGGCACAGGTCAAGTCCTATGGGTGCTAAACTAGAAAGGTTCAACCTGTACCTACTTTAGACAAGTCAGACTCTAAATTTGACGTCACAGTCAAAGATCAGTTGTGTTGTAGTAGTACCCAGAAGTCGCAATCAAGATCAAAACACCACTGTGCTCTGTGCTGTGCAAACACATATGAAGGTATTATCTCTACCCTGACTAAATCTTTCTAATAATGTTTTTTGTTTACACAAGAGTCATAGTAGCTACTAAGCATCAACCATGAGCCTGGTATTAAACCAACTTGAATCATGCTTCAGAAAATAACTGATCTTCTCTAAATGGAAATACCATGACTATATTCATTCTACCCCTTGGGAATAAGGAGTTTATCCCTGGGTACTTGACCACCATTCTTAGATGAATCTAATTTTTTTAGTTTCACTCAAGAAGTCATCACTTTTAACAGTTATATTTCCACATAAGAGTCAAATCTACTCTTCAGTTTCAGTTTAAGTATATCATGAGTGCACAAAATAAAAACTGCAAGTCTTCTGGGATCAGCGCTGGTAGTTCAAAGACTAGGTAAACAAGATGGGTCTGCTAGTTCACTTTGAAGATACACACAGGAGAATACAGAGATGAATAAAGTGTGTTCCCCTATAGGTATTTTTCTAACCCTCAGTTCGTGAAGCTAACAAAACCCCACTCTGGGATAATTAATTCTGACCAAGTAAAATTAGCATCAAACTAACTAGGAGCAGTTAAAACCAAAGCTCAGCAAAACAGAGCTGTTCCACCTGCTGGACAAAACGTTAACTCATGTACTAAGAACTAGCTCTTATTTATTAAATCAATACTCCTCTCTCCACCTACCGATGAGAGAACCAATATCTATGTAGCTAAGGTATTGTAAGGTTTCAATAATTGTTTGTTTTTAGGTATTCAAGATTTGGCACCTACTTTACAGAGTCAGACAATAAATGCGATGGTGAGGATTTTGTTTGTACAAATTAACAGGCTAACATTGTTATCGAGTTCAAGATGTGTACATTACCCCTAGGAAAATCTTTTCCTCAAAACAAAAATATGTATCTATCTTATACAATAAACCTTTAACACTAAAGAATTTTTTGTTGAAGATTCAGATTTAAAGTAATAATTTCAACAAATATTTTCCCGTTTCAAAAGCCATTACAATAATTTTTAGTTCCTTCACTTTTTGCATCTCTCTATTTGGGCAACAGAATTATACCAGTCAATTTCACTTCTGTTCAGAACCATTTACTACCACAAGATTCGGTTTGCAAATATTTCAGTAGAATATAACATTTAAAATTGTACTGGAAATATTAAAATTATCAGAGGCACACTTCTATTGTTAATTAGTTGATTGTGTTAAAAGAAATGGTACAACACTTTCACAAGTTTGACAAGAGCATGTTCTTTGAGTAAATGTAATATAAAAAGAACAAGCTAAAGTCACGCCTTTCAAAGTTTCAATTATTTAATTTCCAGGAATAAGTTTGTTCTTATGCATTTAAGAAACAAGACCTCTTGTGATATACTACTTTCATTGCAAAAATAGAATGCTGGCTGTCAGCCTGTAAATGGAGTTACCAGGAAAAAGGATGTACTTACAAAGCTAGGCTACTCAAGACATATTGTACGTGCTCACATTCAGCTGGGAATGATACACAGGCAGACGTGAAACAACAAAGAGCTGTCTGAAGCACCTGAAGCTGAGGCAAAGGTACCTGCCATCTTCCAGCATAGTCTTCAACAATCTACAGGGAAAACACATTTGTATTACAATAGAGAATGTTTTTTTGTCAAAAACAGTTAAAAAAAAAAGACAGTTTAAAGCTTTTAAGTAGCATGTTTAATAAAGGTTGCCAATATAAAACCACAACAGGATGCAGCATTTTAAAAGTTTCATAAATGCAATATTTGTTCATCTTTTATTTTAATAAAGAAAAAACATGTAGTATGAAGTCCTATACTACACACACCACAAAATGTAGATGTAAAGTAATTTGACTGATTCTTCTCAAAAAGCAATGGAGGAAGAAAGCTTCTTGTCACATGATGTCAGATTAGCAATTATGCTCTATACTTAAATACAACGTATAGCCTGCAGCCATATTAAGACTACCACTTCCACTGTCAGTAAATGGGAAAAAATGGTTTATGCCCTTTTGCTTTTTATAACACAGAAAGGCTAATGATACTCAGAAAAAATAAGTTTTCTATTGACATTCCTTATTGTCAAGAGCAAGTCTGGACATTTCCCCTGAAAGACAATTGCACAGAAAATTGTAAGTCTCACCACTAACTGAAAAACAAGGATCATAAATTTTAAATAAAGGGGTTTTCTTCCAAAATATATCAGGCATTTAAATTAACTGTTTACTAAAAAAAACCCAAACAGGATAAAAGACTTTTGTTGGTTTAATGGTTAAAAAAACAAAAACAGAAAACTCTTTACAAAGGAGTTTACAGTTTATATGCAAACATTTTTTCTTTTCTAGGTCTCATTTAAACTTACTGACTGACTACTCCAGTCACATAGAAGAAAACATACAATAGGAGAAAGTAAAACAAACATGTAAGTACTTAGAAATATATATTGATAGCACAATGTACTTTTCTGCAAAAATGACTTTCCTAAATATGAAGTATATAGAAAATAAAGGTTTTGACAGGTAATTGTATTAACCATAACACACCTCTTAAGTGTCCCTGAACATACAGTGAACAGGCTCTGTGTTCTCAAATCATTTCTTGTATGTTTAGCCAATGCATTATCAATAGGTTCATCATAAACATGAAAAGAACATTAGTGTATGCGCACACACACATACTCCTCCCTTGATAAAATAGTTTAACACATCAGTTCAAAAATTATCCTTGGTTTAACTCCTCTGGATTAATGGGGTTATCCTGATTGTGTGCATCTGGTTTGTGTCTGTATGCAACGTGTTTAGAACTTAAATACTGAAGTTTAAGTAGTCCTGGCTTTTCTTTTTAAACACTAACTTTTACACTATTACACTAGTAAAATGCAAACAATCCAAACTAAACTCAAAAAACTAAAATTTATAACCCACACTGCTCTTAGTTTACAAATATCAAACAAAAGAAGAAAGCTCTTATTTATAGGATCTACCAAAATTATTGGATCAAAGAAGGTTTCCAATATCTAGTTTTCAGTCACTACTTAAAGCAGAAATACTGACTTTCCTGATTTCACTATTATGATCAGTCTCTCATAAAGTACGACAACTAAAACAAAACCTCATCAAGACAACCACAGCAGGCAAAAAAGCCTGGCTAATCACTTCAAATTCCTTTACCTGCTAACCTGCACTCGGGAACCATCTACTCCAAAACGGAGAGTGATTTTAATTACAGCAACTGACGACTAATACGTGTATCTATCATAACAGACTCAAGGTCTTCAGAATAGCTTTATGCCAAAGTGAGGTATTATGGCCCATTTCCACTGCAGGCTATTAAAAAGCCACTATTTAAGTTTAACTGTAGCTTTAGCTGGAAAAGTTCCTCGTTGTCCATCTTTTAAAAAAAGTGTAGTGGTTTCTGCGCAAAATGGATGCAAAGTTTCACCCTAGAGATCAGCACATTTGAGTGGTGGAGAAGAACTTAGTAAGATCTTTCAGAATCCTTAAGGAAATATTTGTGTGCATCTACATACAAGCAACTTCTATCTAATGCAAACATTTTCAAAACTAGATTGAACTGTCTGTGATGTTCCCTGGGGTTGTGAAGCAGATCTACACCAACTCCCTTTTGCATGCAGCACTCATACCCTGAAACAAGCCTCTGGCAACACAAGCACTGCCTTTCAAGCTTTTTTCTTAGGCTACATCTAAACTACACCTCTCTGTCAGCAAAGGGATGTAAACTAGATGTACTGAAAGTGCAAATGAAGCCAGGATTTAAATATCCCACGCTTCATTTGCATAATGGCAGCAGCCACTTTTTTCCAAAAAGAACGGCAGTTTAGACAGAGCATTTTTGACACACTGGGACTGAGCCGGGCTGCTGGCCAGCCTGCTAAAAAATTTACTAGCAAGTGGGGGGGGGGGGGAGAGGGAATGCATATACTCTATAACATTAATGTATAAGCTTTTGCTTATCGGTTAGTCAACTACCCTATTACATCCCTACTTGCTAAATGCTAAATTTAACTAACAAGTTATAAGTTTATTTAGGGAAGAGAGTCTTACCCAAAATTCTCTCCAGAATTTTCAACAAAGCCTTCTTAAAAAGCAATGTTTTAGGAAAAAAAGCACTGTTCTCTTGCTTCCTCAGCATGTCTCTTCTGTGCTTCCAAATATAGTCAGCAAACCTTTGATATGCACCTAACTACAAGTTTATCTACCTCTGTGTTTTTCCCTTAGAACTTCAGAAAAATATTCTTAAAATACCTCATTTGTATTCAGTTCAAACAGTCAAACTACAAGTAAAACAGATGTTTACACCTCAAAACACCTCTTGTCTGACAGAAAACCTCTTTCACCATTGCTGGTGACTAATATAACATGATAGGCTTCAAGAACATGTTTTCTATACACACACACACACACACACACACACACACAGTATCTGTAGATATGTTTCTCAATAATACTCATGACCAGTGTGACACTAGCTTTAATTTGAGGCCTCAGTTGACTGTTAGTGAACTATAATGCACACACCAGTCTCATGAGATTTCTGTGTAAACCCTTTGTATCACTTCGCCAGCTGGCATTAAGTGGTCTTGGGTCACACACAAAAATTAACAATGTAAGTTATTAATCTGAGGAAAATATTTTAACTTGTTAAAAGTGTAGGCAAACTAATGCTAAATGATCAAATGCCAGATCATTTCCTGCCCTGCTGCCAAAATAAAAAGCTGAACAAAGAAACACTTTCCACAGGAATCTAACTGCAAGGATTCCTTCAGATTGCACTTTCAGATGGGGTTTTCCTTCTTCCAATAAAGGCTTTGCAGCTTGCCCCTAAGCCTTTGGGAATCAGCTACGAGTATAAAGGCCTTAGCAGACTCTCAAGCATGCTCTGTATTCCTGACAGTATAGCTACATAGAGTATCTTGCAACACAGGGATGGGCACTAATTTTTGTTGGGGGGCTACTCCAAGATTTTGGAAATCAGTCAAGGGCCGCACTTGTGTGGAGCGGGTGCGGGGTCAAGGATGCGGGTTGGGTGCAGAAGGTCACACAGGGTAAGGGACTGGGGTGCAAGAGATGGTGTGAGGTCTGAGAGGGAGTTTGGGTGAAGGAAGGGGTTGTGACCTGGGTCACAGGATTGGGGCGTAGGGTCAGGGAGCAAATATGGGTGCAGAAGAATATTCTGGCCTGAGGGAGTGGTATAGAGGAGGGTAATGGGTCTGGGAGTTGTGATCCAGGGCAGGATACAGAGGATTTGGATCAGTGTTTCTTAAACTGTGTTCCATGGCACGAGGCAGTAGGTGGTGTACTGCAGAGAACAGAATTAAAAATGGCCACTCGTAAAGGGGCAGGTGACTTTTTTTTTTGCACTCAACTTCCCCCAGCCCATTCTTCCCCCCCTCAACTTTCCAACTCCCCCTTCTTTTTGGCGCTCAACAAAAAAATCCTTCATCTTCTTCATAAAAAGTTGTTTGGTGTTCCTCGGTCTTAAAAAGTTTAAGAAACACTGGTTTGGATGAAGACGTGTGGGAAGGAGTTCAGGTGCGGGAATGGCTGGGAGGTGCTTACCTAAGCATCTCCCGACCAGCAGCCATGCAGCACCCCTAGAGCAGGCTGGGCTTCCTGCCTGCTGTAGCCCTGAAACGTTTAAAACTGCAGACTGCTCCCTCTACGTGGCGCTCAGCTCCAAGGAGGGGGGGGGGGGCGGAGGCATACGCTGCCCCCATCCGCTAAGCCTCTCTTTCAGTTCCTATTGGAAAGTTGTTTCCAGCCAATAGGAGCTGAGAGATTGGCTGGGTCAGTTCCTATCGGCCAGTTGTTCCCAATTAATCTGGTTGTTTTGGTTAATCAATTTCCCATTTGCCACTTAAAATAAGACACTCCTTTTATAGTTGAAAAAAGTGTAATTATAGGCCATGCCAAAAAAAAACAAATTATACAACTGGATGAATGAAGACCCTAAAGGAATAAAAAAAAAATTATGGCTTTTTTAAGCTATCCATATGTTTATTGGCAGGAATATTTTTCTTGGATCAAGGTTAAGGTTTTTTTCAGCAAAAAAAAATTTGGATTTCAATAGTAGTGGCATTCTAGATGTATGAAAGAGTAAAATAATTTCTCCCCTCACCATATTAAATTTCTCTCAGGCTGTGTTTGGATTAGTTAGGGAAGGAGCTGCTGACATTTTTGTAAAATTCACTTCTATATACACAGAATAACTGATTTTACCAAGATGAGGGACAAATCTGAGATTACTCCAAATCAAACAAGAGCGCAATGAGATTGCCAGTTTCTAAACGGTGAAACATTTTGCTATCCCTTAATTTGTTTTCACAAGTACCATAGAAAGTAAAATAAATGCACTCTCCATTATAGACCCCTCCCTTCTAGGTGTACATAATTCACCTGACAAATTCAGAGAAACTTTGCTAGGCTGTAATTAGTTATACAAACAACCAAATAGTATATAAAGAAATAATTCTGACAAACTTTTAAAAAACCCAAACCGAGAAACTTCAATTAAAGACATTTCAAGCCATGCCAACATTCTACACATGCATACTTATGACTCCATTAATAACTATATCTCTGCCAACTAGAATAATTCTAGTTAGTAAACTTCAGCCCCACCCAAGCATTTAAAGGCACACTGTGAAAAAGAAAAGTCACTCTACATCTTTATTTCTAGTTTTATTTGTATTTTATGTGTTTGAGAGAACTTTGTGTATAGCCAGTTTCACATTTCTCCTGTAAAAGCAGTTTTTTGTTTGTATACATCCTTCCAATAGCAATAGAAAAAAATAAATATTTTTGGATAAGAACATGACCACAAATATTTGCAGGGAGAGTCTGTGATTCTACTTTGACTGCTTTATATATATAAAATACATCTTCATTACAATTCACGTTGTACAACATCAAAGCATGGTAAATTGACAAACTTTTTTTTTTTTAAATAATCACTAAAAATAGGTAGAGGGCTGTACCTCCTGCTCATTATGCTCTCTAAGCCCCTTTCCTCTGGGGGTAGGCATGCACCAGCCCTTCTTGCCACCCACCATGGCTGACAGGGAGGCGATGGCTGGATCCGCACAAGCCCCGGTCTTTCATCCCCCGTCTCTGGTGGCAGCCAGCCCTGGCCTCTCGCCTGCCTTCTCCCCCCCCACCCCCCCAGCCTGCTGCCTGCCGGTTCCCATCCCTGGCCGGAGCCAGCACCAGCCTCTCGCCCACCTCCATCCCCCCAGCTCCCACTCTCGGTCACAATCAGCCCTGGCCTTTCAGTCCCCCACCTCTCCCAAAGCGCAGGCTGCAATCTCTCTGCCCCCCTCCAGCCGCCGAAGGAGGGCTGGAGCAGAGCTAGCCACAGCAGCTAGGGCTCTCCCCAGGCTGCTGGGGAGGGAAGTGGAGGGACAGCCAGGCCAGGGGTGTGGCACCCAGGATGGGAGTGGATGGGACTTGTTCCTGTGGATGCAGAGTGACATGATGAAGTCACTCTGTCGTCCTGTGGGAAAAGTTTTTGTATAGATACATAGTGAGAAAATTATCTAAATGTGCACTACCTTCTTCAGGTTCTCAAACAATTCTGTCACTGCCAGGGAAATCTTGAAAGACAAATATATGGGGCTCAACCACATAATATAAGTAATAGTTATATAAAAACATTTGCTTCAGAAAACTGTATTAATGCAAAATTCAAGTTTTCTAATAGAATTATTTTCCTAACTTTAATAAAGGTTGAATTCATGACCTTAACTTTGTACTACTGTGTGTATATATGCATAAAGTAGTTTTTGATTATATGATCATATGATACTTCTGTACAACTTCTACCATTTTTATTTATCTATTTAATTCTTCGTTTTTTGTTGCATAGTAACCCAGTAACATTTCTTTTAGACTTTTTAAAATTGTTACCATCTATATATTACATTTAACAGTGTACTTTTCATTCTTTTGGAAATAAAGCCAGCTATAGGTAGAGGTATATTTTGCAAACTGTGTTTCAAGAGGCATAAGGGAGCGGTCAACGAAGGCTTTCCCTGTCGACCGATCCGCGTCTTGACTCGTGCGCTGTGCCGACAATCAGCTGAGCCGGCACAGCGTGGCGGCCATTTTTATTTTAATGAAGCTGGGGATATTTAAATCCCCACTTCACTGACTATGTCAGGTAGCCTATTTTACATGCCTCTGTCGGCAGAGGCATTTAATCTAGACATACCCTTAGATTCTCCAGTGTAAATGCAGATAGAACATCTAGTTTTAATATAACCAGCTTCAAACTGTCCAAAAGCCAACTGTTAGTCCCTCAGCATTAGGCTATAGATGTGTAAAAGACTAGGTAATCCTCCTCTGAGTATTCACATACAGAATGCATAACTGTACATTAATAGGCAAGTTATCGATATCTACCAAAAACAAAACAAAAATGGATTTTCCTTACATAAGGTGAGAAAAATTCGTTTCCGTGTGCTAGCATTAAATATTAGTTTTATTAGCACCACCAAAAATGATGTACTTCTTGAGAGTTTTGAATTTGAATCCATAATTTGTCAGCCCTTCTCAAAAAGCTAAATCCTAGAATTTCACACTTATAAGATCTGGTTGATAACCATTAAAATATTTTACATTAACAACTTATGATAATTATGCCCTGATGATTCGCCATTAACGTAGCTCCCCTGAAACTGTGCATGTACTTAGGCAACTTGCTGGAATGTACTACACATTGCATAGTAGGGATGTAAAATACCAGTTAATCAGTTAACTGGTTAAACATTAGGTTGACGTAACGTTTAACTAGTTAACTGACTAAGGGGGAATCCAGTCCCCCAGCCTGCGGGACTAGAATCATAGAATACTAAAACTGGAAGGGACCTCAAGAGACCATCAAATCCAGGCCCCTGTCCTCAGAGCAGGACCAAGTATCATCTAGAGCAGTGTTTCTCAAGCTTTTTCTTTTTTTAATCAAGTACCCCTTTCAAAAAAATTATGAGTACCCCGAGTACCTACAGTTTTCAGAGATACAGTTTTTTTCCTACTATTTCAACACATATGTTTAAACAACTTAATCATAGCTGGGCAGGGGATGAAATTTTTGGGTGTAAAAAGTACAAAAATAATAAAGCGCTGTAAACAAAATAAAGCACTTAACACAAAAATTCAGTTTCTCCAAGTTTCAGTTGTATTGATGTACCCCCCCCCAGACTTCTTTCAAGTACCCTTAAGGGTTCTTTCAAGTACCCCTAAGGGTACTCATATTACTGGTTGAGAAACACTGATCTAGATGATCCCTGATAGGTGTCTATCTAATCTGCTCTTAAAACCAGAAACTGCCCGAGACTCGAGCAGAATTTGAACTCACAATCCCTAGTTTACAAGGTCAATGCTCTAACCCGTCAACTATGGAACCTTGCAAAGGTTGTGTCAAGAGTGGGATTTCAACCCTCAACTGCTTTTTTTGGAAACCAGAACACCCCATTAACAGAAACATAGCATATTGAATCCAGCGCCTTAAAGCAATCAGCCATCCTGACAATGATCCCCACACCCAGCTGGAGGAGCCCCTATTCAGGGCAGGTTCTCTATGGGACCAGAGCAACCCCATGCCCGCAGCAGGCTGGGAGCTGCTCCAACGTCCACCCATTATCCGCTACCGGTAAGCATTATCTGTTTAGAGTGATGCTTACTGGTTAACTTTTCACATCCCTATTGGATAGTGAGCATTACCACACACATGAACTCTTTCTGCAGGAGATATCCGCTTTGTAGCAGAGGAAGAGTCAGATCTGGGTCTCATTTTCCTCCAATACCAGCAGCCATTGCCACTCCTGGCCAGGGAGAAGAGCTCTCAATTGCTGGTTCTCCTGCTTAAGGAGATGCAGCTCCCTTCCTCCAACAGCCACTGCTGCATGTCCTGGCTAAAGGGGAAAAACCGGTGAGCTGTAGTAACAGAAGTGCTCTCAAGGCTTGTCTCCATTACCGGGGGACTGCAGTGATCAATCCACGTGTAGTGAAAACCAACTAAATCAACAACTGATCACTCTGCCCTTGACTCCAGTACTCCAGCAAAACAACTGCCCTTACTCATCTTGGCAGCAGAATTTTTCCTGTTGAACCAATTCTATGTCAACCTTACTGTAAATAGATCTAAGCAACTTTGTGAGTTACAGTATTAACAGAACTAAACTGTCTCACTTGTATCAATTTCTCCTAGTGCAGAGCTGCCCTGAGGTTTGATTAACTTCTTCCTATCAGACCTTCAGGCAAAAGGAGTCAAGTTTTACGCTTCACCAGTTGTGGTATAAAGAATGTTAAAATGCGGTTATCAGGCTAATTGTATAGTTGATATACTGTGTCTCGACTATACGATTAGTCGATAGGACCACTCTGCAAAGTCTCAGCAGGGATAGCTCCAGGAGCTGGCTCGAGCCAACTTTGTGAGCCAGCTGTACTGAGGCTCTGGGGAGCAGGCAGCATCTTGGAAATAGTGCTGGGGGGGAACTGGCTTTCAAAATGGGTCCCTCCAGCACAGGCTCCTGTCATCCCCATTTGCTGCCTCTCAGAGCAGAGGGAACACGGGTCTGCTTGAGTCCCCATTGGCCTTTGCTCCCTGTGGCGCTTATGCTTTTGAAATGTACAAGATCCCCATAGGGCTCCTGTACATTTCAAAAGTTTAAGCAGCCACATTGGGGGCCGGCGTGAGAGGGGACTGCTTGAGTCCCCGCTTGGGCTGTTTCCCCCCCACACCTCTATGAAGATAGTGCTGGGGGGAGCCGGCTTTTTAAGCTGGCTCCCCACAGCAGCCTCACTCTGACAAAAGCAGCAAGAGGCAGGAGGGGAGAAAGTGACTAATCGAATCAGTACTCAACTATCTGATAAACTTATGCTTACCAATACTCTACTAGTTGCTTGCATTCCTATGCGCAGGGCTCGACAAACTGTTGATTCTACTCGCCCATGGCAAGTAGATTTCAGCCAGTCGCTCCGTGTGTCCCATTCACCGGCGCTGCGTGCCCCATTCACCAGCACTGCGCACATGCGCAGTGCTGCTCTGGTGCATGTGCGGTGCGGGGCTGGCGAGCAGCCCTCGCCGCGGTTTGTCACTCCCTGCCTATGCGAAATAAATAAAGGGTAAAACTCCCAGTGCCACCATTACAGAACAGAGGAGGAACACAAAATACTAGCATAGGGGTAGTGTATTTTTTGTGAAATCTAAATTTCCTGAGCAAGATACAGTCAAGGTCCATACTCTCACCCCAGCTCTCCTGCTTTCACCACCCACACCCTCCCTTAAGTACCCCAATTGCCTGCTGGCTTCCCTACCCAGAGAGTAAGATGATCCTATTTCCCTAAACTGAAAAGAAGATGCTTGATGCTCGCATAAGCTGCCTGATTTTTCCTGCCCCACAATTCCTCTGTGCCCTGACTGAGCCTAACAGCAGAGATGAAGGTAGGGGGAGAAGAGATGGATACGTGCTGGGATCTGGGCAGCGAAGCAAAAGGGGAGCGTGAGACAACTTCTGAGCTCAGAGCAAACTAGTAAAGCAACTGGATTATGACCCAGCTAGTGGTAGGATGCCCCTTCGGGAGCTGGGATAGAAAAGGTGCAAGGAGCCAGCCTCAGCTAGCAGGAGGGATGAAGAAGATTCCAGGTACCAGCCCTCGGGGATGTGGGGGAGGCTGGGATGTGGCTGAAATAGGTGACTGGAGGTCGACTGGAAAGGTAAGAAAACAGTTGGGGCAAGTGGGAGGGACTGAAGAGGGTTCTGAGGACTGGGCCTGAAAGATGGAGAGTTGGGAGAACACAAGGCCAGGGTGGGGGGCTCCAGGGACCTCTCAGAAGTAGGGGCTTGTGATTAGTAATGGGGACTTGTTCCTTGTTCCTTCATTGTTCCTTGGCTGGAGGGAGCATGTGTAGTACAGACACATAAGGCTGCCTTTGGGGGGGGAGAGGGGGGTGTGTAGAGACATCCTCCTGCATTCTTTGCAGCTTACCCTCTGCCTCCACAACTGTGCTGCTGCCAGTGGGGTTGGGGCTGCACAAGGACTAGCACGTAGGGGGGGGGGGGTTCTGGGGATCTCTCAGGAGCAGGGAGCATAAGGCCAAAGTGATGGATGTAAAGTTGCCCAGTACAACCCAGAACTCACACGGTTCAGTTGCCAGCTGGCCTTGCTGTCTCCAAGGAAAGCAGATATGAGTTTGAATTAGGGTCTGGACAGCAATGCCTTCAGAAACTGTTGCAGAGTGAGCACATGGCCCCATTGTTCCTTGGCTGGAGGGAGCATGTGTAGTACAGACACATAAGGCTGCCTTTGGGGGGGGAGGGGGGTGTGTAGAGACATCCTCCTGCATTCTTTGCAGCTTACCCTCTGCCTCCACAACTGTGCTGCTGCCAGTGCGGTTGGGGCTGCACAAGGAGATGCCTGGGGACACACCACGCCACACAGTCTAGCCCAATCACTAGCCCAGTCTAGCCCAATCACCAGCTGGGGAGGAGACATCGGTCAGCAGCAGACACACTTCCAGTCAAAGTTTGGCCTCAGCCCATGTGGTCCCCTGAGAAGCATCTGGCAGTCCAGATTTGGCCTACAGTTAGTTAGGCACCACTCCAACTCCGTCCCCTGATAAGCCCCTGATGGGGTGAGGAGGACAAGCACACATACCCTGACCTTGCTTCTCGACCTCAGTGCCTCGACCTCACTTCCCAGTAGGAGCACCTGGGGGTGGGGCAGAGCAGAACAAGCACCCCTAGAACAGCCATACAAGGCACTGAGACTACTTCCTGCTGCTAAGGTGCAGATGTGAATACACATAAGGGGAGAGCAGATTGTCAATCGGATGCACGTTGTTTCTAGTATTATGGATGCGGATCCACATTTTTATATCTGCACAAAGCTCTAGGCTTACAGGAAAAATGAAGTAGAGGGTATGGAGGGACTGGAATGAGAGAGAGTAATAGGATAAAGAGAGAGCAACTGAAAGGGAAATTTTTAAACAAGGAAAAAAGTGGATATGAACATTACAGAATGTAAACAAGGATAGGAGGATTGAATTTGGAGAAGTGTATGTAGGAACAAGTGAAACAAGTGAATAACTTGGAATATGAATAGGAAGAATTAAGGGATTATGCTCACACATACTGTATTAAACCTTTCCAGCATAAAAACATGTTTAGAAATCAGTAGTGACTACAGTTAGGCCAGCTTTCCAGCTGAAATCCCAACAAAAGAGCCAGCCAGACAACTGTGCACGAACGTAGTTCACAGTGATTTTTCATATTAACAGTGATTTGCACAAGGTATGCATGTATCTGAGCAAGGAGACCAGAGTTCTACTAAACTGAGCCCCCTCAGCATGTCACTAAATTATTCTTTTTCCATTTGTAAAATGGAGCTGCTAATGTACACCCAAACTGTCATTGTTTCATGAAGTGGTCATATAAAAAAGAATTTGTAATGGGCATTTTAAAAGAAAGTGACAAATCTAAGTGTAGAAGCAAGATTTTGTAAAATTAAAAAAAAAAACCCTTGAAAATCTTAAACATATCCCTGAAATGTATGACAGCACTAAAAAAATAAAAATAATATTTATTGTAAGTGGAATGAAAGTCATTCCTTTTTACTGACCAACCTAAGAAAAATGCAGTTAGTATGTGAATTACAGTGATCGTTTAGATGAATTTTAATTCAATTGGCTTCCAATAATCTGAGGTGTTACACAGAAGCTTATTTGTGTAACAAGATTTAGTACAAATGTATTAGGTCCATTCAAAAATAGAATTCAATAATACTTCCGAAATTCACAAAATTGGCTTCTATGGGATATCTACATATGAAAGTCTGAAAACCAGGCCGTACAGAACAAGAAAATCATATTAATCTGAGTGGCTATAAGAACTTGAATAGAGTTTGCATGATCAGTCATAATTCAGGGGTTAAACACCTATGAACAACTTTGAAAAAAAAAATCAAATACAGGTTGTACCTCCCTTAATCGAGACGCCCTGGTCTGGCAACATCCGTAGTCTGGAACGGACCACAAATATTTCTGGATCACAGAGTGCAGGAAAAAGAAGTCTGGCGGCAAGGCAGGAGGACATTAGGGGCACCGGCAGCCCAGTGGAGGGAAAAGGGGGAAGGGCAGCAGAGCAGGGAGTTCTGGCCCCAGCTGCTGCCAGGGATCTCTGTCCCCAGCAGCAGAGCTCCGGCCCCAGTCGCAGAACCAGGTGGCTACGGAGCTCTGGCTGTGGAGCTCTGTCCTGGCAAGAACAGGTCTGACAGTATCTGGAGCAGTGTTTCTGAACCAGTGGTATGAGTAGCCTTAGGGGTACTCAAGAAATCTGGGAGATACATCAACGCAAATTAAATTTGGAGAAAACTGAATTTTTGTTTTAAGTTTTACAGAGTTTTATTATTTTTGTACTTTTTACACACAAAAATTTCACCACCTGCCCCGCTATGATTAAGTTGTTTAAACAAATGGGTTACAAAAATTGTGGGTCTGAAAACTGTAGGTACTGGGGATACTTATAATTTTTAAAGGGGTACTTTATAAAAAAAAGATTGAGAAAGACTGATCTAGAGAGCCCCATGCAGCTGGAGCCCCAACCCAGCTTCATCTAGTAAATATCTGAATAAATTTTGAGCAAGACTTAAAATAAAATTTAGTATCTTTACACAACCATATATGCAACTATATAAATCCAAACACTAAGTATTAGCTATGGTGAACTTAAAGGTAAGTTAATGCATATGCTGTCAACTGATCTACAGAGCTCTCTTAACCAAGTCATTAAATAATATACGAGCTTTCCACAAGTATCTCTTAAGACAGAAAGTATACCTCTCAAACGATGCACATTAAGTGACCTGAAGAAAAAAAAAGTCACAGCAACACTGAGTAAAAACAAAATGTTACTATTCACTCCCAAGGGCTTACGCACTGCGCTGATAATACATCTCATGACATTTTTTTAACCATACATGCAGTAAGCTGTCAAGGTATTTCTATTTTTATTTGCATCCATAGTTCATCATTAAGGTTTGTTTTCAAAACAGCAAACATTGGAAATACTCTTTTTTTGGACAGGATAGCATCCATAAAGACTCTTGTAACCCTCTAGAGAGTTGCTTTAATCTTTTGCTTTAGTTTATAATTTGTTGGGGGCCATCATTTACTGCCTTGCACCCAGAGGTAATAACTTGCAAATGACTGCTGTCATTGAAACAGAAGTACTTGAAAACAAACCATCTGTTAATGACTTCAAATTCTGTATGCACCATTACTAGTATTTTAAAAGCTCTTCCACAATCAGTTAAAAAGGTGCTATTGATGTGCCATGTATAATATATCAAGACGACAGTAACATCCCCCACATTTCATGAAAACTAGCTTATGAATATGCATAACTCAAAGATGCTGTAGGCAAAATACCCTGTATGACTTTTTAAATTTACCATCTGATGAGTTGTATCTTATTTGTGCTCATGTATCATCTTTGTATGTGACATTAGAAATAAGAAGTGTAAACCTGCTTATTAATCTAGAATTTATAGTGAGATCCATTAGTGGTACTTATGAACTTAATGGCCTGGTGGTCAAGATAAACTGTGGATGGTTTGTTTTTCCTGCAAGCCCAGATTGTGGTT
Source organism: Apalone spinifera (assembly GCA_030068395.1). Classification (NCBI taxonomy): domain Eukaryota; kingdom Metazoa; phylum Chordata; order Testudines; family Trionychidae; genus Apalone; species Apalone spinifera. The sequence continues at coordinate 141,766,058 of CM057845.1, read as the reverse complement.
AGCCCTGCCAGCACCGGATGCTAGAACCCGTTCCTGTACTTTTTCATTTAAAGTGAGACGAGTTTGAATGAACAAAAAAAATTCTTGACTTGGGCACAACAGATAGAAAGGGGGAAACCAAACATCAGGGAGTTGCCAGATACCAGTAGTCCCTTACCAAACAAGATTCCTGCTAGAAATATCTAAGACCGAACAGGAGGAAGGACTGGGCCCACGCTAGGAGGCTGCCCTAGTTTTTGTACGAGATGATTAGAACAATTGTTAGGGTAAAACTTTGCATATAACAAGAAGATAGAAGTTGTTGGTACCGTATGTATTATTTTTTGCTTAGTAACTTAATTTGATCCATCTCATCATTTAAATCTTACTTTTTGTTTATCATCAAACCCAGGGGAAATTGTTACTGGGGGAGTGGGAGCCATGCTGTGCATCTCTTTCATTGATGAAGACAGCAAATCTTACAAGCTTTCTATGTAATAAAACTTTTATACAGAGTAAGACTGATTTATTTGAGCTTTCGGTCCCTTTTGAGGGTTGTTTTCTTGGGTGCTATCAAGTACCCATAGCTGAGCACTCCCAGAGTGGAGTTGGTTCAACATCTGTGTTACTCTGGTAGGAGGCTGTAACCTCAACTCCATTCCCATTTCAGAGATGGTCATTTGCAGCCTGTTCTGGTATGCAAAAGTTTTGAATGAAAAACCTTTACTTTTATACAGTAAGAAATTTTTAAGTGATTTTTCTTGAAGTCAGTACATGATACTTTCTTCATATAGGATAGCTGTCTAGAAGCAACCCTTTAAAAGTAATTAATTGCCATAATTTCACTGTTCATTTAGGACAACTCAATTAACTGTCTTATGTTCTTATATATGTGTTAGTCTTACATTACTAAATATATTCTACAAAGCTTAAAGTTTAGTTCCATATTCCCTTGTTTTCTAACAATTTGGAACATATGTAGAGACATGTACCAATGTAGAGAGAGCTGTATTTTATACCAATTTAATTGATATGGGTGAATATTACAGTAAGAAACACCAGAGTATGGCATAATAGGGTACTAGTGCAGGCTGCCTAATAGGCTGTCTTGGGAGCAATGAGAGGCAGAAGACTGAATACCTTCAGCCACCCAAGACATTCAGCATTGCCTATTAATACATAATCTGGATGGCTGAATGCTACTGAAATATGGCTCATTTACTTCACATTTAACATTTTTTTTCCAAAAACTTTTAATAATTGTTTGTAGGTTTAAGTAATACACCACCACCACCTCCCCCCATCAGGGTGAAAGAATAAGTTTCCATGGTCTTTTTAAAATACCTATTCAATGGAAGCCCATTTATTCTTTCACCAGCAAATGTTGGTTTCTTTTATAAGACTAAGTCTCAAGGTGTGCAGTCATCTCCACCTACACAGATCCTTTGAACCCTGTGGAGCTCCTCAAAGAATCATGACCCACATGTGAAATATTAAGCATCAAACTACAAACTTTGGCACAAGTGCCAGAAACAGCCACCAACTCCTTTGGCAAAAACATTTTCAGAGAAGGAGACAGTGTAAACTGTCACTGTCTACCTCATCCTCCCATTGTCCCATCCCTCCCAAGCTGCACTGGTATTCTTTGCCCAACATTGCCCACTTTTATTCCATATAAGGGCTGAGATATTTTATGAGTAAGGTGAAGGTTACCAATAAGATCCCAGCTGCAAATCACTGCATGCTGTTGTGCTGGTGCACGTCTATGACATCATGAACAAATATTAAAACCAATTATGTCATTTTAGAGAATCCAGCTACACAGACACACTAATCTGTTTTTATCCTATTAAAATGAAGGCACTCATATCAAGAGAAGCATGATTTGATACATAACACGCAGATATATTGTCATAACTGCCTCTTAAGGCACCATTTTATATTGAAATTCCAAAGCAATAAAGCAGACTTCAGAGTAATGCACCTTTCTGTTTGAATACATGGTACTTCTTTATAATATACCTCTACCATAAAAATCAGTTGCATATATATTCCTCAGGTTGCATAGAAGCATGTATCTGTACCAAGAATGTTATCTGGTGATGCTGACTCGTACCACCATTTATACTAACTTTTAACCTAACTATTGAAATAGTTACTTGATAATTTGGAAAGAAACAAATAGCTTCCTTTAGCAGTTCAACCACATCACATCTTTTCTAGCAATTACCCACACACCTGCTTCTTCTTTTTGAAGAAAGTACAGAAACACTGTGATGTTAATTAAATTCCACATTACTAAAAACTTTCAAAAGGAGAAGTACAACTTTTTTTTGTTACAAAAAGGAGGGCAGGGTGTTGCGAAACTGCCCATCTCTTGTTCAAATTTAATCAGCAGAAGGCTCTGATTAGAAGCCTAGAATGTTGTGATGGGTTCTGAGTTAAGTGAAGAGAAAACAGTTTAGAAGAGGAAGCAAATATCTAAATAGGGAAAGTAATACCAAAATATTTAACAAGAGAACATTTTTAGTGAGATTTAAAGGAGACAACAAATTGAGAAAGAATGTTCGTCATTGGAATCTAGAAAAGTAGTAACAGGACAACAGTACACCCCAGTGTTCTCATTATTTATTAGTGAGTAGTAATGCTGCATATAGACAGAGGTTGAGCACTTGCATACACTAGGGATACCTGCACCACAGCAAACCTCACTTCAGATAGATGTTCTGCATTGAATTATTATTGAAAACTTGCATAGTGACTGAAGGAAAAAAAACTGCTTCCTTTCCACATTCAAATTAGCACTCACCTAACTGGAAAACTGCAGGTAGTTTTTCCTGTATGCTTAAATTGGACATGGAAAAGTAAAGGTCTAGAAAAGTTTTGGAAAAACTTTAGTCAACATAACTGCAGCAAAACCCAATGGTCTGGTGGTTTAAACACTATGTTGCTAATAAAATTGATTATACATCTTTGTATCCAAGTTCCCTCTCTGGTCTTAGCCTCTTCAGTTGCCTATTAATCCATCACCATAGATGTGTGGGTTGAGAGATTAGCATATATATCAATATCACCACACCAGCACCTTTTCCTGACATAAAAGGTGTATTATAAAACAAGTTTAAAAGGAAAGATTTAAAACTAAACTTCTATACTTGATCATGAAGTATACCATGCCCTGTCAAAATTAACAAAACCCACCAATTTAAATCACAACTTGTGTCTGCATATTTTTTACTACTATTGTTGCAACTGTTAAATTATTACTACTAAACACTTGACAGATCTTTCTGTTTGTACTTTTGAGGCTGCGCATTGGCAATTTATGTTTACACAAATGTTTGAACAGATATATGGCTGTAAAACCACGACCAAACTATTTTCAACTCATTTGTTATTTTTATTTTACTGCTATAGCACAAAGGACTCACGTCACGGTCTCCTGAGGTGCTTGGTTCCATACAAACACAGAAAAATTGGGCAATCCCTGAACCAAAGAACTTACACTTTAAATCACAAGACAATGTCAATTTGGTGTCCCATTCAATACAGTAACAGGAAAGCCAATTACTGAAACAAAGTATCTGGTATTCAACAGCTGAGAGAATATCAAACTTTGGTAAACCGCAACTCTACCTCCAAATCCCCACAGATCTATGTCATAAGTTTAGAAGTGAATCAGTTTCCAAAAAGGTTTTAGGCCAGATAGCAGATATTGAAGTGTCACTTAAATAGGACAATTCTTCCTCAATAGGTACCGACTAGTGTCCAATTAAAGCACACAGGAAAAACAACCTGCAGTTTTCCAGGTAATTCGTAGGGAACCTACTTGGAGATCAATGTCAGAAGCAACCCAAACATTAGGAAAAGCGTTAAGAAGAGGGCCCTGACAGTACACCGGGAGAGACACTTACCCACGTATTTCCTATTGACAGGCCGTCTCAGAAACCCACTCCGCTTCCCCCAATCACGCAAATGCCACACAACCCGTTTGCTCCCCCCC
>CM057845.1:141750732-141761976 GCA_030068395.1 Apalone spinifera | reverse complement strand
GGGAGGGGGTTTGTGTGTGTGAGCAGGAGGTAGGTGAGCAGGGCGGGCGGGTGGCAGCGAGACCCTTGCCCGGCCCCGACAGCCCCCAGCTCTCTCAGAGCCCTGCCTTGGGCTCACGTCCCAGCCCTCCCCTGACAGCCGCTGGACGCGGCTTTTGTAGCAGCGCACACAACTTACTGGGCAGGGAGCAGGCACAACGGCGGAAGGTAACGTGCCTGTGCGTTCATCTCCAGAGATACATCATCCGGCAGCTGTCACTTCAGGGACCTGGGCTGTGTCTAGACTGGCCCGTTTTTCTGGAAAATCAGCCGCTCTTCCGGAAAAACTTGCCAGCTGTCTACACGGCCGCTTGAATTTCCGCAAAAGCACTGACTTCCTACTGTAAGAAATCGGTGCTTCTTGCGGAAATACTATGCTGCTCCCGTTCGGGCAAAATTCCCTTCTGCACAAAGCTTTTGCGCAAAAGGGCCAGTGTAGACAGCTGAGATTTGTTTTCCACAAAAAAGCCCCGATCGCGAAAATGGCGACCAGGGCTTTTTTGCGCAAAAGCGCGTCTAGATTGGCACGGATGCTTTTCCGCAAAAAGTGCTTTTGTGGAAAAGTGTCCGTGCCAATCTCGACGCTCTTTTCTGCAAATGCTTTTAATGGAAAACTTTTCCGTTAAAAGCATTTGCGGAAAATCATGCCAGTCTAGACGTAGCCCTGGGCTCCACTTTTGCAGTCAGATGGAGGCACGTTGGCTGTTGACTTCCGTGGGGCCCTGTGGAGGGCTAGTGCATGAGAAATGTCTGCCTCAGCAGGAATCTTTTCACTGTTACATAAGGCTACATATCTTTTTCTTTGTGTAATTTTGCCTCAGCTCCTCGAAATTTGTCTGTGGTTCAAGATAAATGCCATGACAGCCAGTTGGTGTAAACACATTTTAAAATAGATAGCTGTAGGGCCTTGTATCTCCCACAGGCTATTCAAGGTGCTTATTAAACAAATGTGAGTCGTAACTAAAACTTGCAGGATGTCAGCATTTGAATGGGGTATTTAAATTATCTCAGAGTTTTTATATGTAGTTTCTTGAGTACACTTCTCATTGTCTACCTGACAGTCATAGCTAACATGTACAATGTTTTGCACATGTATTTTCCTCACTCTGGAAATAACTATCTAGGTGCATAAATGTGGGGTCTAGAAAAGTTGACTCATGTTTCTCTTTTTTTTTTTTAAATAGGCTTAGTGAAAACAACAATGGAGCGATTTGGGGTGAAAGCTACTCCTTCTCGTAATCGTTCTAAGACGGCTTTGTACGTGACCCCTCGGGATCGTGTAACGGAGTTTGGGAGTGAACTGTATGAAGATGAAGGAAAATTATTCTGTACTTCGTGCAATGTTGTCCTGAATCACGTTCGCAAGTCTGCAATCAATGACCATCTCAAGTCTAAAACTCATACTAAGCGGAAGGCAGAGTTTGAAGAGCAGAGCGTCAGAAAAAAGCAGAGGACTCTGACTGCTTCTCTTCAGTGCAACAGTGCTTCTCAGACAGAGAAAATCAGTGTCATTCAGGACTTTGTAAAGATGTGCCTGGAAGCTAACATCCCACTTGAGAAAGCTGACCATCCATCAGTGCGGGCTTTCCTATCTCGCCACGTGAAGAATGGTAGTTCCATTCCAAAATCAGACCAGCTAAGGAAAACGTACTTGCCTGATGGATATGAGAATGAGAACCAGCTCCTCAGTGCAGAAGACTGTTGAAAAGAAGACTATTTTCAGAGTGGATTATTAAAGTTACATATTGATGGTGTGGTTTATTTTTATATTCATGTATACACAGTGTTATATATTAGTGTTACAGCTTTTTTATTACTGTAAAAATCACAGTCTATCACTAAAATTAGTGATGTACCACAGACTCTTGATAACTCTGCTGTACGGTTTATATCCACCATGAATCAGAACCCATTTTCAAGGTAAGGAACATCGTATTGCTGACTGTGTAAAGACCAGCCCTAAACTGTGACATTAACACTTAGGATGGAGGACTTTCCCTGCCAATTCAATCACCAACATGACATGTTCATTACACAAGGAATGACAAAGCAGCAGGAATTACTACACTAGAGCTATGGACCATTTTTGTCCCATATTACATTTCTATCAATTACCAGAAATAAGTCCTGTACCGTTAGAGTGAAAAAAGCTATATAATGGCCAAAAACATTGTAACCTGCCCACAGAAGCAAATTTCAACTGCTAGTAGATATTGACTTGTGTCTGACAACATGGGGACTTAGATCTTTTAAAAACACTTTTATCCTATCTAACTTAATTGTGGATATTCTCATCTATCTAAATACCTAATTATGAGTTCACTTTTATCTTACAGCAAGGAGTGGCATGTTATTCGTTGCATAATACAAAAAGCAAGGAGTGGCATGTTATTCGTTGCATAATACAAAAAGCAGTTTCTAATCTCAGTTTTAAATTTGCTGTCTTGCAGTTTCAGTGTGTCTCCTTATAGTAAGCTGTTAAGCTAGTGTCTGTGCAAAGTGCCTTGTGCAGCTGCTGGCCTGTAAAACACATGCTCAATCAGAGTCCCTAATATAGTTTGGGTTTTCCTAGCATAAGTGAGGAAACAAAACATCTTATTTTCAATCTGTTAGCTAAAAACTAGGGCCCAGCTAGAACTAACCAGCACACGTCGTTCCAGAGACCTACTTGAGAATGGGATCAGTTAAGCTCTTGCACTTATAACCTGTTCCTGGGTCTTGTGCTTGTAGCAGACTGAGTGACCTAAATGTGTTTTTAAATGTGAGGTAAGCGTACCAAAAAGGATGCAATGGTAGAATAAGTACAGTCTGAGTTACAGATCCATTTCCAAGCCAATGCTATGCTTGCTGGATCTTTAAAAAGTGAATTATTTCAGTAATGTATATGTGTGTGTCTAAACTGTATTCATGGTACCATTTTCACATCTTTTTGGAGAACTGAGTGTTATGCCTACAATAAATATGGTGGTAGCTTTAACCTCCTAGAAAGCTCTTGGGTGAGGAGAGAGAATTTTGTGCAGAGGCAAGTAACACAACTGACTTTTCTGCATGCCTCTCCTGGACTGTGAAATGGGGAGGTGCTGATCATTTCCTAGGCAGTGCAGCATTTCCTTTGCTTACCATAAAGGTAGAGACATAAGTATGCTTTCTCTCATGTTTGGCTCCTATTTTGCTGCTTATTCCCTTTTTTGTTTTCCCTAACTTTTTCTCGTTTTTCTTTATTTTGGAGTGCTGACAGTAGTGATCACTAATGGTGCTTACAGGTATAGTTGTAGAAGGATGCAGACCTTGGTTGGTTGCTTTATGCTACTCTCAGTAGCGTGAAACACACATCAGCTTGAGGAAGAAAAAGAATTTAATGCTGACTGTTTTTGTGCAATCTTCAAGAACTTGTCAGATGAATGGCTCATAACAGATTGTACTCACACAGTTTAGTCATTTCTTCCTTTGAAACTGATTGTGTGCTGTGCAAGGTGTATTTTTATAGCTACAATAAACTAAATGAATAACATGCAGGCAATTTGTTGCACTGGTACTGAGCCCCATTGCAGCCACAGAGGTTCAGCACAGTTTTCAATATCAATTGCTGCCTTAGGATTTCTCCTGATCTTGGATGTCTCAGTTTGCCTTAACAAATGTGATTAGCTGTGGGATGTGCTTGTTCCAGCTTAAGATCATGCATTGTCTAGGGCTGGTATTGTTTCCTATAAATCCTCTTAAGACACATGAATATAAGTTACCACTACCAATAGCATTTTCTATCTTAAAAATGATAGTGTTCTTCTGTGACAGCTTCTTATGTCAATGGAGTAATGCTACCTGTACCTCATTATTCAAAGATAGGCATCTTTCAATTAGTTTTCTACTCCATCCATACAGTTGTAGTTGGATCACAAAAAAACAGTTCAAAGTATTGAGAAAAGAGCTGAAATATGAATTATTGAAGTCAGCTTTATATTAAAATAAAGGATTTGTTGTACAGACTAATGAAACAAAAAAGGCCATTTCAGTCTTGTGTTAGAAGAAATATAATGTGAGGGACAACTTTGGTAAATGCATTTTTTTTCAAGTATCTAAGGGTGCATCTACACAGCACTATAACTTGAAATAAGATATGCAACTTGAGCGATGCAAATTGCATATCTTATTTCGATGCTATTTCAAAATAACTTATTTCATCATTTGGCGCTGTCTATACTGCTCCAAATTTCAAAATAAAGCGCTATTCTGAAATCTCTCTTATTCCTCGTAGAATGAGGTTTACAGGGATGTCAGAATAGCGATCACAAAGTAAGAGGCTTTCTGTGAAGACATAGGATAGCTTTTTCAGGATACTCTGGTATCCCAAAATAGCAGTGCAGTGTAGACCTATCCTAAAAGATTACTATAAATAATGGAAAATAAAGCATTAGCAATATTATTAAGATATAAAGTGTATCAGGCTTTTAAAACATTGTACTTGTCTATATCAAGGGATACAAATCTAAAATTAGACTTCCATTATATCAGTATACAAGTTCAATGTAATTCTTCACAAGCTTTCTAGAATACTCCAGTGCCAATTTTTCTTTTTTAATGAAAAGTTAGTGCTACGAGCACAGCCTTTGTAACAAACTTTATGGCTGTACGGATATATTGGTGTCATTACGTTTTAAGAAAGTTTCCCAAATAATTGAAATACAGTGGGTGATAACAAAAATAATAAATTGACCTGTTAAATACAAGGCATATACAGTCTGAGAGATAATGAAGACTTCATAGTGAAACCTTTCTCAAGCTTCACTGTAGCTGTACTAGTGGAAAAAATATTATCATTTTCCTCTCTTGATGAAACTTTGTTTCAGAAATACCAGACATTGCTCTTTTATGGCAAGTATTCATAAACAAATCATTTAAAAATACAAATGGCATTCCAGGAAAATTTGATTATAGAAAAAGAGTGACAGGCAAGTGATGAGTTAATTTATTCTGCTTATGTAATTCTAATCATGCTACAAAATGTGGATTCTATTTTAACCAAACTGCCTACAAGATATGCACAGTAGTTTTCTTTTAAAATGCAAAATCCCAGATAATATCTGCACACTTCTGTCATATCTAGATAAGATTTTTGCCCTTGTCTAATAATACTTGATGGGGGGAGGGAGAGACAAATTTTATACAAAATTGCAGCTGGAACTCATTCCTAAATCTGTATCCCAAGAATTCAGTATTTAATGAAATTTTAAAATCCCATGGGTGTTCCTTTCTTCTGTAGAAAAACATTATTTTCACAAATGCTTCCTGAAAAAAGAGATCTTGGTGGGATGGTAGAAACTTCTATTTTCCAATTTCCTCCAATGTGGTAGAATTAGGGATCTGCTGTAAATGACTTTGCCACTATTAAAATATTTGATGGTTGTAGTTGGGTTTTTTAACCTTGTAAATAGGCTAGATTTACTATTTGGCAGCTGAACACTATTTTGTAATACTTTTTGAAATCTGGCTTTTAAAAATGTAAGAAAGTGGGCAAAACCAATACTCCATGTTTCACACTCATTTGTGTGTTTATGCACTAGGGTTTTTTTGTTTGTTTCTTTCTTTCTTTTTTGTAGTTTGTGAATAACCAGAACACAAGAGATGTAAGCGACTAGTCGACTATCTGATAAACCTATGCTTATCGAGTAGTCACTCGACTGGGGGGCATGGGAGGCAGAGGCATAGGGGGGACTGCGAACGAGCCTAGTGATTCTGAATACATTTAAAAATCAGAGGCGCAGCATCTGGTACCAAGCGTGAGCTAGGACAGCTTATTTCGAGCTCATACTCAGTCCACCCGCTGCACCTCTTCCTTTTAAATGTATTAAGAGCTTGGTGGCTTTTAATACAATTATAAGGTAGAACCGCAGTAGGGTTAGCTCCTGGGCTGGGATCTAACCACGCTGTGGCTCTACAGTTTCTCCCATTATCAACCAATCGAGTAGTCAATGGAAATTCCATTGACTACTCAATTAGCTGGTTAAACACAATTTAACATCCTTACAGGATACAACAAATAAAGTTATTGATTTTTTTTTAGTTCTAATTAATTATTTTAAAAGCATTTTGAAGCCTGTAATTTGGCTAGTCATTAGTTTGTCGAAATCATGAAACATTTCACAGAAGGAGAAAGGTTTTTCAATTGAGAGAGAGACTTGGTATTGCAAAGTATGGGACATTGTCATGACAGAAAAATTAATTAGCCTGAAAAAGATTGTTTTAATCTGCGTTTATTTTATTTTACTGATTCTACGTAACTGAACTGTAAAGCACTCCAGCCCTGGTTTGTTGGTTTATTGACCTAGTTTTCAGAGTGGCTCTGGAAGTCTGGCAGTGAGATATATTCCTCAGTTATTCTGTTCACTTTGTACTCTTTGCTAACTTATTCCCTCAAGCATGTAAGTGAGCACTCGTTGTCTTTGTAAGATGTTAAAGTTGTGTGTTGAACTCGATAAATTTTTTTAACCAAAAATAAAAAGTTGATATTACCACCTGTTTCAATGAACTGTTACATATGATATTCTTGAGTCACAGAAAGCTTGTGGTGATTACTAAAGAGGTCCTCCTATCACTGTTGTTATTACTGAAGATTGTAAGGCTTTTTTCACAAGTGGATATTAAAGGAGAAAGGGTAGCCCAGTGATTAGGCTGCTAGCCTAAGACCAGGCAATGGCAGATCTGGGTCCAGTTCCCTGCTGTGCATCAAACTTCCTCTGTAATGTTGGACAAGTCACCCACCTAGTTTTGCCATGCCTCCTACACAGATATAACATAGCAATAATGGGTGTTGAGGGGATAACTGCATTTAAGAGTAAGAGGTGCTCAAATATCTTGGTAATGGGCCTTAGCAATAGTTCTTGGTTTCTGTAAAACAAATACATATAAACTGCATTATCTTATAAAAATTCTTCATGTATAATGCTACTTATAAAGTTATAAAAATAAATATAGAACAAACCAGAATAACTAGATGCGTAAGTATTTCCAGGGATAATAAAATATTCTTGTTCAAGTGATGTTCCCGTGGGTGCTCCACAGTTTGTGTCAGGCTCATCCTGGCACCGCAGATCGGAGCCTTTGAGAACAGTGATCGGGAAGGCTGCGCATGCGTGAGTAGAGAGCGGTGCTTCTGCCTTTGAAGTAGCATGCACAGCCCGCTTCTCCCCAGTTCCTTCTTCGCCGACAGACAGAGCTCAGTTCTGTCCTCCTCAGTGCACTCTGCAGGACAAAGCAGACCCATCTTATCAGCTTAGGCTCAGGACTACCTTCTTTTTACACAGAAAACAAACAAACAAACAAAAAGGCCACTGCCACCAGCTTTCACCACCGTGCAGTGGCAAGCCACAGCAAGCAAACAAAAGAAAGGAAACAGAAACCAGCGACCCACAAGCAGTCTCAGCTGCTTGTACAGCTACAGATAGCTTCTGGAAGACATGCCAGACTCTCCTAAGAAGAAAAGATGCGGCAAATGCTGAGAATTTATGCCAGCCTCTGATACCCATTATGAATGCATAAGCTGTTGGGGGACACACGTACCTCAGAAATGTGTCCATTGCCATAGCCTCACAACCAGAGCTTGTAAAGAAAGTGAGCTCACAGTGCGCATGCAGTCTATGGATAGAGCCCTTATCAGGGGGGCAATAAGGGCTTGAGCTCAACTTCTCCTCAGGGCAAACATCCAAGCCCTTCTCCTCAGAGAACATGCTCAAGAAACTAGACCCTTACCAGCCAGCTCTCTCCCCTCAAGAATTAGCAAAGGAGATGAGCCAGGCACTTCAGGCACAGCAAAGTCTCAAGCCTCCTCAATAATGGGCTCAAAGACGCACTTGAAACAGCCCTCAAAATCAGCTACCACAAAAAAGGCACCTGGCAAGGACCCTGTGGTGACAGAGACACCACTGGCATTAAGGGTACCTGGCTCACCGCAGGCACACTCAAGATCCCCGGCACATTGCCAACCTATAGCACAACATTCGCCTGTGGCACAGAAAACCAATAGGGGCTAGCTCCAGCTGCATTACCAACATCCCCCATGGCACACTGGCATTACTATGATACTCATCGCAGCCAACGGTTCCCGTGTTGTTACTGGGCACCACAACACACTTCCACTGCACCACCTACACCTGCACAAAGATCACTGCCCCCCATGCACTCAGATGCATCACATTCCCCATTTAAGAGACGAGTCCAAACAGGAGGACTCAGTATTGAAAGTGGTCTGAGGCTACTGTGAATTGTAGGAAGCACCTGTGTGGGGGGTGTATTGTGAGGTGAAAATATGCATCTTGAAGGTCGAGGGCTGTGAACCAGTCAGCCCTGTCCAGTGCTGGAATTATTGTGGCAAGCGTGACCATTTTGAAGCATTGCCTGCAAAGGTATTTGTTTAATTGGTGCAGGTCCAAGATAGGTCTTCAACCTCCTGTTCTCTTTTCAGTGAGAAAGTAGTTCAAATAAAACCCTCTCCCTTGTTATTTTTCGGGGTCCCGCTCTATGGCTCCTATTTTAAAAAAGTGTAAAACCTCCTGGTGGAGCAGAGTCTTGTGAGAGGGGTCCCTGAAGAGGGAGGGAGAGGGTGGGGAGGTTGGAGGAATAGCCGTGAAAGGGATAGAATAACCATGGCTGATGATTTTTAGGACCCACCAGTCTATAGTGATTGCTGCCCACTGATCGTAGAAGGGGCGCAAGCAATGCTGAAATATATTGTGCTCACCTGTTACTGTAACTGGGGAGAGGTCGGGCAGACACCTTGACCAGATTTTCAAACTTGCTGCCTCGAGGCCTGGGTCTCAGAAGAGCGGTTGTTTGGGGGCTCTCTCTTGTCGGTTTCAAGGTCTGAAGCGGTTTTGCTCAAAGGGTCAGTATTGGTGTTGTCTAGTGAAGGTTGTGTCCCTTTGATAGGGTGCGTAGCGCTTTCTTTGGTAAGGGGGAGTATACATCCCCAATGCATGAAGGATAGTGTGCAAATCTTTGCTGGGATGTAATGCTTCATCCGTACCTGCTGCAAACAATTTTGCTTTGTCAAACGGCAAGTCCTCTACTTTGACCTGGAGATCCTTAGGGACTCTTGCTGTTTGCAGCCAAGATGAACGTCTCATCACCACGGATGTCATGGTGGACCTAGCCGCAGACAGCATCCAAGGCTATTTGCAGCGCCGTACAGGATATAGTGTAACCCTCCTTAATGATTGCTTTGAGGGTATCCTTTACAAGATTGTGCATGAGTTCTTTGTTAATTTCGTGTACTTGTCAAAATCATTATTTGCAAGCAGTGCTGTATAGTTAGCTGTGCTTAGCTGGAGGGTTGATGAAGAGTACACTTTTCTCCCAAACACATCCAGGCATTTATCGTCCTTGTCCTGTGCATGTGTTTTGTGTTGTGGGTTCTTGGACCTTTGATTGGCAGTGTCAGCCACTAAACAGTTTGGCTGAGGGTTCAGGTAGAGAAAGTCCATGCCTTTAGATGGCACGAAATATTTCCTATCAGCCCTTTTATTAGTTGAAAGGGCCACGGCAAGTATTTGCTAGACTTCATCAGCTGTGTCAAGGATTGGTTCTTCTAGAGGCAGTGCGATTTTGGACTTTGCAGATGGCTCTAGATTCTTTAGGAGTTTGTGTTGTTTTTCCTGGACCTCTGATAAAACTACCTCTTGATTGGTAGCCACCCTTTTAAATAGGTCCTGGAATTGCTTGATATCATCAGTGGGTGTTGGGTCATTTGGAATCACTGGAATGGAGGATGAATTCATCTGGAATGGAGGATGAATTATCAGATTGGTGCATGGTTGGGTCATCCTCAGGCTGTCCTTCCTCTAGACCTCCCTACATTTTGGGCCCCCCTTATCCTTCCTTTGTTCCAAGGGTGTGAGCTCTGTCCCTCTGGAGGCTGGTGGTGGTGGTGGTTGTTCTCGGGGAGGTGGGGCTTGGGCCCTTGACCTCTGGCTCTGGAGACAGGTACCTTATCCATTGCGCCACTGGAGGAGCCCCCCAACCGCCCTACAATCTGGGCCCCACTTATCCTTCCTTTGTTCCAAGGGTGCCAGGTCTTCTCCAGTTCTCGCCACCATCTGTAGCAATTGATCGAAGCCCATTGTCCATCTCGGTGGGCACTTCTACACAGTCACCAACTGTGGAGCACCCACAGGGACATCACTCGAAGAAGAAAGAGACATTACTCACTTTGTGCAGTAACAATTGTTCTTCGAGATGTGTGCCCCTGTGGATGTTCTACTACCCACCCTCCTCCCCACTTCTTCAGGCAATAATAGCAGTCCACATGGGCGTCAAAGAAGAAACAGTGGAGAAGTGGGCTGCACATGCTACTTCAAAGGCAGGAGCGCCATTCTCCGCTGGTGCATGCACAGCCCACCCGATCACTGCTCTCAAAGTCTCCGATCTGTGGTGCCAAGGTGAGCCTGACACCAACTGTGGAGCACCCACGGGGACACACATCTCAAAGAACAATCGTTACTGCAAAAAGTGAGTAACTTCTCTTTCAGATATTGCTGCAGTTCAGTGCCAAGGAAAGGCAGTGGCAGGTCTCTGGAATCCTGAAAGAAGGCGACACAGAGGTTAGAACTACTACTGACAAGTAATAGACATTCTCAAGTATTTTAATTAGCCTATGTTCAGTTTCATACCTAAATTTTTTGTAGTGATAAATGGAAAGATTTTATGTTTTGTACCAATTTTTCATAATGTAACTGAAGTAAAAGCAAATTTAAAATTACAAAAGGATGCTTTCAAGGCAGAGCAATCCTATAATGTGGGATTACATCCTGATGGTTATACCAGTGGAGAACTTGCACCCTGGGTTCATACTTTAAGCCTAGTTTTTACAGTAGTTCAAAAAATTACAACAATTATAGATTTGCTGGGTGATAAACAAAATCACAGCAGAACAATAATATGCAAATAAAACAAACTAAGAGAAAAAGTAAACAAATACAGTGGAAGAAAGGCATGGCTTAACACATGTAACTAAACATGAATGAGGCCTCATTTCTTGAGAAACAAGTTCAGGGAGGACCAGTGGGTTGGAAACAGAATACTTTTGCTAACTAAAGGTATGTCTACACTAGCCCCCTACTTTGAACTAGGGAGGCTAGTGTAGGCATTTGAAGTTGCAAATCAAGCCTTGCAGGAGGAATAACAGGTAGTTCGATTTAGGGCTTTAATTCGAAATACC
>CM057845.1:141705157-141738789 GCA_030068395.1 Apalone spinifera | reverse complement strand
GAAGTGGGTCTGACCCATGAAAGCTCATCACCTAATAAACTATCTTGTTAGTCTGTAAAGTGCTACATCGTCCTGTATTTTGTTTCAGAAATATTAGAATGCCTTTATATAAATCAATGCTGCAGCCTCTTCTGGAAACTGTGTGCAACAGTGATCAACTTGTCTCCAAAAATACATATTTCAGAACTGGAGTAGGTTCAGAGAAAAGCAACACAAATGTTCAAAGTCTAGGGAAAAAATCTCTTCTGAAGAAAGATTAAAAATATTGATAGTTTGCCTTAGAAAGGAAATGAATAAGACAAGACAAAAAATATGTAAAATAATTAATAGTACAGAGATGTTAGACCTGGAACATCTCTTGTCTCAGTCTCATAACACAAGAACAGAGCGGATTTCAGTGGAAATAAAAGGTGGGGACTTCAGAACAGATTATAAAAACATCTGCCATAGGAAGACATTGTGGCCAAGAATTTAGCAAGATTAAAAAAAAAAATAAACGAATGATTATATGGACATTAAGAATGAAGTTATTATAAATAAAGTCAATGAATGCTTTGGGCTTTTAAAGGGATTTTAAACTTCATGTCTCAGAGTTTAAACTAATCTGTAACTATCAGACAGATAAGACTAAGATTATCCCACATCTTCTAATATGAGGTTCTTACACCTTTCTCTGATACTTCTGGTTCTAGCCACTGTCAGAGACAAAACAAAAGACAGGACTATGTAGCACTTTAAAGACTAACAAGATGGTTTAGTAGGTGATGAACTTTCATGGGCCAGACCCACTTCCTCAGATCAAATTGTGGAAGAAAATTGGTATGACCATATATACCAAAGGGATACAATCAAAGTGAACACATATTAAAAGGACAAATCAAGTTTCAGAACAGAGGAAGGATGCGGGAGGGGAGGTTAATGTCTGTGAGCTAATGATATTAGAGGTGATAATTGGGGAAGTTATCTTTGTAATGTGTAAGGTAATTAGCATCTTTGTTGAGACCCAGTTGTAAAGTGTCAAATTTAAGCATGAATGACAGTTCAGAGGTTTCTCTTTGAAGTCTTGTGTTAAAATGTCTTTGAAGCAGGATGCAGGTAGCCAAGTCATTGAGACAATGCCCTTTCTGGTTGAAATGGCAAGAAACTGTTTTTTCTTTGTGAAACTGTCTGATATCTGTTTTGTGTGCATTGATTCTTTGGCAAAGTGTCTGAGACGTTTGTCCAATGTACATAGCAGACAGACACTGTCGGCACATGAGAGCATAAATTATATTTCTGGATGAGCAGGAATATGTGTTCTTGATCTTATAACTCAATTGGTTGGGTCCAATAATCGTGTCAGCAGAGTAAATATGTGGACAAAGCTGGCAACGGGGTTTGTTGCAAGGGAAAGTTCCAGGGTTGGTATTAGTGTGGTAAGTCCTGTGGTTATTGGTAAGAATCATCCTGAGGTTAGGTGGTTGTCTATAGGAGACTATGAGTCTATCTCCCAGAGCCTCTCGGAGTATAGTATCCTGTTCCAGTATAGGTTGTAGTTTGTTGATAATGTGTTGGACGGATTTAAGTTGGGGGCTATAGGTAATGACAGGTGGTGTTCTATTGTTTGTTTTCTTGGGTCTGTCTTGAAGTAGATGGTTTCTGAGTCTGGCTCTTTCAATTTGTTTTTTTATTTCTCCGGGTGGGTAGTTGAGGTTTATAAATGCTTGGTAGAGATCCTGAAGTTTTTGGTCTCTGTCAGTGGGATTAGAGCAGATGCGGTTGTATCGAAGGACTTGTCTATAGACGATGGATCGTATGGTGTGTTCTGGATGGGAGCTGGAGGCATGTAGGTAACTGTATGAGTCAGTGGGTTTTCTGTAGAGAGTGGTGTCTAATTTACCATTGGTTATTTGTACTGTGGTGTCCAGGAAATGGATCTCTTGTGCAGAATGGTCCAGGCTGAGATTGATGGTGGGGTGTAGGTTGTTAAAGTCTCTGTGGAATGCCTCCAGTGTTTCTTGGCCATGGGTCCAGATCATAAAGATGTCATCGATGTAGCGTAAGTAGAGAAGGGGTAAAAGAGGATGGGATCTGAGGAAACATTCTAAGTCAGCCATAAAGATGTTAGCGTACTATGGGGCCAGAGACAAGATACTGGACTAGATGGACCTTGGGTCTTAATGTTCATTATTTTTATGTTCATGCTCCATCCCTTTACAGCCGTGATGTGTGCCTGGATGGATGCATGCTTCATCTTCATCTTCCATTAATTATGGACTTAATCAAGATATGGGGTGGTGGAACCTTTATCAATGAAGGTGCTAACTACTTTCTGAATGGTATCCTTACTGCCTTATCCATCCCCTGACTTTGATCTTTATCTATTCAGGTTTAGCACCCTTTCTCCTGATACTTTATGCATAGAGGTAGGGGGTGGGTGACAGAACATCTTTCTTTCCCCCCCCCCCCTTCCCTTCTCCTATTTATTTTGAGTTTCCTTATCCTCTAATCATAACTCTGGTCATCTGAAGAAGTGGGCTGTGCCCACAAAAGCGCATGATACCATCTACATGTTTTGTTAGTCTATAAAGTGCTACCAGATCATTTGCTTTCTGTTTTTGTTGGTTTTTTTTTTTCTGTGACAGACTAACTCAGCTACCCCTGGAAGCCTCATCTTCATAGAACAAGTGAGTACACACCATCTCAAGGGTTTGATGGACAGAGCAGGATTATCCTTTTAACTGTTGTTCTTGCAAGCTGGGGTCCTCTGCCTGCTGGAAGTGAGAGCGGGGGGAAACTCTTTCCTGAGCTTTTAGTGAATCTTGTGCTGGTATCCAGGCAGTAAAGGAGTGAAGGAGGCACCTGCCTGACTAGAAAGCAGATGGGGAGAGTAGGTTGTAAGACTCACAGGGCAGTGATGAGGGAAGGAGTCAGAACCGGAGCCA
This sequence comes from Apalone spinifera, assembly GCA_030068395.1. Lineage (NCBI taxonomy): Eukaryota > Metazoa > Chordata > Testudines > Trionychidae > Apalone > Apalone spinifera. Next base: position 141,735,865 of record CM057845.1, on the reverse strand, counting down.
GTTTTGAGGGGAAGCAGCCAGGGAGGGAAGGGAAGCTTTTTGGAAGTGGCTGATAGATACAAATGGGATTGGATTGAGGAAGGGACTGTGGGCATATACAAGAGCTGAAGAACAGGGTCCTGTGGGGAAAAAAATAGCACGTGTTCATGTAATTACAGGTTATACCATTATGTATATGTACAAGGGAGCCAAACCAGAAGTTGCACAGTCAACCTTAATTCTGGAATTTCCTAAACTGAGCATTTCCTATACTGAGTTACTCACTTTGAAGAGAAACCGTAATGTTCTCTTAATGTTAGGTTTTTTAAAAATGTACTATGAAAATAAAATTCAATAAAGAAGTGATCCAAAAGGATTGGAAACATTGTGGGGGAAGAAACACTATTGTGCAGCTGTTAGTTTTGAATTTACTTATAAGACTGAAATCTCCTTTAGTGTTGCACTAACTGAGGATTTTCTTATTACAGTTTTAATTCTGTAGTTTCACTCTCTGCACTGAAAAGGCATTCTGGGGGGAAAAAAGAGAAGTTTTGCAGTTCAGAGATTTTGAAAGTAAGCAAGTGGTGATCATGATACAACCACATAAAAGTTCACCACGTAACCTGTCAGATTTTTGCAAATTATGTTACGGAAATCTTCTCCGCCCTTTTCCCCACCCCCAAACCTCCTTCCCTGTCTAAACTCTTCAGTCAAGAGAATCAGCTCAGAGACACCATTGGCAATCACGGAGGGCTCTAGGTGGCTATACAAGCTGCACTTCTTTAACCTCAGAGGACTCTCTCCCATCTCCACCATGCCAATGAAATGAAGACTCCTCCAGGCATGCAGGCGAATAGAACTGTTCTGCACATCCTTCTTTTGGTGTTATCTCTGGGTAACTGTAAGGGTGATGGTAAGATGCTTTATCAATCTATTGTGACTTTAGTGAATAGCCTTCATAGAAAACCATTTGCCCAAGGGATTTTCAGTGCAGTCTGGATGAGGAGAAATTCATCTTATGAAGCTATAGTAGGCTGGATAATGATGGAATAAGATATAGGACAGAAATCTAATATGGTAAAATAAAAAGCAAGTGGATTATCAGTAATAAAACCAGGCCTCTAGGTTACTGTCTGGACTGAAATTCAGCTAATTGAGACTGGGCTCTTTCCAATTCTTGACCAAAGCCTGTGCCAGCTGCGCATGCATAGAATCCAAGAGCCTTGTTAAAATCTTGGGGTCTACCAGCTGTGGGCTGACTCCATATTGCTGTCCGAGTGCTTGCATATCCGCACCTAGTAATTAGCAACCTAGCTTCAGTTACATGTTCCCCGCTGACAAAAAAAAAAAAAAAAAGCGGGGAGGGGAGGTTTGGTATCTCTCTCACTTTCTTCAGTCGTATTGTTGTCTTTAATAATGCTTCTCCTAACATATACTGGCAAAAGGGAGAGTTGATCCCTGTATTTATAAGGGCAGTGTGCCTAATTCATCCAGGGTAATTTTTCTGAGGTTAGTGGTGGCTATGGTGATTATGTAAAGAGAGGTTCTGGGACTCATAAAGAAGAATAGCCCTTTAAATGTATCCTTTGGGTTTGTGGTTAAAAAAAACTCCAAAGTCAGTGATGAACAAGATAAGTACATCCATTACAGCTGCTCATTGCCTCTCATGGGTTTGTTACTATTAATTCAGTCTAGATTAGTCCATTCCATTGGTCCCAAATAGTGTGAAATTGTGCAGATAATATGTTGTGAACATTGAAGTGATTTTGAATAGCTGTGCTATGTCAGCTTTAAAGTTGTATTTCCACCACTGCTATAATTTATTACACAGTACTCACTGATCATATTTATGTAAAAATATTTAATAGAATGAGACAATGATTAAGAGTAAGTGCATGTCATTAGCAATTTAGCCACACACCAGGGGAAAATCAGAGGCGGAGTAAAAAAAATGTGCCCCGCCTAGTTAGCTCAACAGTGGGAACTATGCGATTGACTCTACCGATGACTCCGTGTGACCTGACCTTGAGCAAGTCCCTTGAATCTTTCAGTATCTTGTATTTAACTCATTGTAAGCTAACAACTATGTGGCTGAAAGATTCTGTGAGCTTCTACAACTGTTTCCCTAAGGATTTTGTGGAAGTCTATTCTTCCCTTCTTAACCTTTCTTGCTGAATTTCGCATTACTCCGCCACCCATATCTGGCAATGTCTCTCAAATAATCACTTTTCTGCCTTATTCCACATAGTCCATACATTCCAAATGTATCTGCCAGGCCTCTACCTTTTCCAGATTTAAAGCGGTCAAAAATCCATTTCTGGCTAAAATGAATCTGGTATACATGTAGAAAATCTGTTTTTGTTCCCCTTCCTTGACCTACATCTAACATGGTCTGTCTCTCCTTTGACCATAAATTCCTCAGAGCAGGGTCCATCCCATTTAATATACTTGGAAAGTGTCTTGTACATCGTGCATACTATCTCAAATAAACAACAGAAAGGCAGGAGAAATACTACACAGTCCTTTGAAATGTTCAAAGTAGTCTTTATTGTAATCTCAGGGATTACAACATTCATAACTTTCTGACACATTTACATTTTGGCCCTGAATTTCTTATGCATGTTCTTTGCCTAATGGTGCACTTGTCTAAAGGGTTTAAGCCAAACTGCCATTTTTGAGATAAGATGGAAAATATGCCCTTCCGCCCCACCCCCCCAACATGTACAAAACTGACCCTTTTTGACTTTACACAGACATCTTTGAAACTTCATGTAGGAGTCAGAGAAGAGCAAAAACTTTCTTAAATTTGAAAAAAAGGCATCTCACAAGCACAAAATTAGAAGTAAGTGGAAAAATCTATGAACATGCTCAGCACGCCTCTATTATTTTTAGCCTAATGGAACCTCGCCAACTTTGTGACATGTAAGTGTATTTTTTTCCCACCCTGTCTAATGGGCACAGTGGCTGCTGCTTTCAAGTAGCTGGAGAGGCAGTCTGCACAGAGAATACTATAAATAAGAGTCCTTCCAAAAGTATTGCCTTAACATCAGGGAAAACAGCTTAGATGGAAAAAAATGAGAGACTTGTGGGTTTTGGGTCATACCAGTATGGCTGCGTTGCACATTTCTCTGTGAATTCTAATCCTTTGTTTAAAAAAAACTTATTATCAAACTGCAGCCAAAGAGATCTGTTTTTACGCTTGGCACGGCCTTTCAGAAAACTTTCACCAGCCAGAGAACAGCCACAGCTATCGATCAAGCACCTTAGGAGAAGGTGACTTTTAAACAGTAATTGCTGTAATTCTTCACAAGAAATTTCTTTTTGTACATAAAGAAATACATTAATGAAACATTAACTTTGCTCTGGTAAAATTAATGGAAAGAGACAAAAATTGTGTGTAGTGACAACTTACCTAAGCCATGTTGCAGATGTGGAATATTTGTGACCTTGTAAAAAATATCGTGGCTATTTAGCTATATGCTACATTTGTGCAACATGATTGAGATAATTCTGCGGTGGGAACCTTAACATGTGTGTGCACTTGTGTCCATTAGTCCACTTCAAATGTCAAGGAAGTCAGCTGTTCTGCAATGCTCCTCTCTTTGATTGCAGATAACAGCAGAATCAGATTTCCCATGAACCTCTCTCTCTCTTTTTTAAGGGGAATTTTATAGACCTCAGCACTAGTCATTGTGTACCCCCAATTTTCAGTTCCTTTAAAAGCCACTTCTTTACAAAATTAGACTTAAAAATACAAATGTCACAGTTGTTATTACTCAGCAATTGGTTAATTTCTCATTTTACCATATAACATATTAATTGGAATCTAAATATTGTAGTTATTTCAGTGTACAGTGCAGTATAACCAGTTATTGTCTGCATGAAATTTTAGTTTGGTACTGACTTGGCTAGTGCTTTTTTATGGAGACTGTGGTAAAACTAGGCATATATCTAGACGAATTGATAAACTCACTGGAAGACCTCTGCGTACCACTGGTTAAGAATCACTGCCTTAAACCAAAATCAGAGTAGTTTATGTTAGTCAATCTTACAGCTCTGACAGGTAAGGGAAATCTGATGCTTGAAATTGTGTCATATCAATTTCCTGCTTCTGAGTGTTATAGTTGCTGAAAATTGGTTGTACTCTAATACTTTCTCTTTATAGAGAGGAGAGACCACCTACTAATGTCCTTTCGGGGCAGATGGGTGAAGTACAGGGAAAAAATATGTACAAAACTCTGACTTTCTGAGGCATGGTCTACACCACAGAGTTAGATCAATGTAATGTTGACCTAGTTGTGGGAACATTTTCACTTCAATTTGGCTTTTGATGAAGTACATACCTCTCTAAGGGTATGTCTACACTAGCCCTCTAGATCGATCTAGGGAGGCTAACGAGGGAGACCAAAATTGCAAATCAAGCCCGGGATTTAAATATCCCATGCTTGATTTGCATGTTCCCGGCCGGTCGCCATTTTAGAAATTGACTAGCCCGAAGTAACTGCCCAGTGCGTCAGTGAAACGGGATTCCGATTTAAAGTCCCTAAATTGAATTAGCTGGTAAACCTCATTGCAGGAGGAATACCAGCTAATTCGAGTTAGGATTCCAATTTAAAGCCCTGTTTCACTGCCGGGTGTTGACTCAGACAGTTACTTTGGACTGGTCAATTTCTAAAATGGCGACCGGCCGGGAACATGCAAATCAAGAGCGGGATATTTAAATCCAGGACTTGATTTGCAATTTCGGTTGCCCTCATTAGCCTCCCCAGATCGATCTAGGGGGCTAGTGTAGATGTACCCTAGGGCACATACTACAGAGTTAGGTCGACTAGCAAGGTAACTTATGTTGACCAAACTCTTCAAGTGTCTATACAAAAATGTCACTCCTGCCAATGTAACTCATCCACTACACTGACTTAACTCCACCTCTTCAAGAGGCATGGCACTTTGGTTGACGTAATTAGGCTGACAGTTTTCTCATAGACTCTCCATTGCTTATCTCAACTGTTGCTGGCTTGCAGAAGCAATCCCACAATAGCCTATCCTGACAGTTAAATTAGTGCAAGTCAGGTCAGGCACCAGTGCCACAATGAGTGTAGTTTGGACATGAAAAAGTGGTTTAATGACTGGGGTGGTTGTATATCAACAAACTCAGATTGATGTAATTTATAGTATAAATATATTTTATGCCAATTTACCACCACCACCTCTCTGAAACTGCGTAGCATCACAGTCAATATAATTAGATCAGTGCAGATACTGTGTTGCTTATCTTCACTGTTACTGGTTTTCAGGAGCCATCCCACAATACCCCACATTGACAACACAACTTATACAAGTGCTCTAAGTGAGGATATTCACTACTGACGCAAGAAGCCAAGTGCACACATACACAAATGAATTAATAACTATGGTCACTGTATAGTGATGTAAGTTAACAAATATGTACTGTAGACACAGCCTGAATCTTTCTAAAGTGTCTCTTGTCAGAGTGCCTCTGTCAACACTTACAGCAGTGCTGTTATAGTGGTAAATGAAGATGCTACCTATGCTGTTTTCTCCCATCAGCGCAAGTATGCCAATTCCCCAAGAGGAGATAGATATGTCAACGGGAGAAGCTCTCCCATTGACATAGTGCTTTCTATACTAGGAGTTTGGTCAGTAGAACTGTGTTGCTCTGGAGTGTGGAGAAACAGTTATACTAACATAAGTTTGTCATGTAGACCAAGGCTGAGCATATAAAGAGGTTTGCACAGCAAGAACACGCATATTGCTAGAGAGCTGGCAAACCGATTTTCCAAATGTAAGGTCATCCAATCTCCAAACTTTTGTCCCAAACTTTATGTTAACGTGTGATTTTACAAAGGGGCATTGTTTTGTGCCCTTTCTTGTATCTTTAGGATGACTAAATATGCCCCCAAAATTTTTCTAAACAAAAATATTCTTGCTTTTGTGCTGGCTTAGAAATATTAATCAAGTCATAGAATTTAAGGTCACAAGAGACCTTTGAACCCTCTAGACTGATCTTGTGTACAGCACCGACCACCAAATACCCACCCAGTCTGTTCTTAGAAACTAAGCAGCATCAAGTCTAATTAGTCCTCAGATCGGAGACCACTAAGGTACTGGAAAACTCAGGAGGAATTGCTCTTCCCCTCTTAGTCAGTACCCTAGAATAGAAGTAGGTATTACTAGCATTACTAGCAAGGTAAAAGCAGCTACTGGCCAGGAGTGGTTCTTAAAGGGAGGGATTTTTCAAAGAGCAGGGTTCTTAGCTTCACAGTTTTTGGATTCTGATGTGACTCCGAAGTAAACTAGCATCAGCTCTTAACTGAAAGATCAGGATGCTCAATTTTTGAGCACAGTATTCGTACCCATGTAGAGTGTCAAGATACCTCAACTAATCTGATTCCACCTGCATGATTAATCTTACACACGGTTCTCTGGTTCTCCTTAGTGTTTTCCAGAACTAAACAAGGGCAAACAAGACTTGAATTTCTAATGTAAACAAAAAACCCCCAAAACTTTAAAAAGCCTTTAAAGTATAAAGGAGTGGAAGAATGATTTGAGAGGAGACATTTATCTCAGTGACACAACAGAAAAAAAGACTAGCCTTATTTCTAAAGAATCCAACCTACACAGAGATTGAATCAGAGAATCATACAACACTAGGACTGGAAGGGACCTTGAGAGGTCATTGAGTCCAGTTCCCTGCCCTCATGGCAGGACCAAGCAAGCAACTAGACCATCTCTGATCGGCGTCTATCTAACCTGCTCTTAAATATCTCCAGAGATGGAGATTCTACAATTTCCATAGGCCATTTATTACAGTGTTTAATCACCTTGACAGGCAGGAATTTTTTCCTAATGTCCATCCTAAACCTCCCTTGCTGCAGTTTAAGCCCATTGTTTCTTGTTCTATCCTCAGAGGCCAAGGAGAACAATTTTTCTCCCTCTTCCTTTTAGTTATTTGAAAACTGCTATCATGTCCCTCCCCCCCCCCCAGCTTCTCCTTTCCAAATTAAACAAGACCAATTCTTTCAGTCTTCCTTCATAGGTCATGTTCTCTAGCCCTTTAATCATTCTTGTTGCTCTTCTCTGGACCTTCTCCAATTTCTCCACATCTTTCTTGAAATGCAGTGCCCCAAACTGGGCATAATACTCCCTTTGAGGCCTAATCGGCACAGAGTAGAGTGGAAGAATGACTTCTCATGTCTTGCTCACGACGCTCTTGTTAATGCAAAAAAAGCAAACATGATTCTGGGGTGCAACAGTGTTACACTGTTGACTCATGTTTAACTTGTTGTCCACTATGACCCCTATATCTCTTTCAGCAGTACTCCTTCCTAGACAGTTGCTTCCCATTCTGTATGTGTGAAACTGATTGTTCTTTCCTAAGTGGAGCACTTTGCATTTGTTCTTATTAAACTTCATCCTATTTATCTCAGATCATTTCTCCAGTTTGTCCAGATCATTTTGAATTATGATCATTTTGAATTATGACCAGATCATTTTGAATTTGAATTATCCTCCAAAGCACTTGCAACCCCTCCCATTGTGGTATCATCTGCAAACTTAATAAGCATACTCTAAATCATTGATGAAAATTTTGAACAGAACCAGTCCCAAAACAGACCCCTGCGGAGCTCCACTTGTCATGCCCTTCCAGCATGGCTGTAAACCACTAATAACTACTCTCTGAGAACGATTATCCAGCAAGTTATGCACCCACCTTACAGTAGCCCCATCTAAGGTGTATTTGCCTAGTTTATTGATAAGAACATAATGTGAGACACTATCAAATGCCTTACTAAAGCCTAAGTATACCATGTCCACCGCTTCTCCCTTATTCACAAGACTCGTTATCCTATCAAAGAAAGCTATCAGATTGGTTTGACATTATTTCTTCTTTACAAATCCGTGCTGGTTGTTACCTATCACCTTATTTTCTTCCAGATAATTGCAGATTCATTTCTTAATTATTTGCTATATTATCTTTCCTGGCACAGACATTAAATTGACTGGTCTGTAGTTTCCTGGGTTTTTCTTATTTCCCTTTTTATAAAGGGGCACAATATTTCCCCTTTTCCATTTTGGCTCTCTATCCAAACTTTAACAACAAACGGATGGGTAGCACTTTATAGACTCACAAAACATGTAGATAGTATCATGAGCTTTTGTGGGCACAGCCCACTTCTTCAGATGACTAGAGTTTTGAGTTTAGGATGTGAAGACCCAAAATAAAATAAAATAAAATGATCTAAAAGTATCAACCTTTTGCAGCATATGTTATCTGAGGGCGATAAGGACTAGTTTGATGCTCAGGAATACATATTTTTTTCAGTTTCCTTTGCACTTTTTGAAGTCTGAAGTTCAAATACTCAAAAGTGCATTTCTATTTGGCTTTCCAAGACATGAATTTCTCTACATCTGAATGTCACGTTTCAAGGCCTCAGCTAATGACAATTGAATTACACTCCACTTGCACATCTACAATATCATTTCTGGAGTTAGTTAGTTACATCACTAGTATTAACTATTTATAAACTACAGCACAGGAAACAGACTGAAATGTTCAAGATTCTTACAGGAAAAGGAAGGTGATCATTATTCACTCTCAGAAAAACTTGTTAGAGTACATGTAAACTCTGCACAACTGCACTAAAATTCAGGTTTCCTTTTGTTAATCGACACCCCAGATTCCAGTTAATAAAGAAAAAGTCTCCCACTGTCTGGGATGGCGTGTTATAGGTACTTAAACCAAAATAAAGCAAAACCCTGAGGCGTACCTCAGAGCATTTTTTCTCTGGGTCAGAGGCCACTACTGTTCTTTAAAGGGAAGCTGCAAAGAACTTTTCAAACATTGGTATGAAATATTTGTTCTGGTTTGTATTATTATTGCTTAGTTCTTCCGTTAGGAAAACCTGCAATGTCAGTTCTGATTTTCACTGGCTTTGTGGAAGGGCCTTTGGGAGGTCTCAAAGCACAGTCACTGTGGGTTTAACTGAAGGAGAGAGCATGCTAAATTTGATCAAATGCTTCCTTTATCCCAAATGGTTAATAATTGCCATTAAATAGAGTTTTTAATTAAATTGCCAAAACAAATGAGTTTTAAATGACCTTAAATAAGTTCAAAATTGTCTTCCACTGCAGTACCTCAGTTTTCATTCATCTGTATCTCAGATTTACCATTGCACTAGCTCTCTACTTTTCAATAGCATATTTCAACCTGGGCAGGAACTGAATCTTTAATGCTAAAAACCCAAGCAGTAGTTTTTTTTGTTTTTACACACAGTTTAACTCACGGAAGTCTTTCAGGCTAACATTATGCAGCATTGAAACAAAAAAGGGTATAAGTAATTTTTTTCCCTTTTGCAGATCACTACTAGCGCCAGCTGGGTGATCTTCAGCAAGTTACATCCTGTCTCTGTGACTCAGTTTCCCCATCCATGAAATGGAGATAATGATACTGGCCTCTTTAGTCAAGTTTTTTGAGGTCTGATGATAAAAAGCACTATGAGAGCTAGGCATAATTTTATAACATGGGCTGAAGAAGTGGCCATAGGAAAGCAATCTTGGACTGTGGAGAGTCAGTTTTGCCTCTCCAGCATTCTCATCATTGCAGAAAGCTTGATTGTTGTGGTTTCCTACAAGAAATGCTAAATGAGCAAATAGCAGTACTTACATTGCAGCCATGGGGAAGTTCATGTCTCTGAACCCTGAAATCAGAAACTACATTGCCCACATTCATCACTTTGTGCCTTGCCTGAAGAAACAGGATTCTGTAGGCAAAGAGACTGTTTGATGGTGGGGGCTTTCTGCTTCCCCAACACAGGCTATTCAAATTTTTAAGATAAAGATGTTTTGTAGTGTCTCACACACACTTTAAAAAAAAAGGAGGGGAAAAACATGAATCACATTCTCATTGCTGAGAAGAAGATGAAAACATTTTATTCAGTCTCTCTTTAGAAAAAAAACACCTTTTGGACAAGACAAAGCACAAAAACCCTCAATGCAAATGGAATTTTTTGTAAAGTTTAAAGCAAGTGAAACATTTGTGTTAAGCATGGAAGGGCTCCTTTTGTCTTAACTGAGAGAATTGCAGGGAGTTTACTGGGTACTTGGGGGGACTTTCCCTCCATGATCATCTATGTAGGCTGGTTGCAGTCAGTCTGGAAAAGTGCAGTCCTCAGTTTAAAAGCAGGTCTGGCACAAGCAGCAGAATTACATGTTTATCCATGTTTCAATGCAAACATGCCTCTGTCTTAGGAACTCCCTTGCCTGGCTTTTGCTTGGGAAACCCCATTCAGGAGTATAGCTTAGGACCCTCCACACCTCTTTGCCACAACCCAGGGAGGTCCTTCCTCTGCCGCAGAATATTTTGTCCAGCCCAAGATGAGTATTTGGGTGATGTCTGCTTTTTAGCTAAAGATGTGGATGAGAAGGAATATGGTTTTACTAACATTTATATGAATTTACCTAAATTGTTCCTTAGTTCCTTCTTCCAAGAGTCCCCTCAGCTACATACATCAATCCCTTAGAGAGAGTTTCTGAAATGTTAATTGAGTGATTCTTCCTAAATTAATAGTGAAAGGTGATGTGTTTATTTCTACTCCACCATAAAAGTGCACGATGATTAGCAGATAATACCACATAGCTGCCCTGAGCAGCTCAAGATCTTAGGTCCTATTCCTCCAGCAAAGGCCCTGCAGGCACGTCCCCCAGACTCCTGTGAAGCGCATTGTAGGTTTGGGCCCTAACTTCGGAGAATACTTAGGGTTTGTTTTGAAGCGCCTAGAAAAAATGACTTTTGAGAAGAAAGTGGAGGAGGAGGAGGAGAGCTGGTTTATGTTACTGACCATGGACAGCTATTTGGGTGAAGGATCACACATTTAATGTGTTGAGGGAAGAGCCATCAAGTATATTGCTCTATCAGACAGCCTTACTGTAGTAATAAAAAAATAAACAAAAACAACAAACAAAAACCAGCAAATTTAACATTCTGATATAGGCATCAGTCACACTCAGTGATAGCATCGAAAGAGCTGCTTGCAAGGCTTGATCATAGCAGGCACTTCTGGAGGGTTATTAGCAGTTTTAATTGTTCTGATTGAAACTTCTGCTTTCTAAATCTAGCTCTTTGTTTCTATTTTCAGACTATTCAGTCACGTGCAACTGTTGTGGTATCTGTATGCCCTACATATGGATGGCCTATTTGTGTTTTCCTTTCCTCAGAAATTTGGACAGGTCTGAGCTATAGACACAGATAATGATCTCACTTTTTGATTTAGACTCCATTCCTGCAAACATTTGTACATGTGCTTAACTTAAAAGCATATATTGAACCCTATTGAATTCCATATGTAAGATTGCAGGAGAATATTTAGAACAACAGATTCATAGTAGGTAGGTTTAGAATATCAATGTTTTCTATTTCAAGGTCCTTGTTCTCAGCATCTTCCATGTGCCTTAAAAAAGGGAATCTGAAAACATAGTTGACAATGGCTGAACTACGGTATTTGATTGTTAACTATCTAACACTTTCTTTTTATATACAGGTTGGAACTTTTTGGTCCAGCACCTTGAGGACCTGACTGGTCCCAAACAGAGGAGTTTGTCAGACCAGGGGAGGTCAATTCTAGCCCTCCTGCCACTGGCCACCCCAGCCCAGCTCTACTCCTGGTGTGGCAGCAGGCCTCCCTGATGATTCCGTCGGCTGACAATAGCAGGGCTGCCGGCTCCACTACTGCCAGACTGGCAGACCTGCCAGGTCCCCTGCTGTTGCCCTCCCGGCTGGTTTCCTCCATGCCACCAGCCCTGCCACCATGCTGGGCTACCAGCCCTGCTGGAACCCACCGCTGCACCAGCTCCGCTGGGATCCCAGCCCTGCCAATTCCCAGCTGCCGGCCCAGCTGGCATGCTGGTCTCCCAGCTACATTCCCATGGCAGGGCTCCTGGCCACCAGCCCTCGCTCTCCCAGTTTAGAGAGATTCAACCTGTACGACACACTGGAAGCATGTTGTCACTGCTAAACAAACCATCTGCATCTGAAGTAAATCCCAGAGTAGCAACAAAGTCTGAAATTAAATAGGGAGGGGCCAAAACCCTCACACCCATAATCATGTCCTTTCAGCCTGACAAATAGGATTCCCAATTCAGGAGTAATATATAAGGGTCAAATGACACAACAATGGGAGGAAGTGGGTTTAAAGGAGACTCAACTAGTGCCACTTTCACATTCTTTCAGCTCAGCAAGTTTAGACTCATTTATGTATCCTTTGTAAGGACTTGTTTACCAAGGGTGATTAACACCACAGCTTTTTGAGTTTATCTGCTTTGAACACACTTGAGTATCCACAACACAATTTATTGTGCACACTCACTCTACACTTACCACAATGTCTGGATTCCTATTTCAAAATTAATGAAACTTTGCTGGGAAAGTGAGTTAATCCAGTTTATTACTCCTGTGCACACCACACAGCTGCTAACTACTTTGACAATCCTATCTAAGAGTTATATCACACACTTTTCAGGTGACAGTTACTTTCTGTTTATCTGGGTACCCTACCCTGCTCTGGAATCAATTGATCAGATATCCTCTCTCATTTGGCCTCAAAACTGGGGGACTGTTGTGGGGGAAGAAATGAGGGCAGACTGAGGATATTTTTCTCCTATTTTTCTATTAATGCACAAAACCTCTAAGCCACGTAAGAGTTGAAGAGGCTCTATACATAACATTCTGAACAGAAAACCATAAAAGCAAGAAAATAAAGAATTAAGGCATTTATTAGTACAGAACTTTTATTTCTTAATCCAGAGAGGCACAGCTCACCAGTAATGCAACCAGTATAACCTGAATTCTGCCCTAATTTTGCAGAAATTGTATTTTCTATAACTATTTGACAGAGAATTCTTGACTTGCTGTAACAGTAGCAACTGTTAGTTACAGTTGGGCTAGAGTTGAACCAGTAGACAAAAGTTTTATCACATTACCAGTTTTTTGCAAGAGCCGGAAGAATGAACCATAGTCCATGCCAGGGCTACTCAACTTTGGAAGCCCTGGGGACCACAATGATGCTCATCGCAAAGGCTGCAACTTAAATGTGATTGAACATATATGCAAATATATATGCAAATAGCTTCCCACACTGACAGGCATGAATACAAAGATTAAGGCAAGTCTACACAGAACGCAGGCCCCCATTTAAGTCAGTTCTGCTGATATTAATAAAATGCAGTATTTACCCAATTTCCACCCATATGACAGCACTTTTAATAAGCAATGACAGTCTAGAAATATAAGTTCTAACACATATAAACAGAAGACCATTATACTGACTATTTTTCATTTTGGATCCCACCCATGGGCCGCGTATTGAGCCCCATATAAACCGTGGGATGCAAACAAGAGGGCCACATGTTGAGTAGCCCCGGTCTATGCTTTATCTTCTATTAGTGACCCATACAGAAATAATGAGACTCTGAGAATATAAATAGGGTTATGAGACAAGAGACATTATGAAACAATTATAATTTGTGACAAAGTTCTGGCCATTTGCCGTGGATCTCATGCTATTGGCAGAGAGCATTAGTATCAGAAACTCACTGTGGCTCTCCACATGGCCTCTTTCTCTTTGTTCTAGTCAGGAGTCACAGATTACAAGCCGCGCTCATCACAGACTAGTTCATAAGTTTTGGGTAAAATCTCTTCTGGAGTCCTGATCTCCCTTCTCAAGGGCAGATCTTTGTGATGTTCTAGAGAGGTTGGGGGGAACCCAGGCCCACCCCCTATTCCTGGTTCCAGCCCAAGGACCTTAAGGCAGCGGCAACCGGCAGGATTATTGCTACTCTCAATCTGGCAATGTTGAGCCTTTGGCCATTATCTTTGAAAAGTTATGGAGATCGGGAAAGATCCCGGATGATTGGAAAAAGGCAAATGTAGTGTCCATCTTCAAAAAAGGGAAGAAGGATGATCCAGGAAACTATAGGCCCGTCAGTCATACCTCAGTTCCTGGAAAAATCATGGAAGGGATCCTTAAGGAATCCATTTTGAGGCACTTGGAAAGAGGAAAGTGATCAGGAATAGCCAGCATGGATTCACAAAGGGCAAGTCATGCCTGACCAATCTGATTAGCTTCTATGATGAGGTAACTGGCTCTGTGGACATGGAAGTCAGCGGATGTAATATATCTTGACTTTAACAAGGCTTTTGATATGGTCTCCCATAATATTCTTGCCAGCAAGTTAAGGGAATGTGGATTGGATAAATGGACAGGAAGATGGATAGAAAGCTGGCTGGAAGGACAAGCCTAGCGGGTAGTGATCAACGGCTCAATGTCAGGATGGCGGTCGGTTTCTAGTGGAGTGCCCCAAGGTTTGGTCCTAGAACCAGTTTTGTTCAATATCTTTATTAAGGACGTGGATGAGGGGATGGATTGCATCCTCAGCAAGTTTGCAGATGACACTAAGCTAGGGAGAGAGGTAGATATGGTTGAGGGCAGAGAGAGGATCCAGAGTGACTTAGACAAATTGGAGGATTGGGCCACAAGAAATCTGATGAGGTTCAACAAGGACAAGTGCAGAGTGCTGCACTTGGCATGGAAGAATCCCAAGTGCTGTTACAGGCTAGGGACCAACCAGTTAAGTAGCAGTTCTGCAGAAAAGGACCTGGGAGTTACAGTGGATGAGAAGCTGCATATGAGTCAACAGTGTGCCCTTGTAGCCAAGATGGCTAATGGCATATTAGGGTGCATTAGGAGGAGCATTGCCAGCAGATCCAGAGATGTGATTATTCCCCTTTATTTGGCTCTGGTGAAGCCACATCTGGAGTATTGTGTCCAGTTCTGGTCCACCCACCCGCCCCCACTACAAAAAGGATGTGGACGCATTGGAGAGGGTCCAGCGGAGGGCAACCAAAATGATTAGGGGGCTGGAGCGTATGACCTATGAGGGGAGGCTGAGGGAGTTGGGTTTGTTTAGTCTGCAGAAGTGAAGAGTGATAGGGGATTTGATAGCAGCTTTCAACTTCCTGAAGGGAGCTTCCAAAGAGGATGGAGAAAGGCTGTTCGCAGTAGTGATGGATGGCAGAACAAGGAGCAATGATCTCAAGTTGCAGTGGGAGAGGTGCAGGTTGGATATTAGGAAAAACTATTTCACTAGGAGGGTGGTGAAGCACTGGAATGGGTTACCTAGGGAAGTAGTGGAGTCTTCATCCCTAGAGGTTTTTAAGACTCGGCTTGACAAAGCCCTGGCTGGGTTGAGTTAGTTGGGATTGGTCCTGCCTAGAACAGAGGGCTGGACTTGATGACGTCCTGAGGTCTCTTCCAGCTCTATGATTCTTTGGCAGCTGTTCCCTAGTTCATTTCCCCAAATGGTGCCTCCCAGTACTTTTCCTTTGGTTCCTGCTAGGCAGACCTCAGCTCACACTCACACTGCACTTCCTCCTTCCTGTCCTTCACTCTTTTCCTTCTCACTTACTTGCCAGGGGAGGGTGTGTGTGTGTTTGAGAGAGAGAGACACCTTTTAAAGCTGCTCCACAAGCCTTAATTGGCTTCAAGCATTTAAAATAGCCTGTAGCTTCTAGCAAGCTCTAGTTGACCCCAGGTACCTGTCAGATTGTGCTGCACTTAGGCTTGGATTTTTTTTTTTTTAAACTCAGGGAAAAGAAAGTTGTTCAACCCAGCCCTAGCATGTTTTCCCTCCATTAGTGTGCGGCAGCCAGCTGGTCTGGGTCTATCACCAATTTTTCAAGTTTTTCTTCTCTTCCAGGGCACATGACAACGACCTGTGCTACTGAATTGCTGGTTATAAGAGGTTACAAATTCCAGAGCAAATCTGGGGACTCCCTCATTATAGAGTGTCCAGTGAAGTACTGCACAGAAAAGCCAACCATGACCTGGTGCAAGATAGAGGGGCAAGAGTGCTTACATCTCAAAGATGGGCCAACAAAAAATGCAACCTGGATACGCCAGAATGTGTTTGCTCTGAAATTTACACTGATTCATCAGAACGACAGTGGATGGTACCGTTGCCGAGCTACTGTGGGTGATTTCAGCAGTGAGAGTCATGCAATAGTAGTTACTGTTTCAGGTAAGCATAGAAGATAACTAGTTGTGAAAGGCTTTCTCTTTATCATAACTGATTCTAAAGGTTACAAACTTATTCTAGAGGGAAGCCTTTTTCTACAAACACACTACACAATGGCACACTCATAAACCAAGCAGATTGCTAGACATTCCTAACCTCCCACATTCTGTTCCTGTTACTATGTTCTCTCTTTACAAGTCATTGAGAAGAAATCAGGAAAGACCCCAGAGGATTAGGAAGAGAAAAATACATTTACAGAGGAATCTAAAACTCTTGAGATTTAGGTATGATCTAGAAAAGGCCTAGAAATAAGACAGCCAAAGCCAAAGCCAAAGTCAGGAGAGGTACAGTATGGTCACAAGTGGCATGAATCTTTC
This sequence comes from Apalone spinifera, assembly GCA_030068395.1. Lineage (NCBI taxonomy): Eukaryota > Metazoa > Chordata > Testudines > Trionychidae > Apalone > Apalone spinifera. The sequence goes on along the minus strand of CM057845.1, from coordinate 141,719,420 downwards.
AAAGTGCGTTTTGTTGGATGAGACCAACACAGTACAAGGAATGAAATAGCTTGGAAGAAAATCATGCAGAGAGCAAAAGGAGCATAGGAGTTTATGCCATGCTCTTGGAGGCACAGAATACAGGTGCAATCCAGCTGCAAGAGGAATAGGATATCATTGGGGCTTGGGGTAGGCGGTTCCCAGAGTAACTTATGCAGCTCAGAGATCTGCTCTAATTCATGGCAGTCCTATCCTGCTTATAAGTAATTTTACAATCAGGAATTGCTTAGTATGGCTCTGGCACAGCCCTGGCCCAGTCCAGCTGTAAAGCTGTCTCACACACTGCCTGGACCAAGATAATTCTCTTTTATGGTCCATGTTCACTACAGCAGCAATGTATATAAGATCTGATGAAGGTGAAAATCTCTCATAACACTTATGGCTACACTTTGCAAGGAGGTTTAGCCTGTGCCCACCTTACACAAATCTCTTGATAGGAGCTGAACTCTAGTAGAAAATGTTGAACAAAAGAAAAAAAAGTTGTCACCCTGTATTTTGAAAAAGTGACTTACTATTTGCTGATTAGTAGAAGTAGAAGTCATGAGGACTTTGCTGTAAGGTTGCTCATTGAGTATGGAGAACATAACCCGAACATAAAAGTTTACCAAGTTCTCAGCTCTGTTTCAATTTTTGCCATGCTTTTCTTTTTCAGAAGTGGCTACAGATGCCCCCACAAATCCACCAACAAGTAAGTTCTGATCTTCTCTCATAAAATAGAGGAACTACCTACTATTTGTATGACTCTGTGGGGAGGGTTATATTTTTGCACAGGTTATCACTCATAACCTCATCCAAGTGAAGCAAATTATCATGGGGTGATTTGCTTCACTTGGAACTAAATGCCCATCACCTATGCTAAAATCCCCTGCTTCTTCCCTCCCCAATTCATGAATATATCAGCCAAAGTGAAAGAAAAGCTAATTAAATACAATAGCATAGTGTAACAGACTGTTTATCTCACACACTCTCAGACTATATAAGAGATGTTGGTCATGTCACTCATGCTGTTCCAGGAGTCACACTGTATGAGAACTATAGTCTTTGTATTTACAGTGCAAAATACACAAGTCACTAATAACAGATTCTTCTACTCAGGTAGCTTTTATTACAGGAGATTGATGAGTTTTTATATAAATAAAGACTTTATTTAATATCCAAATGCAAATAAGTATAATTACAATAATAGGAAAGTCAGAAGAGTATAGAAAAACAATTCCTTACAATCTATATTTTCACAACAATATGGAGATCATGAATGATGATAGAAAGAATAGTAAGTGGAGAAGTACTGTAAATGTGAGTAACAGTAAGGTTTCTAGCCCAATATTCCAATTAAGGAATCATTGTAAATTTTTTATGCACCTTTCTACTACACCCACATATGTATGGAGCTATATCTGTTGTCTGAGTGCTTTGTCCTCTCTAGAATACCAGGAAGCAAATGTTAAGAGTTCAGGCTGCTTTCATAGCCAGTTTGCATCAGTTTTTTTTCATGTTAATTTCAATGGGTAAACTAGTTTTGCACCATGGTTACATATACCAAAAAGCTCCTAAAATGCTATTATTTTAAGTTTAGTCTATTCCTTTGCAGTTTACTTGTTGACCACTACATCTCTAAAACTTATAATTGTAGGTTAAGTACTTATGCTTAGTATTTAGACCTTATGCTAACTATTAGTCTCTGCTGGATGTTAAACTTGCTGCAAAAACTATTTATACATTTTGGTTTTTTCCTACTTTAATTACAGCTTTACTAATCAACATTTATAAGCATGTTAGTTTTCTTAACATATAGATATATGGGTTGAATGTCTGTAAATGGATTCAACATTTTGTCTGGCAACATCTGTGGTTTGGGAGGACCACAGATGTTCCAAGACCAGATAGTCCCAGTGGAGCTATCCTGCATGCCTCAAGGGGCCAAAAGCTTGGCTCCCTGTAGCTGGGCTGCTGAGTGCACCACAACGGGACTGGCTGGTACACCCCAGCAGGGCTGCTTGGCAGGGCTCGAGGCACCGCAGAGGGGCTGCCCAGCATGCCGGAGCAGGACTATGCAGTGTGCCCCATCTGGGCTGCCCAAGGGGCTGGGAGCCCAGAGCACCACAGCAGGGCTGCCCGGTGGAGCTGGGAGCTTCTTCAGGGACCAGAGTGTTCCAGGGAGGCTGTCCAATGTGGCAGGCAAGGGGGGATAAGGACCGGCAGGGCAGTGGAGACTGCAGTGGGTCCAGGATTTGGGGGCCAGTAGCAGGGTGAGAGTGGGGGCAGATATGAGCTCCCTGGTCAGGCAAAATTCCTTATCCAAGATTGGTCAGGTCCCAAGGGTACTAGACCAGGGAGGTCCAACCTGTAGTTTAAACACAAGCATAAATCTTCCAAGACCAGTTCAGGGCCAATGGTCAACAGAATGTAAACACATCTTAAAGAGTAGGTGTAGAGAAGAATTACCCAAAGCCATAACCTGTTTAGTCTGCTTAGCCTATTCAGGGTGTGATACCACACACTATGAAGCAGCATACATTATTTACCAACGATGCATAGCTGTGACCTCATCAACAAAAGAGGATCTGTGTATTCCAAAGAGGATCTATGTACCCTAAAAGAGGATCTATGTAGCCTATACCCCCCTATGGGGTTTTGAAAAAGATATAACAGAGAAATAATCTTTACTATTGTTGTCACCTTCATTTAAAACACTGTTCCCTTGAAATATTACAAGCAGCAAAGGTACAAAAATCTCACAGTTCTCCACCAATGTGGTTCCTCTGCCAGCCTGTCTCCTTTCTAAGCTTTGTTCGCCTTCCATCCCTTAAAGAGAACCCAATACTCCTGAGTCTATAATGGGACACCTTTATATGTCCTTGGATTTCCAGAAGTGCTGAGCACACAGCAGCTCTTATATAGTTGAGTGGGAGCTGCTAGATTCCCAGGATTTCTGAAAATTAGGATAGTGCCATTTTAGAAGCCCATCTTTCAGCAGCCATTTCTGAAAGTCTTGGGTTTTGAGTTTAGTTGAGAAAAAAATTAAACAGAACCCCCCAAGTAAGATTTTTCTAAGCTGCAACAAGTCCAGGAAATGAAAAGAGGAAAGAATCTGAGGCAGAAAATGAAATCGCAGTCTCCCTATGAATTTCTGCCAGCCTTTCATCCCTCATAATTCACTGAATTGATTCCTATGGAATATTTTAAAACTCTTGGTTAACTAGTCTAATTCAAGGTTCTTTCAAAAATGTGCGGTGAACAGATGAACAATTGGTAAAATGAAATTAAAAACTAATTGGATGGCTCAGAATAATCCAGCCAACATGTACTAACACATTTTAGAGGAATTTTCAGGTACCACTAATGTCACAGGAGATCCTCAACTACCTGGAGACAACAATAAGAAGTGGATTATTTATATCCTATCATCTCTGGGGGGATTGTGCCTCTTCATCTTTATCTGCTTATGCCTGTTTTGTTGTCTGCGGAGGCACCAAGGTGAGCTCTCATACTCCTTCCTGTTCCTCCTTTTGCTGCTCCTGGTTTCCACTGTTTAAAATGTCTCTTCTCTAAGCACTATTAAAATGTCTGAGAGTCACCTGAGACAGATGAGTTAGAACATGGCCAAAGCCTAGCCGGTTATCAGGGCTGCATTACCCAATAGGCAGACTAAGCACGTGCTTAGGGCACCAGCATAGCAGGGACACCAACAAAAATGAGATTTTTTTTAAAAAAATGTGATATTTGATATTTCAAAAAAAACCAGTTGAAGTAGTCATCATGGGAAAAATCAGAACACTGAAGCACGCTCTTTTTCTCTGCTGAAAAGAATAAAAAACCCTCAGAGAACAACAATGTGTCAGGACAGACTTGATTCACTTTCCCTATTGTGTATCGATGCAGACATGCTTCATCGAGTCAGCTTTGATGAACGTATCCAGAATTTTGCAATCAGAAAATCTAGAAAGAAGCTATTTTAATTTCAGCATACATGTAAATTTTGTGTCATTTCAAAAAATAAAATTTTATTTTACAGTATAGTATTGTTTCTATTTTGAATTACATATGGGGGAGGCACCATAATCTTTTCAGTACTTAGGGCATCTACAGGTCTTAATCATGCCCTGCCGATTATGATGATAATTCTTTGGCAGTTTTGTGTGTCCTACTTGCCTCTTTCATCTAGAGACAGTGGAATAGGCTTAGATGAAACAAGAACCCATCCAAACCTAAAATTCCACTGCTACGATAGTTTGAAATACTGTGATTTTACTCACTTGCTCCCTCGCTTCACCCCTATTTTACAGATAAAATATTAAATAAGTGTCTTAGCTGTTTATGGTCATTACTGGTCCCTTACTATAGTTCATAAAGAGTGGCAAGTTAACCCTGCAAAATCTTGATCACTCTCCAGCTAATTACATTCCTCTTGTATTTTCAATTAAAAACAATATTATTCTTCCCTTACTACGATGTAGAGTTACAGGCTGTTACGAAGATTCTATCTTCCACCTCAGAAATGGAACCCACAATTCCTCTGCATTGTAGTTTCAGTGGTAGAAATTAGTGGCTTATTTCCCTTACCTCTTGCTCAGTGGCTTTCTGAAGGTTAGGTGGTTTATTCTGGAAAAATGCTTTGAGACTTTTCAGTGAAAGCTGCTATAGTTGCTTACTAGGTGACAAGTTTATTGTTTTCCATGCCTGATGCTTATGTCTCGTGTTCTTGTTTATGATAAGTTTATTGTTTTCCATGCCTGATGCTTATGTCTCCAGTTAATCTAGGAGAATTTCTCTCCTTCCTTTTCACAGTAAACTAGAAAGATAGTTTTTCACATTTCTGGGGCGAAGGAGGGACACAGAAACATTCTAGAATCCTCAGCTGTATTTCCCAATATACTGTAGAATATGTTTACTACCCTTTGTCAAAAGAGATCTTCCTGAATCCAAACTGGGCACATACTGAGTGGATTTTCATGTTGAGATATATCCAGTAAAGAAAAGGATATTTTACTGATAACCATAATCTTTAATAACCAACTGAAAGTTATTCTTAGTTATTTTATTGATACACTATCTTATTTTTTTTTCCTTTTTCTCTCCAGTGAAACCCAAGATGACCCTAGTAACCTCACAGCAGGAAATGAACATGGTGTGTTTGAGTTCTGTGATACCAAACCTTGTCATACCCTCTATTATTAATTAGTGCTGATGGCATGTTTAGTATTGTGCACACATATAGGAAGAGAGTCCCTAGCTCAAAAAGCTAGTTGTCTAAATAAAAGGGAACATCCTTCAATCATATAACACCACATAGGCAGAAGGTACAAACTTCAAGCAAAGTAGTTTTGTTTTGCTAATCCATGTTCTATAGTTGTTAGGTTGTAGCTGTATATAAACTGGTGGATGAAATCTGCTATGAGTAGGGTTTTGAAGGGACAGAGGGATGACATTCCAAGTACATGGGAAGTGTGGAAGAAGATGCAAAGATTATACAGACAGGGGTTTTAGGACCAGAGCCTGAGGGGAACACAGATAGTAGAAAGGGGAGTGGAAAAGCAAAGTAGAGAACCCGGTAAGGTCCGAGTTGTGTAACACAGTGAAGGGTAAGGACAAGAAGTTTGAACTAGATTTAGAAAGTGAAAGAAACATTTTAAAAAATGGCTGTGTGTATTACCATAGCACTTGGGAACTGGGTCATGGACCCTTAGTGCATTGCGCTGGGCACTGTACCAAAAAACAAAAGACGAGTCAGTCCCTTCCCTAGTCTAAATCAACAGATGGATACTGACAGGGGCATACACGGAAACGATTAAACCATATTCATGAGTATGATAGGCAAATGCCTAAAAGCACAAAAGAGGCATGGGGCAGTGATCTGATCATAGTAGCAAGTGAAAGAAAGAGTGTTCGCAGCGGCATTTTCTGCAGACTGTTGGGGGATTAGAGGTGATACAGGCAGCCAATGTGGAGTAGACTGCTCAGGCCAAGTGAAAGAAAACAAAGGAAGGATTGAGGGGGAAGAGTGGATGTCAGAAATGTATAAGAGGAACAGATAGATTTGGAGAAGAAAAGAAAAGAAAAGAAAAGAAAAGAAAAGAAAAGAAAAGAAAAGACAGGCGTCACATTGAATAACATTGCGAGGTTGATACAGAGGATGGCACAGCTGTCAAAGGTGATAGAGAAAGAAGGGAAATGGCTGAAGAGAAGAGAAGGAGACTTTCAGTTTTGTCACGAGCTTGATTTGTAAGTGGAACAGCCCAGAGATGGTGTCACTGTGAAACTGCAGTGAAGGGGAAGAAGGCAAGAGATTTGGGAATCACCCTCCTAGTGATGGTAGCTGAAACTGTTGGACTGGTGGGGCTTGTCTTGTGAGAAAGTGCAGAGAGGTATGTGGAGGAGACAAAGGACAAAACCCTGCTGAGATATGAGGAGAGTGGAGATGATACTAGTGGAAAAAAAGAAAGATGTTGGAGAAGGAGAAAACTGAAGCCCAGGGAGAAGGGTCAAAAAACAGAGGGAAATGGGAGTAGAGAAAAATGGTCCTTACAGGTGGTCAGCATCAGGTCATGTGACACTTGCTAGGAAAGTACCAGAGGAGTTGAAAGGCCATAAACCAGTCTGCACAGGATCTAACCAATTGTTACAGGAGACGAGATTGCAATAGTAGGAGCAGATGTCCTACTCAAGAAGAGAGATGGAATTTTGGTGGACGGGCAAGTGGGGTATAGGAACGGTTTCTTTAGGATAAATACGAGTGAACTGTAAGCAGAGAGAGATGCTGGACAAGGGAAAAATAATGCAAGATAAAAAAGTGAAGGGATGAAGGAAGAAGTGACAAATAAGGAGATGGGTGATGTGCAAGGAGGGCCATGGAACAAGTAAGTTAGGAGAGTAGTTCTCCTACAAACCTCTCTCCATGTGTTGTCACCCTGAAACTGATGAGCTCACATGGAGAGAGTGTAGGAGGAGGAAAAGAAGGGAGACAAGAAAGAGTTTGGGAAGGGCAGTAAAGGTAGAAAAAGACTAAAGATATAGTATACTCCAGGAAACTGGCTGTCCACCTCTGCTCCAATATTTACCCATAATTGTAATGCAATTTTGTAGTGGTAGATCCCACCTGAATGAAATCTTAAGCTGTATCTCTGTCATGTCTCTCACGCATGCTTTGCCCAGCTTACTCATATCTAATACACATTTCCACACAGAACTGAACACCCTTCTGTTCTCTTGCAGGTCCACAGGGTTACAAGTTCGCAATGCCACACCGACAGGCTCCCGCCCACCCCCGGTGAAGAATCTGCACTTTACTATTGCTCTATGGCGAGCCAGCAGCAGCCAGTGAATGACAGTACCATTTATGCTAAGCATATCCCACACTGGAACAGTAGCAGGGCAGCAGCAGGCACCACCTGCGAGAGTACTACTGTTGGTCCCTACCAGCCCTCGCCGGAGAGCCATGATGCCCTTGTTTATGCTTCACTAAACCATTCTGCTATGATAGAAAAGCTCCCGAAAAAGGAGCTGGATGTGAAAATCGAACTTACAGAATATGCCACTATTTGTGTGAAGAAATAGGTCCACATGGGGGAAATTCTGAATTATTTTTGTTGAAGAAAAATATTTGAAGATTCCGCTTGAAGAACGTATTTAAACATAAGACTTATTCCCCATTGGGAGGTGTTCTGTGAGTATGAAGACTATATCAATCTGCTACTAACCAAAAAGAAAGCCGATTTTTTTTTAACTACTAGTTTGTCACTCTCAACCAGCAGCCTATCCCTTCAGTAAGGGTCAAGTTATCTAGATAGTATGAACAAAATTTAAAAAAGATCATATTTGCAGTGATGGACAAGTAAATAACCTCATCGATCCTGCCATCTGCCTCCTCTTTCAAAATCTTATCGGAAACATTATTTCCCAATTTTTAATACCAAATGATTTCCTTCCTTCTCTGATTTCACATTTAACTGTACTGTTTGTTTATGTAGAGAACCTGATATATAATTGTATAAAAAACCAAGATGCATTGTGCTGCTGACATGATAGACAAACAGGAAAAAGGGCTAAAGGTATATCTACATAGCAAAGAAAAATTCTTAGCTGGCATGTGTCAGCTGACGGGCTGTAGGGCAGTTTCGTTGTTGTGTGTATTTCCAGGCTCTGGTAATGGCTGAGCTCTGGGACCCTCTTATTTTGCAGGGTTCTAGAGTCTGGATTCCAGCCCAAACTCAGAATTCTACATAGCAATGAAACAAGCCCTATAGCTTGAGTCAGCTGTGCAGACGTACCCTGAGTATCAGTTTATTTATTTGCTATAAACTTTTCATTTGTAAACAGGCTGATTTTTAATTTATTCACTTTTCATAATTATTTGATGAACAGTTTAAGTTGAGTGTACAGATTGTTCACAAATTTTTCCTTTTCTGTATTTAATACTAGAAGATTTAACCAGCGCTGCTCAGATCCTTAACAAGCTTTTTTTGTTTTTGTTCTTTGGGGATTTTTTGTTTTGTTTTTTGATTTTAAAAGAAACTGAAAACGTACATTCTTCATTTAAATCATTACTTGGAGTGAGGGAATGAGGGGTTCAGTATGCAGACCACCCCAGGAAGAGAGGACGATCCCAGCCCTCTCACTGCAGCAGCTTGGGACAGGTGAGAAGCACCTCTCCAAGGCCACTGTAGCTCCACTGGGCACAGCCCAAAGAGGGCTGCATGCATGTTCCCTTGCTGGGACAGGTTCAGGTTCATCTACACCCTGTGTTCCCCAGAGAGATTAAGGAATGCAGCAAACTGTGCACTTTCCCCTTGCTCCCTGACAAAGGGGAACAGCCTGCAATGTTCCTGTATAAATCGTGGGGGAAGGAGCTTTAGTCCCCTTACCCTCACTATAGAGAACCTGGGGATAGCTCAGTCCCCTTTCACCTACCTGGTGTGTCTGTCTATTTTCTATGCAGTTTTATGAGAAGCAATCACAGTTCAAGCACAACCCATTATCCTGGCACAGCCAAACCCTTGCTTTACGGTAATGATAAGAGGAAGCTGTGTGCCAAATTTGCTGGACCTAATGCTTAGGGGGAATTCTTGAACAGAGAGTCACAAACTCTCTGAATATATAGTAGACTAGAAGACTTACCTGGCATAACCCGGGTCCTTAAGAGCAGGGGGCTGGTGGTGTGGGGAGCAGCGGGAGGCTGGAGATGTGGAGGAGAGTGAGAGTGGGGATTGGGGGGGATGAGGAAGGGCTCAGGACAGGGGGTCCCAGCTGATGGGGCTTTCTCTCCCCTCCTCTGCCTGTGGGGCCTTTTGTCTCCCCCCAGCTCCCTGGGTGCTGCAGCCAACGGTCAAGGGGGAAAGGGTTTGGAGCAGCGGTGGAGGTGCATGCGTGTGTGCGCTGCCTACCAGTCTGGTAGCAGGTAAGATGGTGGAGTCCCAGCCCTGCCGGCCCCTCTCTTTGTGGTGCAGCTGCCTGCAGTGGTCTCTCTGCAGGATGGATCTCTCCTGTAGGCTTGCTGTCCCCAGTAGACACACTCAGTATCTTGTTCCTCTTCTCTGTGCCCTTTCCCCCCCATGTTAAGGAAAACAGTCCCATTCCCAGCACTTCTCGGCACTACCAAACCCTGGCCTTGCTTTAATTTAGGAGAAGATGAAGCTGCATACCAAATTTGATGATCCTAGCTCTTACTATTTAGGAGGAATTCTTGAACAAACACAGACAGACAAAAGCACATTTCTAAAATATATAGCTAAATTTTCCATCCTGCAATTCTGATTGGTTATTTAAGTCACATGATTCTGCTCTAGTTCACCAAGTAAAGGATGAAAAGTTTTTAAAGTGGGTAACAATGAATTCTGAGCAACAACATTTCTTATTCAAGCTTCATCAACTTTTATTGGCAAGTAAGTGTGGGTAACTGTACAAAACTTTTCCCCCAAACACTTGCACAGACAAAAAGCCATTCATGTCAAACTTTGAATACAAAGGGGATAGCCAAGTACCATTTTAAAATTGAAACTATGTTTGCAACATTGATTTAAACATTGGTTTAATTGGTTTAATGCTACTTGATCAGTTCTAGTTCAGATGCTATTTATCTGGTGCTCCAAAATATGTACTCAGGAAGAAAATTACTCAGAACAATATTTGTATCAATAGTTTCATGCTGCAACAATAAAAGTCTTCTAACTTGGTTACAATTCAGACCACAATTCAAAAGGAAGGATGTACTACATCTGCAGTGCAAGAGTAACACACGAGATAATTTGTACTCAAGTTAATGGAAAAGATAAATGCTTGTATCTTACTGCTGTACTATGCTAACCAGCACCACAGAGATTAACAGGTTCTTGATCATTCTTTTCCATTGCTAATAAAGAATATTTATTATTCTTATGGTTCACTTAAGTTCTGTGTTAATTCTACCTGCTTGAGCTAAATCTTCTGTACCAATGCTAACAAAGCTCTCACTAGTAGGTTGTGCCCACGAAAGCTCATGATACCATCTACATTTTTTGCTAGTCTCTAAGGTGCTGCAGGACCATTCAGTAAAAACTTAAAAAGCAACGAAGTCAATGGTAGTTTAGCTTGCACAAAGATTGCAACACAAACACGAGCCATAGATCACAAATGGCAGCAGTTCACCAGGGTTAGCCCCGGTGGCCTGTTGCCACTGTATTAGCTTGTACCTCCACAGGTATCAGTGACTGCAGCTCCTGCTGGCTATGGATTGCTATTCCTGGCCCATGGGAGCTGCAGGAAGCAGTGCAGACCGGGACACCACTTCTTGCAGCTCCCATGGTCTGGGAAAGGGGAGCCAAGAGGAGATGCAATTGCCTATACCTGCGGAGGTTCAGGCAAAAATAGCAGCAGCTTGTCAGGAGTTAATCCTGGTGAACCAGATCTGGCCTGGGGCCGGTATTCACCCATCCCTGTCATCGATCATTGCTCTCCTGTGTTAAAACAGAGGTGAGCGATCACACAAACTTAATTTATTTCCCCCAAGTATTTTACTTTAAATATTCTTTTTTTTTTAATTTTGAGCCAAATTCTTCTCTGACTAAATAAAATCTATTTTACCCTGGGTGCAAGGCCACTGAATTCAGTGGACTATCATGGAAGAAGGTTCATGGAGTATCGGGTGGTGGCTGGCATGTGAGAGTCCCAAAGACATCTGGTATTCAGGTCATGAAAATAAAATGCTTTACAAGAGCTACAAGTAACTATGGTGATCAGGCAGCAAATGTGGAAAACTGGAACTGGAGTCGGGGGAGGAAGGGGAGGGAGTCAAGGAGGTGGCTATATAAGACGATGGATGGAATATTGGGACTGTGTTTATAAAATCGAGGCATCTGGCCACCCTGCTAGTAATTATCACAGGAGGCATCATTACATGCTTCTCTGAAGTGAGTTCTGCCATGATCATCTCAGGGCGGATGTGAATTAACTGCCATTACATTCACAGGCAGATGTGTGACTGGAAGTTGTAGGTTCGTGTGCTCCCTGCAGACTCAGGTTTGATTTGGAAAGTAAGATTTCTGCAGATAAACAGGAAGTGTCTTACCACCAAATGTGCTAGCTGCAAGCAATAGTAAAAGGAGCAGGCATGCACTTACAATGGGTTCTGTTTTTAACAGAAGACCAGACATCCTGAAGAAGTGAAACAAAGACTTGAGAGTATTTATCATTTAAGATGGAAATAATCTGTGCAGGTAAAATGCTCTCTGCTCAGCCTTCAGGGGCCTTTCTTCTGGAAAAGACTGGAACTGATTTCATTTTCTCTTCATTCTGTGTATCTTGGCAACATGGTTCATAATCCATAACTAGAAGGACTATTCCATTCTCTGGTTCAGGAATTAATCTATTCTGTTCCAACACATGCCCATAATACAGTGATCTATTTGAGAATTCAATCAATCATTTTTAGGACTCATTTGACAGCATCCGATACGGAAGTACTTAAGTTTTTAAGGTTATGTCTACACCACAATTAAATATATGTGTGACTTGCTCACAACAGGCAACTCATACTCATGATGTTCAGGTTATGAAGTTATAAAACTGCCGTGTAGACAGCTGGGAGTTTTGGGACCCCAGGGCCTGAATGTCTACACTTCAATTTTATAGCCCTGCAGGCCAAGCAAGACAAGCCTGAGTCAGATGAGTTTAATTGCACCTTAAATTACAGGCACAGCACCAGCAATGCTAATGCAAGCTTCTTCCAATGTGTCTGATCCAAGTCCTTCAATGTTTGACTAAGAAGAGCTAGCTATATGGGCCAGATGGTAATTTGTGAACTTGTCAAAATATGGAAAAAGGAAAAATATTACAGACCATGTCTTCTTAGCATTCAACATACACAGCTACTGTAGCACATTAACATAGGAAAAAAGAACCTAGGACCCATTCCATACCTGACCGGCTCTCCTAAAATACAATGTGCGGCAATACTGCATATATCAGAAAGACAAAGGTAGGTGAGGTCGTAGCTATTATCGGGCCAACTTTTGTTATTGGGACATAAAACCAGCTTCTCACCTTACATTCACAAAGACCAAACCTGAAAATCTCTGTCTAGCTAGAAAACTTGTCTCTCTCTCTCCAACACAAGTTGGTCTAATAAAAAAATATTACCGTACCCGCGTTGTCTCTGACATCCTCGCTACAACAACACTGCAAACTGCTTATATTATGCATTCTTCTTCTTGAACTTCCTGGCTACTAGCAAGGTTTGCAGCACACATGCTACATAGATTGTGTATTCAGACAAACCCAGAAACACATATACAGAGATGTATTTTGCCCTCTATTACAGCCATCAAGGCCTATGGAAGTTACAGTGAAGTCTATGGAGTTGAGCATGTGTCAGTTAGTTCAGTCCTGCTCATCACTTTTCATGACAGTCCATAGACCTGATTTGTACAAGAAGAACTTGTAGTTACAGTATAAGTAAAAATAGATCATCCTGGGAACACCTAGCATGGTATGCAACCTTTTAGGTGGCTTATGTACTATGCAGAAAATGAGCTTTTAGGACAGGGACTAAAACACATATGCCACCTCTTGCTATTTCATTTTCTCCGTATCATACTGATGTGCAGATTTGCAAACCCAAAGGTTTGTCAGATCTAGAACTGTTTCAAGTGAACGTGAACCACACGTTCCCTTTTCTCCTTGCCAAGTCAAGTTGTTCCTCAATGAAGCAGCTCTATGAGGGAGCAGCAAGCTCTGTCTCTCCATCAGCCTGACTGCAATAGTCTCCCTCCCCCTCATCATAGCCTACCTACAACACAGAGCAGGCATGAGGACAAAAGTGATAGCCAGAGATGCCTGCATAGCCGAGTTTGCAATTCCTCAAGGGGAAGCAGTGTCTCAAACCCATAAACCTTTTGTGGTTTGTCACATCAACCACACTGGACTAGGATTCCCACAGCCAAGGTGTGCCATTATGGGCACAGCATAGTCACACACAAGTGAAATACACATTAAATATTCTTACCAGAAAGTTGCAACAAGCCTACTTTATTTCTTAGAATTCAGAATCCTAATGCAAGAACCACAAAACAGAGAGAGATAAAGCAGGCTGCTCCCTGAGATGCACATCTCACCCAGCTTGCTCTAGGCTAGGTTTCTGTAGACAGATATTGATCACATGCTTTCCAAAAGAGCCTCTAACCCACTCCAGGCATGTCTGAGGGTGGGCGGAGGGCCATGAAGAGAGGGAAACAAAAGATGTCAGGGGGCTGGGCAACTGGGCTCCTGCCTGGGCTTTGTGTCCTTACTGCACCCACACTGCTATCTAGCCCATTTCCTTGGCCCCAGTTATCAGCTAGCTGCAAAGTTCTGTGCATCTCCACACTCATCAAAAGCTTTTCCACCATGAACAGCATAGTGTGACCGACTGCCAGAGCTCTGCGACTGCAACCTAGCTGAAAAGGCCAGCTACAGCCAGCTGAGCAAGCCCCAGCCTGAAGGGCTAATGGAAGCAGCTGTGGGCCTCATTAGCCAGGGGGCTAGATTAGGCAGCCAGAGGAGAAGTGAAGGGGGAGGAGCCAGAGAGTGGCTGAGTGTGTGCACCCCAGCCAGAAGAAGATAGCTAAGTTACCTGCTGTGAAAACCAAGCTCTGTAAATAGAAGGTGGTGGGACGTTGGCACAAGCAATAAAAAGACACGGGTGATTGCACAAGAGTGGGTCTCCCAGTGATTTGTGGCCGAAGATGGGGTTTCAGGGCAAGGGGCCTTGGCAAGG
>CM057845.1:141693514-141705057 GCA_030068395.1 Apalone spinifera | reverse complement strand
CCCCCCCCCCCACTCACTTGGATTCCATTAGTCAAATCTCCAGTCTCCGCCCCACTGGTCCCCTACTCTGTTGACAATGTTAAATGGAAATAGGAACAGCTAGGGAGATAGTGAGTGAGCATAGGGGAGAGGGTATTGAAGAGTGTGGAGGGGCACGGGTGGGAATGTGCCAGGGGATTTGGGGAGGGTGTGCAAGACACTATAGTGGCGGTAAGACTTCAACGGAGGGAAGAGGGAGTGAGCAGAAGGGGCCATAGGGAAAACTCTCTGAGATAGGGATACAAGAATATAGAGGGCAGCAAGGTGGACTATCAAGCACAAGCAGAAAAACAGGTGGGAGGGCCACAGAATTAGGTCAGGGCTTGCAGGTTGAGAAAGTCCCTTTATTGATTTTTAAATAGCAGCAAAATTCCTCCACAAAAACATGACATTAATGTAGTGTTAAGTTTGCTCAAGTGCAATTCTTGCCAATACACTAATCAAAGAAAAATAAAAATTAAGGACAGCTCTGGCTAAGGCAACATTCACATCCCCACCAACTTCAATTTACCTCTGTTATTCTAACACCAGAGCACCCAAAACCTCAGCTCTATCAACTGCACAACAAGCTCCCTTTTCAGTTTCATCACACGGACAGCCACAATGTAAATTCTCAGTTCCTCACGGCTGCATGTAAACTCTGAACTCTGGCCTCAGACTTTTCTCCATCAATAAACACTACACAGAAGATCTCTCACACCGGTATTCTGACTGCACATTTGAGCGTGACTACAAAGACGTGGATGCGTACACTGAGTGCAGTTATATGTTAACATTAAAATAGTTTGTTGTAGGGCAGAGTGTCTGGATATTATGACATGTGACTTTTAGTTGTATTAGCAGGGGCTGGTATGAGCATTAACATTGCCTTAAGTGTGGCCTTTATGTTTCATACTTGCACTGATAGGAAATAGAATTAAGTCTGATCAAGTGTACATTAATGGTGCAAGATATGGGAAATAAAAGTAAGCTTAACTAAGAGTTTTGAGTTCTGTTATTAGATATTTCTCATCAACCCAATGATAAGTTTGGCTGCTTTTCACATTGCCTTATATGTGTATTATGCTTCAGCTAGTTTTTAATTCATATGACCCTAAGAGGAATAATCTTTTCATGTTAGACTGTGTGAGGTGTCAGAGCAACCCATATACAGTGTGGTTGCACTTGACATTCTTTTAACCAAGCTGAAAACTTGTGCTGTTTTCTTTGCAGCAACTTTTGCTTGTTTTTACTGCTATGGGTTTTTTTTTTTCCAGAAACATTAAACCTTACATCTGACAGTGAAGCACAGATAAATTTCCATACCACCGCTGTTACAAAAAAAGAAAGAGACAGACACCTTGAGGAAAACACTGCAGCAGAACATATACATCATTGGTATATGTAAAAGGAACATTAAGATGCTGTGGCCAGCAGCTAACTGCGGAAAAGAAACACTCTCACATCCCAGCTGCACGCTGCTTAGAAAGGCTGTGGTCTAGTGGCCCGAGAATAATATTTGTAGCCAATAACTTCCAAATTCCAATCCATGTTGGATTGAGTCTCCTTGCGACTTTCAGCAAGTTACTTAGTCCTAGATCCTCAAAGGTAATTAGGTGCCTAACTCACATTGCTCTTGAAAGCTGAGTTAGAAACCTAAAAGCTTTTTCAAGGTGTGGGTCTTAGTGTCAGTTTTCCCAGCTGGAAATGTAGATACTACTACTTGCTGTGCATTACCTGCCTCTCAGCAGAGAGAGTATTTTGTTATTAGAACTCCCATTACTTGTACAGCATTTTGTCCACAAAGCCAGCCCCACTGGACAGACATTCTCTGAGCCAGGCCTGGGATTTCACAAAGTTCAGTCTTCGTTCATTAAGGACCAGACTCTCAGCTAATGTACTGGAGCGGATCTCCATTCAAGTCAATGAAGCTAGTTTATTTATGCCAATACTGACATGACTCCAGATATTTAAATTCTATTGACAAATACCCTTTAAACTGAGTACAGTATCGTTTCCCACAGATTGGTATTTGTGTTCTGAGTAATTCAAGTGGCTCATTTCCTTCTTTCCTTGCAGCTCCCATCTGGTGCTCTGGGACTGGAATATTGTCCCTCTCTTTTTCTGATAAATCTTTACTGCAGAGTTAGTGGGGGTATTGCCACAAACGGCCCCTTCCATCTCTACAGAAAACCTCTAAATAGGGCTTGAGGGTGCTTGAAGCCTGCACTAGCAGTCTATGGCTCAGCTCAGGTTTTGCTTTAACTCACCCCACCTACTTTGCCCAATAGACTAATCAAGCTCAGGTACTGTTAGTCCTACTGGATTATCCCATATTTCCACCTGGATTGTACTTTCTTGTGTAGCGTCTCCTTTATCCTGCACTGTAAGCCATCTATGGTGGGTCATCATTTTAATCCCACATATGCCTGCTCTAGTTCTGCTGTACTTCCACAGCACTTATTACTGAGGTGCCATCCAATAAATCCTCCTCCAAAGCTGCCAATCAGCTAGACATTGACACCAGCCTGCTTGAAAAGGTGATGTGATTTTATTAAGACCCATAACTTGAGGAAATGGACTCACAAGGTCATTTTTATGTGCAGTGAACAAGAAAAAAAAAGAGAGAGGCCAAGCAGTTCAATGCCCTACAAATCACATTGTGGTTTGCAGGTACAATTCCTTAACATTTTCATTTAAAGTTTTTACTGCCAAATGCTGTTGAACAGCATTAATGAACATCTCCATCTGGAAATTAGTCACATGAAGCATTGTGACCTTGTCACTCTCCCAGACAGCAGCTTCATGCTAGTCAGGAGACAGTCAGGCTATCTTGCTAGTGAATTCAAGGAGGAACCAGTTGAATGCTAAGAGTGGTAGTTGAATGCTAAGAGTGATAGACATCCCACCAGAAACCATGCCACTACAGGCTAATACAGAACCACTGTGGATGCAGTCACATAGGTCTGGCATGGATAGGGATTTTCAGTGGAGATGTTCTGCCCTGGCTAACGCTGCAGGGAAGGCAAACCCTTCGAGATGGGATTTGTTGGCCTTCAGACTATGCTAAAAAGCTTGTCTATTTAATATGATTTTAAAAGGATGATTAAAACAGAGTCATTTTTACTTTATTAATGGCAATTTATAGCTCTTTAATATCTGTTGATTAATAAGGCAAGTCAGCTATACTGGAGATTTATCTTCAGTAAAGATGTTTAAAATAATTCTGCTCTAGGCCCTAAAGCCATTTGGAGATGTACTTTCAATACATGTTCAGTGCCTGCCTTGGTCCAAGTGCTGCTCAGTGGTTGTTGTCTGGAAGAAGTGACTGAGTTTAGCAATGCCATGAGCTTCCTTGAGGAAGCCAGCTTTCATCATGACAGTCTCAGTCATGCAAGGACAGCGAAGCGTGAAGTCACTTTATGTAACTGTGGTTTTGGTGATACTATCTAGCCTCAGCCCAAGACCTCATAAAGCACATGCAATGGTCTGTTATCTAATGTGGCTGTAAAATCCTTGATGTCATCTGTTACTTCCTCTTCTCTAGACAGGCCATACTTTTACAAATGCAGTGATAACAGCCTTCCTTAATGCACCCCATCACTTTCTCACCTGTCGCTCATCACTAAGAATGGTTATGCCCACACCTTCTCATTTTAAACCATTAACCTTTCATCAGCATTAGCAACCATGACAAGAGAGAGAGAGAGTTGTCAGTCTGCAAACGGAGAAAGGAAGTAATTGACAGATGGGTGGTTTAATTTTAGAAACCTACTGGTACATAGTAGAATGAAGGCTGAACAGAATGGTTTCCACCTCACCCTCTGCCCCCAGTCTCCTCATAGCTTTAAATCTTTAAATCTGAGCATAAAGAAAAGCTGAGTCATAAGTGTTAACATACTCCAACACCCCCATTTATGAAAGCAGCAGTGGAGAGCCACACTCCCACACCCTCAACCTCACAGACCCAGCAACTCCGGGATCCTCACTGTCAAGACATTGACAACCACCTGCTGCTCTCTAACAGTTCCTCATAGTGAGGAACAAGTTATTGAATGAAGCCTCTGCCAGAATGAAGATTACCACAGAGCTGGATTAATCCATAAGGGAGCACTTTAACTTCCCAGGACATTCAGTAATGGATTTGAAAGTAGCCATCCTTCCACAAATAATTAACTACTTGATTACAAAGGGAAACAGGGGAAC
The DNA here is from genome assembly GCA_030068395.1 of Apalone spinifera. NCBI lineage: Eukaryota > Metazoa > Chordata > Testudines > Trionychidae > Apalone > Apalone spinifera. The sequence goes on along the minus strand of CM057845.1, from coordinate 141,700,833 downwards.
TTCTACTAATTTGCAAATTCAATAAAGATTTGAACTGAATAAAGATTTAAACTAGTTAATGCATTACAAAGGCAAATTTCCCTCTCTTGATATTCATATCCACCATCAGCTGCTGTGAAAGAGCCACATCCACCCAGACTTTATTAACTTCATTAACACTTGACAAGTAACTTCTTTCTTTTGTTGTACTTTATGAGTACATATATACACACACACACACACACACACGCCTGCTTTTCTAATTTCCACTTCAATTCATCTAATGAAGTGGATTTTACCCACGAAAGCTGGTGCCCTAATAAATCTGTTAGTGTCTGAGGCTTCTTGTGTAAGAAGCTTTTTGCAGAAGAGATCTTCCACAAAAACATCTTGCAGAAGAGCACATCCACACTGCAAAAGCACATCAAAAAAGCAATGCGCTTTTGCGCAAGAGCATGTCCAGACTGCATGGACGCTTTCGTGAAAGGAAACTCTGATTGCTATTTACAGAATGGCCACCCAGGCATCTGTGCTTTTTCTGATTGCCTCTTTTTGCGCAAAACCCCCCTATGATACCAGTCCCTGCACACCTTTTTGTGCAAGAGCTCTTGAGCAAAAAGGAGTTATTCCTCATAGAATGAGGAATACCTATTGCATAAAAGCCCCTCTGTTCTTTCGATTTTCTTTGTGCAAAAATGCGCTTGAAGTGTGGACGCTCCATGAGTTTTTGCAGAAAAACTGCCATTTTCCCGCAAAAACTCTGTAGTGTAGACATAGCCTAAGGTGCCACAGGATTCCTTGTTTTTTCTGATAAAGAGAGAAAGAGAGAGAAAACATTTAAATTCCATGTGGGATGAGGAGCTTGATTCAGTACTCTCTTTCAGATGAATATTTCTGCTGGCTCTGCATTCTGGAAGGCTCTCACAGCTATCAATCCTGCATCTTTTGCCAGCATAAAATTCACCGAAAATCCCTCCCTTTAATAATAAATAATAATATAAACATAGGCATTACGAAATGACTCTTTACCCCTGCACCATATGCATCAGTCTTGGACCTGACTCAGCTGGTAACACCTGCTTTAAAGAGTGTTGGGAAGAGGAACTGCTACCATCTCCCAAAACCCCCTATTGCCCACACAGTGAAACGTAATCACATTCTTTTATTTCAGGAAAAAGCTGTAAGTATATCAGTCCGTTGCCTTACAGAGAAGTTGCAGGGGATGTACATACACGTAAATGACTGGTATAACTTAATTCCTTGGTCTCTCCCCAACCTGAGTTTAGACAATGCAGCATCTCTGGTTTCTGAATTGCACTCACACTGTGTTTGAACAAACTCCATGGAAACTACCAATTTTTAAGTAGAAACAAATCATCCCAGCACTGCTGGAAACTTGCCTGCATTCACAGACGCCTCTGAAAACTTGACCCTATTTTTGGATTTGTAGCATGAGTATGTGGGCCTGACACATAGTAGTAATTATATAGGCTTCGTGTTATAGACTTTGTTTTATGTGGTTATATAGAGTTTGTTCCATAAGCTTTGTTTTAGAGCAGCTACTAAGTATTCAAATATATTTTGTATTAGGTATGATAAGTTAGTAAGAAATAGTTTAATTTTTTTTGACTTTGTAAGTCTATAAGAAATCCTGCCTGTTCCCTTGGTAAGAGAAATTGCTTTCTCTGAAATGAAATGTCCTTTGTGTAAGTGAGGAATGCGTGAATGTGGGAAGACTCCAGCACCAGATGATCAGAATGGCTAACAAGGAATTGGGAAGTCAAGCCTCCATCAAATTCAGGATGACCAAAGAAGGGAAAAATTGATTACTGTGAAGCAAAAGGGTATGCACCTGTGAATGAGATCTGTGACCAAGATAAAGCAGCTAAAGTCACTCCTGGGATCTGATGGAGAATGACAATGGAAGAAGCCTTGAGGTAAACACCAACCAACAATTAGATGACTGCAGCATGACACTGCAAAACCCAGAGACTAAAGCTGAGACTTAAATCCATACTCTCAGCAGTCAGTTGATAATGAGTAGGATGTCTTCCTGCCACCTTCCTATTTGTGGATCCATAGATGGCTGACCAGCCCGATTTCTGGAGCCGCAGGGGCAGGTATTAGTGGCTATTAGAGGACACAGGTCATTCTTTTCTCCTTCTCCAGATCTTCTCGTATGTGCTGCGGTAAGACCTCTCAAATTGTGTCATCCCCTCACAGATTACCGCTCTCCACTGGGGATGGTCCTGGGCAAGGCTCTTCCAAGTGTGTACATTGATGCCACACACCTTTGTCATGTTTGCTTGCAACGTGTCCTTAAATCGCTTCCTCTGGACCCCAGCACTCCTCAATCCTTCCTTCAGCTCGGAAAACAGAATCTGTTTTGGCAGGGTGCTGATCAGGCATATGGACCTCATGACCAATCCCGCGAAGTTTTTTTTAATTATGGAGATTGCCTATCTCCTAGAACTGGAAGGGATCTTGAAAGGTCATTGAGTCCAGTCCCCCGCCTTCACAGCAGGACCAAATACCATCCCTTACAAATTTTTGCCCCAAATCCCTAAATGGCCTCCACAAGGATTGAACTCACAACCCTGGGTTTAGTAGGCCAATGCTCAAACCACTGAGCCATCCCTCCCCCCAAGTCATTGGTAATGTTGATAGCTTCAATGCTGGTCATGTTTGGCTCTTCCAGGATGCTAGTGTTTGCGCGCTTGTCCTCTCAAGAGTTATTTAGGATTCTCCTGAAGCAGCATTGATGATATTGTTCAAGTGCCTTCAGGTGATGCTTATATGTTGTCCAGGTTTCACATGCGTACAGCAGTGTTGGAACAACCACTGCACAGTAAACAACGAGCTTTGTTCTTGGCACTGATGTCCCAGTTCTCAAAGACCCTTCATCTCGGGTGGGAAAAAGCAGAACTTGCACAGCTCAGGTGATGCTGGATTTCTGCATCAATGTCAACTTTGGTGGAGAGATGACTTCCAAGATATGGGAAATTCTCATTTCCCAACAGTTCTCCGCTGACTTTAACAGATGGTACATGAGATTGTCCTGGCAGCGAGGGTTGATGGAGCACATTGGTTTTTTTGATGCTCAGTGTAAGGCTCAGATTCTCATACGCTTCAGCAAAGGTGCTTAAGATGGTCTGAAGAGCTACAGGGGAAAAAGCAGTGACCATATTGTCATCCGCGTAATGGAGCTCCATGATCGAAGTCGTGGCAGTCTTGCTTTTGGCCTTCAGTCTCCTGATGTTGAAAAGCTTCCCATTAGTTCTGTAGACAATCTTCATGCCATCTAGAAGCTTACCATCAATGAGACGGAGGTTCATGATAATGAAGATGAAGAACAGTGCTGGGACAATGATGCAGCCTTGTTTGACTCCCGTTTTGACCTCAAAGGGGTTATTTTGGGATCGGTTGTTACTCAGCACTGTGGCAGTCATATTGTCATGAAGCAGCCTCAGGATGCTCATGAATTTTTGGGGGGCAACCAATCTTTGAGAGGATGGTCCACAAGGTGCTACAATTGATTGAATCAAATGCCTTGGTCAGGTTGATGAAACTCATGTATAGGCTTGATTTTGTTCGCTAACATTTTTCTTGCAATTGCTGAGCAGTGAAGATCATGTCCACTGTTCCTTGGAATGGTCAGAAGCCACACTGGGATTCTGGAAGAATTTCTTCTGAGAGTGGCAAGGATTTGGAGCTAAAATTTTCCCTGCCATTGCCAGGAGGGAGATGCTGCGATAGTTTCCACAGTCCGATTTGTCATCCTTCTTGAAGAGACTGACGATCAGTGTGTGTCTGAATTTTTGCAGTATTTACTCCCTATTCCAGATCTTGAGAATCAGGAAATGGAATTGTTTGTGGAGCTCTGGCCCACCTTCTTTGAAGACTTCGGCGGGATTCCATTTAGTCCAGTTGCTTTGTTGCTCTTCATTGTTTTGATGGCAGCTCGGACCTCATTCAGGTTAGGAAGTACTGCAAGATCATCCCTAGGTGGTTGCTGAGGGATTCAGTCAAGGGATTCTGGGACTACGGTGGAAGGGCGGTTCAGGAGCTCGTAAAAGTGCTTCCAGTGAAAGAAATGGCTTCATTATCTTTCAAGAATTGGGTACCATCTTTTGATCTCAGGGGATTAATTCTATGGTTTCTTGGTCCATAAACAGCTTTGGTGGCATTGAAAAAACCTCTCATCTCATTGATTTCTGCGAGATGCTGGAGCTTTCGTGCCTTCTCAATCCACCATTGATTGTTCAGAGTCCTTGTTTTGTACTGGACTTCTGCCTTGGCATTGGCATGCTCTGATCTCTTCATTCTGCAGTTCATGTCACTTTGCCAGGCCCTGAAAGTTTTCCTTTTTAACCCAATCAGACATTCAGTTTCCACTTCATTCTCATCTAACCAGTCCTGATGCTTCCTTGAATTGACACCAGTATTCTTCCTGTCTTCAGGGTGTACTGTTGGCAGCTTCCGTTGGAGCGCTATCTGGAAGTGACTTTGTCCAGTGGGGTCCTTCAAGCCTTGTACGTTGATCTTTCTTTGGATCAGTTTCTTTTGAGTTCTCTGTTTGGTGACAATCCTAATCATCATTGTGGATCGGTTAAGGTGGCAATCGGTCCAGCAGTCATCAGCACTAGTCAGTGCATGCATGAGAAGTACATCATGCCAATCCTGAGAGCGGGAGATGATATAACCTATAAGGTACCAGTGCTTCAATAGAAGATGTTGCCATGAGGTCTTAAATGTATTGTTCTGGTGCAAGATGGTGTTCTTGATGACAAGCTTGTGTTCCGTGCATTTCGTAAGGAGGATCACTCCATTTGAGTTTCTATAGCCAATTCCTTCTTTTCCAATGGTGGTCTGCACAAGGTCTGTGCCTGTTCTAGTCTTCTTTGGGGTTGTGTTTCAAGACTATGTCCAATTGGGTGTAAAACTTCTCCTTCATATCATCTTCAGTGTCTAAAGTTGGTGCATAAGCACTCACGACATTTGCCTGTTGGTTTTTGGCAAGCTCAAACAGAGTCACGAGACACTCATTAATGCCAATAGGGACTTCAGATAGGATATTTGTCAGTTCATTCTTGACAGCAAATCCTATTCTATGAATTAATTTTTCTTCTTTTGGGGTTCCTTTCTAGAAAAAGTTGTACCCTCTGTCCTCTCCTCTTAGCTCTCTTTCTTCTGGTTTACGCTTTTCTGCCATGGCAGCTATGTCGATGTTAAATCATCGGTGCTCGCAGGTGATAACTGTCATGCATCTTTCAGGTTGTGCACTATCTGGATTTTCCATTAAAGTCCGAATATTCCATGTTCCAAAATTTAACCTTTGAATTTGACTACATGGAGGTGAACCCACTGGACACAGTTATCCAGTCAGGGGGGTTGAGGTGGACTATATTTAGGGCACTTTTTCTATCCCCCTCCCCATATGCTTAGGGGTGAGCAGAGCAGATCCTAAATAGGGATGCCCAGTCATGGATGCAGTTGCCGGACCATTCTACCAACTCAGTCCTTAAAATGGAATGACTGATACACACATCCGCTGCCTATGTGCTGGTCCATGACTAAAAGCTTCCAGATTTCGCAATCCTGCTCCCATCACAATTTGCCAGTCACTGTAGACCTGAAGTTTAGGAGAGTAGTGCATAGGAAGACGCTTGTGTGTGACTTCTTTTAACATGGGGGGACTGTTACACTGCAGCCACCACATGATCCTTGATGGATAGAAAGCCTGGGTCCGATGGCATAAAATCTACGATGATTGGGAGTCTCCTGTCTGCTACAGCCTTCATCCGCTTTCACAAATGTTGTAGCATAACCCCTGCTATCTTCCGCCTTTTCTGCCTTTAGGACTTTTGTTCTTTAGGATCGTTTTTCATCTGGTCCCTCCCCTTTGACCTTGTGCCATGGGTAACCCTACTGGGAGTACAAGACTCCCTATGGCATCACTCTCAGGTTCATTGGAACATGCAAGCCCACTCACTATGACAAGGTAACAATCCAAAGAGTGAGATTTGTAACCATAGAAGTGGGGTGCATAGCCTTAAAGCTCTGTGTTAGTCCTGTGAACACAACTGTGGACCATCAGGCCACAGCTGACAGAACCTGGCTCCTTCCTCAAGCCCAGCCTACTTGGCTACTAGGTTGGCACAAGCACCAATAAGACTGGAAACTATGAAACAAGCTGCAGGCCTTGTGTGCATGACTAAAGGCTGTATTTTCAATAAATGTGGCTTATTGTCTTTTCCTCCTGAAAAAGATCCTGTGTGCTTCTTATAAGTATAACATTTTGGGTGGAGAACCCAGGCAACAAGTAGCTCAATTCAAATGCATAGCTACTGTTGGGCTACTGATCAACAAGTGGACTTCTGAACCACACATACAGACATGCCACCATGCATCTTAGGTTCCTTGATATACCAGGGAGCACATCTAGGGCTAATCGAGACTACAGGGAATGGTCGAAAGAAGATATGCAAATTCCCTCAGAATCTGCATATCTTCTTCCGATTGCACTTTTGAAAGCAGAGCTTTTGAAAGTGAAAGCAATTAAGACATGGCTTTTTCGGAGAACCTCTCCCTTTGTCAAAAAGCCGCGCAAACCTCCTCTTTCGAAAGGGCGATCAGAAGAATTCTTTCAACTGTTCCCCGATGAGCCCCTACTCTACACAACACAAAGACATGTACTGGCTGAATAATATACCTCAATTGCATTTATTGCAGTGCTTACTCTTTCTCCCCTCATCTGCCAAGGCTACTCTTTGAATTGGTTGGAGGCATGATCAGAGGGAAACAGGCTCTGTTCTCTCCCGAGCCAGCTAGAGAAAGAGGAAATCATCTTCACAAGAGAACTCATAAGTAAAGTTATCTTGCCTGAGCATCCCTTCATAGAGACAAAGGGAGACAATAGGGAGGACAGCCTCTAACCTATCAGAACAACTTGCTGCTAAGCCAGCAAATCCCATTTCCACCCTCTGCACACTACTTCCAATCTATGTGTTGGAGAGTGAGGGTGTGTCTACACTGCACCGTTATTTTGAAGTAACTAGCGTTATTTAGAAATAATAATGTGAGTATCTACACAGACATGTCATTATTTGGAAATAATTTGAAATAATGGACTTATTCTGAAATCTGTAAATCTTTCTACGAGGAATAACGCCTATTCCAAAATAGTTATTTCTAAATAAGATATGTGTAGATGCTCCATTGCTGGTATTTCAAAATAGCCCCTCACCAGGGCCATTCTAAGTTATTCCTCCCCAAAGCCTCTAATTGCAAATTGAGATTGCACATCTACATTAAGGAAGCCTGCCTCAGACTAATTTTGA
>CM057845.1:141673070-141686133 GCA_030068395.1 Apalone spinifera | reverse complement strand
TTAATAAATTGTATTTGCTTTGAACTTTATGAAATGATCACTGGGCCAAGAAAGATGCAGTGTGAAGAGAGCACTCCGGCATGGGGACACCCTATCCTCTGCCCCAAGTAACTACAAGGTTGGGGATTAAGCCCCAGAAAACCTGGGCCCAGCCTTGTTGGGGTTTCGAGGACTCTGCTACTCAGGAGAGTAGAAAGGGAGCCCTCAGGATCAAGGGAGGCCCTGGGGTAAAGGAAGTGGGAGCGGGGACTCAGATCCTTTCGCTGGTTCATTTCACCGGGGTAGTATAGAAGCCAGGAAAGTTCCCCACAATAGGGGGCCCATTCCTCCGCTTACATATAGGCTAAAGCTGAAGTCTCTCAGGCTTATCCAAGTCTTCTACTATCTCAATCCTGAAAGATCTCCATGGGATGAATATTTTTCTCCCCAGAGGCCTGGAAAACAAATACCCTAACAGCTGCCATTGGGATGCCCCACTGTTATTGTCCCCACATAACATTCTAGCATCACATCAGCTCCTTCACTGATCAGTCATGAGCCATTTTCCCCATTGTTACTGCAATTTCCACAGAGGCTCCTGTGCTCTCAGCTGCCACTGCTTTATTTGATTTAGTAAAGTGAAGGCCTTTCCTTTACTAATCTCGAGGAAAAGGTTTCCTCAAAGAACTGGAGAGTCTTGGTGTAGACCTGCCTTTGCCCCAGGGACTGGCAGAGATTGTGGCTTTTTTTGCTCCCGCTGTCTTTTGGGGAAAGGGAGAGAGAGCAGGTCTCTCTAACAGAGCATGGACTAGCTTCCCATGGGAAAGGATAGAAAGTGAGAGATTAAGCAGAAGAAAGGGAAGATGGAAAAGGAGGCAGGACTATGAAATGAATCTTTCCCTGTGAAATCAGAGGTCTCCTTGTTCCTAAGAGTGCCCCAACAAAGTGGGGCTTTCTAGCTCCAACTGAGCAGGGGAAGGGCAGGATTTGTCTCTCCTCTGCCAACTGTTCTGGGGCGGGAGGGAGGGCGGTGAGGGAGAACCAGACCACACACACCTAAGTCACTCTTCCTCCTGCAGGATGCTGTCTGAAACAGGGCAGCAACCTGAAGTTTCTGCAGCTGGAGGAGACTTGGGGAGTTGGATCTCATCTTCTCTGTGCTGCTAGCAACACCCCATTAAGGGTGGGCTCCTAGCTCTTCCTTGTCCATCTCCTGCATAGCTGCTCAGGGTGAAGAGAGACCAGACAGATTTCCCCCGCTGCAGGATGCTGTCTGGGACTTGGCAGTAACTGGAGCTTCTTGCAGCTGAGTATGGGGTACATGTTGTAGCGCTTTCTGTAGTTGGGCTGAGAGTGAGCAAGTACTGTCCTCCCCAAGCCAGCCGGCATTAGCAGCAAGAAGCCACAAGCTAGGGCGCTCCCAGCAGCCTGGGAGAGATCAGACCCACCTCTACCTCTTGCAACCTCCGGCGGCTGCAGGAAGCTCTGTGGTTGCTGCCTTCAGACTCCAGCTCTGATGGAAGCACAGCAGTGAGGGTGGCAATCCCCTAACCCGCCTCCACCCCTCACAGCCGGCTTGTGACCTAATGTCGTTTTGGGTCGGGACCCTATGGTTACAATACCATGAAATTTCAAGTTTAAACTGCTGAAAATGTGAAATTTACCAATTTTCAAATCCTCTGGCTTTGAAATTGGCTATAAAGGACCTTGAATTTGGTAGGGCCCTAGTAATACACCTATATGTGTGTGTACCTGCTAATGTTGCTGTATGAGTAACATGCTTTTTTTAAAGCAGGAAAAGAGTGGAGATAGGAGAAAAACTCAGATGAAATTTAAGATGCATCATTCATAAAAATATTTCCTGACTCCAGCCTTTAACTTTCATCTTCCCTCACAAATCTTGGGAAATTCCTTGGTAACACAACATTCAGTGATTTGATACAATAGCTTGCACAGCAGATCAGATTGCCAGGAAGAGCAGTTGCAGGAAAATGTTTAATTGCACCCTTATTTTGGACAACCAGAAAGAAACAAAATATAAGCAATGAAGTAAAATCATCAGACTCCATCTTTTAAAGAAGGCACTTTCCAACTATTTATTTCTGCTTCCCTACTGAGATAACTTGCTATTAAAACTGCCAGACTTACAGGGGCCATGAATTTTGTTTGCGGAAATCAATGCCAAAAAACATGGTTTCATTTTGTCTGTTTTTTAAAAAAGGGCATCCTTCTCCCTCCCCCGCTCAAAATCACAGAATGTGTCAGGAATTGATGGCATTTGTTCTCTAAGAGCAGCAGCTGATGTTTCTCTAATTTGCTAGGGCCCCAGTCAACTCAATCTGATCATAAGAAAAAAATTACCTCCTAATTGAATTAGTCATGGGGGAGTTCAAATTCTAAGGGTCAAACACTGCTGTGATTTACAGCCAGATAAGTCTATCGCAGTCATTGGAGTTGCACATGAGAATTTTTGGCAGAATATGACCCAGTTAGTACAAGGAGTATGGTAGTTATGTGTCTTCTTTCTACCTCTACATGAATCTCCTAATTTCAGTGGAAAAAAACCCAGGAGGGACTAATACCACTTAGCTCTTATATAGCAAATTTCATCAAAGTACTTTACAAAGGAGGTCAGTATCATTCTCCCCATTTTACAAATGGAGAAACTGAGGGCTAGAGGTGTGAACTGAGGCTTAGAGGTCTGACCTTGCCCAAAGTCACCCAGCAGGCCAGTGGTGGCCAGAAGGAAAAATTCTTCCTGAGTCCCCACTCCATGGCTATGATTCCTATGTTCTGTTCCCCCACGCTGCCAGTGACTAGTTGACAAACTTTTGACAAGTATCTTAACCTCTCTAAAGCAAAATATACATGATGAAACTCTGTAATCCAGAGTTCTCAGGTCCGGCATTGTCCGGTGACCTCTGTGAACACGATTCACCAGGGTTAGCCTCAGACAGGCTGCCAGTGGTTTTACTTACCTGCAGGTACCACTGCTTGCAGCTCCTGTTGGCTATGGATCACCATTCTCAGTCACTGGGAGCTGCAGAAAGTGGTGTCCCAGCCTGCGCTCTTCCCATAGCTCCCGTTGGCCAGGAATGGCAACGTGTGGCCAACGGGAGCTGCAAGTGGTGGTACCAGTAGACACGCAGGTAAATCAAGTGTTGGAGGCCCGCCAGGGGCTAACTCTTGCAAACCATCTCTGTCTTATTGCCCACTTTGGCCCAACCTCTTTACTTTTACTCTGTCACAAGCTTCTTCTTTGCAGACAGTAGCATAAACAGTGCTACCCATCAGTGGCTATTAGGATGGGCAGGGAAGCAAAACCATGTTCTGAGCTGTCAGAAGCTGGAGAGGACAGATCACTTTCTTAATGAACTTATCTAGTTCTTCCCCCCTCCCCCCCCCCTTTTTTTTTTTTTTAATCCTGTTATAACCTTGGCCTTCACCATATTCTCTGGCAAGGCTGACTGTGTGTTGTGTGAGAAAAAAAAAGTACTTGTTTTCGTTTGTTTTAAAACAGCTGCCTTTTTATTTCAGTTGATAACCCCTAGTTCTTGTGGCATGAGAAGGATTAAAATACTTCCTTTTTTGTTACTTTTTCCACACCAGTCACGATTTTATAGACTTCTACCATATTTCTCCCTAGTTATCTCTTTATCAAACTGAGAAGTTCCTGTCTTATTAATCCCTTCTTATATGGAAACTGCTCTGTACTAATCAGTTTTATTGCCCTTGTCTGACCTGTTTCCAATATGTGTGTGTACCTGCTAATGTTGCTGTATGAGTAACATGCTTTTTTTAAAGCAGGAAAAGAGTGGAGATAGGAGATCTTTTTTTTTTGTGATGGGGAGACCAGAGCAGCACACAGTACCCAAGATGTGGGCCTACCATGGAGGCAATATGGTATTTTCTGTCTTATTATCTATTCCTACCTAAGATGCATAGGGTCCTTTAGATGATCTAGATTACAAATGCTTATTTAAAATGTTTTTGTAAGACCACTGAGCCTTCTTTCTCTAGGGCTCCTCAGCGGTACGATCCATTTAAGCTGAGAGAGCCCGATCTTGAGCTGGCATAAATTGGTGCAGTGCCATTGAAGTCAAGGGGAGCAATGCTAATTTGCACCAGCTGGGGATCCAGGTTAAGAGACTATGGCCAGTAAACCCAGAAGCCACGAAGGAAAGAAGAAATCAGATGGGCTGGGAGGAAGCTTGACTCAGAACCTATCAAACGTGTGCACCATTCCAATGAAAGCCTTTCCTTAGCTGGGTCCTTGAGGAGCCTCATTCTGAAGCTGTCTGATTCCTTCCTTCCTATGGCATTGTTTGCCAGCTTTCCAAATGATATTTATTTTAAGCATCTCTTTGTTTCAGTAGTACAAGGCCTGCCACCTCATCAGATTTCCCATATTTAACAGTGAGTTAAGACACGCACCTACAAAGCCTGCTGCTGCTAGCCATGATGGTATTGACTCAGACAGGCATACTTTTTCCTCTCATTCAGTATGAACGAATGGCCTACGTGTCAGGGCAGTGGCTCATAGCATGCAGCACATTGTAGTGCCCTTAGGATCGAGGATGTCTTGACTGACTCCGAGTCCTTCCCTCCTCTTCGTGATCACCTAACATTCTTGTGGTGATTAAAGCGACTGCTTACATGAAAAACATTTAATCTTTTAATATAACTAAGCAGCTGTAGTCCTAACAAGAACCACAGGAGTAAAACCTGCTTTCTGTGGACCAAGGATTAGAATATGAAAACAGAGCTGCTTGAAAATTGGAATTTCTACACCATAAGAAATTCCAATTTTAAAGTGTGTTTTCCATTTCAAATTGGGATGAAAAACTAAACTATTGACAATTTTTCAGGGGATGGAGGATAATTTAAAAAATATTGATGTGGAAAGGTTGGATTTTGCGTCGGTTCAACATTAATCTGCGTTTGCTTGAGATGTGATGGGTGTCCTCATCTCCCATATTCTTCTTTTGATACAGGAACCAATATTAAGACTGCACAGGCACCCTTATTTCTGTCATTTCCGATCTTCGGAGTGATTGACTTTACAATCCCAATAGTGTTCTCTTAAAGTAGTTTGTGTGCATGCATTATATATGCTAATCATAATTGTTCATTTAGGCTTTGTCTACACTACATGTTTTGCCGGAAGAGGCAATGCAAATGAAGCGTGGATTAGCATTTTCTCGTGCTCATTTGCGTAATCTCTTCTGGTCCTTTTTGCATGTTCCCTGGGAGGCATAAGGATCTTGCGCAAAAAGGAAACGTCCACACTGCTTGTTTTTGCGCAAAAACCTCTTGTGCAAAAACAGACCAGAAGAGATTATGCAAATGAAGCGCAAGAAAATGCTAATCCACACTTCAGTTGCCTTGGCTCTACTGGCAAAACGTGTAGTGTAGACATAGCCTTAATTCATAATGCCTCCTTGTGTTTTCCTCTTTACAGGCATCATTTACTCTTGATGCTCTTAGTCTTGTGGCAAGGGCACAGAGAAAGCCTCCACAGTCAGAGGGAAAAACTCCATACAGGATCAGGTGAGCAGAACAGAACTTACTATAGGTATAGATCTCCACCAGGCCATCATTTCTAAAGTGAACAATCCCAGTCTCTTCAATCTCTCTTCAGATCTCCAATCATTTTCAACTCCCTTTAATTCTGCAATGTTCTTTCTGAGATGGGGGTAACTAGTGCTGCACAGAGCATTCTGCTTAATGCAGCACCATTGATTCCTGTTCCTTGTGTAGCTGGGAGAGGGGAAGGCTTTAGGAGCAAACTGTATCCACATGAACACACCTACTCAGCCTAGATAGCTAGTAGATGGAAGTGTTGCTCACAGTGAACAAACTTTGGCTGAAGTTGCATAACTTATACTGGCTTTAGCTCTGCCGTGTAGATGTGCCCTAAAACCTTAGCTATCAACATAGCCATACGAGAAACAGAATTTCTCTTGTGATAAAAATCTCATCCTAACATCACATGCAAGGTATTTTAATATTGTAAGGCTAGGTCTACACTGGCGGCTTCTTGCCGGGTGTCTACACTGCATGCGCGCTCTTGCGCAAGTACATTTACAGTACAGCGTCAGAAAACAGGGCTTCTTCTGGAAGAGTTATTCCTCTCCCCACGAGGAATAAGCCCTCTTGCGCAAGAGGGCAGTGTAGATAGGCAACACTAATTTCTTGCGCAAGAAACCTCTATGGCTAAAATGGCCATCAGAGCTTTCTTGCGCAAAAGAGTGTCCACACTGCCATTGACGCTCTTGTGCAAAAGCACAGCTCTTGCACAAAAGCACATGCCAGTGTAGCCGTGCACTTGTGGAAGACTTTTACGCAAGATCTCTTCTGCAAAACAGTTCTTGCGCAAGAAGCTGCCAGCGTAGACGTAGCCACTATGTCCTATTTGTGGCGAGAACTATAGCTAACAGGTAGGAAATTTCTTAGTCTTTGTTCTCATTTTGAGCAAGACACACAAGAGAAATATCTGGTTTGCTTGTTATTTTGCATTCAAACATACTCATTTGAATGTAGAAACATGCTTCAATTGAACTCAATACTCCTATAGATCATTTTTGTCCTTGTAATTTTAAATATGTCTTTATTTCAAAATAATCTCTCCAGTTTCCCATGACTGCTAGCCAAATCATGCATAATCTATTGGATGAGAAGCCTGTTTTACGGGGAAAAGTGACTCAGTTCAAATCCTTGAGGAGTTTGGTTTTGTTTTTTTTAAGACATTCTTTCCAAGAGGCCCCATGACTTTTAGTATCAAAATTAGCCTCTATTGTTTGGCACTTTGTTACTGTTACACAGACTCCACATTTAGAAAAACACATTTAAACAACTTTTAGTTTGTGCAGCAAAACATAAGAAAAATTCACTGCAATAATTCTGTCTGGGTCTTAAATGGAAAGGAGCCAAAATAAGAACCACAGACTCAACCTTTTTTGAACTCTGTGGGATGTTTAATCTGCAGTATCTGGATGCAAACCTTCCCACTATGATTTTGGTTGTGACTAGATTAATTTATTGGTGAAAACTAAACTGACAGATTTCAAACAATTGTTCTGCCAAGAATTCAGTTAAAACGATGACAATATATTCAGATGACTGTATCTTGGGAGGAGGTTGGGGGGGGTTACCATTCAGGACAGAGCAGTGCTGGGCAGGCTCAGAGGAGCATAGAAAGGCAGCCCAGCCTGATAACTGCCAATCTGTGCTCTTGATACAGGGACCAAGAAGGTGCAAGGGCTATAGGGAACGAAGGCAGTAGAGGGAAGAGGAGGAGGACACTTTATGGCTGCAGTTTGAGCATCACTGGGTCTGGACCCAGAGTATCATGCGTGCCTGGGTCCCTCTTGCACTGCACTTCTACAGAGGACCATGGGTATAGCCAAGACAGACTGCAGTTTGTCCCTGAGGAAAGGATCTAGGCTTTGAGGCTGCATTGGCCAGGGAGACAGGTGCAGAGACTACAGACAGACTGCTGAGTTCCCCGGAATGGGGAGAATGGAGTTCAAGGCACAACAAAAGGACCATGTCCTCAAGTGGGCACAGCAGTCCAGGGAACGAGCGGGTCTCGCTACGGATGGTAAAGATAGCTGAGAGGATAACGGATGGCACAGCAGCTAAAGGTAGGAAGCACACTAACTGGACCGAGCCAATTCCCAAGCTGACCAGCAGGAGGCACTGTGGTGGTGTGTCTGCACCCCATTACAGGTGCACACTGTGCTTGTAGGTTACACAGCTATTTGTTAGACAGCAGAAGAACATTGGGGGTTAGGAGTCCACAAGCATGAGTCAAGGAATATATGTCATGTCCTGCAAAAGCCACTAACACTGAAAGCTCTGAGCAGACTGCTGAGCTCCTGCTGTTTAATGAAGCATTGAGAGAAAAAAATTACTGTGGTCCTGAACTAACCACAAGGACTTCAGCATGGTTCTGTGCAAACAAAGCAGCAACAGGAAGTCACAGGGGCGCCTCTGGAAATAAAATACAATAGCAGAAGTGAGGTTAAGATTAAATACCCTAACAGCTATCCTATGGGGAGGGTGGGGGGGGAAGGGGAAGAGAAGATGGCAGCTCTTGGTGAAGACATTTCTCTCTCTCCACAATATAGTTCATTAGAAGCAGCCAGCACCCTGAATAGCCCTACTCCACCAGTCTCTTTCTGGTGTTGTGCCTAACATACACCCACGCACATCCCTTGGCTCCACAGAAGAGAGTGTGTGTGTGTGCGTGCGCACGCGCATGTGTTTATTTGTAGCTGGGAAGGAGGGAGGTTTGAGGGCTTTGAGAAAACATGTGCCTTAACCAGGGCTGGATTTCCTATTAGGCATGTGCCTAGGAGCACCGGCATTCTAGGGTGCTAAAGGTTAAACATTTCATTTTTCACCAAAAACAAAGGTCAGATGTAGGTGGGGGAAGGTGGAGGACAAGGGAGTACTAACGATGCTGTACCTAGGGCATGTAAGGTGTAAATCCAGCAGTACCCTGAGGTATGGCAAGAATGGGGAAGTCTGTTAAAGGCCGTTGAGAGCCATGTATTTTGTTCTGAGGGTGCTGGAGGGGTGTGAGTGAGACTCCTCAGACCGCCAGCTCTGAGAAATCACAGTCACTGGTGCCCCAGGTGTCAGAGACACAGACAGCCCAACTGTGGAAGTTACAACAGCAGCAAATAGATTAAAAAGCTGACCCTCTCTTGCCAGTGTGGAGACAGGCTATTGATTTACCAAGACTACTTCTCAGGAAGCAGGTCAGTGCTTATATTATGGAAGTTTTATATGAATGTATTTTCTCCAAAATGGCAGAAGGAAGCTGAGGGAGAGGAGGAATTCACCTCCCAGGAAATGCTGAGGCATGTCGGGCTCTCTTTTGAAGTAGATTTTTGTCACAGCACATCTCTCTCCATGGCTAGTGCTCTGAAGACCCCAACAAGAGGGCCCCTCCAAACAGCACCTACAGCCTGTGCCCCAAATACAGGGAGCGGAAGCTGCAGTTGGATTGATTTAATTTTTTTCTTAAGAAAGCCAACCATCTGGACTACTCTGTTAAACAAGTATTTCACATGTAGGATTCCCCACACTCACCACTGCTTGTTTATTCTGCATAAACACTGCAACAGCTAATTTATTTCTAGTGAGGCTCTTTTCCTAAGCAATCTTGTAGATTTTCACAGCTCCTTTTCATCCATAGAAATGCTTGAAGTACTTTACAAATTGTCACAGGACATGCTCTTTCTCTCTCTAACGGTTCAATGAATAAGGCATCGAAGTCCAGATCAAATTCTTCAAGCATGCTTCATGGACTAAGCACAATGTGGTAACAAAGACCCTTCTTCCTTTCATTCTAGTTTTTCCTCAAGAACTAGTCACTTTCTTCCTCTTCCTCCTTTTATGTTCATCACCTGGGTCTGAGGGGATAATGAGTCCCAGATGTATTTGCCCCAAACCACTTAATCATACCCTGGTTCCAGATCTGACAGATCTTAAGGTGTCTCATCTTGCCTCCAGCTACAGGGACATTGTTCAGGCTCTACACCCGTCTCAAGATCAAGAGGGTTGGTATATCTGATGACATACACTACAGGCCAAATTCTCTACCACTGCTTTCAATCCCACTAAGATAATTAGAAGAGAAATTGACAGTTGATACTTCATCATCAGAAAACACTTCACTATCACCATATCCTTATGAGAATTAACGGTTCTTCTTCTAACATGGCTTTAAAAAAAAACCATGAAATGTTTTTGATTAGATCAAACTGCAAATGAATTTTCTCACAGAACTTTCCCCAGGTAATCTCACATCAGTTTGATCTGTGTCACGAATAGAAAAAGAGAGATTTCTACATAGACAGCATACAATATCAAGAACACACTGGAAAAATGGAGCACTGTCAGCAGGAAATAAAGAGTTATTAAGTGAAAACTCATTTGTATATTTTATAACAAGAATGAATTCCCCTGGTCTTTTAATTACTTTTTCCACAGTTGGTATCTAGTAACTCTGTTTTTCTTGGTGACAGAATATGAGTCATTCAGATGAGACTTGGTAGTGAAATGTCACTGATGGCACATTCTTCAATAGTTTCCTTTGTAGCCATCTTTTGATCTTGTTTAGGACATGCCTCCTTGACAAATGCATTCACCACTCTCTGTACATGTCTTTGCTGGTTTCACTAAAAACAATATTTTTAACTTTAATTTCTGTAAACCTCACCTGATGGATCTGCAGGCACATACGCACTTCAAGGTCCATCACTTCATCCCGTATTTGTCCTCTGCTGACCATGTCCTGTATAAGGACCCCCTGTGAGCATTCTCTCCCACCCCTACCAAGTGCTTCCAGATAGTCACATCTACATGAACATGAGATTGCAGACATTCCTGTGAACATCCACTACACCCATGGGAGCTCTGCTATTATATGCAGGAAATTGGCATACCCAACAAGGGATAGCATCTGCCTGTCTCCAGTGTACCCCCTGTGAGTTCTGGTGTATGGTAGGATACTGGAGCTGAGGGAAGTGGAGAGACAAAAGAGACAATGTGAGAGAAAAAGAGTGAATAGGTGGGGAAAAGTGGAAATGATCAGGGAGATAAGAATGGGAAACCAAGGCAATGTGAAGAAAGGAGGGAAAAGACTAAAGTCTGAGGAATTAAAGAAATAAACCAAAAATAAGTGAGATAAAGTAAAAAGAAACAGAAGCACAAAACTAAACGACAAATCTTTTCCTCACCTCTGGTATCAAAATCCTTCCATGCACATCTTTCTGCCCTTACCTAACACTGTTCCATACCCCCACCAACACAAGCATCCTGATTTTTCATGTCATGTTTTCTTACCTAAAATACCAACCTGAGGTTATTGTTCCTCACACACACCCTGATCCACGAGGTAGTGGGCCACACAATAAGGACAACAACCCTGTGCCTCATCTGGGCCCTGACCCAAGCTCGCTCTCCTCAAAGTCCTGTCTTCAGGAAATTAAACCATTCCATTAAGGACCACAGCTCACAGTGGTACTCTAACACATACAGCATGGTACAGTTCCACCATTGTTTTGAATCTGGTTGATTGAGTCACAAACTTAAAAGAGTTTCTGACTGGGAGCAGCAGAGACTGTGGCCTAGTTCCTGACCTCTTCATGTGAGATAATTTGGGAAGGAATGAGCCAGAGCATGGAAAGCAAGCAGAGTAAACTTTCTCATAAGTTTTACTGTGGTATGACTAAAAAGGCAGTGGTTGCTTGGAGTATTTCCCTCACAGTTAGAGAACAGAAGAAAAACAAGATCTCTGATTAGAACACCACTGGAAATATTCCACTAAGTGGTGTGTCTATGCGAAAGAAATTTATTCCGCATAATACTAAGTTTATATGTATCTATGCGAAAGAAGGAGAAGCAGCAAGGTGTCCATGTTACCTATCCATCCAGGATATCCAGCCAAGCTGAGGGAGGTTGTTGCCATCTCATCATTCTTTACAAATAGATGCTTCCCTTCTCATTTCCTTCTCCTGGTCATCCATCCACCTCACCTCCCCCGTCCCTTCCCCTCTCCCTCAGAAAAGGACAGTACCTTTGGAGTTGGACGGTCTATGGGCTGAAATTCATGCTATATCTGGGATGAGCTGCTGAGGGATGGCGTAATGATACTAGTTCTCAACAATGCCATGTCAATATTGTACATGGGATTTTTGATATAACCTGTCAATTAGACTTCAATATTTTTTACTTATAGATGATAAATGGTATCTGTGCAGAACTGAAACTCTTAGTGTGGTCATTAAAAATGGTAATTAGATATGGAGTTCACCAATCAACAAATATAGTCACATAATTAACAAATATATAAAGCCACACTGGTTGTGGTATAGAACATTGGGGTACCTGCTGATAATCTTTTTGCCATCCTGCAAACAATACCATTCATTCCAACTCTTCATTTTCCTTTCTTTAGCCAGTTTCTAAACTTCCTTACCCCACTGCTACCAAATTTTCTTAAAAGCCACTTGCTGTGGACTTTGTCACCAGCTTTTTGACAAGCCAATAAATTGTCATATTTAAAGAATTCTAAAAGGTGTTAGAGAGGTGTGATTTTTCTTTATTTCTACGTGTCTTGCAGTTCTATTTAATTATAATTTCTGACATTATTTGGTATGAAATTAAAGTTCACTAGGAGGAACAAAACTTTTTCCTATCTTTACAAAAAGAAGGGAGTAGCCGAGTTAGTCTTTAAAGTGCTACCAGACTATATGTTGTTTTTTTAAGCTTATCCTATACAGACTAACAAAACATGTAGATGGTATCATGAGCTTCCCACGGTTGAAATTTTTCCCAGCAACTCGCCCACTTCAGTCTTGAATTGTTTGATGTACATCATATGGCTAAAGTAATATGTTGCTCTTTAATGTGTCACTTTTTTCCAGATTGTTTGACTTAGAATTATAGAATTGCAGAGTGGGAAGAGACCTCAAGAGATATTGTAGTCCAGCCCTCTGCATTCAGGAAGGACTAAGTATTATCTAGACTAGCGGCTCTCAGTTGGGGTGCTGATAGCTCTAAGTATAGGGGGTACGCAGATATCTTCCAGAGGATACATTAACTCATCTAGATCATTGCCTTTGTTTTACAACAGATTACATAAAAACAACTAGTAAAAAGTCAGTACAAACTAAAATTTCATATAAACAATGACCTGTTTATGCTGCTCTATATATTATACACCAAAATATAAGTACAATAATTATATTCCAGTTGATTTATTTTTATAATTATATCGTAAAAATGAGAAAGTAAACAATTTCTCAGTAACACTGTGTTATAAAAATACAAAATTATCATGTCTGATTTTATAAACCAGTAGTTTTTAAGTGAGGTGAAACTTGGGATACAAAAGACAAATCAGACCCATGAAGGAGATGCAGTAGACCCATGCAGTAGTTTAGAAAAGTTGAAAGCCACTGATCTAGACCATCCCTGACCTGTGTTTATGTAACCTGCTCTCTTAGGGTATGTCTACACTTGCTTCCTAGTTCGAACTAGGGATGCAAATGTAGCCGACCGAAAT
>CM057845.1:141660217-141671056 GCA_030068395.1 Apalone spinifera | reverse complement strand
AAACATATCTTACTGCTGTGGCCCCTGACTGAGAAAGAGAAAGACACTCCCCACATTTTCCTCTCACACTAGAGCCTGGGGGGGAGAGGGGAGGCAGCCTAGTAGATTTTGTGGGGGGGAAAGAGGTCACGCGGAAGTCATATGTGGGTCCTGCAGCATAGCAGGCTTGGGATGAAAGTTTCCATCCCTGCTATCCCCAGCTTAGCATAGCCTGGGACCCTGCAAGCCCAAACAGCAGCTGGGCTTTATTGGCTCTAACAGCTAGGAAACTACTGAGCAGTAAACAAGTTTGACCTGGGTCTCAGCTCATAAGAGTGATAAGAATGGTGTTGAGCTAGGCACACCCGGAAAACAGCTAGAGTATAAAACCTGCCGGGGGTCCCTCCCCCCAGGAGTTCCTCCAGAGACCTTTTCCCTGGGAAGGTATCCTGGGTCCCCCAGCTGTGGCCTGGTGCGTGGTGACTGGAACAGAACTCCCCACAGACCTGCAGGAGCGTAAGCCTTTCCAAGTGCCTGTTGCTCATTTATATGTATTGCTTTGCCTATGCTAATTAGTTGGATTAGTTTGCAGTAGTTGCGTATTTGCCAGTGTTAAGCCTGTAATGGTAGTGATGTAGTGAGATTTATATTTTGCAGTAGCTGTGTAACCATTGGGCAATATTAAGTTTGTCTTTGTAGTGAGATGAATAAAAGCAACTATCTATCCCTAATCGACTCTGTCTTGAAGCAAATCCACAACCCTGTTAGGCACAATGCCCTTATGACTTGACAAAAGCCCC
Source organism: Apalone spinifera (assembly GCA_030068395.1). NCBI lineage: Eukaryota > Metazoa > Chordata > Testudines > Trionychidae > Apalone > Apalone spinifera. The sequence continues at coordinate 141,670,277 of CM057845.1, read as the reverse complement.
CACTGAGCACTTTATTACAACAGCTTGGGAAAGGGGGAGCAGCACATGGATCTGATCCGGCTCTGGCTTTCCTAACTCAGGTCTGTGAGGCTTGGGACTCCTCCCCCCTTCCCCCCCCCCCCCCCCCCCCCCCCCCACAGTGGGCAGCCAGAGGTGGTGCTCCAGCCCTGCACAGGGAGGTGTGGTTGTGATGGCAGGGCATGGGGCTGGAGTGCCAGCATGAGTTCTCCAATAGGGTTGCCAGATGTTTCAACAAAAATACCCGACACACTTGACATTACATCACAATCTACATTACATCTTATTTAGAAAATACCGGACATTTATATTTTCTCAATTTGTTTCCCAAACAGAAAGCTCAAATGCTGGACTGTCTGGTTCAAAACCGGACACCTGGCAACCCAATTCCCCAATGCAGGGGGAGGGAGAATTCTGAGCCTCAGTCACTAGAGTCAGTCAAGCCAGAACCAGATCCAGTCCTCGAGCAGCCGCTCGCCCTCCCTGCAGACCGTAGACTTTGTAGGCGTCTTGGCTTCCCTTCTGTTGTTTGCTCCCATTTATGAAACTGCATTTTCTTTCACTGTAGCTATTGGAGTCTGCTTCTGTGCCAAGACATCTCCCTCTTTGCAGTGCCAAGTCCCATCAAGTTCCCCCGCTTGCTGATTTCCTTGGTCGTCTTGAGGAAAACAAGCATAGAAAGAATGTGGGGGAGTAGTAAGGGACAGAGAAGGGGAGAAACGGCCTAAGAATACTGTGTACACATTGTATCCACTGCACACACAGTGTCAGTTTAGCTTCTGACCTTTTAGTTTATAGCTAGACCACAAGACAGGCTTCCATTTTAAAAAGGAATCATTTATTTTAAGAGGGAAAAAAATTAAGTTTAAGTGACAGCTTATAATTTTTCCCCCGCATCCTGAATTTAATCCTTGCACTGCAGTTAACTGACAGTTTCCAAAGTGGGAACAAAATATGCAGCGAGTGACACACACATGCACATTTTTTAACTGGTAGTCTTTTGACCACAAAATAAAGACAAAATAAAACATCATGGAACAGTTTGACGTGGTTTTATCTCATAATGGGGTCTCACATTAGGAGTTTCATGACAAATGATATAACAGGTCACACAACTATTCAAGTAAACAATCTATGTTTTCTTCTTTAAAAAAAAATGGAAAAAGCTACATGGTTTAGCTTTATCCCACCCACTACAAACACTCAATAGATGATGCCACATATGACACAATGTTTTACATTGTTTGTGGTCTACAATTACTGCCTCTTTTAAAAAGATGGATAGCTTGGTTTCCCCCTCATTTTGTTAAATTAACTACACTGTATACTTTTAATTAGCAATGCTTCTTACTGGCAGCAGGCCAAAATGACCAGTAAGCGTCTATGAGATTTTCCATTGTATGTTATCTAATCGAATATCAGCCTTCTGGAAACAGACAAAAGCAGGATTGTTGATCCTAGCCCACTCTGCCCCCCCTCCCCTCAAACCGCTCTGTGAGATAATCCAAAACTAAATAGAGCCTTCACCAAGCTTTTGCAAGCAGCTAGAGCTGCAGCAGCACTGTGCTGAAAATGAGGAACTATGTGCCTCCTAGAAAGGCTAGCCTTCACTGCTTATTGGATTCCGTACTTGCTATTCCATTGATCTGATGAGCTCTTTTAAACATTTGCAGAAGCACCCATTTGACAATTTTGCATTGGTTTCAGTGGAAGATACACATCTACATCTCCTAGCCAGCTCTGCAAATCTCAACTAATTATGGCAGAGGAAGAAGGGAACATTTCAGACCTCATACAGCTTCGTACATAGAAACAACGGACTCTAAGGAGAATGGTAGTCCCGAAAAAAAAAGTCTGCTATGCCCTAATTTCTTTTATGTGCCAAATGGTTGTAACAATTGTACTGTATATGGTCAGGTCCCTCTCTGGTTTTCTGAGACAGTCCTGCTAGACCGCAATCATGTAGGCTTCATAAATAGAATACATAAAACATTATTCAGGACAACTAGGCCATCTCCTCAGCTGGTGTAAAGCAATGTAGCCCCACTGCTCTCAGTTATACTCACATAAGGCATCACTGAACAGTAAGGCTGCGTCTAGACTGGCATGATTTTCCTCAAACGCTTTTAATGGAAAAGTTTTTCCGTTAAAAGCATTTGTGGAAAAGAGCATCTAGATTGGCACGGATGCTTTTGTACAAAAGCACTTTTTGCGGAAAAACATCCGTGCCAGTCTAGACGTGGTTTTGCCCAAGAAAGCCCTGATCGCCATTTTCACCATCGGGGCTTTTTTGTGCAAAACAGTCCTCCCCTGTCTACATTGACCCTCTTGCGCAAATACATTTGCGCAAGAGGGCTTATCTCTGAGCGGGAGCATTGTAGTATTTGCGCACGAACACTGACAATCTTACATCAGATCGTCAGTGTTCTTGCACAAATTCAAGTGGCCAGTGTAGACAGCTGACAAGTTTTTCCGCAAAAGCAACTGCCAGTTGCCAGTCTAGATGCAGCCCCTAAGTTTCAATTCATTTCACTGGTGTGGGAACAAACATTTCTGTTTTCTGAAATCCATAACACGTTCATTTCAACACAAAAGACACTGTAGTGTAGTCCAGCTGCTGGGAACAACAATCCCCATGATCTTGCTTTCTAGGATCATTTTACCTCTAGTTTACTGACAGTTAACAGCACTGCAGAAGCAAGAACTACAGTATTTGCACAAGAAGAAAAAAAATAGATGAGTATAATACACTGCTAAACCACAAACACTTAATGTCATAAAATCAGTATACTAAATGCTTATTTTGACTGTACTGATTGCATTTCAGTCAATAGGCATCCTTTGTGGTTTTTTTAAATTTAAATAATTATGCTGAGGTATAGCACTCTATCTACCCTTGTAATGAGACAACCAAACAGCGTATCATTCCCTGACACAGTGGGAAAAAAATTTTCAGTGAGCAAAGATATGTTCATTCTTTTGCAAATGCTAAGAGAATTTTTCCCCACAATACAACTAACATTCTAAAAATAAAAAAAAGTGTCAGAAGAAACATACTGGAATCCCTTATACTGACTTTTAGGAGCCTTTCCTCCCTTGAAGACTTTTAGGTTTAATACTAGTTTAACACATCTTACCCTAGTTTCTTTTGCCAGGAGTAATAAAGTGTGTCTGAAACAGCCTCTGTAAGGCTCCAGTCTGAGGGTGTAACTGGCTGATGAATTTTCCCAGCTGTGGTCAATTGAAACATTCAGACCTTGCAGCAGCTGATACTGGGAGAGTGCTCCTGAGGCCTGATACTTTGTGCAGCGGATGTGATCATTACCACCTGTGTACAGTGAGGACAAAGGTGATACAAACCCTCACCATAGCTGAATGGTGGCATACAATGTTTGTTTTGCATAGGTGTAAATAGCAATACAAAATGCTATACCTGTAATAGGCACAGCATATACCCTAGTCTGCTGTGCATGGGGCTTGTCTAAATTACAGCCTCCTCCTCAGGCTGCTTAATAGACTGCATGCTGTCACCCTACCCACAATATGATCCTCCTATCCCCAGGCCATCCCCTGCGCACTCCTATGCCAGCACTTGCAAAGGAGTTCTCAGAAAGCAGCTTCATGGCTGTTTTTCCTAATTCTGGTGCTAATGCAGCTCTCCCTCAAGTAGAGCCAGGGTTTTTAAGAGCCACTTTCTATTGCCTTGGACCTTTTACATGCTGTTTTTCACTCCAGGAAGCTATATAAATCGTACCGGATGCATGCCAACAAAGGGCTAGTTTGGTTGTCCTGATAGTGGATGACTTCATCCCCTTGTGTTGTACAAAGAGGTGCATGTGATACATATAGTGGTGGTCCACCCATGTCATAGCCCTTTCCACTTCCTTTGCGAGCAATCCTCCCAGTCTCAAAGATTACAGTCATGTTAAGGAACTGAGTTAACCCTAGTATAAATAACTACACTGAAATATAAAAAAAACAAATGGTCTGGTAGCACTTTATAGACTAACAAAACATGTAGATGGTATCATGAGCTTTCGTGGGCACAGCCCGCTTCTTCAGATGACTGGAGTTATGAGTTTAGGATGGGCAGACCCAAAATAAATAGGAGAGGGGGAGGGGAGGGGAAAAAACGAAGGGGGGTGGGAGACAGGGAGCTAGAAGTAATTAGTAAGTATCTGAATATTGGGTAGTTAAAATGAAGCAGATAAGAATCAAAGTCAATAGATAGTATCCATCCTGACATAAGAGTCTACACAAAGAGCTGTTTGCACCTTCAATGGTTGTTAAGTTGGTAGTGTCCCAACCAACTTTCCTCAGGATTGAGTCTATTAGCATATGAATTGAATTTGCGGATGAACTCTAATTCCAATGCTTCCCCGTGGGTCTGGCTAGTAGAACTGGTTTGTGACAAGTAGTAGACTGAAGTATGGTTTCTCAACATGGGTATGTTTTCCCCATCCCCAAGTTAGAAGGGAGTAAAAAAATACTTTGGCTGCCCAGCCCTGTTAAACATGGTTATTGTTACAAGTCCCAGTAATACTTGGGCTAAATTGCTTAAGAAAATGTCAAACTCTTAAGATGCATAGGGTACATCTACACAGCTTGCTGCAGTGCCTGGCTTGATAGACCCTAGCTTGCATCGTGGCACTAAAAATAGCTGTGTAGATGCCATGACTCAGCCTGCAGCTTAGGCTCTGAAGCCTGTGGGCAGGGGATGGGATTCAGAGAGACTAAGTTGCAACTTAAATGTACTGTCTACACAGCTATTTTTAGGGTGATAGCCTGAGTCTCGGTTTGCTGACTTGGTTCGGGAGGCTCACTGCTGCAGGCTGCCAGCTAGATATGCAGATGTACCTGGAGGGGCTTTTCAACATTTTATCCCTAGTGAATACAGGACCAATTGTCACATCAACATTATAAACTCAGTCACTTTGGGGGACTTCATGACAAAATTTGTAATGGTCATGAACTACACTAAGCTTTGGACATTATCCTGTTTGGGGAACATGCAGAAAAGTCCCATCTACTCCAGAAATTGGAACTATGCTTGTGTGACTGCCTTGCACTCTCTTGCAATCATCTTTGTACAACATATGCCCTACGAGGTATTATTTGAAAAGTAAGAGCTTGCTGGTCAACAATACCATCATGAATGGTGTGGAGAAACAGAATAGTGACATTATATGAAAAATAGAATAAGAAAATGTTATTCATTCCTTCACTAATATAATACATAACACAAGATGTAGGCATACACTGACTTTATATAGAGGCAATATGGTATTTTGTCTTAGTATTTATTCCTTCCTTAATGATTCCCAATATTCTGTTAGCTGTTTGGTTTTTAGACTGCCGCTGTACATTGAACAGATGTTTTCAGGGAACTATCCACAGTGATTCTAAGATCTCTTTCTTGAATGGTAACAGCTATTTTAGACCCCATCATTTTTTGTATCTATAGTTAGGATTATATTTTTTCCATGTGCATTATTTTGCACTTATCAACACTGAATTCCATCAGACCTCATGTTGCCCAGTCACCTGGTTTTGTGAGATTCCTTTGTAACTCCTTGCAGTCAGTTTTGGATAGTCACTGATCACCCCTTTTTCAAGAACATTTGTAACTTTCACAGTAGTGATCCAAATGCAAATCCCAGCAGACAACTCTCATTTCTACTTTTTTTCTCCTCTCTTTTGATGATGACGAATCCTTCAATTACTTGATACAGTCTTTTGTTATTCTTAATCACCCTGCCTCCCTCTTTTTATAATAAACTCCCTGCCCCAAAGGCAAAGCTTCAAGCAACTCAAACTCTGTTGCAGTTAAGCCCTAAGCTGGAGTCAAGCTATACAGCTTTAAGCAGAACTCAAGTGTGAAATCCAGGGGTTCCAACTTCCAGCGTGGCTAGTGTCCCGTTAGCCACTCATAAATGGCACCCTTGAACAAATGGAAAGGGAAGAGATGAAATGAGGCTCCCAAGGAGATAATGTGATTACGTTTTTGTTCTTTAGAAAGGACAAGCACTCTTCATACAATATTAACTACTTCCCTAGTATTACTTTCCAAAGCAAGCCACAACCACATTCACTCCAGGAATATGATGTGATCATGAATGGAAGGAGCTAGAGGTCTGTGCTACGAAGACTGAGAGATGACGCACACAATCCTAAATAGCAGAGTGAAGTATCCAGGAGGGAATCCTCTATTAAGATGTGGGCCAAACGCTAAAGAAGTGTGTGAGCAGCTGTATTCTAAAGGTTTTCCAAAGCTATGGCAAGGCACTCATATAATATGAAACACTCTGCCCCTGTCCTACTATCCCAACGCTAATGTGCCACTTCCTACAGCACTACTAGCTCCTGCTGCCCCCAGCTACATAGTGCCTGCTAGGAAACCGGATCCTGGGTTTGGAAGAAAATTCAGATGACTGAGGCTCAGACTAGACTTTGCCCTGTTGTTGCCAGCCCTGGAGGCTTGTGAGCAGAAGTGCATATTTCTCCCTGCCCCTTCACACTTCCTTTTTCACTAATCCCAAATTTTTAACAGGCTCCCTAATGAATACATATGCCGAAGCTCTGTTACCATATCTCCTTTGAGACATTTCAGTGGCGTTACAAGATGCCAGATGAGCAGACGAGTAGAGTGTGAGACGAGACAGCTAAAGGATGACAGATGTGAGGCAGCTGCAGGCGCTCCCTCAGTTTTATTCTTTAATTGCAACTGAACAGCTGACCTTTAGGAACAGAACCATCCTACTTGACCCTCACAAAGACTTCAAGATCCATATTATTTCAATTTAGGCTTTCCCACAGAGCAAACAATCCAGGCCATGACTCTAAACAAGCTACTCCCGCAGCCTGTGGAACCCAGCTAAGACTTTAGTGAAGACTACCTAGCAGGGGACAGCATGTGAACAATCTAACAATGGACTTGTCCCAGTGAAACTTCAGAGGGTGCTTCAGAAAATAAATGGAGAAATAGAGCTCCCTGTTCCCACACAGGCTACGTCTACACTGCAAGGTTTTTGCGCAAAAACCTGCGGAGCGTCCACATCTCAAATGCGCTTCTGTGCAAATAAATCAACAGTAAAATGGCAGAAGAGAGGGCTTTTGGCAGTGTAGGTAAACCACCTTTTACAAGGCATAATTCCTTTTTGTGCTACAGCCGTTGCACAAAAAAGCAAGTGTGGATGCTCAGCAGGAGTTTCTTGCACAAATAGAGCCTATCCAAAAAAGTACAAGTGTGGACGCCCATGCAGTGTGGATACTCTCTTGTGCAAAAGTGCATCGCAAAAGTGATGCGCTTTGAGGTGTGGACGTGCTTTTGCGCAAGAATTGTTTGCAAAAATACAAATTAGGTTAGGGTTTTGGAATGTGTACTTGACCCATGCCAAAAATGGCTTTGTCTTGAGAATGAACTGGCATCTGGACAGGGCCGGCCTGAGCCATTCGCGCGCCCTGGGCGTCGGGAGCGTGGCGCCACCCCCAGGAGTGCAACGCATGCGTGGCTGTGCCCCAGGCGCGTGGAGCATATGCGGTGCCAACCCCGTCCGGCCCAGCAGCCCCGCATGGTGCCCCTTATAATGGGGCGCCTCAGGCGGTAGCCCGCCTCGCCTGTACCTTGGGTCTGCTCTACATCTGGGTTGTGATGCGGACACATGATGTGCTCACCAGCCTGCAGGAAATGAATGCTGCTGATTACTTGGTGGTAACCATGAAGCACCACTCTGTCTTTTGTAATCAGAAATACTTCACTGACCTTTCGGCACTAGACTATTTTCCTGGTGAACTGTAAAATCCATTGACTGACTGTTCCTATACAGGAAAGATCCCACAGTGTTTGGGACAAGAATACCCAGGCTAACCCGCCTTTCTGGGCTAACCTCCAACTTAGATCAATTAAGGATAGCCTTTGTTAAAAATAGGCATCCTGTTGTTATTTCTCAAGTTAACTCCTCGCTTACTCTCCCACATCCTAATTGTAGTGACACTGACAAAAAATGCCTGTGGTATTCCATTCCAACACCGAGTGGATTTTAGTGATTAAGTGGGCCAGGGAGGCCGGGGGGGAGGGGGGGAGAGGGAGAGGCAGGGGAGCGGGGAGGGGGAGAGGCAGGGATCATGGCAGTAGTGTGGAATGTCCAGACCACTGCAGGTGAGGACAGGAAAGGGAAGAGACGAGATTGGAAAAAGGTAATTTGGGAGTAGGTGGAAAGGGCATTGTGTGGTTATGCAAAGGCTGAGAGGCGGGATAGTGAGATGTTCATGCTTGTTCTTCCTTGGAAGCAGAAAGAGATGCTGGTCTGTGCTGCGTGAGGGGCTGAACATAGTGCACATGAAAGCAGCACATTCACTAAAAGAAAAGTGTGGTGTGTCTTTGTTTTGAGCTGGTGATGCAAACACCCTCTCCCCCTCCCCCCGCCACCCCCGCCAAATTTACCTTTTCCCTCGCCTGCTGGGGGTTCTTTAACAACTCTCTTTAATCATCAGTGGCATATGTAGAAATGGAAATCGTTATCTCCAGCAGTGACCTCCACTTTCCTGCCTTTAGATCTCAGTGTAACAGCATCCCTGAACAGGCATCAGTCACAAAGACTGACGAACTGAAAGGGGAAATATCTGTGGGCAGACACCAGTGTCAAAGAACAGTACATTTACTGTAATTGAAATAAACCACTGAGGGGAAAAGACAATGAACAGACTGATCTAAAGCTTCTGAGCAGTAAACATACTGTCACCTAGAAAAGGAAGGGTGGAACAGTTTCTTAAGAGAGAGTGGGGAAGCTCACAGGAAGGGGGAGGCTTGTGTAAAGTCAGATATAAAGAAAGGAGCGGTGGTCAAGCAGACTTTTCCTAGGTCACTTGGTGCTTGCTGTTTATTGTCCAGTGCACTTCAGCTACTGATCAGCAGCCCCTTTTGCTGATTCATTCCTACCCTCCTCTGGGCAACTCACTGTAGTATATATGCAGCTCTGATTACACAGCTCTGCCACATGCACTTCAGCTCTAATCTATATCACCCTCTGCTCTTTTAAACCAGAAAAAATACTGAGAAAAGTGTAATAACAGAAAACAGAGGAAAGAAAAAAAAATTACACTCCTGACTAACTGCATGGAATTGTAGACTCACAGGCCTAGGAGGGACTGCTAGAGTTATCTAGTATAACACCTTGGCCGAGATGCAGGATTTGTTGTGGCTACACCATCTAAGCCAGATGGCTATTTAGCTTCCTTTGGGAAAACCTCTAGCAAAGGAGCTTCCAAAACTTCCTTAGGCAGTCTGTTGCATTGTCCTACTGAATCTGCTGCTGTAATTTGAACCTATTGTCTCAAAGTCTCAGAGGGGTATCTGTGTTAGTCTGTAAATTTAAAAACCATGAGTAGTCCTGTGGTACCTTAGGGTGTGTCTAGACTGCAGGGTTTTGTCGACAAAAGTGGACTTTTGTCGACAAAACTAAATCTGCGTCCACACTGCCTTCGAGTTATGTCGACATAACTCAGCAGTTTTCTCGATGGCTGTAAACCTCATTCCACAAGGAATAACTCCTTCGTTGATGTAGTTATGTCGACAAAAGGGCAGTGTGGATGCAGGGGAAAAGTTATGGAGACAGAAAAAGCCTCCAGGAAGGACCCCTGGTGGACAATCTTGCCACAGCTTTCAACTCTATTGTTCCTGCCTGCAGCCATCTTTAAAAGGCACAGGCACGGAGACTCAGCAGTCTGGCTGCAAGACAGCTCCAGCCAGGATCCTGACTATGCAGCTCTTCCCAGTAGGGGCAGTCGAGAGACATGTTGCAGAGACAAGCCCCCTAGAAACCCCTCTGGCCCTTCCAGGGAAACATGCCCCCAGGAATCCCGGAGCACCAAACGCCGGGCACCCTCCTGGTCTGGCCCCGAGATTAAAGCCCTTTTGGAGCTGTGGGCTGAGGCAGAGGCACTTCAGCTCCCACAGGCCAGGCACAGGAATGTGGACATTTACACCAGATGGCAGATGGCCTGGCCAGGAAAGGCCACCAGCCCCGCACGGCACCACAGGTCA